>OX637534.1:115467405-116667405 GCA_951800035.1 Linnaemya tessellans | reverse complement strand
AAAATTTCAAAATCGCCCGTAAAATTGTTCTCGTGTGTGAAAGTATATCATGTATGTGCTGTGAATTACATGATTGTCGAATCACATGCGACTTGGAAACCGCCAATTTCTTTTGAACGTGTGCTGGAGTTCACTCTTTTAATTTATTTTTCGAAAACATTTTAGAAAGTAAACGCATATCTATATAAAAACAACTGTTCACATTTGACTCGCCATTTTAGCAGAAAGCAAAACACAAAAGAGTAGAATCATCATCATTGGGATTTTTAAATTTCAAATTTTATAACTAAAAATAATTGAAAATTTAGTTTTCTTTTTCAGCAAATGAATAAAAAAAATTGTTTAATTCTACAAACAATTTTTAGGCCTTGAGTATTTAGTTTTAATAAATAAGAGAAATTCGCATACAAGTCACTTTGGCAATGGTCAGCGATTGCGAACTCCAGCACACAAATTTTACGACTTCAACGCTAATTTCTCTATAATACATAGATGTGTATGTGTGTATGTACATACATATATATTTTCCTTAGTATTAAAAATTCAAAAGATGAAAAAACGTATCTTCGGTTTTGAGCGCGTAAATATTATACGCATTAGAAATCACGCACTATCACGCCTGGTCTTAAATTTTTGAATCACGGTCACGCTTGAGCACGTGATTTTAATAATTTATAATCATGATTCACGTGATCCACGCTTGAATCACGCGTGACATGAAAAAATCAAGGCACTTGCACATCTCTAGTGTTTACCATCAGTGCACCCTGGGGGCATATTACGGCATTCGAGATCGATCGAAATTTGTATTTAAATTGTATGAAAATTTCGCTCGATATATAATGCGGTAATTTGGCACCAGGGGGCATATTACGGCATTCGAGATCGATCGAAATTTGTATTTAAATTGTATGAAAATTTCGCTCGATATCGAATGCGGTAATTTGGCACCAGGGGGCAAATTGCGGCACTCGATATCGAACGAAATTTGTATTTAAATTGTATGGAAATTTCGCTCGATATCGAATGCGGTAATTTGGTTCCACAACTTTATGAACAGTGTTGCCGTTGATAAAAACTATTAAAAAAATGTATTTAAAAAAAAGGATCTCAAAATAAGTATTTGAAGAGAAAAAAATGTGAATTTTTTTACATACAAATAAATTTAAATTTTGCAACACATTCGTTTGAATTTACAAAAAAAATTCTTAAGAGGCACGACACTCATCACATTAGAAGTCCTTCAAAGGAGCATTTAATGTATAAATAGAACAGAAATTTATCTCAAAATAAGGGATCAGTCAAGGTGATTTGAAAGGTTTCTTGAAGAGTCTGAAATTGAGTCTTTTTATATTGTGGATGAAGTGGGCAGTTGAATAAATGTCCTTGAATTCTGCAGCTTCGAAACGAAGTGAATAGGATAAAATAAATTTAATCAATTTTTAATATGAGGCTACATTCATGTGTGATTTGCGCTTTATCTTCAAAAAACGGGTGATCGCACGAAAATTCATAGTAGATTTGAAAACCAAGTGCCACTTATTTCTTTTACTTGTAGCAGTTTTCGACCTACAAGCAATTTATTTCCCTGGGCAAAATTTGTGAAATTATTAAATGAGCAAATAAACTGATTAGAGTCCATATGATTAGATGGGGGCCGGCCGCAGAAATGCGTACGCGTCTTTTAGTGAATACATGTTAGGTTAGGTTAGAAGGGCTGCCCGCAGTGAGCGAGAAAACGCTTGGAGACCATAAAAGGCCCATAGTGATGCCAAGAGGACTATACCCTACACAATCCTTTCAAAACGAAATAATGATTCCTGAGAACCACCTAGAACTTGTCACAAAATTTGAATACAAATACGAGTAAATGTCAATAGAAATATTTGAATTTCAAAACCCTGGCAACAGTTACAAAAGCTTTCAATTAAAGTTACCACATTGCTAATCATTGATAAACAAAAGCTGTTTTCCCAAAAAGCTTTCCATACACTACTTGCACTAAGTGTCGCGTTCTAGTGTGTGCAGAAATTGCAAACTTTTATAAATTGAAATTTAATTGTTGTATTTTTTTCTCTCCCCCTCCTCATCATTTGCAGGTATTTACATTTTTGTATATAACAACATTAATTTTGGCCCTAACCACCGCCCATCCGGGCAAGGAAAACTTCAAGTAAGCGACTCAACCCAAATAATTATATCATCCAATCAAAGTAAATTAATTTGTCATTTGCCATTTAATTTTGATTTTCGACTTTTTTCGCTAGAATACGAATACATATTCCGG
This sequence comes from Linnaemya tessellans, assembly GCA_951800035.1. Classification (NCBI taxonomy): domain Eukaryota; kingdom Metazoa; phylum Arthropoda; class Insecta; order Diptera; family Tachinidae; genus Linnaemya; species Linnaemya tessellans. Next base: position 116,665,118 of record OX637534.1, on the reverse strand, counting down.
TAAAACATCATACTCATGTGCATACAAAGACGTTGGTGAAGAAGGTACCGCTACCCATACCGGTGCCTGTCAAAGAGCACAAGAAACACAACAGGAAACACAGCGAAGAGGAGAGTTTCGATGATGAGTTTGAGGGCTATGAATATCCCAAAAAGAAACGAAGAGTTAGACATCCATTTATATGAATGAGTAACTGATTTGTGTGCAAATACAGTGAAATTAATTAAGTGCAATACAAAAATAACAGCAACAACAACCCAACAGTTTATCAGCCAACCGAGTAGTTGACACAAACGGAAGTAGGGATACTGTAAACAGCAAAAAGCATCGGTATCTAGATTGTTGTTTTAGTTTTTTTTTTTATTTATGTTAATTACGTAACTTGCTTTAAGGTTTGTTTTTATAATTTCTAAAACTTGTTAATAAAGATATTAAATATAATAATTATTTTAATAACTATTTAAGTTTAAAGTTTTCTTCATATTTTCTACAAAATGTAAAAAATATTGAAATAATTCTGAGTTTGTAATAAAATTTTATACACTATTTAAAAAGAGATGTTGCTTGAGGTTTTGGAAAACTTTAAAAAAAAAAAAAGAGGTGGTAACTTAAAAAATTCACTTACGGATGAGCTTAACATTGCAGGCCCCCCAATGAAAAAAACGCCTATTTATTAACTTCGTAGTGCTGCACAAATTTAAAACAAAAATTAATAAAAAAATTATTTTTTATTGATTTACAGGCATAACGCAAACGTTGGCAAGTAATTCTTGCTTCTTTAACTAAACTATTGATAAAATTCTAAATATTATTGTTTCAGTGGATTTATTTGTTTTTAACTTCAAAAAAAAGATGGTAAAAAAAATTGTGTTCCATTCACTGGGAACTGATAGGTTTCTTTAGGTTTAGCAGATGTTCCATAAAGGGAACAAATACCTCACGGGCAATTCACAATAGCACTTTTCCCTTAGCGGGAATAACAAATTTCATGGGGACAAGGATTCACGATAGGGGTGATTTAAGTTCTTAAGGTCTATATATTGCGCCTAGCTAAATATAAAAAAAAAACAGCAAAAATACTGAAAAATCTCAATATTGGAATTTTGAAAACTTTGATGGGAATTGAGGGGTTCTCAGAAAGATCTGTATTTCTTTTCTACGTATTGACTACATTATTTACTTATTTATTTATTTGTTTTTTAAACATATTTTATACAGAAATTTGTCCAATTAGAAGAATAATCTGCGCCTAATTGAATATAAAAAAAATATACAGCAAAAACACCGAAAAATCTCAATATTGGGATTTTGAACATTTTCTTGGGAATTACGGGGATGTCAGAAAGACATGTATTTCTTTTCTATGCATTGACTTCATTATTTATCTGTTTATTTTTTTATACATATTTTATACAGAAATTTGTCCAATAAAAATATACAGCAAAAATTCAAAAAAAATCTCAATATTGGAAATTTTAAAATTTTTTGATGAATTGTGGGGATCTCAGAAACACATGTATATCTTTTCTACGCATTGATTTAAAGTTAAAAAATATACAGCAAAAATACTGAAAAACATCAGAAACACATCTTTTCTACGCATTGACTTAAAGTTAAAAAATATACAGCAAAAATACTGAAAAATCTCAATATTGGGATTTTGAAAATTTTCTTGGGAATGGCGGAGATTTTAAAAAAGGTACGTATTTCTTTTCTATGCATTGACTTCATTATTTATCTGTTTATTTTTTTTATACATATTTTATACAGAAATTTGTCCAATAAAAAAATACAGCAAAAATTTTAAAAAATCTCAATATTGGGGTTTTGAAAATTATTTTAGGAATTGCGGGGATCTCAGAAACACATGTATATCTTTTCTACGCATTGACTTAAAATTAAAAAATATACAGCAAAAATACTGAAAAATCTCATTATTGGGATTTTGGAAATTTTCTTGGGAATGGCGGAGATTTTAAAAAGGTACTTATTTCTTTTCTAAGTATTTAGTACATTATTTATCTATTTATTATTTTTTTATACACATTTTATACAGAAATTTGTCCAATAAAAAATCACAGCAAAAATTCTGAAAAATCTCAATATTGGAAATTTTAAATTTTTTGAGGAATTGTGGGGATCTAAAAAACACATGTATGTATATATTTTCTACGCATTGACTTAAAATTAAAAAATATACAGCAAAAATACTGAAAAATTGCACATTTGGGATTTTAAAATTTTTTTTAGGAATTGCGGTGATCTCAAAAACATATGTACATATATCTTTCCTATATAATGACCATAATATTTATCTCCATACATATTTATTTTTTATGTACAGAAATTTTTCCAATAAGAAGTCTAATCTGCGCTTAATTGAATATAAAAAAATACAGCCAAAATACTAAAAAATCTCAACATTGGGATTTTGAAAATTTTCATAGGAATTGCGGGGATTTCAGAAACACATATATTTCTTTTCTACGCATTGACTTAAAATTAAAAAAATACAGCAAAAATACTTATAAATCTTAATATTGGGATTTTGAAAATTTTGTTAGGAATTGCGGGAATTTCAGAAAGCTGTGTATTTCTTTTGTACGTATTGACTACATTATTTATCTATGTATTTATTTTTTATACAGAAATTTGTCCAATAAGAAGAAGATAATCTGCCCCTAATTACATTATGTATAAAAAATACAGCAAAAATACTGAAAAATCTCCATGTGGGATTATGAAAATTTTATTAGGAATTGCGGATATCTCAGAAAAATGTGTATATAAAAAATACAGCAAAAATACTGAAAAATCTCGATATGGGATTTTGAAAATTTTCTTAGGAATTGCAGGGATGCCAGAAAGATGTGTTTTTCTTTTCTACGTATTGACTATATATCGCACCCTAAATACAAAAGGGGCACAACTCAAAATTTTCCAAAACTGACTTTTTTCCATAAATTAATTCAGAATATACATCTCTAACTACTGCAAAAATTTCTTTCACATCACTATATTCTTTAACTGGAAAAATACAGTTATGTCTATTTTTGTTCAGTGTGTTGCTTCTGCACAATGAACTGTTTTTTGTCTCTCCTGAAAATTTTAGTATTTTGAGTTGTGCCCCTTTTGTATTTAGGGAGCGATATGTACATACATATTTACCTATTTATTTATTTTTTTTATATACATATGTATATTTTATACAGAAATTCGTCCAATAAGAAGAATAATCTGCACTTAATTGAAAATATAAAAAAATATACAGCAAATATACTGAAAAATCTCCATATGGGGATTTTTAAAATTTTCGTGGGAATTGCGGGGATCTCAAAAAGATATGTATTTCTTTCCTATATATTGACTACATTATTTTTCTATCAATTTGGAGCCTATTCATGCAGTGCATTGTGCCCGAACTGGGAAGGCAGGGCATAATGTTGAGAGAGGAGCTGCAGAAAGATGAGAAAATAGAGAATTTCTTGTAGCCGATTTACTTCTCACTTCGCAGGAGAACTTTTGTTACAGTACCGACGAAACCAAGATTAACATGGTTGTATTCGATCACTCTGATTTTTTACTACATTTTCTAATACACCTGGCCGTATAGCGTCGATAATGGCTTGCACATTGGCTGCCAATAATTCAGGAGTTGCTGTAAAAAAAGCAATCCACCTGTCGTATCTGTATTCCACGATTGTCCTATATCATTCTATGAATTTTATTGACGACTTCTGACGTGATGACCTCTTTTCCGCGAACTGAGTGTACGGCATCACTATAAAAAGAACTCAGTAAAAAACTTCTAAATTGTTAAAATTGAAAGTGCAGGTCGGCCATAATATTTATCAAGTCTTTCCTAGGTTTCAGTGCGAAATTCACATTTTTCCATTTTTGTTAAAATTCAGCCACTCTACTGGCTCTATCTATAAATACGTGGAGCACTTTAGGCTTTTGTGCCTTCACATATTACTTTGGGATCCTTCAACACGAATAGTTGGGGTGCTATTATTATAACCTACTGATAAAAACTAGTAGTATTTGTGCAATAAGGCTCATGCGTGTGAGCGTGACACTCCAATTTCAAAGTGGCTGCCATAATAATTGTGTTATATTAAACCAAATCACTAATTTTACTCGTTTTCCAGCTTAATCCGTCTAATTAACAGCTAACTTTTGAAATAAGTATCACAAAGATACTGATTACAATTTACTGGCTTATAATTTCATGTAGTATGACAGCAGCGTTTCTTTGAGGGCACGATACCCTCCCTAATGTACAGACGACATTAAGTTTTGCTAAAGACTTTTGCTGATTTAAATGTACATGGGAATGAATACACATTTGTTGTATTCCAAAAAAAAAAAAATAAAGAAAAAAATATAAAAGATGTTTCGCCTCGTTGTGCAACAACAATGACGGGGTTGAACTAAAATCCACTCAAGTGTCGTAATTACACTCGTACAATAAGTACGAGTATTTAATGAAGAACCCACTCAAGAATCAACAGTTTCTTTTCACTGAAAGTTTTTCTTGGTGGCTGCTGCCGCAGCTGCTGCTGCTGCCTTTAGTGTTGTTGCCATTGTTGCTGGGAATACTCGTATATGAAAGCTTTGCATAAGTTTAATGCACATATAACACTAGCAACGACAACAACAACAACAACAGTTAGATAGACGTGTGTATTTATTACACAACTAATTGCATGGAAACCACTTTCTCTAGCAACAAAAGGATTTCCGTTTGGAAAAACAAAACAACAAACAACCTCTGCAGGGGGGGAGGGGGAAGGAAGAACTCAATTATTTATTGCTGGATTTGCAATAATTTCACTGTGGTGTGTGTTCGTACTTACACACGTACAAGGTACGACTATGTGTGTGTACGTGTGTGTGTGTGTGTTAATTAAGGGTTGCAAATGGGGTTAAAGAAACTAGAGTGTTCTAGTGTTTGAAGTTGTGGAAAAGAAAATTAAACAGTTTGTTACGACAAAAGTTGTGCTGGTTATTAAAGGTGCCAAGAAGCGAATACGTCTGGGGATTTATACAAAACGAGCGAAATGTCTAATTTTTTCTATTTCGAAGAATTATTTTCCAAGCACATAAATATGAATTTGAACGATTAACTGCATATTTGTGTCCATAGGAATATCATCGTTTACACTTTTGCGCGAGAGTGATTTAGTTCTTCTTAGGGGCATATTTTCCCCTCAGGCCCGATTTCACCCATTTACGAACTTGACCTGTGCTATGCTTCAGAATTTATCTATACCAAGTTTCAAGGGTGTGGTTCTTTTCGTTTGCACTGTATCGTGATTTCCACAGACGGACGGACGGACAAGGCTAGATCGTCTCAAGTTTCATCACTGATCACGAATATATATACTTTCTGGGGTCTTGGAGGGATATTTCATACAGAATGACAGTTCTTTTTGGAATATATATTGAAAATTTTTTTTACAAAAGAACATAAAAAGTGCAGAAAATGGAGTACAAGGTTAAAAGATTTTTATACATGCGGCATCGAGTGAATCATTTTATTATTATAGCGTCACGCGTGATCCATACAACTTTTTTTTTGTCACTAACTTTTTTGATCAGTTTATAAACCTAAAATATTTTCCATGAATTTAGATCTTTAATATTAAATAAAAATTATAAAAAAACGTTTCTCACTCAAAAATTATGAAAAAAAAAATCATCTGGTTTCTGGCAAACAATAAGAAAAACTCTCAATCTGAAAGAAAAATATTATCTGCTTCAGGGGCCAAATTACGGCATTCGATATCGATCGAAATTTGTATATAAATTGTATTGAAATTTCGTTTCGAATCGAATGCGGTAATTTGGCCCCTGATGAACAATAAGACTGTTTTTATTGGAAATGCTGAATTTAAGTTATGCTTTCTTAAATCATAAGAAGTCAATGGAAAAAGTAAGAAAACTTTCAATGATAATAAAAAAAAAATCCCCAAATTTGGGATTTTGAAAATTATTTTTGGGAATTTGCGGGGATCTCATAATGTATAGGAAATGTTGAATTTAAGGCCTGCTTTCTTAAATCACAAGGCTTCAATAAAAAATAAATAAGACAACTTTCAATAATTCAAAAAAAAACTATAAAATATAAATCTTTAAATTTGGGATTTTTAATATTTTTTTTGGGAATTTGAGGTTATCTCATAAGTTATTCGAAATGTTGAATTTAAGGCCTGCTTTCTGAAATCACAAGGCTTCAATGAAAAATAAATACGACAACTATCAATAATTCAAAAAAAAAACTATAAAATATAAAATCCCCAAATTTGGGATTTTGAATATTATTTTTGGGAATTTGCGGGGATCTCATAAAGTATGGGAAGTGTTAAATTTAAGGCCTGCTTTCTTAAATCACATGGCTTCAATGAAAAATAAATAAGACAACTTTCAATAATTAGTAAAAATAAACTATAAAATATAAATCCCCAAATTTGGAATTTTTAATATTTTTTTTTGGAATTTGAGGGGATCTCATAAGTTATTGGAAATGTTGAATTTAAGACCTGCTTTCTTAAATCACAAGGCTTCAATGAAAAATAAATAAGACAACTTTCAATAATTCAAAAAAAAAAAAAAAAACTATAAAATATAAAATCCCCAAATTTGGAATTTTTAATATTTTTTTGGGAATTTGAGGGGATCTCATAAGTTATTGGAAATGTTGAATTTAAGGCCTGCTTTCTTAAATTACAAGGGTAATGTAAAAAAAATAAAAATAATAATAATAAGAAATTTTAGAATGATTGAGCTCGAGAAAAGATTGAGAAAAGGTCAATAAAAGCAAACAACAATAATAAGTAAACTTTCATTATTAAAAAAAAACTATAAAATAAAAAACCCCATAATTTGGGATTTTTAAAATTTTTGGGAATTTCCCGGGATCTCTTAAATAAGTTTTACATATTTTTTACTTTCTACCTAATGCGTAGAACACTTAATATTTTCATTGCGGGTGGCTTTCATTAGATGAAAGCAGTTCGCCAGGAATATGGCAAGTCGGATGAAGGATTAGGACGAGATGTGGATGTAGATGAGAAGATAGAGAAGTACTTTACCACTTTACTTGCCTCAAGTACTCTTTTTAAAGTTTAAAAATTAATACTTATTTCCATAAATAAAAAAAATAAAATATTCTAAAAAATCGCAATATTGGAATTTTAAATAATTTTTTTGGGAATCAAATTTTTTTTTTTTTGTATGGATACATTCAGCCTAAAATATTTTCCAATCAAAATTTTATACCCTCAAATTCTTTTTTGAAAATAAATGGAAAATTTTTTTAGAAAAGAACACAAAAAGTGTAGAAAACGGAGTACAAGATTAAACGATTTTTATACATGCAACATCCAGAGAATCGTTTTATTATTATAGCCTCACGCACAATCCATACAACTTTTGTTTTTTTTTTTGTCACTCTAATTTTTTTGATCTCATTTTAAACACCAGAATTTACGTGATGACGTAAAGAAATTGCTGAGAAGGACAGCAGCATTTAAAAAATGTTTATTTTCTTACGAACATCGCGGCGTACAACAATATTATTGCGTTTACACCAACAATAAAAACAACTTCCTCTTGCACAAAACGTTTATTGGCACGCGGCAAAGGTATTACTTTCCAGCCATTGCCATTAGAACTGCCTGCCTGCCTGCCAGTGGTTGGTGCGCCTCATGGTGTTGCTGCTGATGATGATGTTGTGCTTCTTGCTGTTGTTTATTTAACTCAATAAAATAATTTTATTAAATCGTTATTATTTAGTGTTGTTTTAATTTTTATTTTATTATTATTATTACTTTTTTTTCTAAATATTTATTTGTGCTTAACATCACTAACACTTTTAACAAAAAAATAAATAAATAAATAAAATAAATAAATATAAGCAAATAAAAGATGAAAAAAAGGAACAGACAAAAAGATTTTTTATTTCATTTTTCCTCCCCATTTGTTTATGTTTAAAGAGGCAGAAGTTCGTGATAAGAATTATAATTATTTTAATTACTCGTGTATTTGTTGTTGTTGCTGCTGCTGTACGTACAACACTTGCTTTATGGATTCACTCCAACTGCACTAAATAATATTGACTTAATTAACTTGTAGTTTCCAAAATAACACAATTTATTTACAAATTAAACACAACAAAAAAAACAATAGAGTGAGAAAATATGTGTGAAACAATATTAGCATTTTAAAAAGTTTTAAGATAAATGAGGCAAATAATTTTGTTGTAAATGAAAATATATTGGGTGTTTTTTATTGAGGTATAGAACTTTAAGTTGGCATCACTTTTTTAACTGGCGGCCATTTTGTCAGCTGTCAAGTGATTAATATTTAGTTTGGTTTGCCATTTCATCATGAAAAGGTTGACAAAAGAACAACGCTTGCAAATCGTGCAAATTTATTTCGAAAGTAATGGTTCAGTTCGCGAAGTTTACCGCAAGCTCCGTCCATTTTATGGTCGACATAATCGTCCATCAGAGCAATTAATTCGGTTAACCATGGATCGTTTTCACACTACGTTTACTCTATGTGATAATACGCATCCGCAGAGACGTCGAACAGTGCGCACCGAAGAAACAATTGCCGCTGTAGAGCAAAGTGTTAAAGAAGACCCGAATGAATCGATTCGCCACCGTGCACAGCAATTGGAGCTAATGGAGACCGGTATAGAGCCATGATAACCGACTATTTTGTTCCCGAATTGGATGGCATGAATGTGGATGAGTTGTGGTTCCAACAAGACGGCGCTACATGCCACACAGCGCACGTCACAATCGATTTATTGAAGGAAACATTCGATGAGCGCATAATTTCGCGGAATGGACGTGTCAATTGGCCACCAAGATCGTGTGATTTGACACCATTGGATTATTTTCTTTGGGGATATGTGAAGTCGCTCGTCTACGCCAACAAACCAGAAACGTTAGGGGACTTGGAAGCCAACATTCGTGGCGCTATTGCCAACATACGGCCCCATATGCTCGAACAAGTGGTTGAAAATTGGACCTGTAGAATTGGCTTCATTCGAGCCAGCCGCGGCGGCACCAACTCGGTATACTGCCAATTTCGAATACCTTCACAATTATTTAATGTTAATTACTTAAAATCAAGTTTTCATTTCGGTACCCACTACTACTTGATATTTATTAAGCGTTCTTTTAGCAAATGCGTTGCACAGTGGGGGAGTTTGCACTACAAAATGGATGTCGTTCTACAATTTGTAAACGGATAGTCGGTTTGCAATAAAATTTCCTACAGCATTTAAAGAGCTGTTGCTGAGTTTAAGTATAGAATTTAAAGAATAGTTCCAAAAGGGCCATAATCACGAATCGAAATATTCAAAACCATGCCCAGCTGATAATTTTGATACGATACAAAATATTTTGCTGGTAGATTCACCTCTAACCAAAAGCTAAAAACCGAGTCTTTAAAATGTATGGATTTTTGCTTATAATATTAATTATAAATTCTTAAAATCATACGTGCATGCGTGAGCATGATTCAAACATTTAGAACCGTGCGTGATAGCGATTCACGCACTCAAAACAAAAGATAAGTTTTTTTTTTAGAATTTTTAATGCCAAGGGAAATATTTATGTACATACACACATACACATCTATGTATGTATTGCAGAGATACATACTACCACACACAAGCACAATTTTACTGTGAGCACGGGCGATTTAAACAAATTTTTAATATCGTGCTTAAAAGAACGTGAATAAAAACAATACTTTCGTAAGCGTGCGAGGTCGTGAGCGCCTTAAATATTGTCGTGCGTGAAAAAAATTTTAGTTTCATGACCGTGAGCTTAATTTAATAATAAAAATATTTTGCATATATAACTTGCGTATTTCATAATTTTCTATAAAAATCTGTGTTAATTAAGCAGTTTATAAACATAAAATATTTTCTATGAATTTACGCCTTTAATATTAAAGAAAAATTATAAAATAGCATTTCTCACTCAAATATAATGAAAAAGAAATCATCTGGTTTCTGGCGAAAATCTAAAAAAAAATATTATCTGCTTCTGATGAACACTTAAACTAATTTTATTGGAAATGCTGAATTTAAGACCTGTTTCTTAAATCACAAGGCAACTGGAAAAAACCTCTCAATAATAAAAATAAAAATAAAAAAATACCAAATTTGGGATTTTAAATATTTTTTGGGAATTTGCGGGGATCTCATAAATTATTGGAAATGTTGAATTTAAGCACTGCTTTTTCAAATCACAAGGCTTCAATGAAAAATAAATAACACAACTTTCAATAATTAGTAAAAAAAAACATAAAATAAAAAATCCCAAATTTGGGATTTTTAATATTTTTTTGGGAATTTGCGGAGAACTCATAAATTATTGGAAATGTTAAATTTAAGGCCTGCTTTCTTAAATCGCAAGGTTTCAATGAAAAATATAATAAGCAAATATTAAAAAAAAAAATATATATATATATATATATATATATAAAATAAAAAAATTCCCAAAATTTGAAATTTTGAATAATATTTTTGGGAATTTGAATTTGAGGCCTGCCTTCTTAAATTGCAAGGATTCAATAAAAAAATAGAAAAAAAATAGAAAAATAAATAAAAAATAATAGGAAAAAAATATATATGTATAAAAAAAAATTTATAAATAAAAAATCCCCAAAATGTGTGATTTTGAATAATATTTTTGGGAAGTTGAGTTTAAGGCCTGCTTTCCTAAATTGCAAGGATTCAATAAAAAAAATAAGAAAACTTTCAATATTAAAAAATACTATAAAATAAAAAACCCTCAAATTTGGGATTTTCAATATTATTTTGTGGGAATTTGCGGGGATCCCATAAGGTATTGGCAATGTTCAATTTAAGGCCTGCTTTCTTAAATCGCAATGTTTCAATGAAAAAAATAATAAGCAAATATTAAAAAAATAAAATATATAAAATAAAAAAATCCCCAAAATTTGACATTTTGAATAATATTCTTGGGAATTTGAGTTTGAGGCCTGCTTTCTTAAATTGCAAGGATTCAATAAAAATAAATAAGAAAAAATAAATAAGAAAAAATAAATAAAAAAAATGTATATATATAAAAAAATTATAATATAAAAAATCCCCAAAATTTGGGATTTTGAATAATATTTTTGGGAATTTGAATTTAAGGCTTGCTTTCTTAAGTTGCAGGGATTCAATAAAAAAATAAGAAAAAAATATATAAAAATATAAAAAATAATTTATAATATAAAAAATCCCCACAATTTGGGATTTTGAATAATATTTTTGGGAATTTGAATTTAAGGCCTGCTTTCTTAAATTGCAAGGATTCAATAAAAAAATAAGAAAAAATATATAAATATATAAAAAATAATTTATAATATAAAAAATAACCAAAATTTGGGATTTTGAATAATATTTTTGGGAATTTGAATTTAAGGCCTGCTTTCTTAAATTGCAAGGATCCAATAAAATGAGTACCAACAGCATGAAATCAACTTCCAAATAAATGGAGCCAAAATGTTTGTGGAAAATAAAATCAAATTAGAAAGAGAAAAAATTAATTTTGCTTAAAAACCAAGAAAACCAGATGCCAGACGAGCGATTTATTTATTTATTTATATAAATGAAATTTATTTGTTGGTGGTTAAGCAATGTCTATATGCATTTCATTGGTGCTTTACCAAATCGTCAGTAGACTTTAACCACAGTTTTGAAAAGTTAAAAAACCTCTTATCTTATGCATATACTTAATTTAGATTTTATTTTTCATTTTGCCTTATAAATACTTTTCTTGTTATCCAATGGATTTCTGATTGTATAAAGGTGTAGAAAAATAAAAAAGATTCATATCGAACATACTTTATTTGTTGGTTTAGTTTTGTTTGAGTTGCAAGCCTATGTTCTTGTTCTGTTGTTATTTTTGAAAATAGTTTGTAATTTACAAGTTGTGAATTCTCAGATGGTTTTCGGAAGTATATGCATAAGATAAGAGGTTTTTTAACTTTTCAAAACTGTGGTTAAAGTCTACTGACGATTTGGTAAAGCACCAATGAAATGCATATAGACATTGCTTAACCACCAACAAATAAATTTCATTTATATATAGTAGTATTGTGACAACAATGTGTCAAATAAGAAGATTTCATAACAGTTTATTTATTTTTTTTTTTTTTAAATAAAAGTAACGGTGTTTTAAACAACTTCAGCAGAGACTCATCGGCTGCAATTTAAACAAATTATCGAATAATTTTTGCATTATTCGTACCTAAAAGCAAGGACACAATTTAAATGTCTATTTATTTTCCATTCAAGCAGATAACAACAAATAGTATTATTTGTTTACAACAATTAAAGTGTACGTACGAGTATTTATTTTGTTGTTAGTGGGCGAGAGCTAAATAAACAATGGAATACAAGTCAATTTATTATTATTATTGACTCGTAATTTTGTCGTGCAAAAAAATATATATATTATTTTATGTTAGAATAATTTAGATTCGTCGTTACAATCCGCCCTTTAGTTTAGTTGTTATTCGAAACACATACACACAAACACCCATATATTAAAAATTGTAATCTTTTTAGTATCGAATTTTAAACACCCTTCAGTCTTGCGAAACGTATAAGTGGCAGGATATTGAAATCAGTGCAAGTTAATTTTGGTTTAAAATGTGTTTAAAGCAGCAAATCAATAGACCAGCGCTAAGCTGTCAATACAGCCCATATGATTTTGACAACTGTGACATTTTGTTTCAGTAAACTCTGATATGGAGAAATTTTGCTGGCAAAATTAATTTTTTCTTTTAATGCAGACGATTGAAGTGAATGGGAAACTTAATTGTAACGATTCAGAGAATATCTCATACCATAATATATCGCCCGAAGTACTTCCTTGGCCTTCTTTAGACCACCGTATGCTGCTTGGAGGTGATTACTCCATATGGTACGTGAACCTACATCTACACTAATCAATATTTAGCAACAACTTTAGGACCTTTTTTTTTTTTTTTTGTAGAATTGCTACACTGTTGGAAAGCAGCTGTTTCAATTAAGATTGATGTAGTAATTGCTCAAAAATTTGTTATAAATTCAGAAAGACACATGATAAACATTCCAAAAGAAAGTCAGTTTTAATTAACCAATTTGCACAGCAGAGCAGAACAGCTGTTATCGAAGGCCGCAACAGTACTCATGTGCTTTTTATATCGCTAGATTTCATGCAGCTAAAAAAGCAGGCCAAAATATAATATAAAAAGTTCAACAATAAAAACCATTTTATTTAATTTTATTTATTTTTAAAATAGAAATTCATACATAATTTTTTTTTTATATTTTTATTTATTTCTTGTACAAAAAGTCTCATATCTGAAATACTTTTGGAACTCGAATAATGTCAATTTTAGTGAGGATTAGTGGTCGTAATTTGGCCATTATATCAGTTTCAGTTGTCGTAATTTATTATAAAAACAAACGGAGCCGCGTACACATATACCACTAGTCGGAAATTGTGGGTGAGGAAGTCCTCTTTCTTTATTTATTTTTATTATTATTCTTTTTAATTTTTTTATTTATTTTTATTTTTTAATTTAATTTTTTTATTTTGTTGTTTTAAATTTTTTATTTTATTTATTTGTTATTTATTTGTTTTTTATTTTATTTATTTTTATTTTTTTTTTATTTATTTTTTTATTTTTTTTTTTTATTTTTTTATTTTATTTATTTGTTATTTATTTTTTTTTATTTTTTTATTTTTTTTTTTACTTTTTTAGTTTTATTTTAATTTTTTTTTACTTATTTAGTTTTATTTTTATTTTTATTTTTTATTTAATTACTTATTATTATTATTATTATTATTATTATTATTACTTTTTTTGAGAATATTAACTTTTCCATGAAATTGTGTGTATAAAGTCTTAGATTTTTGTATTTTAAATATTTTTATTATAAATTAAAAAAAAGACTCTTAAAATACCCAAAAAGCGTCAAAAAATACCAGTCCAGTTTAATATTTCCTCTTTTTCGTAGAAAAAAAATACATTTTAAGAGAAAAAAATGGAAATGCGTTCGTATTGGCAAAGGAAAAAATAAAAGGAAGTAAAAAAATATGTATTAATTTAAAATAATTTTTTATAACTTTTATGATAAAATTTTTTAAAACATATTTATATTGTGAATATTTACACAAAAATACCTTTTAAATCATGTATGTTTAATCATTATTGATGAACGATAAAATATTTAAAAGTGTACCACAATAAAACGAAAGCCGTGTTTATGAATAAGACTTTATGTTTCATTTCATGTGAATTTTAGAGTTCTTAATTTTTGTATCATTTGCAAAATAGGGACCATTTTTCTAAGTATTTTTTGGAGAAAGAAAATTCGACACAGAACAATTTTCACAATTTTACTAATTTATGTCTAGAAATGGCTGGCCCCATCGCACCAGCATTTGAGTAGAATCTGGTCCCTTACGACAAAATATCATGTAAAAGTACAGATTGTTTAGTAATATTTTAAAAACTATATTCCAGAGATCTGGGTCTGTGGGTGGTGTCAAAGGCGGCAGTGAAGTGTATGTAATATTTTTTTTTTTTTTTTTTTGTAAATCAAATATTATCTAAATAGCCTGTAATCATGAATTTATTTTTATAAACGAATTTCTATTGTAAACAGCCATTTATTTATGACTGTTAACAACTAATACGAGCAAATGATAATTATTATTGTTTGTGCAAACAAACCTTCATGCTTACAAGTAGTTTGTTAATAATTTATTGTTAGTAAGTGACAGCACCACTTTTACCAATTGGCTTCAATAAAACTGAAAAATTTACCTGCAAAGAGAAAAGAAAATGGAAAAAAATTAGAATGAGAATGAGTCAGTGACTGTGGAGGAGGGAGTAACACTTATAAACTAATAAATGTTGTTATTGTTCATAAATTTTGATTAACGTTTGTATGCAAATTGTGTGTAATTTTTTTAATCAATGTCCGTCCGTCCGTTGGCACAATCTTGAATACAGTTTATGACTAAATACTTATTAGTTGGCTTAAAAATAACCTCAAAGTTAAATTAGCACTTGTTGCTGCAACTGTTGCTTGCCCAACTGCCTGCTGGCTGGTTAAATAACATTTAAACATTTAACCATTCAAAGGTCAAATGAATTGTTCAGTTATTGATTTTGGATAAATATTTTCAACACTTTGAAGGTATGAAATTGCTCGTACACTGTGTAGGGCAGCAGATAAAGCTAATATAAATTATTTGTAATTTTTTGTTCCCAGCGTTAAGAACAAACAGTTCAGGTTGCAAGTCAAAAATAAGTTAAATTTGGCCACAAGGTTATTAAGTATTACATGACATGTTTGTCGTGTCATTTGATAGCATTTTTGTACATGTCGCGTGACTTTTATGAATTTTTTGGCATGCCATAGCACCAGTTTTCCAATAAAATAGAGCAACAACAAAACTATAAATCTTCCCAAAAATTGAATTGGGTTATGCGAACAAGGACGATTTTATTGCACGCAAGGCCACCACATGTTGTATGCTTACGCACAAGCGCTTTATCGTGTTTCATCAAAAGCTTTTTCTTTTGCTGATTGGAATATCAGTAAATCATCCTTAAAAATTTATATTTCTTTAGTCTCCTCTGTTCGCTTATGGCAGTCTTCAGTTTCTTAAGAATGCGTACAAGAAACTTCGCCCCGTGTTATTTAATTAATATTTCTCCCTTGTGTCGAACTCGTTCACCCTCCCGTTTTCGACAAGAACCTGTGATCGAACCTATTTAAATTACCTAGGTTTGAACTCGTTCATCCCCTCTTTTTTGACAATAACCTCTGATCAAACCCATTTAAGTTAGACTTGTGTCGAACTCGTTCAACCGTTTGTTTTTGATAAGAACGTTTGATCAAACCAATGAAATTAAAAGGGGTTGCTCAAGAGTTCTTGTCAAAAACTAGACTTGTGTTGAACTCGATCACCCGTTCGGTTTTTGACAATAACCTTTGATCGAACCTATTTGAATTACCTAGGTTTGATCATAGGTTTTTGCCAAAAAACGGGAGTTTGAAAGAGTTCGATACAAGTCTACTATACTTCACTGGAATTTGCAACTTGTTGCGGAAACACTCGATTTTGTTGCAAACAAACATTTTCATCACTTCTTTATATTCCTGGTCTATCCATTAGACAATCGAACCGGAAATATACAGCGACTTCGAACTAGACTTGGGTCCAACTAGCTCATTCGCTCAGTTTTGACAAGAACCTTTAATCAAACCTATGTAATTTAAATGGGTTTGATCAGAGGTTTTTGTCAAAACTGAGCGAATGAGCTAGTTGGACCCAAGTCTACTTCGAACTCGTTAATCCGTTCGTATTTGACAAGGACTTCTGATCAAACCCATTTAAATTACACTGGTTTGATCACAGATTCTATGGTTTGAACAGAGGTTTTTCTCAAAAAAAACAAGCGGATGAACTAGACTTGTGTCGAACTCGTTCATACGCTCGTTTTTGACAAGCACCTCTGATCAAACCCATTTAAGTTAGACTTGTCTCGAACTCGTTTAACCATTCCCTTTTGATAAGAACATTTAATCAAACGAAGGTAATTTAAATGGATTTGATCATGAGTTCTTGTCAAAAACTAGACTAGTATCGAACTCCATCATCTGCTCGTTTTCAACAAGGACCTCTGATCAAACCCATCTAAATTACATTGGTTTGATCATAGATTCTTGTAAAAAACGAGTGGATAAATGAGTTCGTCACAAGTCTAGAACGAACATGTTGCATACAATTCGAATGTGAAATAAATTTAAATGTGGCCAAATTCAAAGCTTCATGTATCTTCCAGCAACTTGAATAAAACCTTCCATAAATTTAGAAGAATTCATTATCCTTACATTTTCGGTAAGAGTTGAGAAAAAGGTTACTGAAAAAAAGCAAAGAGTTACTCAAAGGAAACACCTATTTTTTTTTTTTAAATTCAAACTTATTCGAAATTTTTCTAAATTCTGCATTTTGCATTAATAAAAGGCTCTTAATATTTAAAAATAAAATAACATTTTATAAAACCCTTGTCCTTCAGTATACGAGGCTATAAATAATGACTGCAATTTCTAAAATGGCCTAAATTCACTGAACACTTTTGCTTGATACCTTTTTTTCTGCATTTTAATAATTCAGTACAAGAGTCCACCTGTTCATTAAAAAATCAATTAATAATTGCAATCAAATCAATTAAACCCGCGAAAACTTCGCTGCCACACAAATTTTTTTATTATAATCTGTGAATTTCCTTATTGTAATTACAACAATAAAGCAATTTTTTTTTTAGTAGTCTTGTGGAAAAAAATATATATATTATAATAAACTCGCATGCAAATTCTTTTAATAGTTGCTAGAGTGTGTGTGTTTGTGTGTTGGTAGGCTTGTATCCGTACATACAAGTACGTCATAAGGGCCAACAAGCACACAAATAAACAGTTTTCCCAACATGTCTGTACTCAACTCGGCCATTAAAACAGCACGAACATGTATTTATTTGCATGGAGTCAAAAGAACGGAACCGCTTTTGCAAATCAAATAAAAAGTTGCCACATTTATGATGCGTTTAAAAAACGTCAAAAAATACTTGAAACTTTTTAAGTGTATTTTTTATACAACTTTTTATAAATTTTGTTATCGTGTGAAGGTTCACACACACACACACAGACGTGTGTGTGTGAGAAAATTACTCAGGAAAGCTTCGACTAAAAACGTCGAGATCTAGTGAGAATTCGATTTTTACAAAACGAAGTAAAACCTATAACTTCCCCATTTTTATACCCAACAAAAAAGAATTGGAGGGTATAATCACTTTGCCATTCCGTGTGTAACACAACGAAATATCCCTCTAAGACCCCACAAAGTATATACATATATTCTTGATCAGTGATGAAATCTAAGACGATCTGGCCACGTCCGTCCGTCCATCCGTGGAAATCACGATTCAGTCCAAACGAAAAGAGCCAGACCCTTAAAAATTGTTATGGATATATTTTGAAGGATAGCACAGGTCAAGTTCTTAAATGGGCTGAATAGGAACAGAGGGGAAAAAGTTCCCCTAAAGAGTACTAAAATAATCCCTAAAATTATGTTATTATTTTTGAAGTTGTTTTTTCTTTTAATTTTGTTAAGAAGGTTCAAAGCGTTGAAATTGTAGCCAGAGAGCCAGAAAAGTCCAATTTTGGACCCCGCCCCCTTTAGTGGGCGTTGAAGCAACATATTACTTGGAAAAATATTGTAAATATTTAACAAATTCTTAAACAGATTCCTTAAAAATTAAATTTTAAAGCTTTATGACGGAGCTGAGATGTTCTTTGATCATTCTCTGGCCTAACAACCCCCCCCCCCCCTCCCCCACCGCCTCCTTGTACCCAAATGACCCTATAAAAAATTTTTTTCTTGAACTTAATAACTCCAAAAATTTACTTTTTGGTGTTTTATGGTGAAGGTAAGATGTCTCCCCCACGCCCTCTCCCGGAGTGACATCTACAAAATAGTTTTTATTTACTATATATTTGGAGGGTATTTACGATTCGACGAGGTCGAATATAACGGTTTTACTTATTTTTTTTAATTCTCCATTTTCTTAGCGGGAGTTTAAAAAATACATCTTAATGAACTAAAAAAAGTATTTAAAAATTGTTTGTGTGTTAAAATTATATTCTGTTATTTAGAAAATATTTTAGTTTATAAATATTGGGAGATTTGCACGTTTGTTTTGTCGCTTGAAACCTAAAGATGTGGCAATATTGCAAAAACCATACGATGCGAATGAATACTGTCGCACATTGTATTTTTCACGATTGTGTGTTTAGTACTGAAACAACCGGTGTTGTGACGAGTGTGTAGTCTAGTGCTCGTACTTTTTGTTCGCATAAAATTTAGTCAAAATTATTTTATTTTTGTAGAATAAACAAAAGAAAAATCTATATATATTTATATGTTAATTTGGCTTCAAACATATTAAAACCCTAAAGAGTTAAAAAATATTACATTAAAGTTATTTAAAAAAATAAATGGCAGCATTTTATAATTTGTGTTTATTAAAGCAAACAACAGCAACAACAAATAAATATTAATATTTAAATAAAACATGTTGCAAAGAAGCAGCAAAATATTGAGAAGATACAAAAGAAAATTACAACAATAGTTACAGTTGTGTATCCTTAAATTAACACTAATAACAACAATAAAAATAATAAAAACGAAAGCACAGCAGCAGGCAGCCGTAATAGAAAAATAGTAAAAAGGAAAATAGTTTTATATTAGAAAATACTCATTCTAATTAGCACGTACTCTTGATAGAAATGAAAAGTACTTGTTGTAATTGTATGTGTTGTACTCCCTATGTGGCATGCAACCACCATACAACTTACAACAGCAACAACAAAAGCATACACACACACACACACACACTTTTTTGTTATTTAGGAAAAAGCAATATAGAACAGATGAGAGCGAAACAAGTGAAGAATTCTGGCATTCAAACAATATCAAGCACTAGACCCAACAGCCCCAAACCAACCATCGTCATCATCATCACCATCACCATCATCATCATAAACATCATTATCATCATCATCATCATCGTCGTCAACATTATTATCACCATCATCTATTTATTTTGCTCTGAAGCGAAGAGACCATGCCAAGACCACCACCAACAACAAATAGATTCACATTTTCTTCAGTCACTTGAACGAACAACAACTGAAGAAACACGTACAAGAACAATAACAAATATAACAACCAGAGCAGAGGCAGAAAAAGAATAAACAAAAGAACAATACACGACAGGCGAAGCAAGAGCGAAAGCAGAACCGGAGACAGCCACAACCGAAAAGCACATTTTGCCAAATGTAGAACACAACGGTACGGGATCCCGAACTATTTATTACTTAGTCCGTCTTTATTTCTTTAGTAGTAAAAAAAAGAATTGCTTTTACTCTTCATTGTCGGATCTCTTTTATGTATTTTAGTAGGAAATAATTTCGTACATTTTGTTTTATTTTTTGTTTTGTTTTAAAAATCGGGGAAAACATCATCAACTACAAAAGGCATATAATGCTGGTAATAAAAAAAAAGTTTATAAAAAAGGAAACATTAATTTCGCATTTTTAGGGTCTTAAGGCATTAAATTGCTCTTTATTGCCCCGCAAGTTGCTGGGAATGTTCGAAAATTAATAAAAAAAATAAAAAAATAAAAGGAAAAGCCAGTCAGCCACAGTCATTAGAATCCCATCAAATTAAATTCAAAGGACCTAAAGTCAACGTTATTAGTTGGCAGACAAATAAAACGGAAGCAAATTATTAAGAAAACACAAGTGTAAGCGTGAGTGCGTGGTGCGTGGTGCGTGCTTGTGCATGCTCAAGAGAATATGTAAATAATTATTATTAGTGCAAATAAATTTAGTGTCTAAGTTTAGCAAAATAACCAAAATCAAATTTATGCAAAAGGCCACAGAAAATATACATATTTTAAAAATAATAAACAAAAGTAATAAAAATAATAAAAATTTCCACAAAAGTTTCAACACATAACAAAGATAAATAAAATTAATCAACAACAACAACAACAATAGCAACAGAAATATAAAAATATTAATATTAATAAAGGAAACCAGTACTAATTTGCCCCCTAAAGCTTTTAAGGTACCGCTAGTGCAAGTGTGTGAGTGTAAGACGAGCGCCTGTTAGAGAAAGTAAACGGTTTTGTGGCGGCGGAGATGCTGGCGCCAACCACTGTTCCCACTGTAACAGTTGCGG
The DNA here is from genome assembly GCA_951800035.1 of Linnaemya tessellans. Taxonomy (NCBI): domain Eukaryota; kingdom Metazoa; phylum Arthropoda; class Insecta; order Diptera; family Tachinidae; genus Linnaemya; species Linnaemya tessellans. The sequence goes on along the minus strand of OX637534.1, from coordinate 116,644,266 downwards.
GAGGCGTCAGTTACAACTATAACAAACTCAACAACATAATGAACACATGTTGTTCATACTCATCATCAGCAACAATAACAACTACAACAACAACAGCAGCAGCAGTAGCATCAGCCACATTAACAACAACCAAAATAGCAACAGTTCCCGCAACAACAACGAAACAACAATTGTGATAAATTTATCTATTTAATTAGTTATTCTTAATCTTAAGGGTAAGTACACACATTAAACGCACCCCAATAAATAATTACAATCGAAAAGCTCAGCATTGTGTGTCATAAAATATGCATGCGAATATCTTCCAACAATGGCTTCCCCCCCAAGCCACCATAATCACTTTGACCCTCTCCCGTTGAGTCCCATAGCCGAAATGGTATTCAAATAAAGACATCAACTAAAATAAAACATTCACGCACTCACCGACCCAGCCACCCACTCAATCGTTTGGTTCGATACATTGAATTATAAGTATTTTAAATAGCAAATAAACAGAACAAGACGCGATACAAACAAAACACAAATAATAAGCAAAAAAATATATATATATCATAAATATTTGTATCTCGCTGCAGCGGCGGCATTTCAAATAATAAAAATATTTTTACCCAGTGTTTGGCAAAAAAGTTTATGCCAAAGAATTCGAAAAGCAAAACAAATGCCGTCACAGCAATCTGGATTTAAAAAGGAATTTTTCAAGATTTGTGTGTTTAACTCATCTTTGGAAGCTCTGCAATATGCAAATGAAATAAACGTGACATTCACTAAAAGCCAGAGACGAGCCATAGTTCAAGCACGTGCTCGTCAGCAGGGCTATTTAGCTTTTAGCACGTGAAGGGGTTTAACAAAAATATTGTTCAAACAAAGAAACACACTTTAAAAGTTTAAGACTCTCGCAAACAACTCAAAACATGCCAAATGGCGGGAAATAAGAAATTTAAAAATTTATCAAATTTTTTGAACACACCTCGTACATTCATTGTAACGGGGGAAAATTTTCAAATTACATATAGGAAAACGCATTTTCTGTAATCATAAATGAAATATTATGAAAAGAAATTTAAAAATGTACCAAAATTTTTTGAACACACCTCGTACATTCATTGTAATGAGGAGAAATTTTCAAATTACATATGGGAAAACGCATTTTCTGTAATCATGAAATATTATGAAAAGAAATTTAAAAATTTACTAAATTTTTTGAACACACCTCGTACATTCATTGTAATGGGGGGCAATTTTCAAATTACATATGGGAAAACGAATTTTCTGTAATCATAAATGAAATATTATGAAAAGAAATTTAATAATTTACTACATTTTTTGGACACACCTCGTACATTCATTGTAATGGGAGGAAATTTCAAATTACACATGGGAAAACGCATTTTCTGTAATCATAAATGAAATATTGTGAAAAGAAATTGAAAAATTTACTAAATTTTTTGAACACACCTCGTACATTCATTGTAATGGGGGAAAATTTCAAATTACATATGGGAAAACGCATTTTCTATAATCATAAATGAAATATTATGACGTTTTATCTTAACACTGGCATATCGATTCGTTTCCGTCGCCTGTTTAAGTTTCTTTGAAGTCAAATTCTTTATAATTTGGAGGAAAAAAGAGAAGGAAATTACTTTGCGTTCTAATTTTCATGGCCCCCAAATGTCAGGTATCACGCTGGGATTTCAATTGTAATAAAAATAAAAGAAAATAAAAGCACCCCAGTAACACAAAAGACTTCAATTGCATGAGCTGGGGGATGTTCTTTTTATTCAACTGGTTTTCCATATGTGACAGTTTGAAAGCCACTAATCTTAATAAAAAATTTTTTTTAATTTAAGTAATAACATTGAGCTAGAGGCTTATTTGTATAAAATAATAACTTTAAAAATTTACTATTTATTTATTTTTCAATATTTCCATATCAATATGAATATCGTCTTCAGGATATCGATATATTGAAAAATAAAAATAAGCCTCAAGCTCAATATTATTATTTAAATTAAAAAATTAAAAATATTCATAAAATTTAAAACGAGTTAGAAATGTGTTTTAGTTAAAGTTTTCCATACAAAATTTTTTTAAAATAGATTTCAAATACATATTAATTTTTTATGAATATGGGGTTCAAAAATGCAAGCAGTATAATTTTGTTTTATAAATATATATAAAAATACTTTGTAGTTCAATAATTAATAGTTTATTTGGCAAGGGATTTATTTATATTAAAGTGTTATAAACTGTTATAATTAATAGTTTGGAAGAAAAAAGATTTATGGCTCTTTAGGATTTACAAAGAATTAAAATAAATAGCCTAGAAGCGACCTCATTTGTAATAAATTATATTTACAGAGCGAGAAATACTGCATTTGCATTTATTTTGTGGGGAAAACTAAACTATTTTATATTCTTGCAATTCATAACACACACGCACACACACATACACACAAACAAATTTAAATGTTTAGTTATTATATTCCTAAACAATTACTAATTTTGGTTTAACCCAGTCCAAACATTTTCTTTCGTTAAAATTGCAAACAAAATGTTTTCCCCCTCCTTAAACCGTATGTGTATGAATTGAAAAAATACTACCAGTATTTACGTTAATCATACGCCTCCCTCTGCTTTTACTTGAAATCCATGTTGTTGTCCACTTCGTGATTCAATAGCACTCGTCGTACATGGTTTCCTTTTTGTTACAGCATTCGTATGAACATTTGCCAATGCGATATAACTCATACGTCTCCATCTCTTGCGTGTTTTTTGTGTGTGTGCGAGTGTGTATGTTTGCTTTGACAGTTTGAATGCAAACAGCACTAAAAGCATACGAACTGCGACGAGATTGTATCAATTTCAAGTTATTTAATGTTAACAAGCAAAAAAAAAAAAAAAAAAGTAAACGAACTTAATTGCAAATGGATCGATTAACAATTAAATCAAATTTAATGTTGAAATTTTCATTTTTGATTTAAAAATGCTGATTAATGACGAAACTGCAACAACAAATAAATAAACCATTTTGGTCATGCAGTTGTTTGCCAAAATGCTTGTTTACAGATAAAATTAATTTGTAATATGGAATGTGGGCTTGAAGTGTACTTTAAAACATGTATTTCATAGAAAACTGATTTTAAAACACCTAATTTTTTATGGATACTGCAAAAGGTTGTAGCACTTCTTTTATTTATTTTATAAAAAAGGCACGTTTTAAAAATATATGGAAATTTTTATGACATTCAATTATTGTTTTCTGCAGTTGGCACTACTGATAGCATCGCTGTCGGGACTTAATCGTAAACTGTTATTGCTTATTGACTTGTGCAACAATTGCTAATGATGGGTTTAGTAAAAAAAAACAAGTAAGAACGAATCTTAAATACCCTCCAAATATTTAGTAAAAAGAAACCCTATTTTCTCGGAGTCACTCCGGGAAGGGCCGCAGGGTAGACATCTCACATTTGCCATAAAACACTAAAAAGTAAATTTTTGGAGTTAAGTACCAAAAAAATTTTTTTTTTTAGGGTCATTTGGGGGTTAAAGTGGGGGTAGGGTGGGACAGAGGAAGATCAGAGATCCTCCCAGCTTCGTGATAAAAGCTTTTAAAATTATTTTTTTAAGGCTTAAACAATATAGTTTTTTCAATATTTCCACTATGTAATATGTTACTTCCACGCCCACTAAAGAGGGCGGGGTAAAAAAAAGATTTTCCTGATTTTCTGGCTGCAAGTTCAACGTCTTGAATCTTCTTAATAAAATTACAAAAAAATTATGTTGTTTTTTAGAGGTTGGTTTAGTTCTTCTTAGGGGAAGTTTTTTTCCCTCTAGCCCGATTCCGCCCATTTACGAACTTGACCTGTAGTATCCTTAAAAATTTATCTGTATCAAATTTCAAGAGTCTGGATATTTTCGTTTGAACTGAATCGCGATTTCCACAGACGGACGGACGGGCATGGCTACAACGTGTTAGATTTCATCACTGATCAAGAATATACTTTATGGGGTCTCAGAGGGATATTTCTTTGCGTTACATACGGAAAGACAAAGTGAATATACCCTCCTATAAATAAATAAAGAAGTAGGAGTTGTATATTCGACAGTGGCGAAAGTTATATTCTTGGAATTTTCTTGCAGAGATTTTAAATTTGATAATTTCCATTTTTCTTGATGTGTTTTCACCAATAATTATGGTTTGACAGCTGATAATGTCAAACTGTGTTGATATTTCCGTTCAGTAAAGGTTTGGCAAGTCGTCATGAATATTTTTACGCACATTTTGGAAATGAGCTTTGAATCTGTTCGTGAAGTTTGAGAGCGCTTTTATTAAAGAATTGTGTTGAAAGACGAAGGTCATTCATTCCTGGTTAAATGTCTTTGGTAATAAAAAATTTTCCCCATTTAGAGGGAAGGCAATCAAGATGGCATCCATTAAATTTGACAGTTTAGTACGGCCTCAGCTTGTCGTATTTTTTTTTTAGAAATGAATGGCCACTAAATTTTGTAGAAAAATTCACAAATTCAATTCAGCAAAACTATAAATGCTGTTTAGAAACGTCATTTATTATTTATATATTTCCCCGGGGTTAATTCCCAGGGGATTTCCAAAAATCTCCCGGGAATTAAACCGGGAAATTAAAAAAAATGTTAAGCTCCACATCAGAAATAGATATATTTTTTTAGCATATACATACATCAGAAATAATCGTTGTTCATTAACTATAACATATTTTCTTTCAATTTTATTTTCTCAAAGAAAAGAATATTAATTTCTTTTTTCATTCAAAAGCCAAAAGCTTCAGAATCATTTCCTCTATGCAAATACTAATAAAATAAGTCATCAGTTTATAAAATGTTTCGCTAGCTGTTTGCTTAAAGTTTAAATGAAATCATCGCTCCCTTAATGAATAAATAATAAAAATAAATAATTTGCAAAAATTATAGTTTTGGTCAATTTATAAAAATAGCACCACATCATAAGTCTAGATTAAAACTGAAAAATATACGACCTAAAAAACAAACAAAATAAAAAAATATTAAAAATATTTAGCTTAATCGATTTGCTGTGCAAAAAAAAAACTTCTCTATTAATAGTGCGCATTCAAATCTATTGCATACGACTTGAAATGATAGAATCCAAAATACAATAAATAATATTTCTTTTCTTTATGACTTAATTTTGATAAACAAACTAACAAAAAAAAACACTTTTTAATTTAATTCACCTCGATTAATTTGAATATTCGTGTCAAAAGATTATGACCAGATGACTGGATATTTGAGCAGAAATGTTCACTTCTTTGCCAGTTCAACAAATTCATGACGTCAAAATTTTTAAATAATTTTTGTTTTTAACGATGTAGTATATATGTATATATGTGTGTGTGTGTATACGTTTGTGTTCTATTAACAATCTAAATCTAAAATAAATCCCCTGCACTGCCTACTCATTTATTTCAAATATACTTGCTGCTTGCAATTTAGTCTGCTTTTTGTCGTTCATTGAAATTACAATGCGAACGTTAAAGATACATAAGCAAAGTGTAATTAAGAAGAAAGAAAAAAATCTGTCATTTATTTTAATTATATTGAAATTAGTAACTTCATAATTAAAAGTTGGCCAAAAGAAACTTTTTTTCTTAATACAATTCTCCTCTTTTAATGCAACATTGTGATTTCTCAAAGAAATTAATAAAATTTGTTAATTACTGCTACTGGGGATTTTTTAAGTTTCTTAATAACTTGTTGAAAATTATACGACTAGTCTATCAAGTTAACAGAATGTCGTACTAACTCAACGGATTGTTAATATTTTATCTTCTTGCAAGATTACAAAGAACAAGAAAAATATTTAGTTTTTTCATAAGATATTTTCCCCAATTACTTTTTAGTTTTAAAAATTGAGTAATTTATATTTTTTAAATTAAGTATTGAACTTGGCAAACTTGCTGTATAGTTTTAAACAAGTTTTATCTTTTATATAGGTATATGGGCATTTTCGGAAATGGGGATTTTCTGAACTTTTTCTAGGAGTTGTAGGGATCTTCGAAATAAATACTACCTGACGTGTTCCCTCCACAATAACTGCATCATCCGCCATTTAAATGGGAATACATCGAAAATCTTGAAAACCTCCAATTCAGAGATATTTAAAATTTTTTTAATATCTCAGAAATGTCTCCGGTATTTTTTTCCTCCAAGGAAAATTCTAAAAAATTCCAACTTGCTTTTTCTTTCCTTTACATTAATTACATCATATTCCACCTGACTAAACATACAGCGAGAATACTGAAGTATCCTAATTTTAGGAGAAATGAGAATACCAATTTGGGGTTTTTTGAACTTTTTCTAGGAATTGTGGGGATCTTCCAAACAAATACTAAACTGGTATTTTCCCTCCGAAATAACTGTATCATTCGCCATTTAAATGGGCATACAGCGAATATATTGAAAAATCCCATTTTGGAGATTTTTTACATTCCTGTTAGGAGTAGTGGGGATCTCCAAAAAAAAAATACCACCTGGTTTTTTCCCTCCACATTAACGATATCATTTTCCACCTAAGTGAAAATACAAGGAAAATTCGGAAAATTTCCAATTTTGGGATTTACATTTTTTTTTTGGGAATTTTGGGAATGTCAGAAACATATTCCTGTTGGTTTTGTTTCCTCTACATTAACTATACCATTTTCCATAGAAGGAGGAAAACAGTGAAAAATCCCCATTTTGGGATTTTGAATATTTTCTTTGGGAATTGTGAGGATGTAAGAAACAAATCTATCCTGGTTTTCTTTCCTCCACATTAATTATGTAATTTTCCACGGAAGTAGGAAAACAGTGAAACTACTGAAAAATCCTTATTTTGGGGTTTTGAACATTTTCTTTAGAGATCTTAGAATAAAATCTAACTTTATTTACAATTCCAATTTTGGGGATTTTAAAATTTTTTTTGGGAATTGTGGGGATGTCAGAAACAAATCTATTCTGGTTTTCTTGCCTCCACATTAATTATGTCATTTTCCACGGAAGTAGGAAAACAGTGAAACTACTGAAAAATCCTTATTTTGGGATTTTGAACATTTTCTTTGGGGAATTGTGGAGATCTTAGAATAAAATCTAACTTTTTTTAGAATTCCAATTTTGGGGATTTTAAAATTTTTTTTGGGAGTTGTGGGGATGTCAGAAACAAATCTATTCTGGTTTTCTTTCCTCCACATTAATTATGTAATTTTCCACGGAAGTAGGAAAACAGTGAAACTACTGAAAAATCCTTATTTTGGGATCTTGAACATTTTCTTTGGGGAATTGTGGAGATCTTAGAATAAAATCTAACTTTTTTACAATTCCAATTTTGGGGATTTAAAAATTTTTTTTTGGGGGTTGTGGGCATGTCAGAAACAAATCTCTCCTTGTTTTCTTTAACCCACATTGCAACTACTGAAATATCCCAATTTCGGGATTTGGAAAATTTTCTTTGGGAATTGTGGAGATCTTTGAAAGAAATCCAGCGTTTTCTTTTTTCATTACATTAATTACATCATTTGCCATCGAGGTAAGAAAGCATGTCTTTGTATTAGACGTTTCATGTATTTTCATTATTTTTTCCTATTAAAATTTCTGTAGAAAGAAGAAAAGCTTCATTTTGACAAGACATTTTATGCCAAAAATAAATAAAAAGTTTTTTTTTCGGTACATTGCTCATATTTTACTTTATTTAAGACTTTATTTTAGACCCTAAGAAACATTGAACATTTTTTGTAGCATCTTTCCCTATTACAAACACAAGCCAATAAAAACGCTCCATTTCCGAAACAGAACTTTAAACACAAATATTTCCACTTTAATAACGAACAGTTTCTTCAGCTTTAACAAGAAACTTTACTGCATAGCCAAATAGCTTTAACAAATTTTCAATTTGTATTTCTTTTTTATTGTTCGGCTGAAACAACAAGCAGTATTATCCAGCTAATCTGAACGTTGAATAGAAATGGCAACAAAATGTTCTGTTGTGTACAGCAGAGGGTGACTAAATACATTTTAAATGCCATTAGTTAATCAAATAGTATTTTCCCCTCGACAGTGAACTCTTAGTCTTAGTTTTTGTAACCACAACATTATTATAGTAATTTATTGTTTATTATTTATCATCAAAGCATTCATACTTAAAGTATAGCTATTTACTTTAATATAATTTCAAATGTAACGTATTGTAAATTTCAATATAACTTACAATGCCACCACCTACAACACTGAGAGATGAACAGCAAACACAGCTGAGTGCAAAAAAACAAACAACAACAAGAGCAGCATCAGCAGCAGCAGCAGTAACAACAAAAAGCCAAAGAAAGAAAATTAAAACGCAAAATCTTTTACTGATAACACATTGAAAAAAAAAGAAAAAAATCTGAACTGCGGAATTTTCATTCCGTTTCAAAAGATTTTGAAGAGGACGACTACAAAATTGTTGTGTCTTCATCTGCCATTTCCCTGGATTCACAGCCGTAGCCGTAGCAATCGTCGTCACTTATTCACATCCTTCTGCTTCGTCAAGATTTCAAAGGGGAGCAAAAACAACAACAACAACAACAAAAAATATGCTTCGAGAATGTGTATGTGATTTGCGTACAAATTAAATGAAATTAAATTTGTAACAGTTTCAGTAAGTCGGTTGCATGGTTCGTTGGCTGGTTGTTTGCTTGCCTGCCTCATGGTACTCATTCGTAGCCGCCTTGTTCTTGTTAAGAGTTAAAGTGCTTTCATTTTCACTTCTTTTTTTTCTGCTTTTTAGCCATCATCACTACCCTACAGCAGGTGCAGTGATTATTACATACACGTACTCGTACATTAGTTTTTATTATCATATGCCTGCTTAACTTTAGCAGACTCATAAATTGAGTAACATATTCGGTATGTAAGCACCGACGATAGAGTATCTTAATACGAATGAATTTTCTATACCTATACAAATGAATTCTTCATCGTTTTATCTAAGAATACCTCATACATTTTTTTGTGGAACACTTTTAAATATATTATTGTCCACCAATATTGATCAACAATATTTTATTCAATGTACATTTTTATGCAGATATGCATAATACTAAACTTTTTTTATATACTAACTGTTAATCGTGTTCTTAAATACCCAACACACTTTTTTGTGGTACACTTTTAAGCCTTTTAACTTTGGCCAATATTTATAAAATATATACAGTTTGAAAGCAGTTTTTATGCAGAAATGCACTATATAAATAAAAAAGCAAATAAACTTGTGGTTTTAATTTCTTAGTATTAAGGAGGCAAACTGCTGGTGTCAATTTCTATGAAAAGTAACAACAAAAAACTTTCGTCTTGTATTTGCAAACATAAATTTATTTAAAAACTTTATTTCACTAGCAATAGAACGCAATTTGAGTTTAAAAAATTCATAAAAATTTACGAAAATTATTTAAATTTTTATTACAACATATTTAAAACAAGTAAAAGTACTATATTCAGCTGTGTCGAATCTTAGATACCCTTCAAAAATGTATACCTTGTTTCTTTCTTATATATAAAATAGTTTTAATTGCCCAAGAACCAAAATTGTGTTATTTAGTTACTTTAATTTTTCAGAAAAAGTATAAACTTTTCTGCTTTGAAAGTGTATTTTTGGATTTTCTAATTTTTAATACTAATGAAATATTAAATGTTTAATTTATACACAAAAGGAAATATATGTTTCAGTTGGTTAATTTTATATAGAAAAAAAATTTCGATTGTCCAGCCCTGGAAACTAACTTTTAATTTTTTTGGCGACTTTAATTCTTCCTGAAGTATATAATAGGTTTAATTCACTAAAAAAGCAACTTATGTGGCCACTTTCGATTTCGATTGGCCAACCCTGTAATCAAATTATTGTCTTATTTTTTTTGTTGTTGTTTTCGATACCAATTTAATTCTTCCTGAAGTATAAAATAGGTTTAATTCACTAAAAAAAAACAAAATTAGTAACTTATATGGCTACTTTCGATTTCGATTGGTCAACCCTGCATTCAAATTATTGTCTTATTTTTTTTTTTGTTTTTTTTTTGTTTTTTTTTTGTTTGTTTTCGATACCAATTTAATTCTTCCTGAAGTATAAAATAGGTTTAATTTAATAAAAAAAAAAAGTAAATTAGCAACTTATATGGCCACTTTCGATTTCGATTGGCCAACCCTGTAATCAAATTACTGTTTTTTTGTTTTTTTGTTTTCGATACCAATTTAATTCTTCCTGAAGTATAAAATAGTTACAATATAACTGTCTATAAAAATAGATAAAAATTAGTTACCTTTTTGATCCCTTTTATGCTTTTTAAAATATTTGAATTGTCCAACCCTGGGATCGAAATTTTTATTATTTTTTAATACCAATTTTGTTGTTCATAAATCATAAAATAGTTTTAATACAGAAAAGAAATATACATTTTATGTACCAAAAAAAAACCAGCTGCCCATCCCTGAAATCAAAATTAAAATTTTTTTTTAAGTTTTTAATACAAATTTAATTCTTTCCAAAGTATCAAATAAGTTTAATTAACAAAAATTATTAAAAAAAATTTTTGTTTGCTAAATAATATTGCGTCCACAAATAGGTGTAAGTTTCCCAGCTCTGAAACCGTTATATTGAAAATCAGATGATATTAATCGAAGTTATTGAGTTTCAAATACATTATGGCACAAAACCTCGTTTTTTACTCTAAACTCAAGATTTTGGGGGTATTTGAGGAATTTCTAAAACTGCTTTTTGTTTTCCTCCCCAACACTTACAAAAAAGTTGGCAACACTTCCCGAAACTTGCTGCCCACTTAATAATCACAAAACTTCTCCTGCCTCACGGAGTGTTTTAAGTGGTCGGATAAGTCCGACAATTGCAAAGAGTTAAATTCAATAGACAGTTCATTTGGAAAGATTTTAAGTTGAATGGCTTTATGACCATTTTACAAGTTCATCTGGTGCTTTATTTCTTCCGCTTCTTTTGCTTTCTGGAGTATTTAAATAATAAATCAGAAGTGGCAAAGATTAACTCGCTTAAGAAGAAGTTAATAACGATAAGCGGAAATGTTATAGTGTTCCAATTTGGACAAAAAAAAAAAAAAAGTAAATCAAATAAAAAAAAAGTTGCCAAAAAAATTACACACTAACTGGGCTTTAATTTGTCTTGTACCATGTCTACGTGAGTTTGCCAACTAGACATGCCAACATGCCCACAAACAAACATGTTTTCTTCCACATCTACGAACACTTCAAAACAATAGAATAATAAAAATTCAACGTGCAAACCCATCGCTTCCTTAATGGATGCTAAAACAAGGACAACAGGAACACACGCACGCACTCACACACACACACGCAGCCTCTCTTACACACACACACATTTATTATCTAAACGTGTATGCGGTCGATTTAAGCTTTCAAAAGAATTTCCAAGTGAAAAATGCTGGGAAATTAACTATTAAAGTTTTAGTTGTTCCTGCTGTTGTTGTGTTTGTTGTCGCTCTTTATTGAATTTGTGAAACATTTGAAAACCGTAACAAATTGCAAAGTGCGACAACATGACACTTCACCTGCCAATTATTCTTTTGAAAAAAAATTGTTTTTCCTCTTCTATTATTGATGGAAATTTTCACTTTCCATTACAAAATTGTGTTCCTAGGCGAATGATACGATACACACACTTTTATTTGAATTACTTTTTTTTGGCAATAATTGTTGTAACCCAAGTCCTTAAATAAAATTTTAATGAACAAAATTTAAGGCTTTAAAAAGACACCAAACGGCTTTATATTCGTTAAATAAAATAAAACTGTTTTAACTGGTAACCGAGTTCCATGTCCATACGGCCAGCAGCAGTTACAAAAATTCTGAGGAACAGCATCACGGAAATATAGACGGATGTACATGCGAAAAATGTGAGCAAATTGATTTAAACGAATACTTGTGCCAACATTTTTTTTGGAATCCTGGAAACAATTCTGATATTCCCTATGCCACGTCCTTTAACTCTCTCACCGAGTCTGGTTTTATCTGCACAGTTGTTGCGAAACCTCGCCCTTTCAAGAAACTCTGGAATTTGGGGAACAAGAAATAGCTGTAAGGGACCAATTGTGGTCAATACGAGGGCAGAGACAGGCTTCTATCTATCAAGCGACTACTTTTTTTTGTTTTTTTTTTTATTTTTTTTTTTTTTTTTTTTTTGAGTCAAAACTCTACGATTTTGGAACGAACTTCGCTGTCACATGCTTCATGCACCACAAAATTTCCAAAAAAAAAAAAAATCCATGGCATGAGTCAACTGATATGGCGGCTTCTGTAATAGTGATTGGAAAATTTTCTATCGGTCGCTAATGTGATGGGAAGCCCAGGATGAGCATCGTCATTCACCTCTTCCCGCCCTTCTTTGAATATCATAAACGACATGTAAACATTTCAAGTGTTTTCGAGACCGTTATTCCATTTATTTACACAAAAACTTGATGCAAACTCTCTGTCCAAATCACTCGTGAATTACGCATGACTAATGGAACAGTCCCCCTTATTCTGTAACTATTTGTCGACGTCAAAAACAAGACAATATTAAAAATACGACAGCCTATTTCTACTTTGTAGCCCTTAGTGAAGAGTCTAAGGGCATCTGCAGAATTTAATTGTTTAAAACAACGAGTATTTAAATATCCCATTTTTGATATTGTCTTGACGTCGACGTCGACAAGTAGTTACAGAATAAGGGGGAATAAAATGGCGTAACTGAGTTTAAAACTTTAATTCTCATCAGGGGATGAGCGCTGATTAATTAGTGTTCGAACCCAGTTAGTCGTGTTTTAAAGGTTTCTTTTAAACTTCAATTTGTCTGCGAATTGGAATCGGTTCGGACCAGTAGATTTCCGGAAATATAAAAAAAAACTTTTGTTTTAAACTGTTTTTTAGAATGACTTTTAAGTAGTTTTGCGGATCGATTTCAAAAAATAATCATCTCTTGACAATCAAAAACCACGGCTAGCTCTGCCAGCGAGGTCAAACTCGGTTCATGCGTTCGTGATATTTCGTTGACCAAAAATTCGAAAAAAGTAATTTTTTCAAAACACTTCGAAATTATATATGTATGTATGTGAATAATTAGTGTTCTCGATTCTTTTATAGGTATCGAAGAACTACTTCAATCACCGCTTACCACGTGGGAATGGGCTGATCCATTCCCAAGTTACAGCAGTTTTTAAATTAAAATAATAGCATTTTTAGCGGTTAAAATTAACGGGAAGTTGCAGGGATGGCCTTCAACCGTTTTCCATATTTTTTTTTAATGGGGAATTTTTCTTTCCCCCATTCTACAGAGTCCGCCAAATAGCTTTTTTTTTTGAAAAAGCTATAAAAAAAACTACTCAATATTTTCTTAAATTTCTTTTTTATTTGAAAGTGCAATCCTTCCGGTTAATAATGGAAAAAAAATTTCATTCGAATGGCTGCCGCGGCTGGCCATGCAGTAGCCTACACGATCGGTCCAATGTTTAAGCACATTATCGATTGTGTGCAGCTGTATTTCACCAATGGCTTCACGAATACTGTCCTTTAAAGCGTCAATTGTCTCTGGCTTGTCGGCGTAACACTTATCTTTGACGGCACCCCACAAATAATAGTCCAACGGTGTCAAATCGCAGCTCCGGGGTGGCCAAACGACATCAGCTCTGAGGCTGATAATGCGATCTTCAAAAACAGGGTGCAAAACATCGAGTGTAGCTTCGGCTGTGTGGCACGTAGCGCCGTCGTGTTGAAACCAAATGTTGCCAATATCCTCCTCTTCAATTTTTGTGAACAAAAATTGGTTCATCCTGGCCCCATAACGATCGCCATTGACTGTAGCGGCCACTCTTTGCTAATTTTCGAAGAAAAATTGCCCAATTATGCCTCTGGACCAAAATCCGCACCAAACAGTGACTCGTTTTGGGTGCGTCGGCTTTTCAATGTATGCGTGCGGGTTTTCTGTGCCCCATATGCGACAATTTTGCTTGTCTACATACCCGCCAAGATCAAAATGAGCTTCATCTGAAAAGATGATTTTTTTTTTTGCAAAATCGGCAGCTTCTGTAGGTCGATCGCAATTCGCACTTAGCGAAGCGAAAACGTAACGTATACACAACCATATTCGTTCAGCGGAAGGATAAAACTAATTATCTGTCAAATCAGACATGAGCTGAGTGTTACCATTCACGAAATGAGCACTAGTTGAAAAAAAATTTTAGATTGCTTTTGGCCCCCTCATATAAGGAATTTTGAAAAAAAAATACTGATAAATATTATTGTATTCTGATATTTTTAAGCTTAAGGTCTCTTTATTTTAATTTAATTTTTAATTTCAATATTTCGTCAGTCCTTTGTTAATAAATAATTAATTTCCTGAAGAAGTCACACAAAGGAGTGACGAAATATTGAAATTAAAAATGAAATTAAAATAAAGAGACCTTAGTCTCGGTTCGCACTATGAAATTTTATTTCATGAAAGTGGCAGTTTGTTAGTGAGAGGGGAGAGAAGAATGGTGTCGGGTACACACTTTCATGTTCACTGAAATTCTGTTTTGTATTATAATTCGTAATTGATTTTACTTTATTTTTATATTCTTTATGTGAAAGTAAACAAACAAAAATATTAAGTTTCATGAAATTAACTTTCAGTGTGCAGACATGAGTGAAATTTTAAAAGAGAATTTCAGAAATTTCATGAAAGAGAATTTCATAGTGCGAACCGAGACTTAAGCTTAAAAATATCAGCATACAATACAGAATACAAAACAGCAATAAGGCTAGTTTTTAAAATCCCCACAACTCCTAAGGACATTGTTCAAAATCCCTTAGTAGGAATTTTTTTTTCGAAATCCCCATGGAGATTTACAAAATCCCAGAAAGGAAATTTTTCTGTAATTTTAGTTAGGGAGAAAATTATTTAAAAATTGTGGAGCAAAGAAAGTTATACAATATTTTATCTTGAAAATTCCTACAAAAAAAAATTAAAATCCCTAAACTAGGATTTTTCATTATTTTTGCTTTATAACTACTTAGTTGGAAAATAATACAGATATGAGGCATGTTTTTGAAACCCCCACAACTCCTAAAGGAATTGAACAAAATCCCTTAGTAGGATTTTTTTTTTTTGAAATCCCCATGGAGATTTTCAAAATCCCAGAAAGGAAATTTTTCTGTAATTTTGGTTAGGGAGAAAACTTTATAAACCTTGTGGAGCAAAGAAAACTGTAAAAGAATTTTATCTTAGAATCCCCAAAAATTCCCAAAAAAAAAAAATTAAAAATTCCCTAGTTCGAATTTTTCAGTATTTCTGCTTTAATATCAGAATACAATAATAATTTAAAAGAGGTCAAGAAACCAGAAGAATTTAATACTGATAAATATTGCATAGAAAATTTGACAAATTAAGTTGCAAAACTTGGCAAATGGTCACACTGCAAACACGTATTAAATTTGTTGATGAGTCACCTGAAATTGAAATCAATTCCATTACAGCAACAATTCTATTAAAGGATTTTTATTTCATTTAAAATCCTTCATTTATCTTAAAAATCGGCTTCAATTCTTATAAATTTTATTTCTATAGAATGAATTTCATTTACGTTTCATAATTTTTACAAACAAACACGTGAACAAACAGTTTCTTCTCATAAGATCAATGAAGCAATAAAAATAAATATTATTGACATTTTATATTAAAATATACTCACTCGTACGTACTATTTTATTTCATTTAAATATCAATGAGGCTAAATATACTCGTACAAACGGTTTGGTTTAAATCTGTTAAATAGTGATGACAAATATAATTTGCCCAATGCTAATATTTATTTAAGTGTGTAAATTACAATTATTCACCATAAAACCAAAGCAAATAGCTCACGATGCCATTTATGAATTAACAATTATGATTTATTATTCATTATTTAAGAAAGAAGAAAAATAAAACAAAAACAAAACAGCAGCAGTAGTATTTCCGTTATTAAATAATAAAAAAAGAGAAATAATTAAATAAAAACTCTGGGCTTAATTAGTTCGTTTTGCTTAATTAACTCGAACGTGAGCTGCTCGTTCCTACCAGCAACTTAAAGGTTTGAGTTTGAGGCTGAAAATCATAAAATGATCAATATTTATAAATGTCATAAAACTAAAATTAGAAAAAAAAATCGATGAAAATAACAATAGTTCAGGCAAATTGTTTCATATTTCTGCTAATTTCTTTTCTTTTTTTTGTTGTTTTTAATAAATTGCACACATGGCGTTTTCTTTCAACTTTTCTGTTGCTTTTTTGCTGTCTAGTCCACACTTTGCATTGAATGCCCGAGTGAGCGTGCATGCATGTGTGTTTGTGTTTTTGCACTCAAATTATCATTATAAAATTAAACTTTTCCATTTAACAGTTTATGCGGAAACTTATCGAAAACTTATAATTATATTTGTGGATTTATTCAAACAATCAAAAATGGCCAGCCAAGCCAAGTCGTTCACTATTTTGCTCTTTTCCCAACTTTCTGCCTATTATTTGAGTTTAAGGAGGCCCTAAGCACGGACAAGCACACAGCAGACATGCAGCAAAATTGAATATCTCAGGCCAGGCAAAAAGGTCACACACATTCATTCAAACTTGCCTACTTCGAAAAGTTTTTAGTCTAGAATTTTTTTGCCAACTAAAGCAATAGGAGCAACTTGAATGAATCACAACAGAAAATGTTAATGTTGAAAATAACTATAAAATATGAATTGTTTGCAAAATATATTTTCTGTTTGTCAAGCGCACACTTCAAGAAATGCCAGGGAGAAGTAATAAAAACTAGAACCATTAAATTTAAGTATTTTTTTTTTCTTTGGAGATCTAAGAAACTACTTCTTGTTGATATTTATGAGAATTTAATTTACATTGAAACCACAGCCGTGATAGGAAAATATTAAACTAGTGTTTTTGTAATTTGCAGTAAAATGGCAAATAGTTCTCCAAATATTTTAATAGCAGAATAATAATTATGTTTACAATGGCCTGTAAAATTTTAATGAAATTATAAAAGAAAGAAATATAATAATAATATAAAATAAATTATATTATTCTTTGCAAAGTCATTGAAATTAAACATAAATAATATATAAAAAAAAAACTGCCCAAAACAAACTTCATTAAAATTATTAAAAAAAAACTGTAACCAATCTCTAATATAATTACGTTAATCTAATGTACAAATTTCATTTTAATGAAACTATTTCTCAAGCCATAAAAAAATTTTGCTACAAAGAGACTATAAACATTTTTCATTTAGCAATTTTTTCTATAGGAAATTCTAACTTCGAGAGGAAAATTATATATAGTCGTCATTACTGTAATCCAAAAAACAGAAATAAGGGTTGTTTTTGAAAACCCCACAACTCCTAAAAGCAAAATCCCACAGTAGGAATTTTTTTAGAAATCCCCATGGAGATTTTCAAAATCCCAGAGAGGGCATTTTTCTGTACTTCTGCTTAGGGTGTGAAAATAATATAAATCTTGTGGAGCAAAGAAAATTATACAATATTTTATCTTGAAAATTCCCACAAAAAAAATTAAAATCCCCAAACTAGAGTTTTTTTATTATTTTTGCTTTATAACTACTTAAGTTCTAAACACATAGACGACAGCAGACTTCACAACTTCACGGCTTCAAATGCAGCCAACTTCAAATGCTGCTATGAAGACAGCTTCATAATTATTTTGAAGACAGCAACAACATAACAACAGGGATGCCGTATATATATTTTATAATGAACAAAATTAAAGTTATTGATAAAAAATGTAATAATATCACGAAAAACTATAAAAACACATAAATTTCTATATTGTATATTTGTAATGTTATTTTATGGTTAATATAAAAAAAAACGTTGTTGTTCTTATTTTTCCAATTTATATATATATATATATATATATATATATATATATATATATATAATGGCAACACTATATTTGTTTATTGCTGCCCGTCAAAATAGAAAATAGCCTAACTTGGCAGCCGCAGCAAATGCTGTTGTGCAGTCCTGCTGCTGTGGTGCCCTCCAAATAATCGTTTTCATTTAAACACATGGATTTTATTTTTGACATATTGCTGCTTGCTGTCTGCTGTCGTCTATGTGTTTAGATCTTTAGTTGGAAAATAATACACAAATGAGGGTTGTTCTTGAAACCCCCACAACTCCTAAAGGCATTGCTCAAAATCCCTTAGTAGAGAATTTTTTTTTAGAAATCCCCATGGAGATATTCAAAATCCCAGAAAGAAAATGTTTCTGTACTTTTGGTTAGGGAGAAAATTATATAAACCTTGTGGAGCAAAGAAAATTATAAAAAAAAAATTTATCTTGAAATCCCCAAAATTCGTAGAAAAATAAATTCAAAACTCCCTAGTTCGAATTCTTCAGTATTTCTGTTTTATTCGCAACTAAATGGAAAATAATATAGAAATGAAATAACCACAACTCTTATAGGGATTGCTCAAAAATCCCAGAATAGAGATTTCTTTTAAATACCCATTGCATTTTCGATTAAAAAAAATTTTTATAGTTAATATGAAGGAAAGAAAACCATATAACATTTACTACTTAAATCCCCACAGTTCCCAAGGAAAGTTTAAAAATTCCCAGAATGTAATTTTTATATAATTTCTGTGTATTATATAAACATAATTTTCATATAATATAATCAAAGGAATTAGATTCTGAAGATGAACCGATAAGTTCGAAATATATAGGTCAAGAAATAAATAAAAATAGTTTTATTTACACGGGTCATAGAGGGTTTAAAAAGAAGAAAGAAATTAAAAAAATTATATAGTTAAAAATTAAAAGAGATTTGTTTCTGAAATCCCCATAATTCCCAAAGCAAGATTACCAGAAGTGGAATTTTTCTGTAATTTTCCTTAGGGGCAAAATTATATAGTTCTTGTGGAGCAAAGAAAATTATATAAAATTTTATCTTGAAATCCCCATAATTCCCACACAAAAAAAAATTAAAATCCCCAAATCAGGATTTTCCAGTATTTTTTTTATATACCCACTTAGTTGGAAAATAATATAGTTAATATGTAGGCAAGAAAATGAACTAAAATTTGTTAGAAAAATACCAACAATTCCCAAACAAAATTTGAAAATCCCCAAATGTGGGATTTTTCCGGAATTTAAGGTGTGTGCTTAATTATTTAAAATATGAGAGTGTTAATGTAATGGAAACAAATCAAATGGTATTTGTGCCTAGAACCTCCACAATTTAGCATTTTTGGAGATTTATTTCTAATTTTTTCGCCAGGCAATATTTAAAAGTACTTTAGGTTTTAGAGAGGTTTCGAAAATTTTTTGATTGCTGTCTTGCGATTTGAGAAAACAGACTTTATACTTTTCATTTGCAATAAAAATAGGACTATGCTGAAACGCTCTAGTCTCTTCAAATATCCTTTTAAAAACGAAAGTTTTTGAAAGGATATTTCGTGACATGCCTTCTAGGCAAACCTTTCAAATTAGTGTAAATATGCAGTAGAAAACTTTGCGCTGTTTTATTTTTCTCAAATAACTTTTTTCTTTGCTTTTTGCAAACAACTAAAAAACAATGAATTCGCTACAGTGTTTTCGTTTAAAGAATAGAGGATTATGAAAGCGGAATTTTATTTCATTTTTTTTTGTGCCTCAACAAAAATAACTTTAATGAGACGTAAAATAAAATAAAAATATTAAATGTAGTACATTAAAATTCTAATATGCTGACGTCGCATTTAAGTATATTTTTTTTTGTTCAACAAAAGTATTTTTTGTGAACTTGTCATATCCATTCTTACACACACACACACACATACTCGTACATGCGAGTATTTATGTTCCAGTGGTTTTATTTTGCACATGCAACACACATGGAAAATTGAGTTGTTTTAATTGTAGTGAACTTAAAATAGTTGGAGGCTTCGAAAGCAAACAGACAGATGAATAACAAAAAAATATGCTGTATCAGGGTAGATTTGCTATACTCGACTTCTTTAACACATGCGATCAATAAAACTTCTCATATTCTTATGCAAATTGAAAATTTTTCATATGCTAAAAGGAGATTATGTTCACAAGTAATACGTTTATTTAACGAAAAAAAAATGTTTTATTCATATAATCACGGAGTATTAAACAACCCTCGTAAATACTTGTGTATATCTTAATACATGTGCTATTCTAGCAAATTTAAAGCACTTTCGTTTTACTTGTATGCAAAGCATTTAGAAAAAAATTTATATTGTGCACATCTACTTAAAAATACCTGTTAAAGCATATTTGTTTCACTAGTATTGGTCAACGAGGTCATACTTAAAAGTGTACTTTAAAAAATTGGTGACATATTTTTAAACCAGATTTGCATGTACAGGGTCCGCCAAATAACTTCTTTTTTTTTTTGAAAATGCTATAAAAAAACTACTGAATATTTTCTCAAATTTCTTTTTTTATTTGAAAGTACAATCCTTCCGTTTAATAATGGCAAATAATTTCATTCAAATGGCTGCCTTGGCTGGCCATGCAGTAGCCTACACGATCGGTCCAATTTTTAAGCACACTATCGATTTTGTGCAGCTGTATATCACCAATGACTTCACGAATATTGTCCTTTAAAGCGTGAATAGTCTCTGGCTTGTCGGCGTAACATTTATCTTTGACGGCACCCCACAAATAATAGTCCAACGGAGTCAAATCGCAGCTCCGAGGTGGCCAAACGACATCAGCTCTGCGACTGATAATGCGATTTTCAAAAACAGGGCGCCAAACATCAAGTGTAGCTTCGGCTGTGTGGCACGTAGCGCCGTCCTGTTGAAACCAAATGTTGCCAATATCCTCCTCTTCAATTTTTGTGAACAAAAATTCGTTCAACATGGCCCGATAACGATCACCATTGACTGTAACGGCCACTGCTTGCTCATTTTCGAAGAAAAATTGCCCAATTATGCCTCTGAACCAAAATCCGCACCAAACAGTGACTCGTTTTTGGGTGCGTCGGCTTTTCAATGTATGCGTGCGGGTTTTTTTGTGCCCCAAATGCGACAATTTTGCTTGTTTACATCCTCGCCAGGATCAAAATGAGTTCATCTGGAAAGATGATTTTTTTTTTGCAAAATCGGCATCTTCTGTAGGTCGATGGCAATTCGCACTTAGCGAAGCGAAAACGCCTTGGATGGTCAACCATATTCGTTCAGCGGAAGGATAAAACTATTTATCTGTCAAATCAGGCATGAGCTAATTATTACCATTCACGAAATAAACACTAGTTGAAAAACAAACGTTAGATTGCGGACCCTATAGAAACTAACATCTTATGCAGATCGTCTCCTATTTGCATAAAACATTAATATTTAGTTCGCTTTCGTGACTCCTCTCCAACTGGTACTAAATATTAAGTAACCATATATTATATAATACAATCCCCCTTATTCCGTAACTATTTGTCAACGTCACGTCAAGACAATATAAAAAATGGGACACTTATCTGCTTCTTGTGGACAACAATTAACTATTTCTGACAGTCTATATCTACTCTATATGGCCTTGGATATAGCAATAGGCTGTTAAAAATTGCCAATTGCTAAAGAAGAGAAGTACAGACGTGTCCTATTTTTGATATTGTCTTGACGTGACGTTGACAGATAGTTATAGAATAAGGGGGATTCCCCCTATATATATAATAATATTTATATAATATTTTTTAAGCTTAAGGTCTTTATAATATATATGTATATATATATATATATATATATATATATATATATATATATATATATATTTCAATATTTCGTTAACCTTTGGTTAACTTCTTCAGGAAATTGTTATTATTTTTTATGTTTTCTTTCAATGAAAAATTTTTATTTTTTTGATCATAAAGACCTTAAGCTTAAAAAATATTGTATGATACAAAAAAAAATAGGTCGAAAAATTAGCAAAAAAAAAAAAAAAATAACCATATATTAAACAAATACTTGAGAGTCGAGTTTTTGACAGCTCTATTCGTCCGTAATTAAAAGAGGAAATAATTTCTTTTTTGTGCTTTTTTTGCCATAAATAACGTTAATAACAATTACGACTACAACAGTAATAACAATAATAATAATAACTACCAAGAAATAATAAGGAACGTGAGCTGGAGAAAGGCGGCAAAAATAGTACAATTGGTTGTACAGGACAACGAAACGTGGCTGGCCGATGGGTGCTGCCTGTTTATTAAACAGCCAACCACAACACCCAGTTAAGTCCAGCGCTTCCCACTGTTACAAATTTTCTGTACATAAAAAACTTAAACGTACATTAATGCTAAATATTTCATTACACGTTTTAATAAATTTTTCAAAGGGGCGCTGCTGTCATTCACTATGAAACATGACCTAAATTTTGTTAAAACACTTAAGCGTGCAAAATATGTAAAGAAATGCCAGGAACTACTCCTGTACACAACATTTGCTAACGAACACTGGCTGGTAAACAGTAAATGGGATATAAAAATAATGAAATGCCATATAAATAAAAAATAATATAAAAACAATTTCTTGTTTAGCAAAACAAACCATAAAGATTTATAAAAATAAATTTGTTGTACAACACAAAGCTGTTCACAAAGTATTTTTCAATATACTTTTCCTTTTTCCCAGTCTAGACAAAACACAAGATGACAAGAAAAACTACAAGAAAAAAAAACAAAATAAAAAATAAAACAATAAATAACAAATAAAGAAAATAAAAACTAAAGAGTTGCGAAAAATAAAATTATCGCACAATTTGCTGTTTGAGCTGCTGCACTTGAAGACCTTCTTGACTATGAAACGTTTACAAGTTCTTTGTAAAACAGTTTATATTTTTACATACACACACTAGTGCATAATATCTAGCACGCACACACATGCATGTTGGCGAAATCGATATTATTGATTCGCTTACCTTTCAATTATTTGCTCTTATTATCCACTTATTTTTTATTTATTTTTTTTTTTTGCAACAAAGTGTTTATTTTAAAACTGTCCTACACAACAGACGACAGACAGCCCACCCATACAAACATGGCAAAAATCAGCCAACACAAACGATTATAAAACCAAATAAAATATTAGAAAAACTATTTTTAATATTTATAAGAAAAATTGCAAGAAAATATTTTCTTGGTGGTAAAAAGCAAACAAAAGATGCCATCACCTAGAACTTAATAAGCAGAAAATCCATTTAAAAAATGCCAAGTAGACACGAGCCAACAGCGTTTAAGCCATCACAAGATGGTGCTTTGACTATTTTCTTTTTTTCTTGGAGTGTGCCTTATGGAAATTGTTTTCTTTCTTTTTTTGCCGCAATGCAATCATCAATAACATAAAATGAAATGTGCCAGCAGCCTAGACATTTCCATAAAGATGAAGAGAAATAAATAAATAAAATTGTATAACACGAGTGCCATAAAACAAATAAAACAATTGTTGTAACAAAAATTATATTTTTTTATGGGCTGGTAAACAAACAAATTCTAATAAACCGTTATTTTTTGGAATTTTTAAAAAACAGCAAACGGAAATGTCAATTCATGCCCAGAACTTAAAATATAGGGTCCGCAGTCTAACGTTTTTTTTTCAACTAGTGCTTATTTCGTGAATGCTAACAATTGGCTCATGTCTGATTTGACAGATAATTAGTTTTATCCTTCCGCTGAACGAATATGGTTGACCTTCCAATGCGTTTTCGCTTCGATAAGTGCGAATTGCGATCGACCTACAGAAGATGCCGATTTTGCCAAAAAAAAAATCATCTTTTCAGATGAAGCTCATTTTGATTTTGGCGGGTATGTAAACAAGCAAAATTGTCGCATTTGGGGCACAGAAAACCCGCACGCATACATTGAAAAGCCGACACACCCAAAACGAGTCACTGTTTGGTGCGGATGTTGGTCCAGAGGCATAATTGGGAGATTTTTCTTCGAAAATTAGCAAAGAGTGGCCGTTACAGTCGATGGCGATCACTATCGGGCCATGTTGAACAAACTTTTGTTCACAAAAATTGAAGAGGAGGATATTGGCAACATTTCGTTTCAACAGGATGGCGCTACGTGCCACACAGCCAAAGCTACACTCGATGTTTTGCGTCCTGTTTTTGAAGATCGGATTATCAGCCGCAGAGCTGATGTCGTGACCGATCGTGTAGGCTACTGCATGGCCAGCCGCGGCAGCCATTTGAATGAAATTATTTTCCATTATTAACCGGAAGTAGTGTACTTGTGTAGTTTTTTTTTATAGCATTTTCAAAAAAAAAAGTTATTTGGCGGATCCTATAGAACTGGAGTTTCTCCTTTTAGAAATTTTTCGTTTAAATACTTTGAAAATCACATGGTAATGAATTTAATTTATATTTATCATTTAACGCCTCTATTTCATACTTTTTATGTTCCACAAAAACAATTATTTTCTTTAAAAAAATTTTTTACACATTTTCTTGTGTAACACTTTTCAAGATTACCACAATAACAAAAATATATATTTCTAGTTTTTCAGTCCATATATTTCCAACATGTGGCTTCATTAGCAGACACTAATTTCGAAATCTATAAATAGCTGGAAAAACGAAAAATTTTTTTTTGTTGTTTAAAACCAAAAATGTATTAATAAACATAATAATTAATCACACGAATTAACTAACAATTAGTTTTTAGTTTATGATGACAAGTAAATTATTGTAATAAATTTGTTGCATATTTAAAAGAGACACTCACGCCTTGTGGCACAGCACATCTGATAACTTATACGTGTTACGCTGAAGGCGCCAATACATAAAACAAATAATAAACAAAGTAGCAAAATATTATATGAGATAAACTTGAAATAAAAAATAATAAAATAACTGAAAATAACATGGCATAAACTTTAATAAATTAAATAGAAAAAAATAAAAGAGAATAGAATAGAATAAAATAATACAAATTAAATAAAAGAGAAAAATAGCATAGAATAAATAACTTAAAATTAAAATTAATAAATAGAATAATAACAAAATGACACGATATTTTTTAAATTTTTTGAAATTGTTGTTTGGCTGTTAACCACACAAAAATCTAGTTAATTTTGCCATTAAATACACATTTTATTGTATGACAATTTTTTTGATAAAAAAAAAAGCTGGTAATTTTTTAATGTTCGAAAGCCATTAAAATCACTTCACATACAATGAATACAAAGAAAACAAGCTGCAAAAAAAAAAAGAACTTGTAAAAATCATTATAAATTATCCTAAACTCCTGCTCTGTTGCTGGGAACCCAATTGCAAGGAACGATAAATTTTCTTTACTAAAAATGTCTTTTGAAACGACGAAAAATAACATCTTTTACAATTGATTAAGATGTTTTTTTTTGTAGCTGCAAGAGAATGAAATAAAAAAATATTTTTGGAATGATTTTTTTTTTTTTTAGAGTCTGGTAGATAATTTCAGGGTAGTAATTTTTTACATATGATTTCTGGCAATTTCTGTGGCGGAAGGAATTACATTTGGAGGATTCACACTGTAGTCATAAAGTCTTAAAATAATAGCACGAAAAATATGACCACAGTAAACAATCCGTCATAACTAAGTATGCTATTTCAAGCATCGATCAGCTGTTGCCATATGAGCTCAATAAATTTTTTTGCGGCGGCATACGGAAAAACGTTCAGTGGCTGCCAACTACGCAAGTTAAATGAAAAAATTTTTTCACTTGTATATAATTTTTTAATTTTTTTATGTTATAAAAAAGTGATTTAATGTACAGAAATATAGGTATAAATAATTTTTTAGCCGTGTTTTAGTCGTGAATAGTAACGGCGGCAAACGTATACTATCGCCGTCTCGCTTAAAGATTTTCAGCCCTTCGACTCAGATCTCTAGATCTATTTTATGACAAAACAAAAACATTTTATTTTATGACTTTTTTGTATGCAGCACAACAACAACTTTTTTTAAACTGGTCGAAAATATTATGACTTTATGATAATATGACTAGATAAATACCACACACTGTCAATACACCAACTGCAGTTCAAAGAATATGGAAAACGTTTGACCTTGAAGGCCATCGCTGAAACTTTCCGCTAATTTTAAATGAATAACTAAAATTAATGTGAATAACTCTTAGAATAAACTGCGCATTCTGAAAAGTATAGGATGGGGAAACAAAAACTCCCACATAAAAAAAATTAGAAAACAAAAAAAAATATATATAGTAAACGATTGACCTTGAAGGTCATCCCTGCATCCGTTAAAAATTATATTATTTTAAGTTTAAGAGTGCTATAAATTTCCAATGGATCAGTCCATTCTTCGATACATATAAAACAATCGAGGACACTAATTGATCACTTACATACATACATACATACATATATAATTTCGGAGTATTTTGAAAAATTCACTTTTTTCAAACATTTCGATCACGATATCTCACGAACCCGTCAATCGATTCTCAGCAGCCGGTTGGTAGCGCTCGACATTGTTTTCGATTGTCAAGAGCTGATTAGCTTTTGGAATCTATCAAAAAAGCCATTTAAAAAAAAAAATTAAAAAAAAATAAAAAAAAAATTTTGAAAATTTTGAAAATTTTTTTTAGTTCGAAATCTACCGGTCCGAATCGGTTCCAATTCACAGGAAAGTGAAATTTGAAAGAAATCCTTGAATCGCGACTAGCTGGCTTCTTACACTAATTGATCACATATATAATTTCAGAGCTTTATTAAAATTATTCGCTAAATCTCACGAAAGCATCAACCGATTCTCGCCCGATTGGTAGCGCTCGACATGGTTGTTGATTGTCAATAGCGGATTAGTTTTAAGAATCGATCGCTTAAAAGTTATTCTAAAAAAACCTTTTCTGAAAAAAAAAATTGTTTTCCACTTTTTTTAATATTGCCGAAAATATACCGTTTCGACTCGGTTCGAATGAAATCTAAGTTTGAAGGAATCCTTCGAAGCACGGCAAGTTTGGCCGGATTTGGTTCAGCCGAATCAAAAAGCTATAAGCGTATTACATACGTACACCCACACACACGCGCACGAATACACACACATACATACATACACTCACACATACACTCACAAAAAAAAACATAAATACATACATACACACATACATACATACACAAATCCATACATACATACACAAATACATACACAAATTCACACACACATACATACACAAATACATACACAAATTCACACACACATACATACACACATACATACATACATACATTCACACATACATACACAAATACATACATACACAAATTCACACACACATACATACACACACACACACATACATACATACACACATACATACATACACAAATCCATACATACATACACAAATACATACATACACAAATACATACATACACAAATTCACACACACATACATACACACATACATACACAAATACATACATCCACACATCCATACATACACACATCCATACATACATACACAAATACATACATACACATATATATACACACTCAAAACATCGAGATCTGGTGAAAACTCGATTTTTGTTTCAAAACAGGGTAAAACCAGTGGCTTTCCACTTTTTTTGAAAATATTCAATTTTCTTAGCGGGAAGTTAAAAAGTACCAAATAATCCATGTAATAGTGTGACCAATTAGAAAAATCAAATAATAATAATATCTTAAAAATAAAATCTTAATAAAAACGCAACTAAAAATAATTTTTATAGCTGATTATTTTATATATTAATTTTAAAAAATAAAATGTTTATTTAAGTTAAAAGTAACTGCAATTATTAAAACATTTAAAAACTAAAAAGAAATGCGGTCACATGATAATGATTTGGTGGTCGTTTGCCGGTGTAAAAAAAATAGAAATTAACCTTCGGCATAGTTCACGGCTTGCGACGAATTTCGTCGACGGCATGATTTAAAAAAAATTGTATTTTAAAAAAAATATGATTTATTTCTGAAGAGGAAAATGCGCCACAAAAAAAATCGTGTTTCATCCCACTTGTGCTTTCAGCACGACGATGGTTCCTCTAAACAACTTTCAAAGTCTACTTTTCACTCAATTTATTTATAGCCAATGGGCTGAGGAGTTTTTGCGGCTGCCTTTGAAAACCGTATAGTGTTAATTTTTATATAAAAGAAGTTTTTATAATAAAAATTAAAGAATGCCGATTTAAAGTCTATAACATTTGAAAAATAGCCACAAGTTGTTTGCATGTACTCGCATATTTGGCGAGATTTCCATTTTTAGGTTTTCTCACAGTCAACAATTTCTAACAAGAGGCAGAAATTTTGGCTTGAAAATTTTGTTGTATTTTTTTTTTTAAATAAGTAATTGCCACAACACCTGGCACTCATTACTAAATATTTTTTCAATGTCAAGTTGTTTGAATAAAAGTGATACATTTTAAAAGCAGCATATAAAATATTTGGAAAACCCCCAATAAAATTTAAAAATAAATTGTGTTCGATGCAGTAAATTTTTTATTTTTATTTTTATTTTTTTTTGTGAATTCTAGAAAATAAAACTACTACACAAAATATGTAAAGGAAAATTGTATACTCGCTTGTAATTAATTTTAAAAAATTAAAACAAATATAATTAGAAGATTTTTCTTGAAGCACAAATAACTATTCAATAAAAACAGAAGAATGATAATTGATCTGCTATTGAAGGGGCATACACACACACACACACACACACACACTAAAGCTGCCAGTCAGACAGACGGCCATTATATATGACAACAGGTTGCCAACTTAAACAAAAATCATAATACAACAAATCACTTTGTTTTTTTTTTTTAAGCATCAACATCAAAATTTAGATGAAACCATTAGCCAGGATATAAAAACTAATTGGCTAATCAATCACCACTCATGTAGAACGTCAAGAGGGAGGAGAAAGAGAAGCACAGGAAATATAAGTTAATTTGTACCGAAAAAAAAAATCAATAATAAATGAAGCGTTGGAAACTTCTGAGTGTCCAGTGTAAGAAATTTCATTTACATGGCAACCGCATGAGAAATCCATCATGCATCTAGTCAAAATTTATTCCATCGTTAAATGCCCTCTTCTCTATGGTGATTTGATATAAAGGGTGTTTTTTTTTTTAGAATGACACAAGTTTAAATCATAATAAGGCAGGGAAATATATTTTTAATAACAATGAAACGGTCTTTATTGAAAAGAAAATTTTATGAAATTAATATTTAAATATGATTTCTGCCATCGTAGGAACACAACTGGGACGAACGACGAATTTCGTTCAGTACGACGAATTCGTTCGTAAAAATTCGCTCTATAAATGCGTCGTATGAAACACAATAACGACGAATAAATTAAAATAATGAACAAACAAATTGTAAATTTTGTTAAAAATCTTTGTAATCCTCTGATGCCAGATTCTTTAGACATTCAATAATTAACCCGGTGGTGTTCATTTTTTCCAGAACAAATTCCTTTTTGCAATTATTTTCTGTAAATAATAATTCTTTTCATTTAACAGCAGATGGGGTGACCATATGAAAAAGTAGGATATAGGAAGAAAGAATATATTATAAAAAGTGTTCAAAATTAATAAAAAGTCGTCCGAATGATAAATTTTTGTGAATTGGTGAATGCATTTTTAGTATATACTGAAAATGTTCGTGCTAGATGCAACAATACAGTAGTGAATTATGTTTTCCCACAAAAAACCAGTTTGAGTATATGAAACCTGGTCACCTCATATTGATTTGTTCGTCGCTCGCTGACGAAATAATTAGCAACAAATCTATTTCAACTTTCGCTGAGTATGACGAATTTCGTCCAACGCCACGATTGTGTGCATTTTCATATACGCCAATGTGTTTTATTTTTGGCGACGAATATTCGCGACCAAAAATTCGTCGTTCGTCGCAGTTGTGTTCCTAGCATCATGTGGCCGACACGGCTGTCACGTAGAAGGCGCAATCTGGAACACCAATTTTCAACAACTAAAAAAAAATTCTTCATAAAGTGCAAGGACCCGATCCCAGTTGCTGAGAACGGCCACGAATTGATTGGTTAGGATTATTTTTAAAGCTTTCCCGTACAGCGGGAAAGTTGCACTGTGGTTTGAAAGCCCTCAAAAGTGCTGATTAATTCAAGAGATTAACTTTAACTTTCACAACCGTATTTGGTACCACATGAAAGTAGATAAAACTCTACATCACTAACTGCAAAAATAAAAGTTCTTGGTTGGTTACTTCATTTGCAGTGTGTGTTCGAAATTCAATCATTTTTGTTATTTTTGCGCGCATTGATTAAAAGAGACAATTTTGATATTTCAAGTGATTATAGTTTTTGTTAAGACTTCTATAAGTAAAAGTTTTATAATGGAAGCGTCAATTTCAGGTACATGAGTATTTAAAAAAATATTTTTTGTTTAGATAAATGTTTTAGAAATATTTAAAAAACAAATTAAATGTCTCCAAAAATGTGGTATTTTTGTTATATACATTGAGTTTCAACAACTTTGCGGATGAGTGCAGGAAAAACTGCTTTTATGCCCTTAAAATATAAGATTTTAGCTAATAAATCCCAGAATACCTATTTGAGCATTTGGTGCGATTTTTGAGTTATGAAGGTTTTTGTGAGAGAATTCCGGTTGCTAAAAATCAATGTGAAAAAAAACCAAACAAAAAAAAGTTTTTATTACCGTTTTTATTATTTTTTCTAAAGGCACATAAAGTATGCTCTAAGTTACAATTTAATTTACTAATTTATCGTTTTTCATTCCAAAGTTACAGCAAAAATAGTCAAATAAGACCATTTTCTCCAAAATACAAAAAAGCCCATAAAAGGTTAAACAAATTTTTTTTTTCAAATATATTTTTTTTTTAACTTATTTTCAAAAAAATTTTTTTTTTAATTTTTTTTCAAACATTTTTTTTTTCAAAAATTTTTTTTTTTTAAATCTTTTTTTTAATTCAGGTTTTTTATGTATTTATTAATACTCATCAATAAAAAAAAATAACAACATTTTAATATTACGAGTTCTATGAATTAATCACCACTTTCTCTACCATTCAGCCCACTGTGCGTTGGTAGACGCATTGTATCCGCCCGTGCGGGGTTAGGCCGCAAGGCAGATAACAACTAGGATCTGTAGCACATCTGTTCTTCGAATTAGTCGCTCTGGAGGACAATTACGTACGACATAAAATGGAAGAAGTGCACGATGAGTTTTTGGCGAATAGAACAATTATTTTGATTTTTATTTTGTGACACTCTAAAAAAAATCACTCTTTACACAGAACTCAAATATTGTCTCATTAAGTTCGAACATTCGTCGATTCATGTATTTGTTGGCATTTGAAATCATGTAACTTTTTCATAATATAAATTATGTTGCCTTCAGCAGTGGAACTTGTGATAAATTAAGTATTTATTGGAATATTTGTCAAACAAGTCAAACTGAATATTCCACACAAAAAAAAACAAAAAATGTCAGCAGGGGAATTTTTTATTTTACAATTAATTATGAAGAAATAGTGCGAACAAGAAATTATCTTCTGCTATTGGCAGGGAAATATTTGTTACTGCTTTTAATTCTTGGCAAATTTTATGAGGAAACATTTTATTAAAAAAAAATTTTGAATTTGTATAACATTCCCGGCCTGACTGGGAATAATTTTGGTTTGAATTTTTATGAATTTTCAGTTCTCGGTGAACTGCCAACATTTTCATTGTTTTTAGTGAAAATTAAGATAAGATAAAAAATAAATAAATTGCTCATGCAACATTTTAGCCTTGAATGACATGCGAAACTATTAAAAATTCATTTTATTAAATTTAAAAATTAATTCCAGCATTTATTTTCATTTCAACAATTTTTTATGTTAAAGTTTTCAAATTGCAGGCCTTGCACACATACACACACACACACATAAAAAATGCCATTAAATGCTGTTGCGCTACTGGCCTTTTAAAAATTTCGCAAATGCAAATGTCTTCACTAAACTTTCGGAATTTTAAGTGAAAAATGGGACAATAATGTCATGTGTTTTGAAATGACAGCGAGCACATCAATCAAATCTCGCTAAAACACATTTTTTTCTATTTTTATTCTTATTCTTTTCAATTTAACAATAACCGAAAAAAAGAAAGAACAAATGAAACCATTTTATTTTACATGTAAAGAAATTTCTTTCGCGTTTTCTTAATGACATTCAGGAGTGTTTTGTTTTTATATTTTTTGAGGATTATATTTTTTTATTTTCATATTTTTTATTTTTATAGTTTTTAATTTTTATAGCTTTTAATTTTTATATTTGTATATTTTTATATATTTTTTTTATTTTTATAGTTTTTAATTTTTGTATTTGTATATTTTTATATTGTATATTTTTTTATTTTTAGTTTTTTATTTTAATATTTTTATTTTTATATATTTTTTACTTTTATATTCTTTTTTAATTTTGTATTTTTTATTTTTATATTCTTTTTTAATTTTGTATTTTTTATAATACATTTTTTATATTTTTTGTTTCTGTATTTTTTTTTATTTTTTATGCTTATATTTTTTATTATTTTCATATTTTTATATTTGTATATTTTTATATTTGTATATTTTTATATATTTTTTTATTTTTATATTTTTTATTTTTATATTTTTTATTTTTATATTATTATAGCTTGTAATTTTTATATTTGTATATTTTTATATATTTTTTATTATAAAGTTTTTTATTTTTATATTTTTTTTATTTTTATATTCTTTTTTAATTTTAAACTTTTATATTTCTTTATGTTTTTATTTTTATATTTTCTTATTTTTGTATTTTCTTACGCTTATATTTTTTATTATTTTTATATTTTTCATTTTTATAACTTTCTATTTTTTTTTATTTTTATATTTTAATATAATTTTTATTTGTATATTTCTTATTTTTAGATGTTTATATATTTTTTTATATTTTTATTATTTTTATGTTTTCTATTTTAATAGTGTTTTATTTTTATTTTTTTTTTATTTTTATTATTTTTTTATTTTTTTTTATTTTTATACATCTTTATTGTTATATTTTTTTATTTTTAAATATTGATAATTTTTTATTTTTAAATATTGATAATTTTATATTTTTAATTTTTATAATTTTATATTTTTTTTATTTTTATATTTTAATATCATTTTTATTTGTATATTTCTTATTTTTAGATGTTTATATATGTATATATTTTTTTTTTTTTTATATTTTTATTATTTTTATGTTTTTTATTTCTAGTTTTTTTATTTTTATAGTTTTTTATTTTTATTTTTTTTTAATTTTTCTTTTTATTTTTATATATCTTTATTTTTATATTTTTTATTTTTAAATATTGATAATTTAATATTTTTTTATTTTTAAATATTGATAATTTTTTAGTTTTAAATATTGATAATTTTATATTTTTAAATATTGATAATTTTATATTTTTTATTTTTATTTTATGTTTTTTTTTATTTTTATATTGTTTTTATTTGTAGATATATTTTTTTATTTTTATACTTTTTATTTTTACATATTTTTTTAATTTAAATTTTTTTTTTATTTTTATATATATTTTTTACATTATTTTATTTTAATATTTTATTTTATATTTATTTTTTTATATTTATTTTTTTTATATTTATTTTTTTAATATTTATTTTATTTATATTTATTTATTTATTTTTATTGTTATATATTTTTATTTTTATATTTTTATAATTTGTTATTTTTTTAGTTCCATAATTTTTTGTTTTTTAATTTTTGGATTTTTATATTTTTTTTTATTTTTATATTTTGTTATTTTTATATATTTTTTATTTTATTTTAAATTTTTTATAGTTTATTTGTATTTCATTTATATATTCCAATTTTATTTTATTTTTTAATTGATTTATTTTTTTTTTTTTTGTTCTTGTTTTTTTAATATTTTTTGGAGAAGGGTGTAATTTTATTAAATCTGGGGACTAAATTTTAAAATATTTAGATTTTTAAAATAAAAAAAAAATTGTCATTCTGGAAAACAAAAGATATGTCAAAATATATTTTTTTATTTTTGGGACTTTCATCACATTTATTTAATACTTAACATATGAATCGAATCTATGGATCGCCCTAGAATGAATAGCACGACTAGCATGTTTAATATTTTTTTTCGATATGAAAACTTCACACAATTTATAGAAACCAGACACAGAATAGCAATTCATGACGTGACTTCAGTTCTTGACATGGTCAAAAACTTTCCTAAGTTTTTTCTTTTTAAGTAAACGAAAATTAGGATTTGAGCCAAACTTCTTGAACTTTAATATAAATTATATACTGCCTAATTGTGTAAATCACGTCACCAATGTGAAATTTATAATTTCTATATTTTTTACAAAATTTGCTTTTGCTTACCTTATAAGCAACACTGACGCCACGTCAATCACACATTTAGTTTTAGATAACAAATTCCCAAAAATATTTTCCCTTTTTGTATATTGACACTAAACATCAACGATTTATTTACAAACGAAAAAAAAAATCAAAAATAAGTCAAATAAATCATTTTTGTATTTGTGCTGATGCGGCTAAACAAGATTTCGCAAATATTGTTAATTTAAACTAGATACACTCAAAACTTTTTATATACAGAACTTTCTTTAAGAAATGCTTTTTATTTTAAATTCTAACAAAATGTTTTTTATCTTAAATTCTAACAAAATGCTTTAACGAAGAAAAAACATACTACACGAGCACTTCTTGCTCCCAAATATTGTTCAACTTAATCACATTTTCCCCCTAAACAGATTAGGGATCCTATTTACCTTCTGTTTTATTTGACAAATCAAATCAAATCATTTCAATTTCTTTTTCCGTTTTGGGACAAACATGTACACAATATATTAATAGAACAGTT
This sequence comes from Linnaemya tessellans, assembly GCA_951800035.1. Lineage (NCBI taxonomy): Eukaryota > Metazoa > Arthropoda > Insecta > Diptera > Tachinidae > Linnaemya > Linnaemya tessellans. The sequence goes on along the minus strand of OX637534.1, from coordinate 116,609,305 downwards.
GTGGCGGCGAATAGGGTGACTAAAGCAAAAAGAATTCGCCATAAATGTATTTAAAATTAGACCAGCTAAACAACCGAAGCAGACCCTTCATGCACTCAACCGTCTTAATATCCATCCATTCACGTTTTAATATGTACAAACAAGACAATCATAACTAACCATACATCGAGTCATAAAAATAAATAACCCATCTAAATGACTGACGATACATAAAACGATTATATAGCCGATACACAGAAACACATATTCTTTTTTGCAGATACACTGCAAACAACATACAAACCATGGAATAAGCCAAGTTAGTCACTCAGTCGGCAATTGTCCGAAGAAAGCTAATATAGCAAAACAAATTATTTTGCAGTAGTAAAAATCTCCTTTTGCCAAGCGTACGACACGGTATGACATTAATAACGAATATAACAAAATTCGATTTATTGCGTGTCGCTGTCTACTACGCCAAAAGGAAATACTAAAGAAGAAGAAAAAAAAAATAATAATAACAAGTGAAAAGAAAAACAATTTATAAAGCGAAAAATTTTAATATTTATTAAAATTAAAAAACTGTAAATAACAAAGGAAATGTAAAAGGCATATAACAAACAGAGGACACGGAAACTCTTAAATAGACACACACACACACACACTGTTAAACAACTACACCCATGGAAGATGGATGGTAAACAAAACCAAGTCGTATCAGGCATATTTGACGTAATAAGTACCACCTCTACTTGTTCCTCTGCTGCTGCTTCTTCTTCTTGTTGCTCTGTAGCAAAGGGCAAAAGGGAAAAATTAGGAAAATTTGTGATATTTACAAAAGAAACAATAACAACAGCAACAACATCAAATATAAAGACAAACAAATGAACCCTCCTGCCACGTAGCAAGCGCCGACAACAACAATAAACACTAACACAATAACAAATCAACCTTTTGTCTATTAAAAGGATAATAAAAACAACAACACCGATACGGGTATCTTATAAAAACAAAATTGATTAAAAAGAAAAACAACACGTTAAAAGAGACCAGCTACATAGAGCCGAAGGAAGTGACATTAACGCGGAACGGATGGGTGAGGAAATTGAAGCAGCAGGGAAACACTGAACTAACGAACAGGCAAATACTTAAACAGACAGACAGACAGACCAGCAGACAAACAGACAGGTACTAGCACTAACAAACAAATTAATGGAAGGACGGTGGCACGGACGGAAGGAAATAAGTTTTTGTGCAATTGAGACCTCGTATAATATCCGTATATTTATTTGCTAAAAACTACAAACAAACAAGCCAACAGCTTGTAACAATACACTAGCAGCAGCAACAACTACAACAATTATAGCCGCTGCTGCTGTTACAACAACCGTTTCCTGACAAGTGGTGAGTGTTAGTTTCATCCATTTCCCTATATTGCACACACACACATACACACACATATACACACACATACACATATACACACATACACATATACACATACACATATACACATACACACTCACACATACATGCATACAGCCATATTTATTGTTATTATTTTTTTTTTGCAATTTTTATCGTGTTCCTCATATTCTCTTGTGTTGGCATGCGATAGTGGATCGGATGGTGCCCTTTTAATTTGGCATTTGCTTCCCATGCAAACATACGAGGAGCACACACCCACCAAACACTTGCACTTACATAGTTGCTCATAAAAATAATTTTTAACATTTTTTTTTATATATAAAAATAAGACCCCAAAATAATGCGATTGAAATATGAGTATTTTATCAGTTGATATCAAACGTGTTTATATACCAAATCAAATATTTTTCAAGTCCCCCCCCCCCCCCCCCCCCCCCCATACGCTGCACTGTGGGGTGAAAGCCCTCAAAAGTGGTGATTAATTCAAGAGATTAACTTTAACTTTCACAACCGCATTTGGTACCATATGAAAGTAGATAAAATTCTACATCACTAACTGCATAAATAAAAGTTCTTGGTAGTTCACTTTATTTGCAGTGTGTGTTCAAAGTTCAATCATTTTTGTTATTTTTGTGCGCATTGATTAAAAGAGAAAATTTTGATATTTCATGTGATTATAGTTGTTGTTAAGACTTCTTTAAGTAAAAGTTTTATTATGGAAGCGTCAATTTCAGGTACATGAGCATTTAAAAAATTATTTTTTGTTTAGATATATGTTTTAGAAATATTAAAAAAAAAATTAAATGTCCCCAAAAATGTGGTATTTTTGATATATACATTGAGTTTCAACAACTTTGCGGATGAGTGCAGGAAAAACTGCTTTTCTGCTCTTAAAATATAAGATTTTAGCAAATAAATCCCGGAATACCTATTTGCGCATTTGTGCGATTTTTGAGTTATGAAGGTTTTTGTGAGAGAATTCCGGTTGCTAAAAATCAATGTGAAAAATAAGCCAAACAAACAAACAAGTTGTTGTTATTACTTTTTTTTATAATTTTTTCTAAAGGCACATAAAGTATGCTCTAATTTACAATTTAATTTACTAATTTATCGTTTTTCATTCCAAAGTTACAGCAAAAATAGACAAATAAGACCATTTTCTCCACAATACAAAAAAACAAAAGGTTAAAAAAAAATTTTTTTTAAATTTTGTTTCCAAATTTTTTTTTCAAAATTTTTTTTCAAAATTTTTTTTTTTAATTTTTTTTTTAAATTTTTTTTTTCAAAATTTTTTTAAAAACTGGTTTTTTATGTATTTATTAATACTCATCAATAAAAAATAACAACATTTTAATATTACGAGTTCTATGAATTAATCGCCACTTTCTCTACCATTCACCCCACTGTGCGCTGGCGGAGAAGTTGAAATTTGAAAGGCAGGCAGATAGATGCCTTCCATATTCGATGTCGAATGTATTTTCTAAATCCCCTAAACTTGTAAAATTAACGAAAATATATTTATTCGCTTAGAATATTGATGAAATTCGTAAAAAGTTACACTAAATCTTCTGTTTATTTGCTGTTGGCAGCTGCCGGCAATTGAACTAACAACTCGTGCACGTGCCACTTTGACCTTTTTAGCACACATACTCTCGCACACATGTGCTCCTATATTCTCATGTTCATTAATCATTATTTTGATTTAATTTTCCCATATAAAGTTCATATATTTTGGAAATACTCGTATGTAATTTTACTCAATTTGCTGATGTTTTCGTCCTGATTACTTTCAAATTATTTTATTAGTCTACTATTTATGTATTTCCGTAAATTCAGCAGCATGTGAAAATATGGTGCACACTCGAACTTTCGTGCAGCTAAAAGCGCTTATAATGATTTCAATAAAATTTAATTGTGGTTCTCTCGATATTGAATCCCTACAAGAGTGTAATAAAAATGTATAAATTTTTTATGACACATGAAATTTTATATTTACTACCTATTTTACAATGTTGAATGAATTCGTTCTTTCGTAAAAATATTTTTGAAACAAAAACTAAATTTTATAAATTTTTTTTGTTTCAAATGTATTTATACGAAAGAAAAAAACTCTGTCGACATTGTGAAATCGGCAGATAATACTATTTAAAACTTTGCAAATATCCCTATAAACATCATTATAAATTCAAATATATTTCCCCTTTATGCTGTAACTATTTGTCAACGTCACGTCACGGCAATATCAAAAATAGGACTTCTTCATACTCCTTGTGAACAACAATTGACTACTTCTGACAGTCTGTGTCCACTCTCTATGACGTTTAGTCAGATCTTGTTGGAAATCGATAATTGGGAATGACTACAGAAGTGTTGTAATTTTGATAATGTCTTGTCTTGACGTGACATTAACAAACAGTTACAGAATAGGGGGCATACATTTTATGCCAAAATATGCAACAACAAATCGTTGCCAAATTATATAAAACTTCACGATTCGCACAGATAGTTAGTCAATATCTTTTTAATTATCAAAAACAATCATGCATTTGCATGCAAGTGCAGGCCTTGATCATAATGAATATATCACTGCAGTTTAAGAAAAAAATTTATTCTAAGTTTAATTAAAAAAAAAGGTCGTTGCTTGATAAATTATCATTCATATTTTTACTACACAGACCAATAAAAAAAATTTTTAATTATATTAAAGCAAATAAAAATTATTCGAAAAAAAACTCCTATGCGAATAAAAATTCGAATAAAATGCGGTTCCAGCGCTGGCGAACAATAATTATGTATCTATTAGGATTTAGGGGTGGCGAAAATTCAATTACTAGACGTTTACCGCTAAGATAAATGTCTATTGTACATACGAGGTCTGTTCAACTCTTTATTTGGCCATTGGGGGCAAAATCCGCCCAAGATCACACATACTCTCATGACCTTTCAAGGCCTGTAAATATTTTCACAAACTCAATTCAGCTATTCCACCACCATAATCAATTTTTATTTACTGGCAATGCATGCCAACTCCTTATTTGGCCACTGGGGGCAAAATCCCTCCAAGATCACACACAATCTCATGTCCTGTAAATTGACCCTTCATATTTTCACAAAATGCTAAAAAAAATTCTTAAATATGAATTTTCATAAAATAAAAAAACTTCACTGTTTGCCATTTCGTTACGTCATAATATATTTAACTTCACAGCTAAATACGTTGTTTCGTAACTGCTTACGTCAAAACATGTTTAATTCGGCATAATTATCTTCACTCACACAATAAATTTTACATTTAATTATCCCAAATATTTATTTTTAGAGTCTTATGGCAAAGGTGAAATGTCTCCCCAAGGGCCCTTGCCAGGGAGAACCCTAAAAATACAGATTTAATGCTCTCCAAAAAGATTTAGACCACATAAAGTATACTTAGTCTTGATTAGTGATGAAGTCTAAGACGGTCTAGCAATGCCCATACGCTTGTCTATGGAAAACATTATGTAAACTATTTTTGGACCCCGTCCCATTCAGTGGGCGTTGATGTACGATATTATATAAGGGAACTCTGTCCTAGCCAGTTAAACATTTTAATTATACTTATTAAATATTTGGAGGGTATTTAAGAGTCGACCCAGTCGAATATAACGTTTTTAATTGTTTTTATTTATTTATTTAATATTTGTTTTTTTTTTTTTTTTAGAAATTTTTAAACAAATTTCGCTGCCACACACAAAAAAAAATTGAATATATTATGCAAATCTACATAAAAATAGCTCTCAAATCATATATAATTCATCCATAACAGTGGACGATATGATACTTAAATATGTACCACAAAAATGTGTGCCTTATTTAAGTCAACGACATTCTAAATTAACGAACTGAAACCTGTATTTAATAGAACCGTTTTAAGCAAATAACTCATTGTCTCTCTAATAGATAAAATTAGTGGCATTTAAACTGTACCAAAATGAGCTTCGAACCAATTGGGAGATCCCTTATTTTATATTTCAAATTAAACTGTCCTTAAATAAATTGCCAGCTTTTGATGTCATCATAAGCAAAAGTAGCACAAGAATAGAATGTTTATAGTTAATTTGACCAAAGGATAATTTTATTTTATTATCTGCACAGTAAAAAGAATTTCTAAACAACCTGCTGGACATGTTGTTCTAAAAATAAATAATGAAATTAGAAAAAAAGGAGAGAAATAGCAAAATAACAGAACAATATTTTATTATAATTTATATATAAACGTCAAGTAGTAAAAATAATGTCATTTATATTAAATACACACACGTCAAATGTTTCAACAGTATTTATTCCTTCGTACGTACGAGCACAACTCTATTATGAATTTAAAAAAAAAATAAAAAAACAGTTTGTTCCCTTTTGCATAAACGTCTGAACATATTCACGTAATTGCACACACATACACATGTGCGTTTGTGCATACAAAGTATTATTTTGTAATATTTTGCAAACAAACGTTCACACTCACGGAAATTTGCATACGCACGGAACTAGAAGGCAGGGTATTGCAACAGGAGATGGTCCTTCAGTTGAGTTGTATGCACTCGTTTCAACAACAAAATCGTTGAATTTTTAATCCCACAAATAAAAGATTTCACAAATTTATTTACGTACATGAATATGGATGCATGTATTTACATCTTACAGAGGTAAATAAGTATATACGCAAGTTTGTATGTGTGTGTGTGTGCATGTACATGAACTACTAAAAGAATTTTTAGTTCACCTGACAGTTAAATTGAAAATATGCGTACATGCATGCATACACATGAGTATTGGTGATGGGTGTGTAGCAACTTCCGAAAACAGCGCACAGTGGGCCTTAAAACCTTTTTATACTCTCCAAAAAAGTTGGAGAAAATATTAATTTTGTCATTCCGTGGGTAATGCAGCGAAATATTCCTCCAAGTATATATAAGTATATATGTATATTCTTGATCAGTGATGAAATCTAAGACGATCTAGTCATGCCCGTCCATCCGTCTGTGGGAATCACGATTCAGTGAAAACGAAAAGAGCCAGAGCCTTGAAATTTGCTGTAGATATATTTTGAAAGATAGCACAAGTCATGTTCGTAAATGGGCTGAATTGGGCCAGAGGGAAAAAATTTCCCCTAAGAAGAACTAAACCATCCTCTAGAAAACAACAGAATTTTTTTTGTAATTTTCTGAAACAAATGATATATTTTTATGTCAAAGATGGTCCAAAGCGCTGAACTTGCAGTCAGAAAATCAGATAAATACATTTTTGGACCCCGCCCCCTTTAGTGGGCGTTTAAATAACATATTACATAGAAAAATAGCGTAAATATTTAACAAGTTGCATAGTTTAAACCCACATTCCTTAAAAATTAAATTTTAAAGCTTTTATGACGAAGCTCAGATGTTCGCTGATCTTCCTCTGACATATCCTCCCCCACCACTCCCCTTTTTTCGCTCCCTAAATGACAGTGTCAAAAAAAATTTGTTTTGCACTTAATAACTTCAAAAATTTTCTTTGAAGTGTTTTATGGCAAAGGTGAGATATCTCCCCCACTGCCCGTCCCGCAGAGACCCCTACAAATTAGAATTTTTATTTACTAAATATTCGGAGGGTATTTAAGTTTCGGCCCAGTAGACTATAACCCTCTAAAATGCAACATCACTTACACAAACTATTTTTATTGCAAACGTCAACAAAAGATTTTAAAAAATTCCTGAACTAAATTTATCACTTTTTGGTAATAAAATTCAATCATCTGCAAGCGTTGTTCGTTTGTAAGTCGATTCATGGTTAAATTTAAGACCAAACTGAACATGTCTAACAGTCTAACAGGTTATACGAAAACAGCTGATCTGCCAAAAACAGTGCTGATAAAAAGAAAGTTGCTAAAAAAAATCATCCGTTAGAATTGTATGCACTTTAACTGAGTACATTTAGATTTTACGGTGCTTGAATTTTTTTATTTTTGTTTTTTAAATTATCGGTAAAATAATTGCCCGCGGCCCCACTGTGCAGCATTTGAAATCTCTAGTTCTTTCTGAATGTTGCATTGTTCTTAAAATAACATTTTGTAAGTGTCCATTTGTTGGTTTCTTATCAAAATATACATTCAAGTTGCATGATGTAAAAAAGTCTTGGAATGAATAAAACGCAATCCCTCCAATCTATTTAATTAATTGTGGCTTAAATAAGGCTACAGACTTTTAAATCTTCTATACTATCCTCATCAGTACTTAATTGAAATTATTTTATAAAATTTTACATAATTATTGAATTTATTTGACTATTTTTTCAAATAATTTACATTGATAAACGTGTTTTACGCATTTGAAATAATTAAAGTTGCTTGTTTATTCATCAACCCTTTGTTTATGACAAACAAAATACCCATGAGTACTGGTGATGAAAGTGCAGCGGCTTTCGAAAACAGCTGTTCTGCTCTGCTGTGTAAGTTGAATAATTAAAAACTAATGTTGACTTTCCTTTGTGCCCTTAAAATATTTATCATGTTTTTTCTGAATTTAAAACAAAAATTTCGAACAATTAGCCTATAAATCTAAAAATAAATCATAATTGAATTTAATATGAAATTATTTAATTTTTTTTTTTTTGTTGTCAGGATGACATAAAATATTAAATACCATATGCCGAGTTGATGAATAAAAAAGCAACTTTAATTATTTCAAATGCGTAACACACGTTTATCAATGTAAATTATTTGAAAAAAAAAATAGTCAAATAAATTCAATAATTATCTCAAAGCATACAATACACATGCACATTTCTGCATACATGTGTAATCTAATTAAAATTTGCAATAAACATTTATTGGCAAGAAAAACTGCTGTGGCTAACATAAATTACATATTAATAACTTGACCACAAAATACAGATCTAACATTCATAAAAAGAAGGAAACGGAAAATGGTTCAGGGCGTGACTAATTGGGTGTAGAATCATATATTTAGCAGAACTGATGGCTGCATGTACATATTCTTTTACCAATAAAAAATATTTTGAGATTTTTAATGGCTCAAGTTCAGGTAAAAATTGTTTTTTATACTTTCGATGCTTCCAAAGTTTACAACAACAATAAATTTAATAAACCTATTATTAGAAACACCCTGCACCAATTCTGTCGTATATTTTTATATTTTATTATGACGTTATTGAAATTGTTTTAGTTGTACGGAAAATTAAATAAAATTATGCTTTGGCAAAATTTTGCTGAAAATTTCATTGCAATTTGCCTCCAGGTACTTTAATGGCCTAAAAAGGTCAGATAACTATTTTACATGGCACACCCTGTTTTAAATTTAAACTCATTCGAGTATAAAATAATTCTATATTTACATTTTACGTAAACTATTACATCGTGCGGTCATTGCTAAGGGTAATTAATGGTCTCAGCTACGAGTCCTAAGGGGTATTTGCTGACACAACCTCAACACGACTATGCAAACATTTTAATATTTGCCCATTGTGCATAATTTCCTCTTAAATTATGGTCATGTTTTAAACAAGAACGAGAAATGTTTCGCCATTATTTATAAATATTTGACTGAATGTTGGAAAATGAACAAAAAGTGAGCTGCTGCTGCTGCTGCTGCTGCTGCTGCCACCATCAACCGTCTTAAACTGAATTCTTGAATATTTAAGCTTTTCTGCCACTAGAGATTTTATGTTTCTATTTAAATAGTTTGAAGTTTTGCGTAAAAGTTTTCTTTTTAATTAAATCAAAATTTATGCAGTGCATTGCACAAATCGCATTTCTGTTGTCCGTACATTCATTCAACTTGGAAGTTTTCTCCGATGAAACGGCTGCCGCAAACCATTTAACTCAATTTATTATTTATCTTAAGGGGAAGGAAGGGCGAGATTTAAGAAGCGAACTTTTAAATTTAATTGAAAATATCTTGGAGCAAAATTTATGTTAACAAAAAAAAAGATTATAATTTGTCTCATTATACTGTGTGAGAGTGTCAGTCTTTGGTCAATAATAATTTTAACGAAATTCGTTTTAAAAATATTTTTAGGTTAAACGATTTTGGCAACATCAGAATTTTAAGCTGATACTGTTAAGTTTTTATTAAGAAATCCAGTTCAGTTGGGTCCTGGTGGGACTCAATGTATTATCTGGACACAATGCAAACACCCAGGGCCTTTGGTGGGAATCTAAAACACGACCTCTGTACTAATAAGCTGGCATCGCTGCCAATCCGTCACAGTGGCACCACTGCTAAGCCGTAATAGTGGCACCACTGCTAAACCGTTACAGTCACAACACTGCCAATTCTTGATAGTGGCACCACTGAAAATCCGCCACAGCGGCACCACTGCATATCTGTCATAGTGGCACCATGGTGAAATAAGCATAAGTGGCAATACAACGACAACAAATACAACAATAAAGAGAATTGAATTGAATATAATTGTAATTATATACAAAATAAAATTGTATATATTTTTTTATAGGGTTATTTAGGGGACAAGAGGAGAGGAGGGGGTAGGGCAGAAACAGTTAGTCATAAAACTCTAAAAATAAATGCTTGGGAGTATTATATACAAAATTAAAAAATGTTTTTTTTATAGGGTCATTTAGCGGGCAAAGGGGGAGGAGGGGGTAGTGCAGAAATCGGCAGTCATAAAGCTTTAAAAATAAATGCTTGGTATTATATACAAAATAAAAAAAAATTATTTTTTTTTTTTGCTAGGGTCAAGGGGGAGGAAGGGGTAGGGCAGAGTAGTACCAGGTTACGTCTCAGCTTCGTCATTAAGGCTTAAAAATGTTATTTTTAAAGAATGTAGACTTAAGTAAAACAATTTGTTAAATTTTTATGCTATTTTTGCATATAATAACGCCCACTAAAGTGGGCGGGATCCACAAATATTTTTATTTTATTTTATGGCTCCAAATTTAAGGCGTTGGACCGTATTTGACATAAAAATATATCATTTGCTTAACATAATAACCAAAAAACTTAAAAAATTAGGTTGTTTTTTCTGGGTTGGTTTAGTTCTTCTTAGGGGAACTTTTTTCCCTCTTGCCCGATTTAGCCCATCTTCGAACTTCACCTGCTCTAAGCTTCAAAATATATTTATACCAAATTTTAAGGGTCTAGCTCTTTTCGTTTGGACTGAATCGTGATTTCCACAGACGGACGGACGGACGGACATCCTCAGATCGTCTTAGATTTCATCACTGATCAAGAATATATATACTTTATGGGGTCTGAGATGGATATTTCGATGCGTTACAAACGGAATCACAAAGTGAATATACCCTCCAAATTCTTTTTTGGAGGGTACAAAAATATTAAAAATCTGCTATTCCAGTTAAAACTTGTTGTTGGCAGAAAACTCCAAATTCATATTGTTTTTCCTACATCTCAGCGTATCGTTAACATTTTGCACCTCAACTCATGCCTATTAAATTTCAACATCTAAACACCTTTTTTTATACTTTATTTTGAAAATTAAGTTTTCCTAAGGCAAAGCAAAAATATAAAAGGCTAGAAATACGTGTAGAAGGAATAATACCCCAGTGACGAGCGTGTCTTACACGTAAGTAAATACGTGTAGCATACTTTGTGTTTATGGAGTACTCGGAACTCTGTATACATTTCTGGCTTACATTTATATAGACCATGGCCGCTTTTTCATTGATGACCACCAACAGACAATGTGTACCAGAAAGTATAACACGTCACTACAATTTTCTATGTACTTTGTATTATTGTTATGTAATCGAAGCGAAGCACTTCTGCATATACTTTGTAAACTTTATTGTAATTTACACAAAGTACTTGTTCATATACAAAGTACACGGAAGTGTAGATTGACAAAACCCTGCAGAAATATTATTTTTTCTTGTTTATTAAAAGAATTGTGTTAATATATTTCATAACTGATATATATTTAATTTATTACATTTTTATTATTATCATTTAAATATTAATATACTTCTTCAGGCACATTGCTTATTCTTGTTAAGCTTGAGGTTTTTAAATAAAAAATTACATTTATCTTAAAAAAAATACCAAAATATGTATTAAAGCATTTTATAGCATTTATAAGCATTTTAACCTCTGCAACAAAGTCATGTATATATTCATTTATGTTGTATGGCTTCTGAGTTCCAAGATATGACCCAATTAAAAAAACTGAGGACTTATCAACATTAGCGAAGTGACCCATAATAGACCCATTTTCTGTCTTTCATGTGCCGCCAGCCTTCTGATGTGACGTTTACTAAATCCTTCCATTGTTGCTTTATTAATAATTATAAATTTTTTAGGGTTTTACTTCTTCTTACTTAAAAGCAGCACTTATATTTCACTTTTAAATTATAAACTATTCTGTTTGGCTTAGGAATTTTTTATTTTCCTTTTTTTCAATCGACAACACACTATCACACACTTTGTACATTGCAGAGTAAGCAACAGCGTTATTGCGTATATTTTTCTACACGTATACAACGAAAAGGTGTGTTACACTCTTTTCTATACCACAATCAGCTTACTTTCTCTTAGCGTGTAGTACCATACCATGTACATTGTATAATAAGAAGTAAGCTAATAAAAACTCTGTGTTACTATTTGGCTTACAATTCTCAGTACTCGGAATATTCGTAACTGGGACCACACGAGTGTAGCCGCACCACCAAAAAAAAAAGGTAACAAACAGCACAAACAATCAAATCAAATAATCCACGGTACATTAACATATGATTTTTATCGTTTGAAGCATTTAATATCCGACACTTACAATTTCATTATTAAGGCCTTATCAAGATGCGAGTGTTCGTTCGTTCGTTCGTCCGTACCTACAGTTGCAAAAGCACGTACAGACATTTTTAACGACAATTTACCGGGAGTTGGCGTTTCATTACCAGGAGGGTAACAAAAGTCGTTGTATTTTCTTAAATAGATTTTTAATGTCAGGATATTAAAAAGCCAATCAAGCTGCTTATTACTGTTTTGCGTACAGCACACAATTTGCTCAAGGATCTTTATCAGGAAAAGCGTTCAAAACAAATTAAGATATAATCGTGTCATTACATTAAAATCACTGGGGAATAATTGTAGGCGATTGGTAAAGATTGTAGGTGGTGAAATGTGTAGCTGTAGAGGATGTGTGTTTGATATGTATACGATCGGCAATCTGGCGCTTATTTAAAAAATGAATACGGGCAACTGCTTTAGTCTTGTTTATGGTCTGTCAAGCCCGTCCACAGTTGCCAGCCTCCCAAGCGCTGCGGGCGCAACTATCGTTTAAAAGATTAAGTCATAAGGACTATACAAATTAATCGAATAAATTTTTTTATAATGGGTGATTTTTTAAGAGCTAGCGGATTTGATTTAATGAAAACATATAAAATTTAGAAAAGTGTACGACATCTTTGTATGAGTCCATATAATGATCTAGATAAAAAATCAGGTGAATTTTCAATTTAAAAAATTTGTACAGTTGTTTTTCAAAGAACCTCATTCCCCGCACATCAACAACCGACGGAAGGTTTTACAGAAAATTGTTCAATTACTATAAGAGAAGTTGCTGACGTAGAGCAGCCTATCAGTTGGCTCGTACCATGCAAATTTTTCAGCACAAGAAATAACGTAATTACACCTCAGCCACTATATTCACCACATTAGACCCCGTTACTTTTTCCAGTTCCTACAATTGAGCGGTGGGCATTTTCCGATGAGAGAGAGAGCCCAGAGACATGCTCTAACATGCATGTCCCTGGGCTCTCTCAGGGATTCAGTTTTTATTTCCTCAAACATCGAAAAATGGATTTCTTCAATCCACTCATGGATTTCTTCAATCCTAGATTCAATCTTCCCGGATTGGAAAAAAACTCTAGCAAAAATGTATTATATATGAGGAGGACTATTTTTAAGGCAACAAAACAGAAATTGGTGAATAAAAAATTATTTTTTTTTTTGCAAAAATTAAAATTTCATTAATTTTTTAAACGGACCTCGTATATAACTATTTAAAATTTTCTCTGATAAAGCACACAAAAACTAATTTCTAATACAAAAAAATAAATCAAAAATAACTCATTTGCAATCAGAAAAGATATACACCCTACGTGACGCACGCTACATTTTATGCAATTCCTTAATCAAATAATCTATTGATCTCTTTGTATGACTAACGACCATGCGTTCATGAAACTAATCTCCAATGCTTTTCTTCAGCAAGTTCTTTAAGCTGATTTTTAATTATAGACACAAAAAATTTATAGTTTAGAAGAAAAATGGAAAGATTTTAAAATCATTCTAGGTCTACCACAGTTGCACTTCAATTAGTAAAAGTATTTTGAAATGCCTATTCTAAAAAAAACTGTTTGGCAGTCCTGATAAATTTTTTAATTTAAATTTAATTTTGTTTTTTTTTATATTTCCAATAAATAATTTGCTCATACCATGTTTTCCATATTTTTGTTATTAAATGATTGCTCTGTTCTGGTTACCCTGCTCATAGCAATATTTCAAGCCAATGCTTTAAGCTATAAATGACATACTGGTATATAATTCCACTTTCTTACCAAATCTAGCAATTTTTTGTGTTAACCTTCAATAAAACACTATTTGCAAACAAATCTGTGAACGGATTAGAAGAATTTAATTTCATTAAATTAAAACAAAAAAAAAAAGGTGTGACATAAACTCGTGAAGGTCTCTAAAGAGTATTTATGATTGCCACAAAATAAATGTCAAACTCATTTAAACATTCACGCCTCCTGGCAAATGGAGTAGCAGAAAAACTATAAATAAAATAAACGACAAAACCGCAAATAGAAAAAGCCACAATATGCGAACCAACCAACTTTGCTAAACGACAGGGGTACAATATATTTAATTATAACTTTTAGAATGCAAACATATTTTACAGTGCGTTAGTAGTTATTTATCGATATGAACAAGATAATTGTGGCAATAAGTATTTAACTTGTCCAGTATATTAGACTTAATCTAATAGAAGTATAGGCGGCTTACGAGTACAGAGTACAGACATAAATATGTCCACCACTACCAAAAATATTAAAAGTTCTCGAAAACACTATATCCGTTATATTTTTTACACATTTTTCATTTATACACACACACACAAGCAACCCATTTCGAGATATTCAAATGCAAATTTACCGAAGCTCAACTTTTTTCTTCTCGAAATTTCATTGGCCAGTTTCGTTTTAATAAACTTCCTTACAGGCGGAACTTCCCGTCTAAATTCTTTCTGAAGGATCGAAAACTTTAAAAAAACACGCATAAGCAGAAGTTATGGATTGCAAGTAATTCAACTTCTTGCTTTACAAAATCGTTTATTGCCATGTCACGTGCGACATTGAAGAACAACATGCTTCGATAGCACAAACAACTAGAGAGGTGCAAATGTAGTGATTTTTTCGTAACACGAATAAATCGTGATTATAAACTATTAAAATCACGCGTGCGTGGCTGAGTGTGAATCAAACACGTGAAAGTGCGTATTTTTTAATACGGATAATATTCACGCACTCAAAACGGCAGATAAGTTTTTTTCTTCTTTTGAATTTTTATTCTACCTCACATTAAGGAATCACGGGAATCGTGATTACAAATTATTAAAATAACGCGTGCGTGCGTGAGTGTGATACAAATATTTAGGACCGTGCGTGATTTTTACACAAGATAAGTTTTTTCTTCTTTTGAATTTTTTCTAACTAAGGCTTACAAAAATGTGGAAGCACATACATACACACTTATGTATGTATGTATGTATGGAATACATATAGACATACATTCTTTAAATGAACGTTTAAACACGAGAACCATTTTACTGTCGACGTGCGTAATTTTACATGTCCTGCGTGAAAGTACGTTATTAAGAATAATACTTTCGTAAGAGTGCGTGATCGTCAGCGCCTTAAATCTTGCCGTACATGAGAGTACATGAAAATAATTTAAGTTTCGTGATCTTTCGTGATCGTGAGCATAATTTTCCTCATACGCACATCTCCACAAAAATACTGCCCACAGTAAATGTCAGGTTACATGTGTCACGTGCGACAGCGATTAAAATTAATTTTTCGAAAATGAATTTTATTGCTTTTTGGACGAAATCAAAATATTTTAATATTCTAATATTAATCCCGTAAAAATATTTCTTCAGCTTTTTGCAGTAGATTCAAAGATTCGATTTTTTTTGTCACATGCAAATGTATTGATACTTGAAAACAAAAAATTACTTAAAATCAACAACAACAACAATTGCCGATTTCGGGGTGTAACTTACGCTTATTATCAAAATAAATAAAAATAAAAGCCGTATTTACATTTTTTTCACTGTGCCAATGTCACGTTCGACATCATGCAAATACCCATATATTTTCATTATACTTTTCCTGAAGCTTCGCTCAGCCAGTTTTTGGAAATGTTTTATAACAACATCACCTTCTTTTCAACGGGGCTTATTATTCGAATGCCCATTTTTTTATACGCCGCTAACGGTTTGGAACGTTAGAGTTAATGCGATTAATTAATTAAATCCATCTTTTATAGTTTCAATTGGAAACTTGCAAAGTGAAATAATTAAAATTTTTACTATTTTCATAGGTAATAAATCATGTTTACTTAAGCAATTCACCTTTTGCTTCAATAAGGATAATTTATTAATAATAAAATAATAAATCTGTGAAATAAATCTATTCTCATAAGGATATTTAGGCATTTAAGAAGCATAATATTAATGAAAACAAGCTGCTGCAAGTTATTACACTTATTTTAATAAAATTGTCGAAATAAAATGAGTACGGATGATAAAAGTGTAGCGGCTTTCGAAAACATATGTTCTGCTCTGCTGTGTAATTAAAATAATTAAACAGTGATGTTGATTGATCCTTTGTGCCAGAGAATATTTATTATGTTTTTCTGAATTTAAAAAAAAATTTTAAAAATTGTTCTATTAATTTTATAAAGATCCGTTTTATTTTCACTTTTTTTTTTCATATAAAATGAAAAAAAAGTGAAAATAAAACGGATCTTTATAAAATTAATAGGCCAATTTTTAAAAATTTTTTTAAATTCAGAAAAACATAAATAGAAAAACATATATATACCACGGTCACATTCGACATCATGTCCATTTAAGAAGTTTTAATGGGGAAGCCCAACTTAAATTTCCCAGGTTTCAATGCAGTGAAAAAATTAATTTAACCCATTTCGTCGCAGTGTTCCATTTTTCGAACAGTAAATTTCAAGCATTTTAAATTTTTTTTATCTGTTTAGGAAAGACTTTTTAATATTTTTTCATGAAAATTTTTAATGAAAATTTTGAAAAATATTTTTAAAAAAATTTTTAATAAAAACTTTTCATTAAACATTTTTGTTTAATGAAAATTTAAAAAAAAATTTTGATGAAAATTTAAAAAAAAATGTTAATGAAAATTAAAAAAAAGAAAAAAATTTTAATGAATATATTAAAAAAATTTTTATTGACAATTTTTAAAAAAATTTTTAATGAAATTTTTAAAAAAATTTTTAATGAAAATTAAAAAAATTTTTAATAAATATTTTTAAAAAATTTTGGACATCTGAATCGTATCTTCTGGACCCAAATTACCATTTAACTACGAAGTTTCATAAACTGATTCGAAAAAAATCTCTCGGACGATATGGGTTAAATGAAAAAAAGATGAATATTTTTATGAAATAAATTCCATTTTATTTAAACCAAATAGCACAATTTTGATTTATTTGTATGCAGGAATCGAACCCACCACCATCGGAATGCTACTATTGCTCCTCATTAGGCTAATGATGAAGTGACCTTTTTTCATAGTGACCATTACAGGAAATTGTTAAATATTTAAACCATTTCTAGATGAAACAAGTTTACAGTTCCAGTTACTAAAATGTAAAATAATCGAGGATTTAATTTCCAAAAAAAAAAAATTATTTACCTTTTTAGGAGGGTTAAGTTTGTATCAAATTGTTAGCTGACGTGTCCAACAATATTACAAATGTTTTTATTTACAATTCCGAAAGCAGTTTTTAAAATTCTCATGAACACTGGATTTAGTTATGGCATGAGAAATTGTTCACACTTATTGTCTAAGGCTGAATATGCAGTCGTTAGATTTTATTTAAATTTATTTTTGAATAATTAATACATTTTTATAGGTTAACAAGCCAGTAAAAATAAACGTTTTGCAATACAAGTTATTAGAGAATTATTCAAATCAGTGTAAATAAAATTGCATTGATTTCAGGGTCATTATTTTTTTTTTTTTTTTTTTTTTTTTTTTTTTTTGTAACATAAACAAACTTAAATGAAACGAGTGTGTTACACACAAAAAAAAGCAAGATTTATTTGTGAACAAGATCAATAGCCTTAATCGATACGAAAACAAATAACAAAAAAAAAAAAGTTAACAAAAATATCAATATGAGACGATTTTATTCATTCTATCCCAAAATTTGTGGGATTAGTTTCAAAACGGTGATCTAACTGAACGTTATAACGTCAACTGAAACGGTTAACGCAATTGTGGTGTTTTTTTTTTCTCCTTCTTCGTTTTATTTAATTTAAATTTTCTAGACTAGAAAAAAAATTATTTTTCTATTAAATTTTTATTAACACAGATTTTTGTGTAACATAATGACCATTAAAAGTACCGGAGGCAGGCAAGTCAAGTCAAGTCGTTAAACGCATTTGAATTTCAAAATTTTGTTTACACATCAAGAGTTTATTACATATTTATATGAAACTAATCAACCAAAATATAGCCAGACAAACCAAACTCTGAACCACCAAAAACAAACAACTGACCATATAATAAACCGCCCAGAACCGCCAACGCCACCAATTAAAATAAATAAAACTGGGGGGAAAAAAATATCGTCATGTGCGGATGGGTATTTTAAATGAAATGTGAGAAAATCAAGCAAGTTTTATCAGCACATTTTCCTAGCGGCATTCACTCAATAGTACGAGATGGGGGCCGCAAAAACAGTCTGCTCCCCGTGGGGGTGGGTGTTGGCCAACAATTTATATGATCTTTTTGAATAAAATAATTTTCACTAGAACTGTGTTTGTTTTACATGATATTTTTATACCCTCCAAAAAAAAGTATTGGGGGATATATTCACTTTGTCTTTCCGTGTGTAAGGCCGCTAAAATATCCCTCTAAGACCCCATAAAGTATATATATTATTGATCAGTGATGAAATCTAAGACAATCTAGCCAAGTCCATCCGTCCGTGTGTGGTAATTAGGATTCAGTACAAACAAAAAGAGTCAGACCCTTGAAATTTAGTATAAATATATTTTGAAGCATAGCACAGGTCGAGTTCGTAAATGGGGTCTATAGAGCCAGAGGGGAAAAAGTTACCCTAAGAAGAACTAAACCAACCTCAAAAAAAACAACATAATTTTTAATTTTTTTTTTTTGTAATTCTGTTAAGCCAATGATACATTTTTATGTCAGAGATGCATTGAAGTTGGGGCCCAGAAAATCAGAAAAATCCATTTTTGGACCAAATCCCCCTTTAGAGGGCGTTGAAGTTACATATTACATGGAAAAATAGTGTAAATACTTAACAAATTGTATAATTTAATGGCGATTTCTTTTCTGGAAAATATGCAACATTTTATCACTTTTTATTCTAAAAAAACACAATTAGGAGCAACTTTAAAATAAAACACATCTTCATAAGAGATCGTAGATCAATTTCCAATAAATTCACTATTTTCAAATGCCATAATGTTGCCATTTTCCATTGAAAAGTGTAAAAAATGTAGCATTCTTTTTTAGAAAAGAAATCAACATAAGCCTACATTCCTTAAAAATTAAATTTTAAAACTTTTATGAAGAAGCTAAGATGTTCTCTGATCTTCCTCTGCCCTCCCCCTCCCACCACTTTTTTTTTATTTTTTATTTTTTTATCTTGGACCAGCATTCAGGGGATGACCCCTATATATGCAATGAATTGCGCTGGAACTAGAAATCAGGGGATAGTATTGAGGGGACAGATGAGGAAATATGAAGAGTTAGAGATTTTTTTTGTAGCTATTTCAAACTTTTCTACTTCGCCAGCTAATTTTTGCTACAGGGCCGACGAAGGTGGGTGCTGTTACTCTGCTTTTTAGTACATGATAGTGTCGGTTGCCGCCAATTACGTGCAGTGACCGGTGAAACAGGTTGGCAACAACTAACACAACCACACACTAATGCTGATCAGAAGAATTCAACACAATATTTCATGACTCAGCGCGGGCTCGAACTCAGGATCCTCCGCTTCATAGACTCGTGTTGTACTACAACAGCACCCACATTTTTTGCCCCTTAAATGGCCCTATCAAAAAAAAATTTTTTTTGCTTTTTAGCGTTTTATGGCAAGTGTGTGGTGTCTCCCCCGGCCGCTTCCGGATTGATCACGATAAAGTAGTTTTTATTTCTTAAATATTTATAGGGTATTGAAGATTTGACCCAGTTATATGTATATAACGTTCTTACTTGCTTTGATTTAACACGTTAGGCACAAGTGAATATCAATCTTGATTGAATTTAAAACGGTTTTTTTATTTTGACTTATAACTCTTAATTAGAACGTAACTCATATCTAATCATTAGCCCGCCCTATAATTGGTGGCAAGTTTGTTTTTGAACAATTTTATTCGTTTTGCAAAGAACCAGCACATTCGCATGTGACAAAAAACCTAAAGCTCGTGATATGTCGCACGTGACATTTTTTCATCATGATAAAAGGAGTTTCATTAAGCGCTTCCTATGTTTAAATTTAAATAAAAGAAACTGTGTGTCATCGAAATTTTTTTATTTGTTTGCATTAAAAAGAAATACATTTGCGCTATACAGTGTACTCGGGAAAACGTCAACATCCCAAAACATCAGCCCTTATTTTTTAACATTGTCTACTCTAAAACGTCAACCAAACCACAAAGCTCTAAAACGTCAACTTTAAATAAAACAAAATTTTGAATTTAGCAACAGTTAAAATACACAGATTTGTGTACACACACATTTACTTTATGAAATTAGTTGAGAAATTTGGGATTCCCCTTATAAGTATGTAGAGTAGAAGCGAAATTGCATCTCTATATACATACATATTGTCATTTTGTATGTTCAGTTGCTTTTTTGTTCTCGTAGTCAATAAAAACGTTTTAAAGCACACTATCCATATGTTCCTTATTAAAATATTTTTCATTCATAAACGTCAACACCCGCGGTATTAATTAGTTGACGTTTTCAAGAGTGCACTGTACTAGCAAACATTCATGTGTGTGAAAGCTGCCTCGATTACATTCACGTGTCTGCATCATAGAAACAATTTTTATACCCTCCAAAAATGAATTTGTCATTCCGTTTGTAACGCATCGAAATATCCATCTCAGACCCCATAAAGTATATATATATTCTTGATCAGTGATGAAATCTAAGACGATCTGAGAATGTCCGCCCGTCCGTCTGTGGAAATCACGATTCAGTCCAAACGAAAAGAGCTAGACTCTTGATATTTGGTATAAATATATTTTAAAGCTTAGAGCAGGTTAAGTTCGGAGATGAGCTAAATCGGCCAAGGGGGAAAAAAGTTCCCCTAAGAAGAACTAAACCAACCCAGAAAAAACAACATAATTTTTAAAGTTTTTTGGTTATTTTGTTAAGCAAATGATATATTTTTATGTCAAATACGGTCCAACGCCTTAAACTGGCGCCATAAAAAATTATTTGTGGACCCCGCCCACTTTAGTGGGCGTTATTATATGCAAAAATAGCATACAATTTTAACAAATGGTTTTACCTAAGCCTACATTCCTTAAAAATAAAATTTTTAAGCTTTAATGACGAAGCTAAGACGATACCTAGTACTCCTCTGCCCTACCTCCTCCTCCCCTTCACCACGTAAATGACCCTACCAAAAAAAAGCTATTTTAATTTTGTATAAAAATTTTTTTTAGAGTTATTTTTAGAGTTTTATGACTGCCTGTTTCTGCCCTACCCCCTCCTCCCCCTTTGCCACCTAAATGACCCTATAAAAAAAAAGTTTTTTTAATTTTGTAAATTATCATCCCAAGCCTTTATTTTTAGTTTTATGACTGCCTGTTTCTGCCCTACCCCCTCCTCCCCCTTTGCCCCCTAAATGACCCTATCAAAAAGAAGGTATTTTAATTTTGTATAAAATTTTTTTTAGAGTTATTTTTAGAGTTTTATGACTGCCTGTTTCTGCCCTACCCCCTCCTCCCCCTTTGCCCCCTAAATGACCCTATCAAAAAACAGGTATTTTAATTTTGTATAAACATTTTTTTTAGAGTTATTTTTAGAGTTTTATGACTGCCTGTTTCTGCCCTACCTCCTTTTCCCCGTAAATTACCCTATAAAATAAAATAAAAAATTTAATTGTGTATATAATTATCTCAAGCATTTATTTTTAGTTTTATGACAAAGGTGAAATGTTTTCCCCACAGCCCTTGCCAGAGCGACTCCGCCAAAATACAGTGTTTATACCCTCCAAAGAGAATTGGACCCTATAAAGTAAATATGTATATTCCTGATTAGTGATGAAGTTTAAGACGGTCTAGCAATGCCCATACGTTCGTCTGTGGAAAACATGCTATTGTCTATTTTTGAACCCTGCTCCCTTTAGTGGGCGTTGACGTACGATCAATGAAAAAAAAAAAGTTGAATTAATATGCGATTTGGGGACCGTCAATTCCAGGCTCAATTCGTTTGGTTTTTTTTTTTTTTTGCTATCGAACCTCAGGAAATGTGCACTGCCCAGCTGTTTTATATCTTCAAATGAAAGATTAAATTCTTATTTATATTTCATTGTAATTTTTTATTTCTGTTTGCAATAAATGTTTTTTGTTATTTGCCCATAAAAAGTTTTTATTCCGTTTATTCTGCGCACCTTCTTTTAATTAAACGGAATCAACTTGAAACGAATTTATTGCATTTTCCTAATAAAATGTGTATTTAATATTGTGCTAAAGAAACACAAAATCCGTACGAATGTCTGTCCGGCTCCCTGTCTGCTTGTCTACCATAAGTAAGTTAATGTTCTAATGGGCAATTTAATTAGTCATAAAAATCATCATCATCATCATCATACAACTAATTTCCTGGGGGAGCGCAAAAGCATATTATTACTTTCCGTTTTAGTTTTTATTTTAAACATATTTTCATTGTTTTCCAATATTTTTATATTTAAAATCCATGTATTTCAAATAAATACTAAAAGCGAATAGGCGAATGTTTGAACAATTAAGCTGAATAATAACACAACGAAAATGTTTATATTTTCCAATAGAAAACACCAAGAAACTTTTTTATTTATTTTTTATTTGTTATTTGGTCACTAGCTAACAGATAAACAAACCAATCTAATCAGCCAAAAGAAAAGCAAACATGCGACTAAATTGACGGCCAACTAAAAAAAAAAAATTTAAAAGTATCGCAAACTGACTGTTTAACGGAAATTGCTCCCGAAATAATTTCCTTAATTAATTCAACATGTTGAATTTGTGCTGTAAGAACAAACGCGAAACGTCAATTTGAATATCTTTTGAATATTGATTTTATTGCAAATCAATTTTTGTTTATTCGCGGCATAAAACTTAGAACAATAATTTACAGATTTTATGACTCAAAATAAGTTTATTTTACAAAATTTATTTATGTGTAATAGATGTGACGGATGCGGTGGATGTGGCTGGCTGTTGAGGCAGCCAGGTGATTTGCGAAATTTCCAAAAATACATTTTCCATATTAAACCAGTCTATGGCATTTGAATGTTGTTTAATAAATTTTTAAATTGTTATCAGATATATTTTGAAAATCCTTAGCACTTAAATGCGCGTATAATAAATAGAAGTGATGCTATTTCCATATTTATTAGTAAAAAAAAACTAAACAAGTAAACACGTTATATTCGACCGGGTCGAATCGTAAATGCCCTGCAAATATTTAATAAATAAAAACTCTATTTTGTAGGGGTTACTCCCGGAGGGACCGTAAGGGAGACATGTCACCTTTGCCATAAAACACTAAAAAGTCAATTTTTGGGGTTATTAAAGGGTCATTTAGGGGGGGAAATGGGGGGCGGTAGGGCAGAGGAGAGTCAAAGAACATCTCAACTTCGTCATAATTTGATTTTTAAGGAATGTAGTCTTAAATTATACAATTTGTTAAATATTTACAGTATTTTTCCATGTAATATGTAACTTCAACACCCACTAAAGAGGGCGGGGTCCAAAAATGGATTTTCAATGCATCTCTGACATAAAAATATATCTCATATTCAATTTTCGTTAAAACATTGGTTAAATAGTTGATATTCCTACTAACTAGCACCACTTGAAACAGTGGAAAAAATTGAACAAAGAACGCTGATGAGATGGCGTAGCGGCCTCGAAATCAGTACTGATCCGTTCTGCTGGTTTAATGACTATGAAAAATATTCTTAATATTCCACTCTCAAAAAAATTAATAAATAGAATGCAATCACGTTCATTTATTAAAATAAAAAAATAAATAAAAAATAATTTGCAGTTTCGCAGATTTGAACCTATAGCCTGTTGGGAAATTAACATCCTGTAATAAAATTTATAAAAATATATCATTTGCTTAACAAAATTACAAAAAAAAAAAAAACGTTCAAAATTATGTTGTTTTTTAAAAATTGGTTTAGCACTTCTTAGGGGAACTTTTTTACCCCTGGTCCGATTTAGCCCATTTACGAACATGACCTTCAAAATATATTTATATCAAATTTCAAGGGTCTGGCTCTTTTCGTTTGCACTGAATCGTGAATTCCACAGACGGGCGGACGGACGTTCTTGGCTAGATCGTCTTAGATTTCATCACTGATCAAGAAAATATATACTTCATGGGGTCTTAGAAGGATATTTCTCTGCGTGGCGTAATGACAAAGTGAATAATACCCTCCTATTCTTTTTTGGATGTTCCAAGGTAGAGGGAAAAGTCCTCCTCTATTTAATTAGCAAACTTACACAGCAGAGCAGAACAGCAGTTTTCGAAAGCCGCTACATTTTCAAGTGTATTTTTGCTCTCTCCACTTATTAAATGCCTTCGAGTTGAATGTGATACTAGTTTTATTTTTAAAAATTTTGTTATCAAATAGTATACGAGAGTTGTATCAAACCAATAGAACGCATTGACTACCTTTTAATAAAATAAATTTTTTAAATGTCAGATTAAGTGTAAAGCGGCATGGCCACACATCAAACTGACGCTTCAAACTCTGCTTTTCTTTGAAAGTGTTAGTGAAAAAAAAACTCACACTTATGGTTTGATGTGAGTTTGAAGAATATCAAAACAATTTAGATTTTCACTGCCAAACAGAATTTCACCAACACATACACAAGTTTGAAGCATCAGTTTGATGTGTGGCCATGTCGCTTAATGGTAGGAACACAACTGGGACGAACGACGAACTTCGTTCAGTACGATGAATTCGTTGGTAAAAATTCGCTCTATAAATTCGTCGTATGAAACACAATAACGACGAATAAATTAACACAATGACCAAAAACAAGTTACGAATTTTTTAATAATCTTCTCATGCCAGATTATTCAGACATTCAATAATTACCTCGGTGGTGTTCATCATTTTTTCAGAACAAATTAATTTTTGTAATTATTTTCTGAAAAATATATCTTCTGTAAATAAAATATTCTCTTCATTTAACGGCTGATGGGGTGACCATATGAAAAAGTAGGAAGAAGGCAGAAATACTATATTAAAGAAAGTGTTCGAAATTAATAAAACCTCGTCCGAAAGATAGGTTTTTGTGAATTGGTGAACGTATTTTTAGTATTCACTGTATTCACTATGTTTTTCCACAAAAACCAGTTTGAGTATATGAAACATGGTCACCTGATACTGTTTTGTTCGTCGTTCGCTGACGAAACATGAAATAAGTCTATTTCAACTTTCGCTGAATATGACGAATTTCGACCAACACCGCGATTGTGTGCATTTTCATATACATCAATGTGTTTTATTTTTGGCGACGAATATTCGCGACCAAAAATTCGTCGTTCGTCGCAGTTGTGTTCCTAGCATAATACATACATTCCTTAAAGCCATTTTATTCTACTTTTAACTGGATGGCAGGCAGCTTTAAAAAATCCATAACTAAAATTAAAATGTTCACTATTTCCAAGAGGATATTTAGCCAATTAAGAAACTTGAAATAATAATTAATAAACTACTGCAAATTATAGTGAATAATAGAAATCGACATCGACCCAAGAGACCTTTTGTTCAATTGACAGTCATTGTGTTAACACCTCATTAATTAATCGAACAATATTTTTATTTCTTTTTATTTTTACTCCATTTGAAAAATTATATTTGTATTCCTTTTGATAAATTAACCGGAATTACAATTTGTCTTAATAAGTGCGTAATACTCGTATCTAAACGATTAATAATTATCAAATATTTAATTAAACAGCAGACCTCCTAATTACGTGCATTCGTATGCCACAAACAAAATATAAATTAATTCCAAGTGATTGATTTCATCACACTCAAGCGATTAAAATAAAAAAGAAGCGAAGCACACAAAAAAATAAAATAAAAATAATAAAGAATGTGAAGGAAAATGTATCTCCATTTAAAAGAGAAACAAGCATTCAATTATGATTGAACATTTTGTGGAAACATAGACAGCAGCAGTTAAGCGATTAATATCATCAACAATTCCAGAAAACATTTTCTCAATTAAACTAACATGTGTCTAAGGCTCAAACACACACACACACACAAACAAACAAACACTGTAACACAGAAGAGCACATGAAATGTCTAAAATGTGAATAATATTTTTGCTCATACGAGAGCATGTTTGCATGAGGATACGAATCTGAATGTTCAAATTCAAAAGTCAATCAGATTGATTAATACTGTGCCAATGATATTGATTGATACATTTTACACTATGCGAATACGTAATCGTATATGATGAGTATTTATGTCGGTTTGAATGGGTGGATGGATGTGGTTGCTTGTCGATGTGTGCATCCGCCAGAAGAGTAGGGTGGCAGGCAGCTGGCTACCAAAGAAATGAAGACGAAGGAAGGATTTGCTAAAGAGTTCAGCGACTACTGCAGCAAGTCATTTTATTAAATATTTTGTGGTAGTTGAAACTCTTGAAAGGAAATGAATGGCACTTGAATACATTTTTTTATATTGATGAAAATAAAAAAAATAAAAATGATATCAAATGAAATGACTGGCAGTTACATTAGAGTTGCCATACTGAGATGACAATACTTTTCAATATTTCTATTATACTACTGCCCTAAAGTAGGGAGATTCTGTTCTTTAAAAACACGATTTTCATAAAAATTAACAGTTATTTAATTTTCTATTTTTTTAAGAACACCTTTGTTACAGAAAAATTTTTTTTTTGTTTTTTTAATACTGGAAAAATTGTTTGCAATGAAATATTTTTCTAATGGCAACAATTTTTTTATTCGATTAGTTATATTTTTTTAAATTTTATAAAAATGTTTTACTAAAAGGCAATATTGTGTAACAGGCTGGACACTTTTATTTTATACATAGGTATACAATTTTTACGGTGTAATTATTTACCCAAAAATTTTGGATATCTATAAGCCTCACATATTAAAGTGGTACACTTTTAAGTGTATTGTGTTCCATGAATAGTAACAAACATACATTATTTAAAAGGTATTTTTGTGTAGATATGCACAATATAAATAATTTGTCTAAATTCTTAACAAATCAGTAATAAAAAAATATATTTTAAAATCTTCTGGTTTTTTGAGCTCTTTTTAATTATTATTATTCTCTAATATTTTTAAGCTTAAGGTCTCTTTACTTTTACATGTTAAAATATATTATTGTTCAATATTTCGTTACTATTTTATGTGACTTCTTCAGGAAATTAATTATTTTATTTAAAAAAATTTTTTATAAAAAATTTTATTTTTTATTTTTTATTTAATTAAGATTTATAAGCTAATTGTTCGAAATTTGTTATTCATTCTCAGAAAGACATGATAAATATTCCAAGGCACAAAGGAAAAAGTCAACATCAGTTTTTAGTTATTCAACTTACACAGCAGAGCAGAGCAGCTTTTTTCGAAGGCCGCTACACTTTCCTCATCAGTGCTCATGTGTATTGTGTTTGTCACCACTTATTAGGTGGATTAGTTGAATATGATAACAGTTCCTACTTACACAAATTTTATTGTGAAAAAGAATCCGAGAAGTGTGTCAACCTGATGTTAACATGTTCTTGTTTTTAATACCCGTGTTACCGTTTGATTATTTTTCTTCATGTCCCATTTTTCTGAATTTTAATAAAGCAATATAAATATTCGTTAATATACTTTCTACATAAAATTTTTTTGTTTTTTTTTTTTTTATATTTTTTTGTTGTTTTTTTTTGTTTTATAAAAAATTTTCAAATCAAATAATATAACTAATTTCCTGAAGAAGTCACACAAATGAGTGACGAAATATTGAAAAATAGTAGATATATTTTAACATATAAAAATAGAGAGACCTTAAGCTTAAAAATATTACAGATAATAAAAAAATATTTTATTTAAAAAAAAAAACAATAAAATATTTCTATCTCGATTTTTGTTTTTTGTATGTACATGATATGCTTTACAAATACACAAATACCTAAAAGATCTTATAAAAATTATCGAAAATGTTTAAAAAAAGAACTTTTGAAAAAATTTTGTTCAGTGAAATTTAAAGGGCCAAACAGCCCTCGAATCATGCTTAAGGTGAGACCACACTATCTATCACCCTTGTGACATCGCATTCATTTAAATATTTACAATTCGACAGCCTTACAACGGAAAATACGAAAAGGACCAACGTTGCCACTAGTATACAATATTGCCATACAGTTTTTTTCCGTCTGTTGTATTGCAATCCGCAATTAATCAACTTTAAAATATTACAATTCACTGGCGGCAACATGGCAATCTTTTTAATTTCATATTCAAAATGTAGCTTCTTGCAAAATGACGCAGATGGTATATTATTTCTGTTTTCCCATGTAATCATGTTTTTTTTTCTTTGCTTTGCTTTCCCCCCATTTCGATAAGGTGAAGGTTGACATTTCTGGTATACGAGTACTACTGCTCGTAGTATAAGATGGTACTTATTTCCAAACTTACAGTACGAGTACAAATAGAAATTGTAAAATAACACGATAAAATACTCGTAGCAGTAAAAACAACAAAAGAAATTTAAATGAAAATAATTTAAAAGTAAAGCAACAACAACAACAACAACGAGCGAAATAAATGGTGAATTTTTATGAACCCGTCGTCAGCGTGGCACTACCAAAACCCGTACATAACGCAGCACACACACACATGTCTTTCATACAGGCAGTCAGTCAAACGCTTATTAATTTTTAAACACAAATCGCTATAAATTTTGTAATATTTTAGTATAGAAATATATTTTCACATTTATGCAGGAGTAGTAGTACGAGTCAGTGTATCGTTTGAAGTACTCGTACTAAAGAACGACGAACGCAGAACATACAATTTCAATTTATCACTGCTGTGCGGTGGCACTGCAACATGTTGTAGTTCTTTATTTATTTTTTTTTCCTGCCTGTTTTAAGTGTGTATATTAAAATTAACTATTTTAGCATGTTGTAGGTCTATACTACGTATAAGTGTATTTATATTTTATTGCTTTGAACTCGTTGTCGTATACTTTTTGCCTTCGCTGGCTAAATTTGCTCTACATTTCTTTGTTGAGTTTTTTACTTCTCATTTTCCTGACATCTCTATCATCCTGGTGACTTACTTGACTGTTAATGAATGGCGCTTAGGTACTCGTATATTTGCAGCTACAGCCAAATGTTAATACTATAATTACCACATTTGCTACACAAAATATGTATGTACGAGTATGTGGTGTAAACAAGCACAGAACATGACTTTTTCGTAAACGAATTTACGATGACTACATGTGTTTTTGTTTGATGGAATATTCTGTGTCGCACCACATAAAAAAAATTATATCAACATATACGCATTATAAGTTGCTTGAATATATGACATCTCTCACACATAATAAAATTTCAATAAAATACTTACATATGTCTAAAGGTCTAGAGGGTGGCGATGCAAAATATATAGAAAAATAGACAGGAGATAAAAGATCTGGTCCAGAGAATGGCGCTACAACACCAAATGGATGTTTTGTGTCATAATAGAACATTTCTTAATCGCAGTATTGCATGCCACTCGTAATCAGTGCCAGTATGTACAGACTTTAGTGACGCCCTTTTCCTGTTATCCGATACTAAAACCATGCACGCCTCCTACAACCAACCAAAACAATACACTCACATACTAACAATACATCCTCTTCCCTACACAAACTCGTTCATTCCTTCCAACTCCTTCATACGTTCATTTTAAAAAAAAACTTAAGATCAAAACAATGTAATTTAATGGTGTTTTGTTTCTAATATTAAAAAGTTGGACCCCCAACTCTAGAGGTGAGTCCATCAGTTTACTCTTCTACAAAGTGCAATTCAGTCCTAAATAATCAGTAAGAAAACCGGTGACCAATCGCAGGTTGCACCAGCTAAATTCAAAGACACTCTTGAACGAATATGGTTCCAGTTTTTTTTATTTTTAACTCGGACCAGCACTCAGGGAATGAGCCCCACCTACGAGTACATTGAGCCTTATCTAGAAAGGATAATATTAAAGAGAGAGAGAGAGAGAGAGAGAGAGATGAAGAAACATGAGAGGCTAGATGTTTTTAAATTTTACACTTATAAAAGAACTATTTCGAAATATTCGAATGCACAAGAAATGCAATTGCAAATAAATATACATTTTGTATAGTAGAATATTTTTATGTCACGTGCAACATTAAAAAAAACAAGATTTGTTATCAATTCGCCGAAAGTAAAGCGTGCCAAAAGCAGTCAAAAGTTATGAACAGTTTAAGTTAAAATTCAGAAAAATACTGCAATTTTTTTAATTATTAAATTTTTTCAAGAATTTATATTTAATAAATAAGGAAATTCACAAAAAAGTGATCGTTTCAAAATAGAAAAATTTTTATTGCAAATATCAAATTTAGGGACTGTTTTTTTAAAGTGTGGCAACACCAGAGCAACGCGTGCAAATTGTTAAAATTTTTCTATTCGTCAAACACCCTATACACTTTTTTCATTTTATGGCGTACATAATCGTACAACCCCCTTATTCTGTAACTAATTGTCAACGTCACGTGAAGACCATATCAAAAACCGGAAGGACACTTACCTACTCCTTGTGGACAACAATTAATTACTTCTGACAGGCCGTGAATATTCTCTTAGGCCCTGGCTATACCGCGGTGATGATCGAAATTGTCAATTGCTGAAGAAAATGAGGGCAGAAGTGTTCTATGTTTAATATTGTCTTCACGTGACGTTGACAAATAGATACAGAATAAGGGAGAATAGATGGTTTTCGGTCCAACATTTACTGTTACTGCTAATGTGCATCTTGTGAGACGGCGAACAGTGTGCATTGAAAAAAAGCTGTAGCCGCTGTACAAGAAAGCATTGAAGATGATCCTTCGCCGTTTTCAGCAACTGGGGTCTTGTGTCCTTCCACTTTATGGAAGTTTTTTTTTAGTTATTGAAAATTGGTGTTCCATATTGCACCTTCCACGCTCCAGCCATGGTGGCCTCGTGGCAGAAATCATATTTAAACATTAATTTCATAAAATGTTCTTTCCAATAAAGACCGTTTCATTGATATTTAAAATATATTTCCTTTTTTTATTATGAAATAAACTAGTGTCAATCTATAAAAAACACCCTATACATGATTGTGTCAGTTGCTGCCAATTATGTTTAGTGATCAGTGCTATGACAAAAAAATTCGACACTATATTCATGACTGAGCGCGGAGTCGAACTCAAGACCCTACGCTTACTAGTATCGTGTTAACTACTTTAGCTAAGAGCACCCTTCTGGAATAATAAACCCAGCCTCTCTGGCTGCCATAGTCTCTGGGCCCATAAATAGAGTAGCGGCAATCTTTCTGGCTAATTCATCTGCTACCTCATAGCCCTGGTGTCCACTGAGAGCAGGTTAAAGAAATCTGATTTCAATTCAATTGTTATTGGTGGGAGAAATCTTAGAACAGCGCTATTTTCGAAAGCCCCTACACTTTCATCATCAGTACTCATGTGTATTTGATTTTTACCACTTATTAAGTGGCTTAATTGAATGTGAAAACAAGTGACAATTACAAATTTTCTGGATGAAGAGGCCCACCAACAAATCCCGGTTATGATCATATTTAAAAAAAAAAATTTTCTTCTCATTTTACTCAAGTCAAATATTGTTGGTTTGAATTTTATACTTAAGCATATGAGAATATTTTTTTATCTGGTGTTTAGCTCATGCCACAGTTTTATTTCGCAATTTTACTATATTAAATTCAATTATTAGTGATAAAGGTTTGACATGAAAAATAATCAAAGTCATCACCGCGATTTGCATATTTCTTTAGCCAAAAGCAGATTTTTTATTATAAAGGGTCCGCCATCTAACGTTTTTTTTCAAACTAGTGCTTATTTCATGAATGGTAACACTTAGCACATGTCTGATTTAACAGATAATTAGTTTTATCCTTCCGCTGAACGCATATGGTTGTGTATACGTTACGTTTTCGCTTCGCTAAGTGCGAATTGCGATCGACCTACAGAAGATGCCGATTTTGCCAAAAAATATCATCTTTTCAGATGAAGCTCATTTTGATCTTGGCGGGTATGTAGACAAGCAAAATTGTCGCGTTTGGGGCACAGGAAACCCGCACGCATACATTGAAAAGCCGAAGCACCCAAAACGAGTCACTGTTTGGTGCGGATGTTGGTCCAGAGGCATAATTGGGAGATTTTTCTTCGAAAATTAGCAAAGAGTGGCCGCTACAGTCAATGGCGATCATTATCGGGCCATGTTGAACAAACTTTTGTTCAAAAAAATTGAAGAGGAGGATATTGGCAACATTTGTTTTCAACAGGACGGCGCTACGTGCCACACAGCCTAAGCTACACTCGATGTTGTGCGCCCTGTTTTTTAAGATCGCATTATCAGCCACAGAGCTGATGTCGTTTGGCCACCTCGGAGCTGCGATTTGACTCCGTTGGACTATTATATGTGGAGTGCCGTCAAAGATAAGTGTTACGCCGACAAGCCAGAGACAATTGACGCTTTAAAGCAGACATAGGCACAAACACATCAACATTTTGAGTTTGTGTGTGTGAGAGAAATTTTGTAAACAAACGAGCATTCTCCCCACCCTTAAATAATTTTTTTCAACAAGCCCCCAAACAACCGTCTTGGTTTGAAGCTTGTGATAGACTGAATTGTGAATCACAATTTTTGTGATTTGTGAGTAACTACAAATACGTGTGACTCTCAAGAGCGAATTTATATACATGTGAAGCGCGCTCACCCACAATGCCTATATCTGCTTTAAAGGACAATATTCGTGAAGCCATTGGTGAAATACAGATGCACACAAACGATAATGTGCTTAAAAATTGGACCGATCGTGTAGGCTACTGCATGGCCAGCCGAGGCAGCCATTTGAATGAAATTATTTTCCATTATTAACCGGAAGGATTGTACTTTCAAATAAAAAAAGAAATTTGGGAAAATATTCAGTAGTTTATTTATAGCATTTTCAAAAAATAAAGTTATTTGACAAACCCTTTACATACATATTTTAGCATAAATAATTGTTTCAGACTTTTTTCTTATTGACTAGAGAAAATATATTTACACTATATAAACGCTAGTTAACAATCTAAATACTTTTTGACAACAAACTTTCTAAATATAAATATTTTAAAACAATTTCAATAAGACTGCACTTTTTAAATTGAAAATAAAAAAAAACCTATTTTAGTTGTCATTTGCACACAAAAATAAAATAATTAACACTGAATTTAAAAAGTGCTTTCTTACAGAGACACCCTACATGTGAGTGAAGCAGGGCTTTCTACAAAAGACCCACGATATACATACATTTTCTGATTAATGGCAACCCTTCCATGAGTTTGATTTAAGATATTTTTCTACCAAAATCATTTTGTAATTGTTTTATTGCTTGTTGCATGCTAAATAATTAAGTGGCAATTTTACTTGCTTATCAATTTAAGTTTCGTATTGGTTAAGCGACAATTTTTCGCAAAATTTAAAGCTTTAGAACTTTAACTAAGAGAACAGTAAAGTCTACAACAGCATTGACATAAAGATAAAGCACCAAAGCTTAAAGCTATTTATTAAAGTTTTTTAAATCTATAACTGCATATTTTCTAATTCTGTCAAATCAATTATGTACTCATATACATATACCACTGAGTTTGGATCACTCAAAACCGTCACGTATTTGTTAATTTAATTTTCATGTCCAATTTTTGCTCAGGGTTAATATTCTCACACAATCAACAACAAGTATGTACCCACATGACCAAAGTTTCGAATAAAAACTAATTGTCACTAAACAAAGAATATACAACAAAAGTACTCATATATTCGATACATGTTCACATATCTAAAAAGAAATTCGAATAGTCGTGAGCAACTCTTGATAGTTCCATGAATAAAAACACTAGTTTCTATTTCATAAACTGTTACTTCATACTCAGTTTCATTTTATCAGGCTGGAAAACGAGAGTTAAAAATAATATGGGCAGTTCCACCATGTCGAACGTGACCCCGTTCAGTGAAAAAGGTAAAGTTAAAACCGATTTCTTTTTTTTTAAATTTGGGAAAATACTATAGCACGACTAAAATTAAATTTGAGCATTAAACAACAATTCACAAATGTGTAAATTTAGCTAAAAACCAATTTTTATTTTGAAAATAATCTTAACATATTTTGATGCCGCATGAAAATTCCACTTTGAATGCTTATGTTTTGAATTTCTCAAATAGTGTTTTCACACTGACATGGTTTTAATAACTTCTGGTTTTAACGGTAAAACCAACTGTTAACCTGGTTTTACCAAACAAAATGATTTTGTGCTAAGTTAAGTGCTGCCAAGTTATATATGGGAAACAGCTGGTATTGTTTATGTTAATAAGAATAGATACTAACGTTTGAAATATTATGAAAATATGTATTGTCAAAATGGCTGCAGCCACAAGAAGAACTAAAAACTGCCAGAAAAAAATGAAATTATGGACGGAGATTAATGAAAATATTTTCATTGATGTGTGGGAGGAGAAATGAGACAAATTGACACTTTCCTTTTTCCTTCAAACACGGACTTCTGTTTGTAAAAATAGAGAACAAGTGCATCAACAAATTCACACATTTCTATGACTGATTTAATTTATTTTGAACAAATTTACTATACAGCCTGTATGTTAAAACCACAATTTGCAGTGTGAACGCAAAATCAGTTGTTTATGGTGTTAACTCTTAAACTAGGTTTTAACTTTCAGTGTGAAAACACTTAAACTAAAAGTTCCTTGTCTTTTAAGTCCCTCAAATAAAGATTCCCTATTGATATTCTGTAAACAATCTTTGGAATTGATATTTTGGAAACCAAAAATCAAAGCCATATAAATATTTTCCGACACGTTTTTGTTTGACCAACTGGAATGTTTCAAAAAAAAATCGAAACGAAGCGGAAACGAAAGTCTTTATCACCTGGGTAAGTGCAAAATACGAGTACATAAACACAACACGTACATATTTCCATGCAATTGCGTGTGTGTATGTGTGTATGCAAATTAAATATAAATGTCTTATGACAGTATTTGTAAAAATAAGTCGGTCAATGTGGATTGATGTTTATCAACTTATATTTGCACGTCAAATGCCAACAACAATAAAACTAGAACATTATGGAAAAAAGGGCCATTGGAATTATTAGTAAACTGAACTGGCACAAACAATCATTAAATAAAACATAAACGAAGAAATTACAGACCGACCGACCACTCACTCACCAACTGTTTCACTCTCATAAAATATTTCATCACAGTTTATAACTCATAAAAATCACAAAATATACAAGTACAAAATTACAACCCTGAGATATTAACGGGGGTTGATGTAAAGAGAGCAGAGTAAACCAAAACATTGATATGAGTTCATTTAATCAGCTGTTTCTGTTAGGGGAACAACAACAACAAAAATAAATAAAAAAAATAAAGCTCTTTTTAATGTTGATGTTTATAAAAGCTTTTGTGGTTTGTTTTTATTAAATTGTTTATTTTTGTACAGGGTTGCCATAAAGATGTTCCCTGCCAAAACATTTTCTCATAATTCCAGCCCTAATACGCTTCCATTTTTTCTTAAGCTTCCAGTCAGGTCTTACAAAATGTTGATGGAATATATTTTCGGACACTTTCTGACACTAAGACCCAAAATTCTCAATCAATAGTTAACTAATGATGGTGGTTTAACGAATGATATTTATCTGAGCCAATCACAAGTTAAACTATTGCCATTGGTTAACAAAAGGTTGTAACGTTAAGCCTTAAATGGCCAACAGGTAAACAGTGTTGCCTATTCATATCATATATACGAACAGTCAGGATTGTGATATCTAATAAATGTTAGTTCCAGAAATTACTTCTTTTTATAAAATGTTCATAGAGAAACAGTCAAATTTAACTGTTAGAACCCGTTTAAACATGTTCGGGCAACAATTTTTACAACAAATTTTATTATTTCGATATTTCTCTTCCAAGATTTGAAAATTTAAAATTTACTCAGAAGGTTTAGAAACTTAAAAAGCGTACATAACAAGCGATCGCAAATAACTAAAGAAAATCTGATATTTCTAATTCAAGCGCGTTATTAAAGAACAATTTTCAAGACATTTAATACACTCAAAAATTGAAAAAAAATACCTTGTCACGTGCGACACAGAACATGTAAATTCAAAAAATTCCAGTGCGATATTAAAGAATAATTGTCAAGACATTTAATATACTTAAAAATTAAAAAAAATACCTTGTCACGTGCGACACAAAACATGTATGTAAATTTAAAAAACATCATGCCAATACCATAGTTTTTTTGTCAATTTACTCAAAAAGGGAAAAATTAAATTTTTAACTAAGACCAGCTTTGAGGAAATGATCTCTATTCATACAATGGATTGTACTGGAACTATGAAAAGAAAAGGATAATATTGGGAGGACATATTGTGAAAGATGACAAGTGAAAGAGAGAGAGAGAGCATTTTCGCCAGAGTGCCATGAATACAGATAAAAAAATCTATTCTATATCCATGACTGACTGTGGGATCAGAACCGTTATTACTTATTTCAGGCGTTACCTTTGAGGAAACAGCAACCTCAAAACCAAATTTAGCACCAATTATAGAACTAATTTTGAGAGGTATGAGTTACTCTTATTTCAAAATAAAAATCCCTTTAGTTTATTTTATATATTTGGGAATCTGTTGTTTAACACAAAATTGTTAATTTCATTCGTGCTGATTCTTTTCCAAAAATTTACAAAAGCAAAAGTTCAAAATTGATTATTGAGGGGTTTTAAGCGAGTTCCTAGGCGCATTTTACGCCTAGGGAACCTTTAACCCTAGCTAAAACCCCTTAATAATCAATTTCGAACTTTTTTGTAAATTTGGGAAAGAATCAGCACGAATAAAATTAAAAATCCCTTTAGTTCTGACTCTTTTCCTTTATATATGTATATATACAATATGTATGTGCACGATGGTCACGTGCGACATTATCGAAATGTATTTTTATCGCTTTCACCACACTAAACGAACTCTTAATGTTTTGAAACGACCTTAAAATTTTATTAATTTTAATAATACTTGAATATTTATTACCAAAAACTTTAAACTTAACCGGCAACACTGCTTTGGCGAGAGATAATGCGAACAGCTAAAGAGTGTTAGAGGTAGAGTTAATCTGAAGGGGGGGGTGATAAAAAGTGAATGACTAATAACAAGCCATATGTATATTAAAATTTACAAGTATTAACGTTTCTAAACTGACAACAACAAAAATATAATAATAAAATCAAACAAACAAGACAGATAACAAAATAAAATAAAAAGAATTTGAAAGCAAGTACGTACTGAAATATATTATCGAGGGCAGCACCAAGGGGCTACACAAACATTGTAAGATTTTCTTGAAAGACCGTTACCGCACTTTCAGCCTCATCTGCGAAAAAAAAACGGTCCAATCACACCTCCAACCCACACAGCGCACCATACAGTGACACGTTGAGCACGCAAAGGCATCTCAATAATCACTCTAGGATTTTCAGAAACCCAAATGCGACAATTTTTCTTGTATCAGAAGAGCTATTATTTTGTCCGAAAATATCTCACGAAATGTAACTTTAACAGAACCACCATTTTCATAGTGGATTTTAATTATTTTAAGACGATTTTTGAACGAAATTAAATTCATTGTAACAATCTTATTGAAAACCCTTCTCTAAACTCATCCAGATCTTTTCGTGGGTTGTGTACAATTTTATTACAATCGGACTAACCATTTAGAGAATCTAGAATTATTTCCATCTTTAATTTTTAAATTCCCCACAAGGAGACATAAAACTGGCACCCCCGTTGCCGCATTCGATATCCATTGAAGTTTCAACATAATTTAAGTGGAAATTTCGATCGATATCGAATGCCACAATTTGTTTGTTCACACAACAATCTAACTGCCTATTTCTCATTGGCGAATGAATTCTTTCTTTCGTATAAATACATTTGAAACAAAAACAATTTATAAAATTTTGTTTTTGTTCCAAATGTATTTATACGAAAGAAAGAATTCATTCGCCAATGAGAAATAGGCTGTAATATTATTAGAAAATTTATAGTTTTTAAATAACATGAATTATCAATAAATTAATAAAAACATTAACTCAAAGTATGAGATCCACAAGTACAACGAAGAGATTAAGGAAATTTTAACTCCGATCTCAGGCTGTTCGTGGCATTCAACAGCAATTACTCGTATATTGTTTATTTGTTGAAAGTAACTTTTAAGTTTAACCTCGTACATTTTGTTTTTCTAGATACTATGTGTACTACATGTAGCAAGTACTCGTATGTATATCTTTAAAATGCAAGTTGAAGAGGTTGTCAGGAAGATAAAAGAGCTTTTGCACGAAGTCACGTCGTCATATGTTTTTGGTTTTATTACACATTTTCTTTGTTTTCCTCTCTTTCTCTTTTTCATACTGTCTCTTAAAACCAGTTATGAAAGAACAACTTCGCTGACTGTACGGATGGATACACAAAGACCAAAGGTTTACAATTTAATATTTATTGCCTGTCTACAAACTCATGGATTTGTAACAGGGGGCCTTTAAAGTTGCCAAGAAATGTTCTTCCGAAAAAAAAAATATTCTCATAGTAACAAAAATCTTAATATTTATTCAATTTATAAATCTCTACGTACTTAAGATTCATTCCTTTTTTATAAAGGAACCATTATTTTTCTTTCATTTCCAAAATTTCAAATTATTATTAGAAATTCAGTAATTTTAATCAAGTGTACGTTAAACACATGTTTACTTGTGCTTTTCAATTTAATACCTTTAAATTTAAAAATTTAATAGAAAATGTTAATGCAAAAATTGTGCAGATTAAATGATCACATTTACAAAAGGAAGAATCAAATTAATTTTGCTCTCAACAATTCTAACAAAATCATTCTTCATATGTAAATATTGTTTGGTGGCTATATTTAAAATCTTTCTGGGCCAGTTCTATGTGTCTGTCTATCAGCCAGCTAAAGAAAGAAAGGTCACAGCCAACGAACTCATGTAACACTAACCTGAATGAAAAAAAATTAAATAAAAATAATAAAAAATTTACAGCATCAAACAACGTGTATGTTTTTGTGTTTCTTTTCGACTGATTCAAAAAATAAAAAAAAGGAAATTTACAATAATAAAAAATTTTATTATTATTTTTGGCTACAAGGTCGTTGTCAGCGTTCTTTGTAGAAATGTAATTTGAATTCTGCGGTGATCTCTAATGTAGACTAAATGCCTGAAGTTAAAGCTTTTTTTCTAGAAATCGGGCCTCATTGTTAGTAAAGTGTATGTTATGTCCGATGCGATATATGTATTTTGAAAATATTATTTCACAAACGAAATGCATTTCGAAGTTATTACTCAACTTTTTTGATTGTCTTGAAAATGATTTAAAACGAAAGCCAAAGTTAAGCGATATTACTTAAGGGGTTTAAAAGTATCACTAAAGTCACATAATAACTAAAAATTCTTGTATTGAAAATAAGTAGTATTTTTTTAAAAGGTACTTTTTTAAATGGTACTTTTTTCAAAGGTACTTTTTTAAATGGTACTTTTTTAAAAGGTACTTTTTTAAATGGTACTTTTTTCAAAGGTACTTTTTTAAAAGGTACTTTTTTAGAAGGTACTTTTTTAAAAGGTACTTTTTTAAAAGGTACTTTTTTAAAAGGTACTTTTTAAAAGGTACTTTTTTAAAAGGTACTTTTTTAAAAGGTACTTTTTTAAAGGGTACTTTTTTAAAAGGTACTTTTTTAATAGGTACTTTTTTAAATGGTACTTTTTTCAAAGGTACTTTTTTAAATGGTACTTTTTTCAAAGGTACTTTTTTAAAAGGTACTTTTTTAAAAGGTAGTTTTTTAAAAGGCAGTTTTTTAAAAGGTACTTTTTTAAAAGATAATTTTTTAAAAGGTACTTTTTCAAAAAGTACTTTTTTAGAAGATATTTTCAACCTACTTTTTTTTAAAGCACTGATGATAAATGGAATTTTCAAAATTGTATTTGGTGGTTCAAAACATTGTGTCTTCTTTAAAAGTTTAAACCGGAGTTGGTGCCCGGTCGAATACGATGTAAATAAGTAAGAACTGGAAATGCTGTATTTAAAATTTTATTGAAGTACAGCAACTTCAACTTGAATTCCCTCATTTAAAGTAAACTTTTTTAAATATGTAAGAGTACTTTTATAAGTGTACATTTTTGTGGCCTTTTTATCAATAGTCTTTTGAAAGATATTTTTTTATTAATTTATTTATAAACAAATTCATATAAACTTGACTAAAAATAAACAATATGTCTTATCCTATACACAAACCTTTTTTACAGGAAATTTTTCTTTACTTTTCTGCAATTTTGAGAGATATCTTTAAAAAGTACCATTGTAAATCTTTTTGTAAAGTACTTTTTGCCAATGTACACTTTTGGCATGTTCTTTTTAAACATGCGTTTAAGTTATATTTTCCAACTGCTGTTGACTTCATAAAAAGTACTTTTTATCAAGTCAATATTTTTAAGGAACTTATTTTCCCCCTTTCACAAATTGTTTATATAAAAAAGGGCATTTTATTACTCTGGGAACTTTTTCCATCTCTTTTGCTAAAAAAAAGTGTTTTTTATAAAATCAATATTTTTTAAGGTACTTATTCAATACTTTTTACAAAATATTTATAATAAAAAGCTGTATATTTATCTGCGAACTTTTTTCATTGCTTGTGCTAAAAAGTACTTTTTATCAAATCAATAGTTTTAAGGCACTTATATTCCTCCTTTCACAAATTGTTTATACAAACAGGGGATATTTTATTACTCTGGGAACTTTTCCCATCTCTTTTGCTAAAAGTACTTTTTATCTAGTTAATATTTTTAAGGGAATTATTTTCCCTTTCACAAATTGTTTATAAAAAAAGGAGACATTTTATTACTTCGGGAAATGTTTCCATCTCGTTTGCTAAAAAAAAAAGTGTTTTTTATAAAATCAATATTTTTTAAGGTACTTATTCAATACTTTTTACAAAATATTTATAATAAAAAGCTGTATATTTATCTGGGAACTTTTTTCATTGCTTGTGCTAAAAGGTACTTTTTATCAAGTCAATATTTTTAAGGCACTTATGTATATTCCTCCTTTCACAAATTGTTTATACAAACAGGGGACATTTTATTACTCTGGGAACCTTTTCCAACTCTTTTGCTAAAAAGTACTTTTTATCAAGTCAATATTTTTAAGGGACTTATTTTCCCCTTTTCACAAATTGTTTATATAAAAAAGGGCATTTTATTACTCTGGGAACTTTTTCCATCTCTTTTTCTAAAAAAGGGTGTTTTTTATAAAATCAATATTTTTTAAGGTACTTATTCAATACTTTTTACAAAATATTTATAATAAAAAGCTGTATATTTATCTGGGAACTTTTTTCATTGCTTGTGCTAAAAAGTACTTTTTATAAAGTCAATATTTTTCACAACTTGTTTATATCAAAAGACAATTTTATTTCTCAGGGAACTTTTTCCATTTCATTTGCTAAAAAGTACTTTTTATAAACTCAATATTTTTTAAGTTACTTATTCTACACTTTTTGCAAAATACTTATAATAAAAAGGTGAATATTTATCTGGGAATTAATTTTTTATTTCTTGTGCTGAAAAGTACTTTTAATCAAGCCAATATTTTTAAGGCACTTATTTTGCCCCTTTACAAATTGTTTGTATAAAAAAGGACATTTTATTTCTTTGGGAAGTTTTTCCATTTTCTTTTTCTAAAAATTACTTTCAAGTCAATATTTTTTAAAGAACTCATTTTTCGCGTTTCAAAAAATATTTATATAAAAAGTGTGCCTTTTCCCAGTTGTTCGTTTTTTCAAAGGTACTTTTTGTCAAATCTATATTTTTTTAAAGGGATTTTGTTCGCCAAAAAGGGTGCCTTTTCCCAGTTGTTTGTTTTTTAAAACGTACTTTTTGTTAAATCTATATTTTTTAAAGAGACTTATTCCACATCTTTTACAAAATATTTATAATAAAAAGGCCCCATATTTCCCTGGCAACTTTTCCCTGTTATGCCGTTTCATCCATGTAAGTCACGACCTACACAGAATGCCAAAAAAATAAGAAAAACGACACACAACTTTTTACCATGTGTTCTCAATAATATTTTGATTCAATGCTGCTCAATTCTATACTCTACAACCGTATGGAAGTGCGCATTTACATTGTTGCCGAGTAACAGAGAACAAAACCAGCGACAATATGCACCAATAGAGCAAACAGAAATATTGTACAGCGTAGAGAATATCTCACAGATACTGGCAAATAAATAATAACCAGACCAGACCGACCACTATCAAATCAAACTAACAACGAAATACACGTAGCAAACGTTTCAATTTTCAACGTACGGACGTACCAACAGTAAAACAAAATATTTAGACAAAAAACAACAACAAAAAGTAGCTAAACAAAATTTTAATTTTTTTCAGTTGTATTGTTTTCTTTGTTTCATATTATAATAAAAATTTGAAAAACTTTGAACATTAAGTGCGCAATTAAATGAAAAATTACAAAACAACAGAAATTATTAAAAACGAAATATGAAGTATTTATTTTTACTACAGTATCGATGCAAGAGATTTTAATTGGAAATAATTTGAAAATCGCATAAGAAAATAAAACAAAAGTGCAATTGAAATTTGGAAAAAATTGTACAAAAATTACATCACTCGCTCGGACTGCAGGAAAAGCAAACAAGACGAAAAGAAAAAATATCAGCAACAGCAGCAGCAGGGACGGGCGGACAACAGATGAGCGGGCAGAAGCCAGAACAATATGCCAGTTGTGTACAACAAAACGTTTATTGAATAAACAGCAAGGCGAGCGTACGCTACGGAATCACTTACAGCAGTGACAAGTGAATGTGGGTGGAATAAAGGCACCCACCCCCCTCCGTCCAGTTGGTGGGCACAATCAAAGATAAACCAGATACTCTGAACGAACGGTCATTTTAAATTTATCATCATCAGAAGCGCATCAGTTGCAATATTTGTTCAGCATCATCGCCAGCCGATTCATCAACACTTTCAAATAAACATATAGTGGCTAATTTATAATTCTCACTGTACACAGTACACGTTTCTAATAGGTCACAGCAGTGGTGGCTTTCAGGCTTTTCAGAATTAACAAAATCTTTGTAACAAAACAAACGCATACCAAAACATACAGCAACAGCAACAACAAGAAAAAGTCTTATGGAAAAGTTTTTCAAACAAAAGCCCAAAGCGCCCAAGAAAAACCACCAGAAGCTTATTAGCAAAACAAAGCAGAGAATGAAACTGAATCCAACTATCGATTTTCCAGAGCAGGTTTCACAGAATTAGTCAGTCAAGCGTTCGCTGTTGAACAAAGACTTGTTTGTTCGTTTGTGAATGTGAAAGAAAAGTTAACATTTTGAATTTATTAACACAAATAAAAAAAATAAATTCATCCTCACACAACAATAAAATCAATTAAAACTGAAAGTCAATCACTGAGTGACTGCTGCTTCACCTTCAATTAAAACCTCAAACAAGACAAAACAAAATAGTCGTACGGCCGAGCAACAGCAGCAACATGCCGTCTTTATTAGAAGCTATAGAAAGGAAATATTTTTCCGATTGCAATAGCGATGCGGAAGCCAATAAAGACAAAGACTCCACTTCCACGTCCACGACGCCGTCATCAGCCTCATCAGCATCGTCAGCGCCAGCGTCGTCGGGAGAACGTTTAATATCCATTTTTATACCAAGGCTGCCGCCTCTGCTTTGTGTGCCCGAACTGTTGGTGCTTAATGACTGTGACATTGATTGTGCCGGCGATTTCGACAGCATTAAAGACAAGTGCAAGCGGGTGCGCGAACTCGATTTGGCCCAAAATAAATTACAGGATTGGCAAGAAGTTTTCCACATCGTTGAGCACATGCCGCGCATTGAGTTCCTTAACCTTAGCAAAAATACTTTATCCAGACCCCTGTCCAAACTCTATATACCGCCCATAACCAACCTCCGTGGCATAGTGCTGAACGGCACTTATCTCAATTGGGATAGCATTGATGTCTTGCTGAAGAATCTGCCCGTCTTGGAGGAACTACATTTAAGTTTAAATGATTACGATGAAGTGCTATTAGATACCAATGATTTGTCTTTAGAGAAATGTCCCGCCGACTGTTATTGCCAGCAGAACAAAGGAACCAGCTGTGATACATTAAACTCTTTAAACTGCTGCTGTGCCACGATGCTGAAGAAGTACCGCAAGATTTCGCCACATCAAGCTTTAAAAACGTTACACTTCACCGGTAATCCGGTGGAAAAGTGGCCCGAAATATGCCGTTTGGGCAGAATATTTCCCAAAATGGAAAACCTGGTGCTGGCTGATTGTCCCATAAGAGCTATAGAATTTAATGATAACGCCACGCTAAACACTCATATCCCATCCGCCAAGAATACGGAAAATGATAATATCGAAGCCAACAACGCCGACACTTCACTGACAGCAGCAGATTCACCTCAGCGCCACTTTCCCAACCTGTTGTTCCTTAATCTCAGCTATGCCTCCATTAACACCTGGGACGACATAGACCGTTTGGCCACATTTCCCAAACTGAAAAATTTACGTGTCA
The DNA here is from genome assembly GCA_951800035.1 of Linnaemya tessellans. Lineage (NCBI taxonomy): Eukaryota > Metazoa > Arthropoda > Insecta > Diptera > Tachinidae > Linnaemya > Linnaemya tessellans. The sequence continues at coordinate 116,564,399 of OX637534.1, read as the reverse complement.
AAAACTGGCCTCTGTGGGAACGGCTGGAGTGTACGGAGCATGAACGGCGCCAACTGCTGATAGCCCGTTTGCCTAACGTTGCCATATTAAATGGCGGCGGTATTATCACTGCCGACGAGCGCGAAGATGCCGAACGGGCCTTCATACGCCACTACATGGACAAACCCGAGCACGAGAGGCCTTTACGTTATAACGAACTGGTAGCTAAACATGGCCAACTGGATCCTTTGGTCAATGTTAATCTTAAGCCCGATAAACGTGTCAAAATCCTTCTGACCTATCAGGACAAAACCGAGTCACGTCTGGTCGACATTTATCGCACCGTTGCCGACCTCAAGGTGAAACTGGAAAAAATTATAGGTCTGCCTGCCAATAAAATGCGTTTATACTATTTGGATCAGGACTACAAGGAATTCGGTCCCGAGGAAATGCGCTTCCCCAATAAATTATTATACAGTTACAACATACAGGCCGGTGATGAAATCATCGTCGATGTTAAAAAGTAAAATACATATTCTTATGAAGCAACAAATTTATTTGATATTCTTACACATGAAATATTACAATAACAACAACAATATTCTTACCCGTATTCTATAATTGTACTCGTAATTCTATTGTATGTACACGTACTGTCTGTATATTTTCTATTCTGTATTTTAGCTTTTAATTATTAAAATATTGTATTAAATAAATCTTAATTGCATAACGCGTGTAAATAATGTAACTAAACTTTTAAATAATAAATAATACTGAATTGTAAATAAATAAAGACGGAAAAGTTTCAAAAGTTTAAATAAAACACGCCAAAATGCTACAAACAAATAAAACGCACTAATATTGAGACAAAAAAAAATAATCAACTTCCTTTCAGCTTTATTTGTACGCAAGGACAACGATCGATTTACGTACGATGCATGATGTTCAAACAAGATTTTCAATTTGGTTGGAATAAAATTTTTAATATCAAAAAATTATTCTTTTCTCATATATTAAATTGAATTAAGATTTATAGGCTAATTGTTCGACATTTTTTGTTTTAAACTCAGAAAGACATGATAAATATTTCAAGGCACAAAGGAAAAAGTCAACATCAGTTTTTAGTTATTCAACTTACACAGCAGAGCAGAGCAGCTGTTTTCGAAGGCCGCTACATTTTCATCATCAGTGCTCAAGTGTATAGTGTTTGTCACCACTTATAAGGTGATTTAGTTGAATATGATAACAGTTCTTATTTAAACAAGTTTCATTAGGAAATTGCATACGAGAATTGTATCAACCTGATAGTAACACATTTTTGTTCTTCTTTTTTCTTTATGGGTGTATGAGTATTAAAGGTTACTGGCGATTTTTTTTTAGAAAAGCCTACATATACAGTGCATTGCGGACAAACTAAAAAGAAGGCAATAAGACTGACAAGACAGATTTGTTTTTTATCTCGGACCAGCACCCAGGAGATATACTTCGCCGGCAAATTTTTTGCTACAGGGTCGACGAAGGAGGGTGCTGTTCCTCTGCTCTTTAGTATATGACAGTGTTAGTCGCTGTCAATAATTGTTTAGTGACCAGTACTATGCCTTCATCACTGAAACAGACTGACAACAACCAACACAAGCATGCACAATCATGCACACTAATGCGGATCACAAGAATTCAACACTATATTCGATGACTGAGCACAGAGTCGAACTCCAGACTTTGGGATTCATAGTCTCATGTTAACTACTACTTCATCTAACAGCAACCTCTTAATGATGTCGCACGTGACCAAATTGTTTGTAATGAATATTTGATAAAATTTCTACAAGTAAAGGGTGATTTTTTTGTATAGAGCAACACAAGTTTAAATCATAATAAAACAAGGATATATATTTTTAATATCAATGAAACGGACTTTATGGGAAAGATAATTTTATGAAATTAAATATGATTTCTGACATGTGGACGCTACGACTGGCGCATAGAAGGTGCAATCTGGAACACCAATTTGCAACATTTAAAAAATGTTGGAAGGACACGACGACTCCAGTTGCTGAGAACGGGGACGAATTGTTGAATTAGGATCATCTTCAATGCTGTCCTGTACAGCGGCTACAGCTTCTTCTGGACGCACCGTTCGGCATCTTACGGGATGCACATGATCAGTAACAGTAAATGTGGTGCCAAAACGATGGTCGATTGTACTTCGAATTAACCGCTCTGAAGGACGATTATGTACGCCATAAAATGGAAGAAGAAGTGCACGATGAATTTGACGAATAAAACAATTATTTTGATTAAAAATGTTAACAATTTGTTGTGATACTCTTAAAAAACACCCTTTACTTTCAGCGAATTGATAACGAATCTTGTTTTTTGTGTCGCACGTAGTGATGGCACGATTAATCGAAAAATTTGTAATAATCGATTATTTTCCTTCAATTAACGATTTAATTGTATCGTGAATTCTCCTTCGATTAATTGAATTAATCGATAGACGTCCAGGAACAAAAAAGATTCGTCGCCAGCCGCCAAGTGTATTCAATGAGCATTGATGGCTGACGACGAAATGCCTAGAACTGCAACCCTAGCTACCATCAGCGCGGCTTTTTTCAAAAGCGGGTGCAATAATAACGGAAAAACCGAACAGATTAAATTGTTTTAATTGAATAAACAGAAAATATAATTAATTAAATAACATTTTTTTTTTTATGATAATTTTAAATTTTAGCTGAAAATATCGATTAATCGATTAATTGATTCCAATTAATCGCGATTAATTATTTGTCGTTTCGATTAATCATATGATTCATTAATCGATTATTCTTTTTTTGTCATCACTAGTCGCACGTGACATAAAAATATTCTACTGTACAAAATTCATATTTGCATTTCTTGTGCATTCGAATATAATTCGAAATATGTAGTAAATTTTTTCTCTTTAGTGAAATTTTATTGTTCGTGAGAATAATTTTTTGTTTGTTTTAATGCTGGTAAACCTGTCAATGGAAATGCCCATATATCTATTTTTATTGCCAGAATATCTTTAAGATATATATCTGATAAATCACTTTACTGTTTTATATTTCCAGGAACATAAGAAAAAATGCTTTAGAGTTCATTAAAATTTTTAATTTCTTATCTACAATTTTCTCTAAAAGTGAATATTTTACTGAATAAAACCGCTGTATATTGAAAACTCATCACACCCGAGATCGTTTAAAGACGAATATGTTCATGGATTATTTGGAATTTAAATTTAATAATAAAAACAAAATCGGCTGATTTCATGTCGAAATTCTTTTAAATTGTTGCCTTCTCCTTTGTTGGTAGTGCACAATAAAAAGTTCAAATAAATTACTCTTCATGGTTAAAGAAAATAAGCTTTCAGCAAAACTAGAAAGCTCGCTGTTTGTTAGCAATTAAAAATTCTACTTAAAAGTAGAAACTTTTTTATTAATTTATAAAAAAAAAAGCTGCTTTTACTTTCAAACAATTTATTCGAATGAACTTACGTTTTCTCATCAATGACAATTCATTAATATTTCAGATACTACACGTCTCTCGTGTTAAAGGAAAATGGATAATAAATCTAGGTAAACGAATGAATATATATTTACTCGTATCATATTCTAGCTGCCAAACTTAAACTAACTCCATAATGCTTAATGGCTAAGAAGTTGTTTCATTTTAAAAGCGCTAGTCTTTCTCTTATCTTTTTTTTTGTTTTTTTTTATTTTACAACATGCCCAGAGTTCACGTAACAATTGCGATTAACGTTAAACACATTAAATTTAAATCAAACTACTCATTATTTTTATTCATATTAAAATTTGTAAATCAATTGCAAGTACTCAAGAACATATTCAAAATCGAAAGGAATGGCGACAGACTGTCCCAGTGCAATACAAAATAAATAAATATTTTTTTTTTTCTAGTAAATTTTTATAGGCCAAAAGTCGTAATATTTAACTCAGAGCAATATTCCAAGGCCCACGAGAGAATGAGCGCATCAATTTAATTTCGAAATTACAGAATACAGCAATTTTCGGAAGTAGCTTCACTTCCCTGTAGCAACTTTTACAATAAAGCCCAATTGACAATAAAATATTCTTAATAATTTATTTTGTTTGGAGCTTTTGGTCAATATTTCTTTATTTTTCTTAATTCCGGAGAATTCCCGTGATCGTGGAATTATTATTATTATTTTTTTTTTCAGAACACAATAATAGTGCGAGAAATAAAAACAAGTAAAAACGTTATATTCGACCGGGTCGAATCTTATATACCCTCCAAATATTTAGTAAGTAAAATTGAAATGTTTAACTGTGTGGGACAGGGTTCCTTTATATAAAATCGTCCGTCAACGCCCACTGCAGGGGGCGGGGTCCAAAAATAGACTACATCATGTTTTCCATAGACGAGCGTATGGGCATTGCTAAACCGTCTTAGACTTCATCACTAATCAAGAATAAGTATACTTTATGTGGTCTAATTCTTTTTGGAGAGCATTAAATCGGTATTTTTTGGGGTCTCCCTGGCAAGGGCCCTGGGAGAGACATTTCACCTTTGCCATAACACTCTAAAAAGAAATATTTGGGATAATTAAATGTAAAATTTATTATGTGAGTGAAGATAAATATGCCGAGTTAAACATGTTTTGACGTAAGCAGTTACGAAACAACGTATTTAGCTGTAAAGTTAAATATGTTATGACGTAACGGAATGGCAAACGGTGAAGTTTTTTTTTTATAAAAATCCATATTTAATAAATTTTTTGAGCATTTTGTGAAAATATTCACAGGCCATGAAGGGTCAATTTACAGGCCATGAGAGTGTGTGTGATCTTAGAGGGATTTTGCCCCAGGTGGCCAAATAGGAGTTGGCATGCATTGCCAGTATATACAAAATGATGTATGGGATAGAAGACACTCCCATAATCATTTTGCATATAAATATAGATTTTCATACAAAAAAAAAATCACTGATTTCCATTTCGTTACGTCATATGTTATGACGTAACGAAATTTAACTTCACTTCGTAACTGCTTACGTCAAAACATATTTAACTCGTCATATTTATCTTCACACACTTACATTTATTTTAAATTTTTTTTCTTTTTTTTTTTTTTTTTTTTTGAGGGTCATAGTGGCAAAGGAGAGAAGGGGGTAGGCCAGAGGAGTACCAGAGGAGTACGTCTCAGCTTCGTCATTAAAGCTTATAAATGTTATTTTTAAATTGTTAATTTTCTCAACGGGCTTAAGTTCGAATCTACAATTAAAAAAAAATTTAACTCCACTTCGTAACTGCTTACGTCAAAACATATTTAAATCGTCATATTTATCTTCACACACTTACACTTATTTTAAATTTTTTTTTTTTTTTTTTTTTTGAGGGTCATTTAGCCAAGGGTCATAGTGGCAAAGGAGAGAAAGGGGTAGGCCAGAGGAGTACCAGATTACGTCTCAGCTTCGTCATTAAAGCTTAAAAATGTTATTTTTAAGGAATGTAGGCTTGTGTAAAACAATTTGTTAAATTTTTACACTATTTTTGCCTATAATATCCCATTAAAGGGGGCGGGGTCCAAAAAAGTTTTTCTGATTGTATGGCTCCAAGTTTAACGCTTTAGTCCTCTTTTGGTATAAAAATATATAATTTGCTTAACAAAATTACAAAAAAAAAAGTCTAAAAATTATGTTGTTTTTTTAGAGGTTGGTTTAGTTCTTCTTAGAGGAACTTTTTCCCCTTTGGCCCGATTTAGCCCATTTACGAACATGAAATGTACTATCCTTGAAGGTATCTTTGTACCAAATTTCAAGAGTTTGGCTCTTTTTGTTTGGACTGAATCGTGATTTCCACAGACGGACGGACGGACGAACGTGCTCAGATCGTTTTAGATTTCATAACTGATCAAGAACACATATACTTTATGGGGTCTTAGAGGGATATTTCGCCGCCTTACACGCGGAAAGACAAAGCGAATTTATCCCCTAATTATTTTTTGCAAGTTATAAAAACTTATCAGGAGTTATAAATAAATGTTTCAATAACAGCCAATTTAAATATTTAAATAAATATGGATTCTTATTTAAAAATACAACACAATTTTGTTCTTCTATTTTTCGTATTTGAAAAGGCGAACAGCACCGGATTTAATTAGTTCACGTTAAGAAATTAATAACAAATTTAGAATAATTTCCTAGGTTTCACTACGAGGTCCAATCTTTTAATATAGTGATAGTGGCAATCGCTGTCGGTACATGTTCAGCGACCAGGATAACAATTGCCAAGGCATCTTCTACGAATACGTCAAAAAACTAAATGTCAAAACTATCATGTTGTTGTGGTATTGCCATAATTGAAAAATAAAGATCTTGTTGAAAAACCCCTTTATAAACCATACGACTGATGTTGTGAATAGAGCAATTAATTTCTGCATCGATCATGATCGATCATGCATTACGAAAAAGGAATTGGTTATTTGGTTACATGCTGTACTTAAAAATTTTGCAAAAACAGAAATTCAATTTTAAAAATTGTACTTTATAATAAAACTAAATAGGCAAAATTATGAAGGAATAATTTCTCAATCTGGCATTGAACGTGTATGAAAACATATTCACCCACCCGCTCATCTCTGGTAAACAATTCAAAGCGATCACATACAATTTAGTATAAATATATTTACACTTATTTGCTAGATAACTACGTATTTAGTTAACAAGTAGCTGCTATTTGCTATTTTGTCTTGCTGATAATAAAATTGATTAAGAAGAATAATGCACGTTAGCTTAACTCTTGAAGCACTCCAAATTATGTTTTGACAATGTCAACAACAACAACACTCGTACAAACTTGTAGGTAGATTCGTGACAAGTTTTCGTAATGAATGATTATCATATATATTTTACCTGCACTTTAAAACAAATACTTTAAAAATTTTGTAACAAATCATAGATATTAATAAGCTAAACAGAAAAATAAGAAAATGACACGCACGATCACTATTGAGAGCAAATCAAAGTTACCGGCTATTCGCTCAATAAATCAAATTATGCAAATAAATTTAAAATATCTTGCTAAGAAAATGCCAATTAGCACCTTTAACGCCGCAACAGACTGTGCGTCAGCGTGTGCAATATTGGCCGTATTAATTACCCTTAAACAGATGAATCTACAAATTGAAATTTTACTTTAATAAGAATATTGATGACAACTCTTAAAAATATCGAACACTGATTGTTTGTAATTGTACACTTTGGCAGTGAATATATAAATTATTTTGAATGAGTGGGTTTGTTCAACAACTTTTTTTTTGGCTATATAGTGGGGCGTATTGGTTTTATTTGGTTTTAAAGAATGTCATAAAAAATATCGCATTTTATATGCGAGGTGTGTTAAGCAGATAGACTTGAAGCACTTCAATTTCTTTGTACGTACTCGAAAAAACAACTTGAACAATTAAAATCTTTATTTATTTTTCAATCGAAAATCAAAAGCGAAGAGTGTTAAATCGAAATTCAAATGCAACAGACGTTTAGACAGGCCTTTGCAGCGGTAAACCAAAACTAACTGTTAGTCTAGTACCAAAAATAAAAAAATAAAAAAAAATTAAAGAAGAGAAGAAATAAATAAATCGTTAAGCCATGGATCCCGATAATGATCCCATTCTTTTTTACGAAAAATCCTTTAAAATAAGGCAAGTGCAATTAAATGAGGGACAGTAAATATTTCTACATGCTGATCATTAAAATCATGCAAACCCACCACTATTTAAAAATGATTACATGCGTATATGCCCCAGAGTTTAAAGTGTATAACAATTAAAAATATATTTTTTATTTTACAGGACATGTAAGCTCATTTCACGTCCATCTGAACGTATAGCTCAACCGCGAATGTCACTACTGGGGAAGCCCCTAAACTATAATCGCGGCAATCGCCGTGATATACGGTATAGAAGGCTTCAAAGTCGTGTATATAATTTCCTGGAGCGACCGCGAGGGATACCAGCTATTTTATACCACGTGGCGGTGTAAGTATAATTTTTTTCCCCATAATATAAAAAATAATAATTTATGATATGGATAATTTATATCACATTTATGTCATTTCCTAAACTGTTTATTTAAATTTGATAACATAAGTTACAAAGGATCACACCATATGGCGCCTTAAATTGCAAGAAAAATTACACTGTGATACAAAAAAAATTTTTTTTTAAGTTTTCCTTATTGAAGAATTGACATGGTTCCAAAATAGTTGTATTTATCAAGTTCTAGATTAGTTTTCTCAAATCTTAAGGCTGCAATCAAAATAATTTAAAAAAAAAAATAATTTAAAAAAAAAATAATTAAAAAAAAAAATAATTTAAAAAAAAAATAATTTAAAAAAAACTAGGGAAATTGCGGAAAATGATAATTTCGGAATTTTAAATAATTTGTTTGGGAATCGCCTGGATTTCAGAAATAATTCACTTTCACTTTAAGGCCTAAAAAGCTCTTAAAAACACATTTCGAAAAAAAAAATTTTTTTGTTCCTAAAAATATGGTGAAAAAATCCCCATTTTGGGATTTTTAATATATTATTTGGGAACAGCGCGGTTGTTACAAACAAATCACTTTAGAAAATAGATATATTTTTACTGCAAATATTATCAAGTTCTAGATTAGTTTTCTCAAATCTTAAGGCTGCAATCAAAATAATTTGAAAAATATTAAAAAAATACAAGGGAAATTGTGAAAAATTATAATTTCGGAATTTTAAATAATTTATTTGGGAATCGCCAGGATTTCAGACATCTCTTAAAAACATATTTGAAAAAAAAATTTTTTTTTCCTAAAAAAAATGGTGAAAAACCCCCATTTTGGGATTTTTAATATATTATTTGGGAATAGCGCGGTTGTCACAAACAAATCACCTTAGAGAATAGATATATTTCTACTGCAAATATTATCAAGTTCTAGATTAGTTTTCTCAAATCTTAAGGCTGCAATCAAAATAATTTGAAAAAAAATTTAAAAAGACAAGGGAAATGGTGAAAAATTACAATAATTTAAGGCCTAAAATGCTCTTAAAAACATATTTGAAAAAAAAAATTTTTGTTCCTAAAAAAATTGTGAAAATCCCCATTTTGGGATTTTTAATATATTATTTGGGAATAGCGCGGTTGTTACAAACAAATCACCTTAGAAAATAGATATATTTTTACTGCAAATATTATCAAGTTCTAGATTAGTTTTCTTAAATCTTAAGGCTGCAATCAAAATAATTTGATTGCAGTCTTAAATAGAAAAATACAAGGGAAATGGTGAAAAATTATAATCTCGGAATTTGGAATAATTTGTTTGGGAATCGCCAGGATTTTAGAAATAATTCACTTTCACTTTAAGGCCTAAAATTCTCTTAAAAACATATTTGGAAAAAAAAATTTTTTCCTAAAAAAAATGGCGAAAATCCCCATTTTGAGATTTTTAATATATTATTTGGGAATAGCGCGGTTGTTACAAACAAATCACCTTAGAAAATAGATATATTTCTACTGCAAATATTATCAAGTTCTAGATTAGTTTTCTCAAATCTTAAGGCTGCAATCAAAATAATTTGAAAACAATTAAAAAAATACAAGGGAAATGGTGAAAAATTATAATCTCGGAATTTGGAATAATTTGTTTGGGAATCGCCAGGATTTTAGAAATAATTAACTTTCACTTTAAGGCCTAAAATGCTCTTAAAAACATATTTGGAAAAAAAAATTTTTTTTGTTCCTCAAAAAATTTTGAAAAATCCCCATTTTGGGATTTTTAATATATTATTTGGGAATAGCGCGGTTGGTACAAACAAATCACCTTAGAAGGTCTAATGTGTTTTTAAATATTTAAAAAAAAAAATACTTGCCCCTGGCAAAATATATGAAAAATGAAATGAATATTGTGAAAAATCCCAGTTTTGGGATTTTCATCTTTTTTGGGAATTGTGAAGATCTCAAAAACAAAATCACCAAAAAGGCAGGTGCTAATAAAAATTTCCAAAATAAAATTATTTGCTCTTGGCGAAGCATAAGAATAAAAAGAAAATTTTCAACAATCCCAATATTGGGATTTGGAAAATTTTTTTGAGAATTACAGTTTAATATTTAATAACTCATTAAAAGTTGTAATGTGTTATTAAATATTAAAAAAAACTAATTTGCGGATGGCAAAAAATTTATGAAAAATGAAGCAAAAATTCGGGAAAATTGGAATTATGGGATTTTAAACATTTCCTTTGGGAGTTGTGAGAAACCCAGAAAAAAATCTTATTTTTCTTTCTTTTCTCCGTTTTTTACATTATTTTGCATTATTTATATTATTTTTTAATTTTACCATCAATATCAAATTTTCAGACAAAAATTTTAATAAATAAAAATTATAGGTGAAGCATTTTTTTGTTTAACACTTTTTATCAACCCATAAAAATTTTGAAAATAAACCTGAAAAATCGGAATATATGTATATTACTTCTCCGGATCACGTGAAATGGGACATATTTCTTGTAATTTTTAAAACTTTTAAAGCGCTTTTCAAAATAAAAATTTTGAATATAGAACGATCTTATTGGCTACTTTTGAATGTGTATTTATTTTCCTTTTCTCCAAAGATTCCTCATGGTCTTCACCTGCCTTGTTCTAAGCGTATTCTCAACGATAGAGGCATATGAGAAGGAGGCATTGTATATATTATTTAGAATGGAAATATTAGTTGTTATTTGGTTTACAATGGAGTTTTTCCTCCGGTAAGTATTTCAATGCAACTAAATCTCATTTATGCTGAATTCATAAAACAATTCTATTTTGCCAGGCTGTGGTCATCCGGTTGTCGGTCACGATACCAAGGATGTGTTGGTCGTATTAAGTTTGTAAAACGGCCGTTTTGTATTATAGGTAATTCGGAGAGTAAAATTAAATTTCAAATTGACAGACAACATTTTCAAATTCTTTCATTTACAGATATTGTTACTATAGTTGCTTCCGTAGTTGTATTAGGTATGGGTACATCCGGCCAAGTGTTTGCTACAAGTGCTTTAAGGGGTTTACGGTTTTTCCAAATTTTACGGATGGTACGTATGGATAGGCGTGGTGGCACTTGGAAGCTACTGGGAAGTGTTGTATACGCACACAGACAAGTAAGTGCATTGTAAGAAATTAAATGCTGATTTATTTGAAAAAGTCTACTTATTGATATTTAGGAACTGATAACCACAATGTATATTGGATTCCTAGGCCTTATATTTGCATCATTCCTAGTGTACTTAATGGAGAAAGATGTTAATGAAAAGTTTAGTAATTTTGCTCAAGCCCTGTGGTGGGGTGTGGTAAGTCGAATCAAAAAAAAAAAACTTTATCAACACTTGCATATTTCTTGGGTAAACAATTTTTATTTATTCCCATAAGGGCGTTAATAAAAATTCTTTAATTTAGAGCACCACCCAGAATGAGCGCAAGACACAAAAATGGTGACCCATTCGTTATGCGTTATACTTTTTTAACACAATTTTGCTTAAGCACAAAAACAGTGCTTGAGCTCAAGGGGAATTATTTTTATATGGGGATTTAAAATAAAAAAAAATTAAATTCAATTAAAATTTATAGGCTAATTGTTCGAAATTTTTTGTATAAATTCAGAAAGACATGATAAATATTCCAAGGCACAAAGGAAAAAGTCAACATCAGTTTTTAGTTATTCAACTTACACAGCAAAGCAGAACAGCTGTTTTCGAAAGCCGCTACACTTTCATCATCAGTACATAGTTGAATATGATAACAGTTCTTACTTACAGAGCTCAGATTTACTCGATTTCACTCGCGAGTGAAAAATACTCGCGAAGAAGAGTACTCGAAGATTACGAGTGTTACAAAAAGTTCACTCTCCACTCGTTTGTTGTAGGTGGGAGTACTCGCGAGTGCTCCTTTTTAAAAAGTAAGAGTGGGAGTAAAAATCTTCGAAATAGAGTGAGAGTTCACTCTTAAAAGTAAAATCGAGTGGAAAAATAGAAACTGTTTGTCTTTGCTGACTTGTGTGTGCGTGTGGTTTTTGTGTACTCTTTCAGTCTTTCCATACAGTGCGCGTGTGCGGAGCAATTAGTTGGTTTAATAAAAAAAGTTTTATTATATTTTTAAAAATTTACTTATATTTTCCATATTATAATGAACAATAAAGACATAAATAATACTATACTTGCTACTACACACACACGCACATACACAAATCGGCAAAAACAGTTTCTATTTTTCCACAGTATGAGAAAGACTGAAAGAGTACTCGGCAAGAGTATAATCTGCTCGATTTCGAGCGTATTTTACTCGAAATCGAGCAAAGCATATGCGCTCTTATTCGAGTCTCATAGAAAAATAGAGTACACTCGATATTTTTTTTTCACTCGCAGGAGTACTCGCGCTCGAATTCGAGCGAGTTTCACTCTCTACTCGAATTCGAGCGAAGATTTCGGAGCTCTGCTTACTTATACAAATTTTATTAAGAAATTGCATATGAGAACTGTATCAATCTGATGGTAATAAATTTTTGCTTTAATGCCCGTGTTGCCGTTTGATTATATTCTTCATGTCCCATTTTTCTGAATTTTTTGTTCCATTATACCTAAGCCAAACGTTTTTGGTTTGAAGTATTATTTATAATAATTATTGTTGGCGATTTAAAAACCCCTTGCAATTCAACATGTTTCCTGTAAGCCGAGGAAAAAATTCTCAAACATGTTTTCCACAAGGGCTTCCATACATTCGTTGCCCCATTCAAGAAAAAAGGGCTTTCTGGGATATTTTTATACTTTTCAAAGTCAAGTTTATAAACGTTTCAAACAATTATTTTTGTTTTGCAAACAAATTACTTTTTTTTCTTGGACCAGCACTCAGGGGATGTCACCTATATATGCAATGCATTGCGCCGGAACTGAAGACGAGGGGATAGAATTGAGGGCACAGATTAGGAAAAGATGAGAAGATAGACACTTTTTTTGTAGCTATTTCAACCTTTTTTTTACTTCGCCGGCTAATTTTTGCTACAGGGCCGACGAAGGTGGGTGCTGTTACTCTGAGTTTTAGTACATGATAGTGTCAGCCGCTGCCAATTATGTTCAGTGACCAGTGACTATGCCTTCATCATTGAAATAGGCTGGCAACAACTAACACAACCATGCACTAATGCTGATCAGAAGAATTCCACACAATATTTCATGACTCAGCGCTGGCTCGAAGTCAAGACCCTCCGCTTCATAGTTTCGTGTTCTACCACTTCAGCCAACAGCACCCACTTAGAGTCTAACCCTCTTCCTTATTCATAAAAATTATGAGAGGCTTATAAGAGTGTAATAGAACAAATTTCATATGAAATTTTGTTTTATTACCCTGTTATTAAACACTCATAATTTTTATGAATAAGTGGGTAATTATGTAAATCACCATGCGTTGGTGAAAGTTGATTAGTGTATAATTTTTTACACACACAATACAAAAAAATTAATCAAAACAATGTGAAAAACTTGCTGCTGTCTGTCAAAATATTCCATGTACGTCAAAAGTTAAAAGTTGACCAACTTTCGTACTTTGCGTTGACGCAGAAGTACTGAATGCGGCAAATCAAGGCCGGGGCACATAGATTCCGTCATACCTTATGCGTCAGCATTTTTAACTGACATGAACGTACCCACGGAGGAAGTTGGCACAATGAGTACTTCGTTTGACGGATATTAAATCAGTTGTTTGTTCACCATTTTATTTATTTAACTTAAATATAATTATTTTATACAATTTTATATATATATTATTTAATTTTTCCTGAATACACAATACGAAAAAATCAATCAAACGAATTTGAAAACCTTTCTGATGTCTGTCAAAGTATTCAACGTACGTTAAAAGTTGGCCAACTTTCGTACTTAGCGTTGACGCAGAAGTACTGAAAGTGACAAATAACATAAGACAGCATGTATTTTAACTCAGCTGTCAGTTGAAAAAGGCTACGTATAACATATGGCGGATTCTATGTGCGTCGGTCTTCACATAAGACAGCATTTATTTCAACTCAGCTGTCAGTTGAAAAAGGCGACGTATAACATATGTCGGATTCTATGTGCGTCGGTCTTCGCATAAGAAAGCATTTATTTCAACTCAGCTGTCAGTTGAAAAAGGCGATGTATAACATATGACGGATTCTATGTGCGTCGGTCTTCACATGCATTTCAACTGACAGTTGAAAAAGGCGACGTATAACATATGACGGGTACTATATGCGTCGGCCTTCACATAAGAAACCATCAACTGACAACTAGCAGTTGAAAATGACGACGTATAACGTATGACGGATTCTATGTGTCTCGGCCTTAAATCTATTTCTAGTATTATCCAATTCTACTATCTGATGATACAAATAGTGAAAAATTATTTCAGAATGTTTTCACAAGCCAGCGGAAGTAAAATTTAATAATAAATCAAGAATCGGTTTTATTCTAAAAATTTTAATTTTTGTAGGAAAATAATTTTGTGGTTAATGTGAAATCAAAATATTGTTATTGCTTTTTTTCCAGATAACGCTCTGCACAGTCGGCTATGGCGATATGGTTCCTGAAACGTGGCAGGGTAAATTAATAGCCTCATTTTGTGCTTTATTAGGTATTTCATTTTTCGCTTTGCCTGCGGTAAGTGTCTGTCTGATGATGGCAAAATTGTTTTGAAAACCAAAAATATTCAATTTATTATATGCAGGGCATCTTAGGTAGTGGTTTTGCCTTAAAGGTCCAACAACAGCAGCGTCAAAAACATATGATACGTCGTCGCCAGCCAGCTGCCACGCTTATACAAGCCTTATGGCGTTGCTATGCAGCCGATGAACATTCAAGATCTGTGGCAACATGGAAAATACATCAAGTAGCTTTACCGAGTCCTCCCGCCTCGTAAGTAAACAATTTTATTTATTTGCTTATTTATTTGTTTTAAATGAATTTCTCTACTAACTGTTAATCTTTTGAGAATATTTTTTATATAAAAGACATTTTTTTTTTGTACTCATATAAATGTTCAATGTGTAATCATTGTTATGACCTCATTTAATGTTTGACTTACTAACTTATTTACTTACTTTTTGCCTGAGGTAATTAATTTCTTTTTGCCTTACAATTTCGACATAAAATGAATCTACAAGGAAGTGATTGTAAAGTGATTTGAAAAATTTTTATTATTAATTTTTTTTTTTAACAAAAAATTATTTGTTATTTGTTTCCGTTCGATTTTTTAAATAATAAATCTGCAGCAGATTTGAAGGTAGTGCTCTAAATTTTTAATATAGATACTAAATATTTGTAAGCCTGAATATTAAAATACAATTCACACGATGAATTTTAAGACGTCCGTTTTTTTAGATTTCTCTTGAAATTGCTACCAAAAGTCCTCTGCATTCGTATCATGAATTTTACTATTTGCATGTCTATTTTTGTTTGCGCTGTTATTGTACCACACGTATATGACTTCCAAATACGAAAAAGAACAAAAAGTAACAACAAGAATAAAAATTAGTGTTAAGAGAATTTTTGAAGGGAAGCTCATGTTTTTTTTCTACCCAAATTTCTTTTCTACATCGTCCGCTTCCAAACCTCAAAATGACCTCGAAAATTAGACGTCATAAAATTCATTGCGTGGACGGTCTGTAAAACATTCTTTCTCTAGCGATAAAAAATCAGGTGTGTGACGTTATTTTTCGAAATGTATAACCCTAGACACAAACCAAGTACGCTAACAGAGCTCTGTTAGCACTTTAACATAGCGCTGTTAAGCATGAAATATCCGAGTGTTTGTATTCCAAATGGAATAAATTGTATTCCAAATGGAATAAATTGTATTCCAAATGGAATAAAATAAAACCCACGTGTTTCTGTTTTCTCAGGATCCTTATCCTGTCTAGAATTTGACAATTTTTATTGTCAAGCTATACCAAAGCATTAATTTATTATGAAAGCTATGGATCTGGTTGTTTGTTCCGTTAATTTTTTTCTATGTTGGTCAAGAAATGTGGCCAAAACTCCATTTGGAATACAAACACTCGGATTTTTCATGTTTAACAGCGCTATGTTAAAATGCTCACAGAGCTCTGTTAACGTACTTGGTTTGTGTCTAGGGTTCTATATTTCGAAATTTAGCTTCACACGCGTAAAAATCTAGTATTAGTGCTATTTTGATTCCCTATTAATTAATTGAGTGGTACTGAAAATTTTAACTCAATACAAGCTTCCTTTTTAAAAAAATATCGCTATCACTATGGGGAGACTGTTTAACAAAAAAAAATATTTAGTGCACTACCCATCAACTCTGATCTTTGGTATAGGGTAATTTTTGATTGTTTGGATTTTAAATACAAATTATTTAGCAATGAGAAAATCTTTAAAGTGTTGAGAAATCAATTTCATGAAATCGTTTCCTGATGATGATCCTGACGAAATAAATTTAATCGCTCATAGAAATGTGTGAATTTGTTGCTGTACTTGTTCTCTAGTTTTACCACACTCAATTGACAACCTGTACAACAGAAGTTTTTGTTTGAGGGAACAACTATTCAATTCGTCTATTTTCTCCTTCAACACATCAATGAAAATAATTTCATTAATCTCCGTCCATAATTTTCTTTTTCTCTTCTTCTGGCTGCACGCATTTTGACAAGGTTTTCGTAACATTTCAGGCGTCAGTATACATAAACAATACCAGCTGTTTCCAATATATAACTTGGCAGCACTTAACTTAGCACAGCCAAAAACAGGCAAAAACAAGGTTGCATTTCAAAACACCCACTTTAAATGCAATTCGAAAGTGTTTTTAACAAAATCATTTTGTATGATAGAACCAGGTTTTTACAGTTGGTCTTTACGTTAAAACTAGAATTTATTAAAACCATGTCAGTGTGAAAACACAATAAGAATCTTTGTGCAACACTGATCACGAATACGAGCACTAAGTTAAAATGAGGTGTTTCTGGAGTTTATAAAGACCACTCCTGATTCATGATAAATAAATTGTGTAGATATTTTTCTAATTTTTTTTTCGGAAGTCGCTACACTCTCATCATCAGTATCAGTATCACCACTATTTAGGGAGCTTAGTTTAATGTGAGAACAGTTTCTATTTCTAAAAACGTCATGGGAAAATTGTATGCGAGAACTGCATCAATATGAAAATGATATTAGCACGAATTGAACTCCTTCCTTTATGTACCATTTAGTGAATTATTTGTTTCAAATGAATTATGATCATCATGAACATAATCTTTCAGTATTCAAACATTTTTGGAATACAAGTATTTGCATGATAAAATGGCAATAATAGCTGACCATCATTCCGTGATTTATATAGTATATCTCGTTGCATATCGA
The DNA here is from genome assembly GCA_951800035.1 of Linnaemya tessellans. NCBI lineage: Eukaryota > Metazoa > Arthropoda > Insecta > Diptera > Tachinidae > Linnaemya > Linnaemya tessellans. The sequence continues at coordinate 116,547,013 of OX637534.1, read as the reverse complement.
AACTATCAAAAACCAAACATCAAAAAATTACCCTATACCGATGAAATAATTGTGTTCTTTGAACTTTTGTGACTGCTTTAAACGTTTTGAAAGATAACAAACAACCAAGTTCTTTTTTTTTTTGCTCCCCATTACTCTGAAAAAAATTTTTTTACTCTTTTTTCAAAGAAATTGCATGATGCATAAACATTTTGAAAATTGTAATAAAAAGCAAACGAAAAATAATTTTAACCATTTTGGTTTTTCAATATTTTCAGTTCTGAGTATTGGGATAGACTGTTTAAAAATTTAATTGAAACTAGGTAAACTACAAAAAATTCATAAAACCAAAAAAAAAACCAAATCAAATACAGTATTTTGACCACCCACCGTATTTTAATAGTCAGTCTTTTTTCTTGCATTCACTTCTTTTTGAAACTCTGTAACCTCTCATCCATATTTAATTGCTAGCTTTCCAAGTTATTTAAAAAAAATCCACTAACAAACAACTAAAACCAAATGTTCCTAAACGAAACGATATTTAAACAACAATTTGAGTGTGTTTTAAAAGTATTTTATCTTATTTATTTGCTAAACAACCAAAAAGTATATATTGAACTTTAATACTCGTACTACTACTTCTTTCCTTCATTCCGGCTTGATATTTTTATTGTAATTTTTATTACACTCTTAAAAATACACCCATTTTATACTCCATATTTTGCACCGAAAATGGTTTTAAAAATTACAACACAACACGCACCAGTTTGTTTTCTTTTTGTTAAGAAAGATTAAAACACACAATTCATAAAACTCATAAATAGTAGACTAGATAAACCGCGAAAACTGTTGAAAGATCGCAATGCAAAACAGGAAACATTACGTTGCGGGGATTTTATATGCATCACGAAATTATTCGAAAAGCTGTTTAGGTGGCAACAATAAATACTCTTGAGCTAGTTTCTCTCACAATTTATTTTGTTTTTTTTTTTTGTTTTTTGCTGGAGAAGAACACCTTAAGTGCCCACTTTTCCGCTTATCGAGCTAAATAAATTTCTAGCAGTAAGTGATCAAATAAAATTGTTTCTGCAAATTTTTTTCCTATGCGATTTGACATAAAAATGTGTCTAACGGCGTTTTTTCTTATGCCCTCACTTTTCGGTACTCATTCTCTCAACAATGTTGCCATACTTTAATTTTATTTCATACCTTTTGTAAACAAAAGAAGATAAAAAAACATGAAAGGGCTTTTAAAGTTCCTGTCCTCATTTTACGGCACTCATTCTCTCAACAATGTTGCCATACTTTAATTTTATTTCATAAGTTTTGTAAAAAAAAGAAGATAAAAAAAACATGAAAGGCCTTTTGAAGTTCCTGTCCTCATTTTACGGCACTCATTCTCTCAACAATGTTGCCATACTTTAATTTTATTTCATACCTTTTGTAAACAAAAGAAGATTAAAAAAACATGAAAGGGCTTTTGAAGTTCCTGTCCTCATTTTACGGCACTCATTCTCTCAACAATGTTGCCATACTTTAATTTTATTTCATACCTTTTGTAAAAAAAAGAAGATAAAAAAAACATGAAAGGCCTTTTGAAGTTCCTGTCCTCATTTTACGGCACTCATTCTCTCAACAATGTTGCCATACTTTAATTTTATTTTATACCTTTTGTAAACAAAAGAAGATAAAAAAACATGAAAGGCCTTTTGAAGTTCCTGTCCTCATTTTACGGCACGCATTCTCTCAACAATGTTGCCATACTTTAATTTTATTTCATAACTTTTGTAAACAAAAGAACATAAAAAAGGATGAAAGGGCTTTTGAAGTTCCTGTCCCGATTTACTTAAGGGGTATTTATTTGTCAGCGCTTTTTACTTTCTATGAATCTGTTGCATTTTCCCCGCATTTTATAGCGAGTGCGTGTGGCCACTCTATATTCCCCTTGCCCCTTGGTGGAAGCATGTTTTACTAGTCCTGCAAATTTATATAAACCTTGGTGAATGTTGCGTCAAGGCAGGTCTAATAACATCCTAAGATGGATGAATATCTGGCGACACCGTGGGACACGCAGTTAATTTTTCTACGGAATCAAATTAAATAATTTTTGTTTTGATCTAGAATAAAATTTATTTTTGGTGTTTAACACTAAATTTTAATTTAATTGTGCAGTTTTTCCAAGATAATAATTTGGAAAAAAAATCGTGTTAAACGGAGCGCGTGATATTTAGCACGTCAAAAATCAGATTTCCCATTGTTAACTCACAAGTGATTTAAAAATTCGCAGTTTTAGTACAGGCACGAATATGTGCTTGAAGTGAGCTTTAAAAGAAAATTGTCCTATAAAATTTCTCAGTATTTTTAAATACGGCGGTATATTTTTTTGCATTGGAAAACATTCTTAATGAATGAAATATGTATTTCTTATATGTGTGTGCAGATAAATTTAAATTTATATTAGCGAAGACGCAAACCGAAAGTTGTACTATACCCTTTATGCAGTTAACAGAGCTATGTTAACCACTTAACATTTGGAGTAAAATTTGATTAATTTCATTTGGAAGCCAAAATCTAGAAACTGGAGTCAGTCCATAATTTTACTCCAAATGTTAAGTGGTTAACAGATCTCTGTTAACTGCAGAATAGGTTTGGTACAATTTTCGATTTGTGTCTTCGCTAATACAAATTTAAATTTATCTGTACACACATACTGTTTTCAAGTTTCGTTGTAGTCTTTTTTTTCCTTATTTCAAATTACTTTCATTTACACCTCTTTTTCACACTTTGCAAGTGTCAAATCATTGGGGGAAAACCATTTAAGATACCATACGATGACCCCTATTCCAGTTCATACCTCTATGTTAATTTTAATACAAATTGTTCTTCATAAATTTTAAAAGACAGCTCATTGTTTCTCATTTATCACAATATACATTTAAATACATTTTAAAATGTGATTTCTTTTATAAAGCTTTAATTAAACCGTTAGCGGACTTGAATTATATGGCATCCAGTATTAAAATTGACATGAATACTGGATAAGTATAACGTTTAAGGCATTAGAAAAAGGGCCATTAAATTGCCACTCAATTAATATTTATAAAGTCCGCTAACGCGTTAAACCTTAACACTGCCTTATCTAAGCAATTATAATCAGATCGATCAAAAGCTAAATAAATGTATGCATAAAAGTGTGTTCCATTGTAATTTTATTGCATATTAAAAATTTTATTTGAATTTAAGTGATGAAACAGAACTGCTGTTAAGGAGTTGATTTTTTTAATTTCATATTCTTACATTTTTGTATAAATTTCTAAATATTTAAAAACGTTGTATTCAAATTATATTTTTTAGTAAAAACCGCTTGATTATATTTCTTCAAAAGGTGTAGACAACAATGGCGGCATACAGTGTGTGATACAAGTATTCATACAATTAATATATTGTAACAAGTTTATTTGACGATTTTTGAGAGCATAAAATGTTGCACATTGTAAGCAGAAGCTGCAGCAGAAGAATTTTTAAATGTTGCTGCCGCAATTTTGTTATATTTTTGAAACTTTTTATATGCAAAGTGAAGTAAAACCATAATTTTGAAATTTTATAAATAGTTAATTTTGTGTATTTTATTCGACCTTATTTTTTACTAAACTTCTTGATTGTTATCTTTCTTCAGGCTCTAGGTCTAAGAATTGAAAATAAACTCTTTTCATGCTTTATTTCCGTATGTATTTGTATATTTTATTTCATTATTTCGAACACCTCCGGTGTTCTTCTTCAGAAACAAATTTTTCGAGTAAAGTCGTCCACTTTGCAAGGGGGTGAATTGTTTACATTGTAAAAATAATTTTTTTTTTTGCTCAAAATTTTGTCCTGAAGAAGAACACCGAAGATGTTCGAAATATTGAAATAAAATATACAAATACATACGGAAATAAAACATAAAATGAGTTTATTTTCAGTTCTTAGACATAGAGCCTGAAGAAAAATAAAAATTAAGAAGTTTATTTTATAAATAGTATTTTTAATTTTTTTTTACAAAATTTAATAAGAAGCATTCTTTATGGAAAATGGTATAATTTTTCTTTGTAGGTATAGGTATGTCTAGTACTATTTTTAAAATGGCCGTAAGCCTCCAAAATCTTTAGTTATAGGTAAAACGTCATATCTTTTGTTAAAAAATAAATTAACATTTTCTGACTTTTTTTAAATATTTTTTCTGTTTGTAGATAAATATTTTAATTTCTTTTTTACTAACAATCAAATAAATTTTTTTCTTATTAGTTTGGAAATTTTTTTTAAAGGCCTTACGATGAAATTCAATTTTTATTTTTGTGTCTCTAAGTCAAGTTCTTTTGAGTGCATATTTAATTGGAAGGCAGTGCAGCAGCAATTATTGTCAGAAATTTTTAAAAATTCTTCTGTAAGCAAATAGAAATAATTGCATTAGACAAATTTTATGAAAAAGCTCCTTTAAAATCTAAAATGCGAAATAAAAACTTATTCCGCGGGAATTTCGCGTGAAGTGACAAACGTGTACTGTTTCATCATTTAAATATACAAAGGCTGCAGACGTTTTAGATTTATCGCTAAATAAACTTGGTAACATTTTAGTAGTCTTGTTAAATTATTTATTCTATCTGATTATTTCAAGGACTTTTCTATAACTCTATATTTACAAACTATGTTATTGCTTGATATTAAATTATTAAAAGTCCGAACAAAAAACTATAGATTAAATGATTTTTGTATTTTGTTAACTACATATTTAACATTTTAGAGGAAAAAAAATATGTAAATAAAATATCGAGGAAATTGCAATACCTAGATAATTTCCTCCTCCAGCAAATAGGTCTATAAATGAAAAATTTTGCAGATAAATAATGCTTTTCATCGTTTAACTCTAAGTGAACAGCATCTTTGTATCAGCGAATAAAAAATATTATATACTATGTATAGAGAATTTTGTAATTTTCCGATGCTGTATTTGCAAGTAGGAAATTAAATGATTTTGTTGTTTCTTTTCATAAAAATTTTTAGCACGTCTTTACAGTGTGCATATCTACATAAAAATACCATTTAAACCATATATGTTTCATCAATATTGGTGGACGATAAGATACTGAAAAGTGTACCACAAAATGTGCGGCATATTTATTAAGGTATTTTTTCCTTCTTTTCAACTGACTATTCGCGCCAGCCATATTCTTTCGTTTTATTATATAACAACACATGACCAAATATACTTTTATGTTACAAATAGAATAGTTAATAGTAACATAAATGCTGTAGAGTGCACATGTAAGGGGTCACCATTTCTCAAAATCAAATTGTAAGTTGTTAGAATTTAAACTGCTGTCTTTGCTGGGCCTATATAAAGCTAAGTGTTAATTCTAGGTATCAAAATTTTGGAAAAAGCTGTTCCTAATTTTCGGCAACCTTATAAACGTTAATAAATAGCATTATTTATGCCGAATATCATTATTTTATTACGAACTTTAAATTAGTCTGATAGATCTTAACCTAAAATGCCAAACAACTTGTTAAGAATAGTTGGGAGTCAGAAAACTCTGAGAAAAGAGGGTCCACTCGTACAAAACTCAGACTAGAGGTTTCTATTTCCCTACCCAACGCTTATAAAACGTGCAACTGCATAATAATCTGCTACATTTATTGAACATAAAAATTTAGAAAAAAAAATTTCGAGATAAAAATAAAAATCATGAAATCTTCAAGTTTTTTGTTTGTGACATTCGACACCCAAAAATCAAACTTATTTAACAACAACATAAACCAACTCACTAACTACACATTATTTCCAATTCTACTTCACTATTCCCATTTTATGTCGAAAAAAATTATCACAATTCGCAGAAGAGCCTCATCTAGCTTTAAGCACAATGCATCATTTGTGGCCCGCTTACCAACTATCAGACGTCACAAGGCGCCCTCAATGCAATCACCGGGCGGAGATGGCATCAAAACGGTCGCCACCAATCGCATCTCAAGGTATACACGCAACATACGTGAGATTAATCAATCGGTAGAGAATCTCGGTGAGTATAAATGTTGAATATCTTGTTATTAAATGAATTTAGCGTACGTGCATGTTATTTTTCGACTTCGCTTACTTTCTTCTTTTTTCATTTAAATGCTTTGAATTTTTTCCCCAAAAAAAATATATATATACATATATTTAAAAAAGAAAATACAATATATGAAAGCAGCTCTACAAACCCAGTTTGCTGATAAACAATATTTATTTGAAATTTAAAAGCATGTCATATATTCATAGTCATAAATAAAGTATACTTTATGAGTTGAAACCTAGTGTTGCCATACAAAATACTGGTTTAAAGCTCTTACTGGCGGATTCATAAAAATAATGTAAACTCGAAAACTGTTTTAACATAAACTTTGTATGAAAAGCCTACTTCAAGTTCACTTTAGTTTGTTAAAAATAAGGCAGTTAAAGTATACTTTATTTTTACTATGAATATGGGCCAAAGCATTAACTTGAATTTTAATAATGATTTGATGATATTGTGTATATATTTATTAAGAACTTCAAGATTAAAAGCATACTGGGTGTGGAAGCGTTACTTTTTTTTACTTTTACGACTTGGCTTGATAAAGAGTGCAGCAATTAATAGGTAATAGGTTTGGATCGAACTCGTTCAGTATATCGTTTTGGACACAAACATTAGATCAAATCAACTACAAAGATTATACAATATAATTTAATAGATTTGTGTCTAAAACCAGCGAGCTGGAGCCCAACTCTAGTAGATGATATTATCACAGTGCACTTTGTAACGACCTTACCAATTAAAGCAATAATATAGTTCAGTTTTATAACAGCCAATAATATGATCTGGTTCAAACGAAATATATATGGTTTTTGCTAGACAAAATATATAACAGAATGTTATTGCAGCAAAGTTTCTAATTTACTAACGGAAGGCAAAAGTTATTTTTTTCTAATTAAAGTTGCAGGATTATAGCAATTTGAAATTTAATTTTTTTATTATAACTGAAATTATATATGGGCATTTCCAGAAAAAGGTCAACCACGACAGAAATATTAAAAACCGCGAAAAAAATTTTTCTTTTTCAAATTTAATTAGAGAACTGTCTAAATTTTTATAATTTATTAACTTAAAAATATATTTCCATTTTTATTTTGAGTAAATTTGTTTGCAAGATGTATGTTTTCTTACACTTTGCGTCTCTTTTTGTAATTTTTTCCTTTTGTTATTAGTGACTCTTAAGTATCATAACGATTGCACTCTTTTTATACACTTATTGTATCAACAACAAATAACGGTTAAATTTCTTTAAAAATGAAAATTCCGGAATTATCTTGATATTTTATTATATTTAGTTTCTTTTACTTGAAATATGTATATTTTTTATTTATTTCAAATATGTAATAAAAAGAAAACACTAAAAAATAATTTTTGGAAATTATGTCCCGTTTGCAATGTCCCGTTTGCAATAGTTATAAATTTTTTTTTTTTTTTAATAATAAAAGCTATTGGAAAGGAATAACTTTATGAAGCAAGCTTTATTATTCTATTATATTTAAAAAAAAATTGCTCCTAAAAAATACGACTAAATTCGCTAATTTTTCAATTATTCCACATGCTGCCAAAAATGACTTCCATTTCTTGTCCCGTTTGCAATGCTATGTTTTTTTAAAGTATTTTGAGAATGTAAGAGTTGTACAATTTGCATTTTGCACTCAAAAATAGTGCTACTGAAATGCAATTAAACCGTTATAAAGAGCTTAAAAAATTGTTATGTTTTCATATTTTTTTTTAACTTGAATGCGTACGAATGTCCCATTCGCAATCTTGGAAATGCCCATATGTATATTTTATGCTATATACAGTCGAATCCGCTTTAGCGCAACATTCTTTACTGAAAACAATCGGATTACTGAAAGCGATACAAATCCCTGCACTGATTTTAAACGCAGCTAGTATTATTCACTTCGCTTTAGCGAAACATCGCTTTACTGAAAATATCGTATTACTGAAAACCAAAAACAAGCCCACAACTAGGTTTTGTATGAAACTTACTTCGCTTTAGTGAAAAAATAAACAATGAGAAATTTATTTATTAGAAATCGATTGCATAACTTAAGGCTGAAAAAATTGTGCATGTATTGTCCGTTAAAAAATTAAATGGCAAAATGTGTTTGTCCTTTTCGCTCTTACGTACTTTATTGTATTTTTCTATGCAAGTGGCTAGACATTATCGAGGAATTCGTGACAAATTTCAACAACAAAATAAATAATTCTATGAATAATTTTTTTTTAAATCAAATTTTTACGTTAAATTGACGTAAAAATATATACAGATTTGATATAAAAAATATTGTTTTACTGATTTTAAACGGTACGCTTAACTGTTACAAATTTCAAAAATCCAAACTACGTTTTAGAGAAAAAAATCGGATAACTGAAAAAATTGGGTTTTGGTTATTTCCAGTAAAGCGGAGTCGACTGTCGTCTAAATTTCAATATCAAGATTGTGGCTTGAACAAAAACCTTTTAAATGTATTAATATACAACTCATATGTAATTACATATTATAATTAAAATTACGAAAGGGATTCAAGAATTTACTAACAAAATGCGTGTAATTATAATAAAAAACTGTCATGTATTTTATACACTGATATCAGAATTCTCATTTACTTAACAAACTTGCTCAATATTTTAGAGTTAGTGTTCGTTTTTTAACTGAAAAAAATTAAACACAAATCAAAAAAATAAATTTTCATAGCATTTCGAAAAATAATTTTGAAACTTGCCATTCAGAGATATACATACAAACACACATATATGTTTCGAATATCAACTGCATAACGTAGGCTTGGAGTATAAACTTGCCAAGTCCACTTTTTATATGATATTCTAATACCGTCCAAAGGAGAAAGAGATGTTGCATTCGCTGCCTGTTATATTTACTTTAATTTGAATCTCTACAATTCGAAAAAAAACTAATTTGTTGATCTAATTTTTTAAGCTACGTGCAGAAAATTATAAAAAAATGCAAAGTTTGAGTCAAGTGCACTATAAGCCGAATTAGTCCGATGAAGTTGTATAACTACTTATTAGTAAATAAGCAAATAAATAGTCAGTTATGTAGCGAGGGTTTGGGATGTAAGGCAGATGGCAAAACAATGTAGATGTATTTTTTTAAAGCTTAATAAAATATTTTTCTCAGGCAGTAAAGGAAAGAAAAAGCAAAGACATTTTGAAGCCAGCCTTTGTAAGCCAAAGCAATGAATGTTTTCGTTGGAATACCCAATTAACAGAGACAAAAAACAAGAGATCTTCTTGCAATGGCTAGATTAATATCATTATAAATTATCCGAATTCGACTGCCTTCCTGACTACAAGTACGGCACGCTTTGTACAAGGAATTAATAGAACCATTGCCGGAAAATAGATTTATAATCATACAAACTATTACCATCATATAAACGTAATTTAAAATATTTAAAAGCTCGAAAAAGAACGATAGTAGATAAGCGTTAAAAAATAAAACCAGATAAATCATAATCCTACTGACACGGCATAATGCATGGAAAGAAACGCAAAAAAACTGTCAATGTGGACCCAAATTGCAAATTTAGCTAAATAAAATTATAAAAGCTTAATTAAACTCAATTAAAACTGAAATGTTGGGAAACGTGACGTCTTACAACTTACACAGCACAGCAGAATAGCTGATTTCGAAGGCCGCTACACCTCCAGCATGAGTACTTAGATTAATTTACCACAACTGATTAGGCCGTTTAGTTAAATAAAATAACCTAACAGGTTTTCACAAGAAATTTCATTAGTATGTATATTAAAAAAAATCGTTATTGACTATTTGCCAACTTACAACACGTTCTTGATAATCAAAACGGTTTCTAGTTAGAAAATACCATTTGCAGCCCATAATTTGTACGATACGCAACTTCTGACATTTTTCCCAATTTTATCTGAAAAACCTAACCTCGAAACATTCGAATTAAATACCTTTTTCAAAGAAGTAATTTGTATCGAAAGTTTGAAAAACAGGATATTTTTTTATATAACTATCATTCTCCCACAAATATCTCTTTAACAGAAAGAACCTTAAAAAACTACCTTTTTCAAAAAGGTACCTTTTCAAAAAAATACCTTTTCAAAAAAGTACCTTTTCAAAAAAGTACCTTACTCCAAAAAGTACTTTTTCATAAAATAGTTAACTTTTTAAAAAATTATCTTTCCCGGAAAAAGTAGATTTTACAAAATGTACTTTTTTTAAATAAGTACCTTTTCAAAAAAACTTTTTTAGAAATAGTTTTTTTTAAATATCTCGCAACAGTGCTTTTTTAAAAGAAAGAACATTTAAAAAAACTACCTTTTCAAAAAGATACCTTTTCAAAAAAGTACCTTTTTCCAAAAAATACTTTTTCCTAAAATAGTTAGCTTTTTGAAAAAAATTACCTTCTCCGGAAAAAATAGCTTTTACAAAATGTACTTTTTTCAAATAAGTACCTTTTCAAAAAAACTTTTTTAAAAACAGTTTTTTTTAATATCTCGCAACAGTGCCTTTTTAAAAGAAAGAACATTTAAAAAAACTACTTTTTTCAAAAAAGGTACCTTTTTCATAAAATAGTTAGCTTTTTGAAAAAATTACCTTCTCCGGAAAAAGTAGCTTTTATAAAATGTACTTTTTTCAAATGAGTAGCTTTTCAAAAAAAAAAACTTTTTTAGAAATAGTTTTTTTTAAATATGTCGCAACAGTGCCTTTTTAAAAGAAAGCACCCTTAAAAAAAACACCTCTTTTTAAAAAGGTACCTTTTCGCAAAAAGTACCCTTTTACAAAAAGTACTTTTTCAAAAAAGTACCTTCTTTCAAAAAGTACTTTTTCATAAAAAAGTTAGCTTAAAAAATTACCTTCCCCGGAAAAAGTAGCTTTTACAAAATGTACTTTTTTGAAATATGTACCTTTTCAAAAAAACTTTTTTAAAAATAGTTGTATCTCGCAACAGTGCCTTTTTAAAAGAAGGAACATTTAAAATAACTAACTTTTTCAAAAAGGTACCTTTTCGAAAAAAAGTACCCTTTTCCAAAAAGCACTTTTTCAAAAAATATTTAGTTTTTTAAAAAAATTGCATTACCCGGAAAAAGTACCCTTTTCCAAAAAGCACTTTTTCAAAAAATATTTAGTTTTTTTTAAAAAATTGAATTACCCGAAAAAAGTACCTTTTACAAAATGTAAAAAAAATTCGTTTCATCCACTCTTGATCGAGCCAAATCTTTATTTTTTAACTTTACTATAAATAAATACTTGTATATAAACAACAAATATATTATTTACAAATATAAATGTATTGGATGTACACGTGAGATTAGGATATCGGTGGTATTGACTACCATTAAAAAAAAACAACCACAAACACAACAGAGAGCTGGAATTTAGAAATTTCTTTAGGGAACCGTAAGGGATTTGCATGATGAAATATTTAATAACCAAAAAAAAAAAAGATAACGAAATAATCAGGGGCCAAATTATTGCATTCGAAATCGAACAAAATTTCAATACATTTCAAATGGAAATTTCTCTTGCAGCATTGAATGCCATATTTCGCCCCCTGCCTTATTATGGTTGTCATAATCATGATGAAATCGATAAAATGTGGCAATCGTTGCCACATGTTTGACATTGCTGTTGTCTTATTTCGTCCACGATTGCGACAATTGTAATAAGGGCCAGTATTTTTAACATAAAACAATGAAACTATTAATTCTTTATAACGATTCGCACGTGTATTTGAAATTTCGAATTAAATATTTTAAAATTCAAATTTCAAACTCCCCCTTATAGAGCTGCGTGCCTCAGGAGATATAAATAATATGGGGAATTCTTTACGAATGTAAGTTTCTGATGACTTTTAAGATGTTCTTTTAGCTCATATTCAAAGTAATAACTTTCCTAATTTGTTTTATTTATTTATTTTTCTTGTGTGAATTTACTTATGAAATACTTTGTATTATTCTCTCACCGATACTTTCACAGTAACTGTTAATTTTATATTAAATTATAAATCTTATAATAAATTATAAATCTTATTTACAAAAAAAAAATATATAAAAATATATTTAGATTTCTTTGTAAGAGCAAAAAATATTAAATAGAAAAAAATAATAATTACAAATTAAAGCAACTTCGATATCGATCTCGCTAAAATCCTAATTAAAAAGAAATGTTTAAAAAAATAAATAAATAAAGAAGAAAAAAAACTAAAATGTGTTTATTAAACAAAATTTAAACTAACGTTCCGTGTAACGCCGTTAAAAGCATGTAAATTTCAAATTTCGCTACTTTCTTTCCTTTCGTTTTGTTACTTGTTAACAAACACTGACTGTGTTTGCACTTGATATAAAAATTATTGATGTCTCATAATACTATTGTTTACCTTTTCACCTGTTTCTTTTAAGTTTCTTTTTACTTGGCTTATACATATTATTCTACTTACATACACAAATTGTTTATTTGATTATATTAAATATATATAATAACTTGCTAAATGAGGAGATGCAACAAACGATTTGAGAAGAAATAAAATTTATATTCCTTCACATAGTATGTGACGCGCAAAATAGAAAGGGACCTAAGGGTAAAAACCGGTTTTGTTCAGGGGAGCCATTTCAAAGATTTAAATATACGTGTATTTTTGGTGTACTTCAATTTCATAAAGCGCGCATATCTCTGGGAGAAAACACTTTTGGGGCATGTGATCGGTCTCATTCGATGCTCAGATGTTGTCCACATCAAAAAAAAAAATTATTTTTTTACCCTTAGGTCCCTTTCTCTATTCGCTGTCACGTATACGAATATCAAACTGTGGCGCATTTAGAATTTTATCTGTTGAAGTTCACAAATAAAAATAGTTTTTAGTGATTCGATTCCTATTTGATTTGGATTGGTTCACTTTTTATTGTTGTTGTTTCAAAGTGCGAATCGTATAAATCGCCATACTTGGTGTTACTTGATGGTTTTTCGTTCAACAATAATTTAAAAAATAAATTAAGACTAAAATGTGTTTAAGACAAACCGTTTTCAAAATGGGAGAATTTTATTCTTATAAATTTTATTTCTGTAATTAAGTCCAATACTCATATTACATAGACATTTCCCTTACGATTGGAAGGCATCCCGCGCGTAATGTGGCAGAATGAAAATATTTCGAAAATAAATAAAAGATGGAGTGCAAAATGTTGAATATTTGCTTTATATATTTTTTAATTAAATTTTTAAACTAAAAAAAAATTACGAATTTTGCACGAAAAAATAAAGACAATTTTTTTGTTACACATCTTCTGGTGTTTTACTTTTGAAAATCGGATGACTCGTTCTCGTGAGTGAGGGTGAAATATGTCTCCGTACCTGACTAATTTAGCGGGGGAAATTTGCCACGCCTATAAAAAAAAATCCCGACCTGATGGAAAAAAACCGAAAACGGATTTGAACTCAGCGCATCAAAAACCATATAGTCCACATAGTTTTTTTTAAAGGAGTATTTTGCTGCAGAGCAGCGTTATTCAATCGATCATTTCAGACAAAAACCCATGTGATCACACCAAAGTAATTCAAATAAATTTGATCATGGATTTTTAACTAAATCCCAGCGAAAGCCCGAGGTCAACAGATTTAAGCCTAGGAAATGCATTAGTGCAAGATTTGAAAATTTCTTTTCCGAATTTTTCAAAACTTTTGTACATCAACTTCAAGATGGCGCTTCTAACTATTGATCGATTTTGAAAAAGCGGTCATTTAACGATTTTTTCCAACCAAAGTTTGTCATTTTAGGTTATATATAACATTTTGCTGTAAACTTCTTCAAAATTATTGTCCAGTTCCCATTTTTTTAAGGATTAGAGGATTACACCTATTCATACAATCCATTTTGCCAAATCTATCTATAGAATGAATTAATGGCGGCCCTTTTGTTTATTACTACGATAGCCTGGTGATCGAAATGTGATCTCGAAACATTTACAGCATTTACAAAACTTTGTTGTACATGCGAGGTCTGTTCAAAAAATTAGGTGAATTTAAAATTTTCTCAAAAAACATTTATTTATTCATTAACTTCTAGTTCTTCTACTTTAAAGTAGTCCCCCTCAGATGTAATACTATTGTGCCAGCGTTTCTTCTAATCCTCGAAGCGCTTCTGATATTCACATTTTAACATTTCCTAAAACTCTCTCCGCGATTCGGTTACTCTGGTTTGAAATTAATGGCTGCATCCCATTAAGTCAAAGTACATGTGCAATATATAAACACAATCTTAGGAACAGAAAAAAGACAGGAATATGGTGTTGTTTTTGACCAAATGTGACGGTTTTCTTTTTTTGTCAAAATTCAGAAATTTTGAAAGGAGCTTTTCTGCTACTTGACCAATGCCCGACCAATCCTATGCCCCTCGTAGTTTAAACAGGGGTGGCAATAATAAAACTAACCACACCCTAAAGTCATATCAGAAAATTTATTTCCAACTCATATTCTATAATTGGCTGAAAGCGGAATCGAACTCACAACTTTTAGCTTCGTACACAGCGTGGTTAACTACTGCATACAACAAAGTGCATGTAAAATTTTTTATCAATCAGGACAAACATTTAGAAATTGTTGAATTATAATGATTCGCAAAATATTTCTTGCATGTATCCAACTCTGAGAGGATAGGCTAACGACGATGACCATTTAAGCGGACTTCTCCCAAAGGGATGCCTTCCACTAATTTTCTATTCTCTAAAGTATCCAGTAGTACATGATTTTTTTTTTTTGTTGTCGTTTAGTGTTTCTTATACTTTTCTATTTCTTCTTATTCTTCTTAACTATCTGATTAAACTTTTAAATTAAAAAAAACATTTGAGAGAAGAAAATAATTTCATGTTAAAAATAATAAATTCAAAAATTGGGAGCTGCTAAATGCGTCTGTCTTTTAAAGAAACATTTCCAAAATAACAAAAACAAAATGAACGAATTTTTGCTAAAAAAAAATTGTTTGGTTTTTTTTTTTGCCAAATTTATTATTGCATTTCAGAAGTGGTACAAAATGGAAGATCGTTAAATCCGAGTTTTAGCGAAGACTCTGTCGCAGATACCACTTTATTGAAAAAGAATTCCGATGGTAAGTTGATGCACGCCTCTATTACAAAATCAAAATTAATAAGTAATAAAAACAAAATAAAGTTGTCAAATGGATGTTGTTTAAATGTTGTTGTATTCAGAATGTAAAAAATGATAACCGATTAAGCATACAATAATAATGATATTATTTACTTAATATAAAGAAAGTATCGATAATAAAAGACAACAAATATGGGATGGAAATTGTGTGGAAGTTTGTAATTTGTACACAAAACGTGCATTATGTAATGGTTGCTGTCAAGAATGACTTTTCTGGGATTTCGGAAACTGGAATAGGAATAATAATATCCGGCAAGAGTTGTATTTGTATGTTAAAAAATCTGAGAATAGCTTATTTTTCTAATATGGGATTGGTTTTTAAGTTTAAATCGTAAAAACTTTAACAGATCATCGAAACAGTGACCAAGTGAAAAAAAAGAAATAATAATTTATTGCGACATGAGGACTGATGATTTTAAACGAGCACCTAAGATTTTTTTTATATAATATATAAATTAAACATGTTACATGCAAGCAGTTTCATTTGAAACATAATTTGTTTCTTTTTTACTAAAAATATTTATAAATTTATTAGATTTCTTTGTGATATACTCCTTAATTTATGTACCCTAAAAAACTTAAAACTTATGAAAAAGTATGGTTAATGTAGTTGGGCCTGTTCGTAAATGCAACATTGCCCCCCCTATAATATGATTACTTTGCACGGCCACTGCTGATCTACTCGTTCATTGCATCAGCCATTTTTATGATTAGTTTTTTGTATTTATTTGCGCCTAATATGTTTCAGTGTTGCATTTTCGAACAGTTGACAATTTTTGCAGTGTTGCCAATTTTTGCATTTTCGAACGTTATGCGCATAACATGCAGAACAATGTTGCATTTACGAACTTATGGTTTCGCATTCGTGCCAACGAAAGAATAATAATTTTTAAGCTTATAAAGGGTGTTTTTATAAGAGCTTGCTGATTTTAAATTTAAATAAAACACATGCCAAATTATGATATGGAAAAAAAAATTTTTTTATTTGGTAGATAATTTCTTGTCATTTAACATTTAAATATAATTTCGGGCATATAGCCACCACGACTATTTTGCACAAAGGTCATTCTGGAGGTCCAATTTTCGACCACCTTTTCAAGCATTTGAGGGCGTATTTCAGCAATGACACGTTGAATACTGGTTTCCAAAGCGTCAATCGTTGCTGGTTTATCCACGTAAACCAATGATTTCAGGTATCCCCACAAAAAATAAACGAGTGGCGTCAAATCACACGAACGCGGAGGCCAATTCGGCGGTCCATTTCTCGAACTAATGTTGTCGTTGAAATGTTCTTTCAATAAGTGGCACCATCCTGTTGAAACCACATTTCGTTTACATCCATATCTTGAAGTTTTGGCACCAAAAATTCATTGATCATGATTCTGTATCGATTTCCATTCACAGTAACGCGTCGTCCTTCCTCATTTTTAAAGAAATATGGACCGATGATTCCACCAGCCCATAGACCGCACCAAACAGTACATTTATCGGGATGCATTGGTAATTCTTGAACGGCGTGTGGATTATCTTTGCTCCAAATAATGCGCCTCATCACTGAAGAGAATTTTGCGGTAAAAAAGCGGATAAACATTTTTAATTGAACACTGTTTTTGAAAATAAATTTCCACGATTTGGAAGCGTTGTTCTGGAGTTAACCTGTTCGTCACTTAAACTGTCAAAACAGCTGTCAGACAACAGAGTGATTCGTATAAAAAAAAAAAAAAACTTCATAAAAAAACACCCTTTATATAGGATATCGTCAGCTAAAATACTAAAGGTCGTAGGGGACAAAAAAAGTATAATACTATAAACACAACTGGGACGACTGACGAATTTTTCATTACGAATATTCGTCTTTGGACATAAAAAACATTTAAGGAAATGAAAATACTCACAATATGTATGTATGTTGGACGAGATAAGCCGTGCAACACGAACTTTATTGTGATAGGTTTATTTCTATTTCTTAAGCAGACGAACGACGAAGAAATCAATATAAGGTGCCCAGGTTTCATATACTCAAACTGGTTTTTTGTCGAAAAACTATACTAAAATGTATTCACCAATTCACAAAAATTTATCATTCTGACAACTTTTTATTAATTTTGAACACTTTTTATAATATAATGTTTCTTTATATTTCCTACTTTTTCATATGGTCACTTCGTCAGCTGTAAAATGAAAAGAATTTATTTACAGAAAACCAATTTTTTTAAAAAATAATTACAAAAAGGAATTTGTTTCGGGGAAAAATGAGCACCACCGGTGCAAATATTGAATGTGTAAGCATTCTGGCATCAGAAGATTACAAAGATTTTAAAAAAAGATTAAAATATTTTTTTTTCATTATTTTAATTTATTCGTCGTTATTGTGTTTTATAGAGCGAATTTTTACCAACGTATTCGTCGTACTGAGCGAAATTTGTCGTACTGAGCGAAATTCGTCGTACTGAGCGAAATTCGTCGCTCGTCCCTACCATAAAATTTATTTTTTTTTTTTGTGTTGTAAATTAACGAAAATACGTTATAAGCAATCAAAATATATATTTTACATTTGCTATCACTTACGACATCCTTGTGGCTTTTATGTATAAGATTGCTGTCCCGATTTCGCCTAGAACTTTTGTTCTTCAGTGTTAAACCCCATTTTTTGAAGGAAAAATGCTTCTAAAATAATTATTTAAAGAATTTTTACGCAATTACCAACTGTTTGAAAACCTTTATGGACTACTGGTTCATTTTTCTTGTAACTTAATTCAGAAACTTTGGTGTTGTGTAACTGGAGATGCCATGTCTGAAATTAGTTTGATTGTAATGATATTTAAGGTGCAATTGCACTAACTGTCCCCCAGTTGATCATGTCATTGTATTCGAAATATTGTTATTTACAGAATCTCGTTGCATAGCAAATAAAATCTTTTAAATGGAGTGTGCGTCGAATTTTCAAAGCTGTGTGTTTGTAATATTTTAATAAGCATCATTTACTTAGAAGTTAGATGTTAATATGAACGTTATTACGAGGACGGACTTTTCGAACTTCCCTCGTAGTTATATGAAATGCAACACTGTTCCCATCAAGTGTTTCATTCAAAAAGTCAAGGACTTATTGAACCGCCCTTGTATTTTAGAAACAGTAATTGAACTTATTGAGCACTTCAAGTGTATCAGGTCTTGTTTTGAGAAGCAAATTTAATAAAACGGCGAAATAGGTTGAAGCCCATAGTTAGCAGTGCTCGACTGTCAGTCCACTATTAGTGGGTTCGATTCCCGACGTAGGCCTTAAGGGATTTCCGCAGACTAGAAAACTGCTGGCAGGTTGTTTTTTTGTAAAAAAAAAAATTAATTGAAGAAAACTATTATTAGGCGCACTGCGCTGAAGCCCTGTATATGAAAATTATTTTTATTTTTGCTAAAGTATGAATAATCGCTAGACAATCGCCATATTATTACTTAGACTTCGGGCTGTCGGCTGGACAATATCTAAGCTCCTGCTTGAATGGGGTCTCTATAATTTCCCTTCAAACAAGACAATTTAATATTTTTTATTTATTTCCTGAATCAGCAAATGTTGATTGCTGCTCGAAACCAAAAAACACAAAAATTGCAATTAATTTAAAACGCAAAGCCTAACCTTTTTTGTCTAAATTGCTGCTGCAAGTAAATGTTTCTTTGTGTTTACGATTTTTTAGATAACTTTGAACTTAAAATATTAATATTTTTATCGTTTAGTTTAGATTAACAAAACAATAAAGGAAACTTGTTAATAACGAAAATGAAAATAATAAAAGTCTAAAAGGAGCTTTATTGTTGTTAATCTAAAAGTAAACGATGAAAGCATTTGGTATATTTTTAAAATTAATACAACAACAATTCAAATTTTATATATATGTATATTAGCAGCATTAGGTCCTCGCATTTTGGGTCCACGGCGTAGACATAGTACTGTTTCGCTGGGCAATTTATCAAGTTCTCACAGTGAGAGTTTACGACCTAGTACGCTCAGAGAACATGAGAATGAAACGGACATGGGTGAAGAGTTTGAGAGCAATACGATTGCAAACTGTGATAATGGAAACCGCAACGACACCAACAAATCCAAATTGATTTTCAGCAATGTCACTTCTATACCCATAGTGCTCTGCGGTATGCTGCAGAGTGATATATTTGGTTCAAATTTTACCATGGGCGCACCTAGTCCATCGGTTGGTGAAGAAAATTCACCGATTGCAAATCAACAGCAAGAACAACAGGAACAACGATCAAGGCGCCGAGCCTTCTTTGATCCACAACAATTTGGTGATGACAATGAGATCAATAATGACAATCTTACAGGTCACTTAGATGAAGGAAGTGCGTAAAAGATCCCTTTAGAAAAATTTATTGAAAACAAAAATTAAGTGCAATTGCTATTATAGTGTACACCACTCCACTTTTTCCTCTCAACAATTTTTTCATGCCATTGTAATTGATATCCATGTAATATAAACGTAACGTTGTTATTTTCTTTAATATTATTATGATGTTTCTCGGAAACAGCTCTCGTCTCTTTTTGCTGTTTTATATATATAAAATCAGAAGTAATTTAAAATTATACCAATGATATGTCGTTTATGTTAAGCAACCACACAATAACCCGGTGTCCAAATCCCTACTCCTAGAATCAAATGTCAACGTACACACACACGTTGGTTGTACTTTGACATGGAAAATGTTTGCTTTCAAGCTCATGTCAGTCAGTCAATAATCGGTTTGCTGGTATAATGTTTTGATTTTTATGATGCTAAACAACCAACCTCAGCCACCCACCCACCACCCACCCCCCGTTTTAACACTCTTACACGCATAACACCACCTCTGACACCAACCAATTACACAGATTATTCGAATATCACACTCAAATGCCACTTTTGACCACTGGCATCAGTTCCAATTTACGAAAAATAATACTCGTAGCATTAGTTTGATGGATATTCGATTAAAGATCAACACATCCAAATCTATCGCATGCACTGTATGTATGTATGTACTCGTAATAAGATTGTTGTTGTTTTATAAATAGTATTATTTATTAGCACATCCGAAAGCACGAACATTAATTTTTCTTAAAACATTTACAATTGAACTTTTGTAAAAATGTTTGTAAATAGCTGACATACACATTTAGCGTGTATGTAGTTGTAAACCTTGTACAGTAGTTGAGAAACAAGTATATATTAGAATGTATCGATCGGTCTTGTGTATTTTTCTTTACTTTGATTCGTTTTTGAATGTATTCAATGGATCTGAATGTTTATTAATTGTGGCATGTTTTCAGTTTTTTTTTACTAATAAATAAACTATATTTTACTCCATTTCAAAAAACAAACAGATGAAGATGATGAGCCACGCTGTACTCAGTTGACAAATCAGCATAAGACTGCCATAAGATTTATTAGAAAGGTAAGTGAAAAGTCAAAATGCAGCAAACAAGAAAAGGGAATTCAAGTAAATTCGGTGATAAAAATTAACAATTCTAGCAAGCAATCAATAATAAATAAATACCAGTACCAAATCTTATTCAGACTAAACAGAATAATTTCCTTTTTCAAATCATAAACCATAGCGGCGCGTCTCTGGCGTGCGATATAAACTAAAAGTTAGCAAATAAAGTTGTGAGAGAATTTTAAAATACACACAAGCCTTATTCACAATCTTGTGCAAATAGTCTTGCATCATTGCATTTGCAAAATAATTGTACTCTACACCAACAAAATACATTGAAAATGCTCTCAAATACTCTCTCAATCAATTTGCAAATGCAAGACCATTTGCACAAGATTGTGAATAGGGCTACAATATATTTTCCAAACTTAACCACGCAAACAAAAACTGCTTAAGCACTAAAGCACTGCTTAATATTTGTTAATAATTTTTATATTATATAATAAATCATTGCTTAAGGTACGGTCACACAAAAAAAGAAAACGTAACCACTACTTTTGCTTAGGGTTAGTGGGATTTAACTTAGTTTTATATCACAAAATGAAGTCAATTATGCCGCAAAAAGCTACTTTTATAATATTTCTAATAAATGCGAACCCATATTTAAAATAATATTGGAATTAAAGAAAATGCAAATTTAGCTTCGTTTTTTTCGGCAAATATTTGGCAAGTGTGACCGTACCTTTATTTCAATCTTAGCATAAGCTTAGTAAAAACAAAATATATGTACGAGTAAATAGTACGTACTCGTATGCTAACAAAAAAAAAGGAGCTACCCAAGGGCAAAAAGTTGTACGATGAAAATTACGAGTATAAAACAATAAAATCGTGTGACCACAACATATCGTTCCGATCATCCTAAGAAATTTTAAGGGATTATCCTTGGCTAGCAATTTCATGCCTAAACATTTTTTGAAATTTTTACACACAAATAAAATTATAAGGAGGAGCAGCAGCAGCAGACCTGCTTTAAAACAAAGTCCGAATTTAATTGAAACGCCCGGCATACGCCAGACTGTAAATTGATATTTACATTTGTTACAATATTTTTCCAGTTAAAATACTTTGTGGCTCGGCGAAAATTTAAAGAGGCTCTCAAGCCGTATGATGTTAAAGATGTTATGGAACAATATGCCGCTGGTCATGTAGATTTATTGGGACGTGTAAAAAATGTCCACGCCAGGTAAATAAAATAAATTAAACTTATTTTCTTTATTTTAAAACACGCCGTTTAATTTTAAACATCACTATATCAATATTCGCAGACTAGATCAAATTTTGGGTAAACAAGGTTCCAAATCAAAAGACGCTTACGCTTCTAAAATCAGCTTAGCTTCACGAGTGGTCAAAGTCGAAAGACAGGTGGGTGTAAATTGTTTAAAGCCATGTGATTTCCAAAACATTCTCTTTCATGCATTAAATAAATTATTTCATAGGTGGCCGATATAGAAGAAAAATTAGATATATTAATTAAAGCCTACATGGAGGACCGCCAACGGTTTCAATCTCTTCCCCCTAATCCTCAGGTCACTAAACATTCCAATAACAACAATCACCTCCCTAACCATGGCCCATGTGGTCTTACCATCAGTAGTAATAATCAAACAATAGATTGGCAGAATCGCATATCGAAAACTAATAACGCTATAGTAGCAGCAGCAGCAGCAGCAGCAACATCAATAGATTCATCAACGACCACAGCAGGGCTGTGCCCCGCCCAGGGGACCAATGAATATACAAAGGTACACGACTAATTTGCCGTACTTGTCCTATTTTAAAATTTAATTTCCTAAATTACTTTACAGTCTTCCGATACCTGTTCATATCCTTTATCAGCCGATGTTAGACCGGCGCGCGTTTATCACCAGCGTAGTAGTGATGGTTTCATAGCCGACATAGAAAGTAGAGCGAAAAAGAGAGTAACGTTAAGGTAATTGTTATAACGGCTGGCGGATTTGACGATTTATCGACTGCTTTTCCTCTAAAATTGCCCATATAACGATTTGGAGATTTTTCCCTAAAATCTCTAAAACACGGCAGCTTCAAAACTTCATAACAATTTTTTGTAGGGCACATTTATAGGGCAAAGGGGAGGGGTAGAGCACATCAGAGAACATATCAGCTTCGTCATAAAAACTTTAAAATTAAATTCTTTAAAGAATGGCGGCTTAAATTATACAACTTGTTAAATATTTATACCATTTTTCAATGTAATCTGCTACTTAACGCCCACTAAAGGGGGAGGGGGTCCAAAAAAGGATTTTTCTGATTTTTGGGCTGCAAGTTCGAAGCTTTGGACTTTCTTGGACATAACAATATATCATTTGCTTAACAAAATTACGAAAAGAAACTTATAAAATTATGTGGTTTTTTAGAGGTTGGTTTAGTACATCTTAGGGGAACTTTTTCCTCTCTGGCCCGATGTAGCCTATTTACGAACTTGACCTGTGCTATTCTTCTTCTTTTTATTCTTTTCTTTCACCACAGATCAAGAATATATATAATTTATTTGCTCTTAGAGGGATATTTCGCTGCGTTACACACGGAATTACAAAGAGAATATACCCTCCAATTCATTTTGCAGGGTATAAAAAGTACATAAAAATTAGATGTCTTGGCGATGGTTTAATAAAATAAACAATTTTTATATTTGCATATTTTTCTGAGCAAATGGAAATTTGTTGACTATAATGCTAATTAGCCAACTGCGGTTTTAAGAATCTGCATAACTATTTCTCTTCTTTACTTTTGTGTATTATTTTAAATATAAAAATACACTTTTTAATAACTTTCCAGATCAATATCACAGCCATATGAAAAAGAAATTCATGTGGATGAAGTTGCGATATCAATACCAAACATAGAAACACAATCACTTGGATCTAGTCCTTTGCAAAGACCGGAGAGTTCAAGTAATACAACAACAAAAAAACACATTTAATGAAACATAAAAAAAACACATTTTCCTAAATCTCTAATTTCAGTCATTCTAATAGATGAATATGAAGATCTGGAAGAAGAGGATCTTAATTGTGAAGAAGAGTTCGATCAATATCCGTCATGGGAAATTGATAGTGATGCCGTTGTCGATGCTGACGCTGAAGGCGATTGTGATGAAACAACGGAAGATACCGCCTTATTACACCGACCAACACGTACTGCAATAGTAATTACACCTATTAGTCCCGTAAGTTATATTAAAAACTTATTTTCATTATAAACCACATAATATTGAATGGTCTTCAATTGACTTATTTTAGGTAAGCTCCGCACATAATCTCCAAAGTATGGATGACCAAAATGCTACTACAATCAATAAATCAAATTTACTATCACCGGATTCCGGATAGCAATTGTAACATACATATGTATATTTTTTTTAATATCGCTTACAAATTTATACTCTTGTGTTCAAACAAACAAAAAATTATATAAAATAGACGCATTAAGAACTAAACAAAAAGAAGCTAAAGTAATAAATATGAGAGCAAAATACAAGTATTTTCACCCAAAAACAAATAAAACTGATTACTTACGCAAATTTTTAAAGGTAAGCATTATGTTCGATTTTAAATTTAGAAAAAGACTTAAAAGTTAGATATTATCTACTATTAGAAAATATACTTAAAGAAAAGAACTCGTAATGTAAAAGAATACACATGTGCACACTTCAACATGAAATTAACGTTAAGCCAGGTCGCCGACATTCAAAGCGTCTGGAATATTGCATTTATGAACATTAGAAACACCTTCACTTTCCTGAATTTTAATCTAACTAACGAGCGAAAAAAAACCCAAAATTATAATCTGCTCAAGACAGAGAATGCTACTTTCTATTACTAGTTTACATTTATCTACTTAAAACATTTGCCAATATATTTGTCTTATGTAAAATAACGAACAGAGTAACATACTCACAAACACCTCCGTAGATAATATATGTAAGTCCTACATATCTTTATTTTCATATCAAAATTAAAATATAAAACCCAGTCTAGCCGATGGGCTGGCGACTACGAGTACATTCGGACTATAAAAAACCAAATCAATCGAAAACCATAAGCCGAATTTTAAATTGTTTAATCTTTCTAACGCACTGAGGTGCCGCTGGGGCTGATTGGCGGAGGTACAAAGGCCGTGGGTTCTATTCCCGCCAAGGACCTTGAGTATTTGTGATGTTTTCGGCTAACACAAAGGGACCTACTTGGGCCCAAGTTGGCTGGATTTCTTAATCAAAACTGGCAGCCTGTACAACCTAACCTAACACTCTAACGCACTAGCTTATGATAAACTCCACTGGCCTGTACGCTTATTGCAATGCTTTTGAGCAATTTGTCATTTGGGCATATGCTACAGCAATCGTGTGTTCGCTTCTCAGCGATCAGACGCAAAGATTACCAAAAGTATCAACACATGAGCAGCAACTAATGAAAGACTTTCACATATTTTGACTACAGCTTGAGTAGCGACTGACTTCGGACCCAGAACTCAGCTGCAGCGACAGGGAATTTTATCCTCAAGTTAGAATTTTGGCAGTAGCAAAGGTTTTACAAGATCATACATACAAATTAATGAATGAACACCACCCACTTAATACTAGAAGGGCGATTTATTTCATTACATTTTTATACCATTCCAATATATTAATAAACATAAATAAACCTACCTGGTGTTTCGCTTTTTTGTATATGTATGTAGGCATTTCATCATCTATAGTTTGAACAAGAATCCAAATGGCTGTTGCTGCAACCAACACCGCATCACCTGAACAACACTCACTTCATTTTGTTTTACTTCACACCAGCCATTTTTGATAACACACTTCATTACAACACACACTTTTTTACACACTTCTTTACAACTTATCGCTTTTGTATGGCACACACTTCGATTTAAAACACAAATTAATAAATTTTCACTTTTCATATGTAAGAAATGTTCTTTAATTTTTTCACACCATTTACACTTGTCGATATTTTACAGTTATAATTTCCAAGCTAACGTCCAGTTAGAGGTGATAAAATGAAAAATTCAGAAGAGTTTATTAGAATTCCAGCGTTGTATTTATATGTAGTAGCAAAAATGCCCTTTAACACAACGGTTCTTAAAAAGAATATAGTAGTATTGAAAATTTGTTAATAAAATTCCAAGAGGAAAATCAGGAAAAATTCAGACTTGTATATTTTTTCGTTAAATCAAAGTAATTTAACATAAAGAAACTAATGTTTTACATAGAGATTCTATTGGTCGCCAAAGCTATACCATAAATTATAGTGCCTTAACACAACAAAGTAAAAAGAATAAACCCTAGAAGGGGATTGGTAACAAAAAATTTTCTGGACTGTCATCAAATAATGTTGACACATAAAAGTTGCCAAGGAGGACGCAAGAAAATGCAGGTTTTTAAACAAGCCAATCTAAACGTTTTTTATTTATAAATAATGCATATACGGGTATTTTCAATTTAAAGGTGTCCTATGTAATAAGAGATGCTGAAGAGAAACAACATCGAAATGGTGTCAATGCCATGCAATTGGATCCGAATAATGGCAAACTTTATTCGGCCGGCAGAGATGCCATAATACGTGTGTGGAACTCACGATCGGAATCAAATGAAAAATATATACAGTCTATGGAGCATCACAATGATTGGGTTAATGACATTGTTTTGTGCTGTAATGGCAGAAATTGTAAGTTGATTGCATCTTTTTTAATACATGATTTTATCCTTTTCGATTTTGCTTTCAAGTAATAAGTGCTAGCTGTGATACTACCGTCAAAGTATGGAATGCTCATAAAGGATTTTGTATGTCCACTTTAAGAACACATCGTGATTATGTTCAAGCACTGGCCTATGCTAAAGATCGTGAACAAGTAGCAAGTGCTGGCTTAGATAAGGCTATATTCCTATGGGATGTTAATACATTAACAGCTTTAACTGCCAGCAATAACACAGTTACCAGTTAGTATAAAAGAAGTCAGTAACTATGTAAGATGGATAATTTAAGAAATTGTTGGTAACATTATCTGAATATCTATAGTATTTCGTTAACATTTAGAATTTTTATGTATGACACTTCCATGGTTACTGAATTCAATTCAATTATTTAATGAATACAAGTTTGGCATTGTCTTCTGATCTATTTTTCTTTGTTATATAGCCTCTAGTCTTAATGGTTCAAAAGATTCCATTTATAGTTTAGCAATGAACCCGGCTGGCACAGTAATTGTTAGTGGTTCAACAGAGAATATCTTAAGAGTGTGGGACCCACGTACGTGTGTGAGAACTATGAAGCTTCGTGGTCATACAGAAAATGTAAGAGCCTTAGTAGTATCGCCGGACGGAAATCAGGTAGTATCGGGCAGTTCAGATGGTACTATTAAAATATGGAATCTGGGACAACAACGTTGCGTACAAACTATTCACGTCCATAAGGAAGGTGTCTGGAGCCTTCTAATGACGGAAAATTTTCAATACATTATATCGGGCAGTCGAGATCGCAATATTTTGATAACCGAATTAAGAAATCCTAGCAATTCTATGGTCGTGTGTGAGGAAAGAGCACCAGTATTAAGCTTATGTTTTAATATTGACAAATCTGGTATTTGGGCGACCACTTGGAACTCAGATATACGATGTTGGAAACTGCCACTGTTCGATAAATGTACCTTGAATTCTAGCGGAGGCTTAGATGCTCAATGGACAAATACAGGAACGGAATTGGCATGTATAAAAGGTAAATATAAAAAAAATAATCTGACTTCTGCAATATTTTGATGTTGTTTTCGTTTAAATTTTAAGGTGGTGCTGCTATAAAGAAATGTAACGTTTTAAATGATAAACGCCATATTGTTACCAGAGATACGGAAGATAATGTTGCTATATACGATGCGCTAAGAGTATTAAAAAAAGAGGAGCTGGGCAAAGCGGATTTCGAGGAAGAAATTAAAAAACGCAACAAACAAGTGCACATTCCAAATTGGTTTACAGTAGATTTAAAAACTGGAGTAAATTGTAAAAATTATATATATTTCTCTTAAACTATAAACGTATTTATTATAGATGCCCACAATTGTTTTGGGTCAAGATGAAGTTGATTGTTTTTCCGCTTGGGTATCAATAGAAGCTGGTCTTCCTGAATGTTCAGAGCCCCAATCCGAAATCAAAGTAATATTTTTATATATAAAATGAAATTAGAGCTGTTAGAAATATGTATGCTTAATCATTTTTAAGATTAACTATGGAAAACTATTGCTAGAAGCTTTACTGGAATATTGGACGCCGCCGCACAGTCTGCCCCCAAATGAGATGGAGCAAGATATAAGGGGTAATGGTTTTTTTCAAGTACCAAAACATACACCTGTCATATTTAGGTATTTTAGTATATATGTGGCCAAAAGCAAATATAACTATTAAAATATTTACATAACAGTGAAGTAGGAGGTCGTACAGTTTGTCGTTTATTGGTACGAGATGCTGCAGGAGAGAGTGAAAGTACTTTATTGCACGAAACTGTGCCGCAATGGGTGACGGATGTAGTTATTGAAAAGGCCACACCTAAATTTTTAAAGATACCGTTCTTTCTTACTCCACATCCTCAAATGGGTAAACCAGAGAGAACAAAAAAGGTGTGTGTAGTTAATTTGATTATTTTTTATTTGTTTTTATTTGAGAATTTTGAAATAAAATTTAGGATCGTTTGGTTGCCAATGAATTTATACAATGCCGCAAAGTGTGCGAACATGTTTTGGACAAAGTGCTGGGAGCCGAAGCAACACCAAGCGGTGGTAACGCTTCTAGTTCATCCCAAAACAGCCAGAGCGATGCCAATTCAGAGGGTTCCCAAGTTCCTGCCGAAGATCGCATAGAGCTATGGTGCAATGAAGTTGTAAGTTATACATATATATTTTTATTGAAAATATCTAACAGTTGTTGGT
Organism: Linnaemya tessellans; assembly: GCA_951800035.1. Classification (NCBI taxonomy): domain Eukaryota; kingdom Metazoa; phylum Arthropoda; class Insecta; order Diptera; family Tachinidae; genus Linnaemya; species Linnaemya tessellans. Next base: position 116,518,366 of record OX637534.1, on the reverse strand, counting down.
ATAATTATAGGTGGTCGATCCTAATATGGATTTGCGTACTGTTAAGCATTTTATATGGAAACAATCAACAGATCTCACATTCCAGTACAAAACAAAGCCAAATTTTTCATATGATGGAAAACTTTGAATACAAGGTTTATGTTACTTTTTTTATATTCCACATAACAAAATTTCGAAATCCCATTGACAGGCACAAATCATTAACTGGCTCTCTTGATTTGTGAGCAGCATTAAAACCGAATGAATGTTTAAACAACTTTACATTCAAAAAATTACATGCCAAAATGAAAACTATATCAATTGAATTTTATTTAGTTTGTTGTAAAACTGAAAGGTAAAAATCACATTTTCTTAAATTTGTAATATCGATATATTTTAATTCAATTGGCTTAAATTAAACTATGTCAAGCAATATTTAAATGTTCATACAATCGAGTTTGTTCAGTATTTATGAGTCGTTTAACATTGTTAAGCTCATTTTGTGCAAACATTTAACTAAAAGTTCTGAAATTGTTGTACAGTTTTTATATATAATCAATAGATTATGATACATTTAAATGATGGCAATTACATCAATGCTAATTGCAGTAAATAAAGGCTAAATATAAAAAATATGTAAAGATCTTTTTAATTAAATTTCTTTTCTTATATAAAAACAAATCTACCTTAATACAAAAGGATATATTTTTCTATTGTATATATTTCGTAATTTTAATATGGAAATATAACCAAATATCAAAGATTAATTAATAATAACATTATTTTAATTTTTAAGGGCATATTTAAAGTAGATTCCCTTAAAGAGCTAGCATCTTTGAAATAAATGTAGCCTCATTCATAAAAAATATTTTGTTTATTTTAGAAATATTTGGCAAATTTTGTATAGAAATTTGTCAAATAAAGCAGTCAATAAACGTAAAATATTTATTTCTGAATTACACACTTCCTTATTCACTTCATTTAAATTGGCTTTATATGCAAGCACATACATATGTACATTTATTACGAGTTAAATGTATTTGATTATATATTCTTAAAAATAGAGATTCATAATATGAAATGCATCTTACTACCTTATTCTCACTGCCGTCGTACGATGCTTTTCTATTAAATTTAATATATTATTCAAGTCACGTTTCAAAATATTTGGTATCTCTTCCCTTTCTAGAACCTGTGCATGATTACCGTATATTTGCTTAGCATAATTCCACAGGCATGTGTAGCGTAAAGACCTCAATGGCGGATGAATGGTTATCATTTTACGGCAAGGTATCCATTGACTCCTATTCTGCGGGTCACGTACTCTATATATTTGCGGCCAAAATATATCTTGATGTTTTACTTGCATACGTTCGCCAGTCTGAGAATCTCGAAATATCCAAGGATGTGTTACAAAGGTATTTGCCTTTATTCCTGCCCCTGGCTTTAGCATAGTAAAGAAATCTTGACTACCATTAAAATCCATCCAATATAAATTGACAAAGCGCTGTGTAGAATTGTGGAAAAATACAAATGTTTGTTCCAAGGAATTTTGGGCAGCAAGAACTGGTGGTGGCTGGTCCGCAGCATTATTTGAGACCTCAACTGCCATATTTAAAATAATTTTTTCTTCACTTACTGATAAGATTTTAATTGCCACAACGTTCTATTAGCAATCACAATTCTAATTAATCAACATAAATCAACAAAACCTATTTTCACACAAATGCAGTAAATAAAGAGCTAACAAGTGCATAACGTGATGCCAGATGTTTTACAAACTGCTGCAAATATATGCGATGGCATGCCCCAACAATAAATCGTCGTTATAGAGCGGCCATATTTATTTCTATATATATTACCCTACTAAAAAACAAGCTATATCCCTTTCTGTAAATTCTACCATCATTAAACTAAAACAGGAATATAATTCTAAGCAAAATATATATATTTTAAGTTGACTTCCCTAGAGGATCAAGTGCGATATAAAAACTTTGCTTAATATTTATAAGTTGAGGTACTTTGAATAAATACGAGGTACGTGACGAGTACTCGTCCTCGACAGGTCAGCTGGCTGCAAATATAACCTTAAATATTAAACTGTTTAATCGAAAGATGTTCTAGTGCATGTAAATTGTAGATTAAGGCAAATTAAGCTTACGTGATATCAAGTTTATTAATTATTTATTTTGTTAATAAATCGCCTTAGTCATAGTTCCAATAGACATTTTTTTCGGTGAATAGCCCAAGGTACATATATATATATATATATATATATATATATATATATATATATATATATATATATATATATATATATAGATATATATATATATAAGTGTACCTTGGAATAGCCAATAGAAAGCACGTAGTTGCTTATAAAGCTTCAAAATAAAAAATATTGTTAGGAAGGCGAATTCACTACTAAAACTGTGAATTCGTCTTGATTGTTAGTTTACCACCTCATTGTTTACATCTGCTTACATATATACAATATAGCGAAACAGTTCTGTTAGAAAATTTTGTACAATTGGAATTTTGATTAGATTTGCAAAAAAGAATTGAATTAATTCTTCATACAGCCTAAATAAATAAATATTTATAAAATATGGTTATAACATCAAATACTTTACGTAGCCAACTCATGGCTTTGGTAAATTTTTCAGGAACTCACAAAGAACAGGCCGACCGGTATAGACAACTTTTGGAAGTTGTACTCAGTAATAACGGCAATGAACTAGTGGATACTTTAAAGTTATTTGTGGAGGCCATAGTCAATGAACATGTCAGTTTAGTTATATCGAGACAAATTCTGAATGATGTTGGTATACAACTAAGCAAACTGCCAGATGAAGTATCTAAGCAAGTATCGCATTTTACGTTGGAAAAGGTGCAGCCCAGAGTTATATCATTTGAAGAACAAGTGGCTGGCATTCGCCAACATTTGGCAGAGATATATGAACGTAATCAACAGTGGCGTGATGCAGCTAATGTTCTGGTTGGCATTCCTTTGGAAACTGGCCAAAAACAATATACCGTGGATTATAAGTTGGAAACGTATTTGAAGATTGCCAGGCTTTATTTGGAGGAAAATGATTCCGTGCAAGCGGAATTTTATATAAATCGTGCATCTTTATTGCAGGCTGAAACTCAAGTTGAAGAATTGCAGGTATAAAGAAACACTAATGTTCATATTAGATATATATTTGTATAACAAAAATATAGATGTATATACACATTTGAATTATTTCAGTAATATGTATACCTACATATTTGCATTATAATTTTCTAAAAACGTTTAACACATTCTGTAAATTAATATTTTTTCAGGTCCTTTACAAAGTTTGCTATGCTCGAGTGTTGGACTATCGCCGTAAGTTCATCGAAGCTGCTCAGCGGTACAACGAACTCTCTTATCGCACAATAGTTGACGAAGGTGAACGTATGACTGCATTAAAAAAAGCTTTAATATGTACCGTACTAGCTTCTGCCGGACAACAACGTTCCCGCATGCTAGCTACACTATTTAAAGATGAACGCTGCCAGCAATTGCCCGCCTACTCCATTTTAGAGAAAATGTACTTAGATCGTATTATTAGGAGATCTGAACTACAAGAATTTGAAGCCTTGCTGCAGCCACATCAAAAGGCTGCAACTGTTGACGGTTCCTCGATATTGGATCGTGCTGTGTTCGAGCACAATCTCTTATCGGCCAGTAAGCTGTACAATAATATAACATTTGTTGAGCTGGGGGCTCTACTTGAAATACCAGCAGCTAAAGCTGAGAATATTGCATCGCAAATGATAACAGAGGGACGTATGAATGGTCACATCGACCAAATAAGTGGTGTTGTTCATTTCGAAAAGCGCGAAGTTTTGCCCTTGTGGGATCGTCAGATACAATCCTTGTGCTATCAAGTGAACTCAATTATAGAGAAGGTTGCTGCCTCTGAACCAGATTGGATGGCTAATACCCTAGATGCAATGAATTCTTAAGCAAAATATTTATTACGAACTAAATATATACTTAAAAAGCAGTTTTTGATAACGTCTGTTTTCTTACCTTTTCAAATAAACATTGACGGTTTGAATATTTTGATTTCTATTTATTACTGGGTTCTTTAAAACACTTGGTATTCTCACCGTGTTAATTTTATTCATTATATGCACTCGTATCAGAAGCCAACGCTGAATTCGAAGACCGATAATTTGATATATGTAAATCGAAAATCTCAAAAATTCCGCGCTCCGCTTGAGATAACTGTATTTTTCTGAAATTGAAAATTTTTGGAAAGGCTCTTAAGTTAACAAAAATGTATTCCCTACTAAACACAATGCTTTGTTTGTTGTGTGGTCAAGTATGTCCATATGCCTGCATTTTATTGGACCAAATTGTCAGTAAACTTTAACCTAATTAAAAAAAAAAAAAAAGGTTATACATAAACTCAAGAAGAATTGAGAATTACACAAGGAAAAGCATAAACTTTGAAATTTATAGAATACACAACAAACACATTTTATTCGATATGAATCTTGAAATTAACTGAGACAATATTACAAATAAATTACAATTAAACGATTCATTCTCTTCCATTAATATTCCTTTGTCATTTAAATAGAGAGACATCAATTAACCATGCACTAGTGCTGATGGGAAAAATTAGATCCCATATTCATGGTTGAGTAGCAACAAAATCTAATTTGCACAATGATAAATTTTTTTTCAGAATTTTTCAATACATTTTTATTTTTTTCAATTTTATTTTATAAAACTATATTTGTTATACCTGAAAATATAATATACATATATGTACATGTTTTTAACATTAGAGCTTAGCTTCCTACGATAAACAGCATAAACTAATGGAAAGTATTTTATACTCGACTGTACGGCATAATAATGCCATTAAAAAATTCGCAATTGAAAGTAATAGATAATTTAAATTTAATTTTTAAAATATAGATAGAAAATGTGCGTAAAAAGTATTTTTCCAACACCAACGATATTATAATACCGCTTTTGTTTTTTTTTTTATTTTCTTTAAAGCATCAGTTCAGCATCAAATCTTCTTTTACTAAAAAATTCATTTTTTATTCTAAGGAGATAAGGAAATAACAAATGCAAATAAAAAATTAATAATAAAAAATTACTTAACTATATAAAAAAATATAACAATGACTTTCGAAATGATACGGAGTTATTAAGTTAGGTGGGTGATGTTTGATGGTAGTATGTGAGTCATCAAGCTTATTGTATGTCTTTTTAAAAGGTGAAATTGTGAATATTTCCGTTTGAAAAATGCTTGGTAACAAAAATCTGTATATATTATGTTTTTAACAAAATATATAATTGTAGTGTAATAGGAGTGTTGGGAGTTCTATTAAACCTAAAAATTATGATAGTGATAGGAAAATACGGTATGAGATGTCGATGAACTATATCATCCCTGATTGTTTGTCGTCCCAGCCTCTTCATTCAGTTGTAATTGCGCCAATGTACGAACTACCACACCACGGTTCACGGGTGACAAATTTTGACATAGACCTACAACGGCGTCCAATGTAACTTCCGGACAATCCTATTTTTTTCAATAAAGAAAAGATGTACAGTATTTCAAATAAATCTTTTTAAATAAATTTTGTTTAAATACCTCTAGCATTTTTGTAATGCTGGATATTATGGCATCCTTGCGCACAGCGTTGATGTTACGTGAAACAATTGAGTCAGATTTAGTTTGCTCTAAATACCAATTAACCATTCCATCATTTTTATCCCAGGTGTAAGCCTATATGTTACAATAAAAGCAATAAGTTAAGGTGTTAGATAAACATTACTATTAAAGCATATATATAAAATATATAAATACCTCCGTTGTCCCCTTATCTTCCACCAACCAACGTCTCAACATTTCTTTGGCTTGCCCCACGGATAGATTGTCCTGTGCTTTTAGAATTTTTTTAATGAAACTGTCTTCAAGTAAAAGCCGACGTAGACGCCAGTATAACCAAACCCTAGATCCACGCCATGGAACAATTTCCCTAATACAATCCTTTTCCAACATGCGCTCGGGAGTATCGTGTAAATCAGCAAAGTGCACAGCCACCGTATGATAAACGTGTACCAAAACAGCAATACGTTCTTTGATTTTATCTTCGAATCGTGTTGCATTATCCTTATCACCATTAGCCAAAGCTTCATCCATTTGTCTCTTCAACTAAAATAAAATAAATATGTGCTTAGATATAGCATGTCTAATTGAAAATAAATGCTTTTAATTATTACATCCTTCGTTGTTGCATCCAATCTGTGTATTGTCTTAACAAGATCCTTTTCTTTATATTTAATTTCCACAATACCCTCGGGTTCTAGAACACCAGCTCTAGCCTCCGGATCAGCATATGTTTCCATATAGCGGGGATTGATCAACGAGTCCAACACAGCCCAGGCACCACCACGTAATTCAGAATTGGGTGGCAAATAAATAAGAACGGGTTTTTTATATTCGCGTAAGCCATCCACTATATAAGCGCCAAATTTGACAATTTGTTCGTACATATCTTTCATGCCTCCGGAGAAACCACGCCAATTTGCAAATATCATCAAAGGTAATTCTTCGCGGCCAAAATCTTTAATAGCTTGGGCTGTTTTGTATGAGGAGTCCGGATACCATACTTGACCAGCTTGTTGCAAAGTCTAAAAATATCGAATTTATAATTGTTTTCATAAACGCAAAAGTGCACACATACTTTAGCTTCAGAGTCTAAATTAGCAGGATCGGCGGGCATTTCAGCTTCAACAGTGCGTGTCTCTACAGCAATAACGCCCACAGGTATACCACCTAGGCGCGCACGACCTGTGACAACGGTTTTAGCCCAAGGTGCCATTATTTCGCTCCAGGAATCACGATCGAAGAAACCGTTCTCCCATACACTACCATTCGCTATTTAAAAAAGCAGCAAATATTACCCGTATGAAGTTAAATTTCGAAATATATAACCCTAGACACAACCAAGTACGTTAACGAGCTCTGTTAACATTTTAACATAGCACTGTTAAGCATGAAAACTCCGACTCTTTGTATTCCAAATGGAATAGTGGCCACATTTCTGAACCAAACTTGAAAAAATTAACGGAACAAAGAACCAGGTCCATAGCTTTCATAATATATTAATACTTTGGTAAAGCTATGCCGATAAGCTTTGATTTTTCGTACACAAAAACTGTCAAATTCTATGCAGGATAAGCCAGGATCCTAGGAAAACGGTCACATGTGGGCGACTATAAATTGTTTTATTTTGTAGGTCTTTGTGGTCCTCTATCACGTCCAATGGCCATAACCCTTAACAATGTGATTTTTAGTAGAGATATTTGGATTTTAGTCAAATTTAATATATGGAATTAACAGAGCTCTGTTAACGTACTTGGTTTGTGTCTAGGGTTATATATTTCGAAATTCATCTTCACACGGGTACAAATATTACTTAGAATAAATATTCGTTTGATTGAAGGACAACAAATCGATTGTGATTGGTATATGTATGCTTGAATGATCACTCACCTGGGTTCACTCTGCCAGCCAACATCCAGCGTGGATCGTATGGTGATTTCGTAGGGATAAACTCGACTGGCCGATCAACACGATCACTTGGAATGACTATAGGCAAATCACAACCAATATAAGCGGGTATATAAGACAACCAATCCATGATTGTATAAACACCATCCAAATCGATAGCTTCAGTTTTGTGCGTAACACCGTTGTTGTACATAATTTGCACACCACCCAATTGATTATTCGAAGCATACACCTTACGGCCCAATAGCTTATTCAAAGCAGCATAACCCGTCAATATAATGTGCGAATTATCGATTTGTATTACTCTTTGGCCTAAACGTACCAAATATGAGCCAATACCAATTGTACGGCACGTTACCATGGATATGGTAACAATTTCATCGTAAGCTTGTGACGTTTCTCCGGCTATTAGACCGGCATAGCGCAAATTTTCAACACCCAATCCTTCATCCTTACCAATAATATCAGTTATTTTATATCTGGGCTCACCTTCATCGTCAATAAGAATTGTACGCACTGAATTCAAATTGGCTACTTTGCTGTAGTCTTCGGTTGTCAGGTACAAATATTTAAAGCCCTTATCCGGTTCCTCGGGATCTTCCCATGCCACTTTAAACATGGCTTTAACCTCTTCAGCTAAACCAATGCGAGCGCCACTGTTCACGGAAATGTAAATCTAATAAAAAGTAATCGGTAGAGAAAGAATAAATAAAATTCAAATTCTAGATATGAGATGAAGAGATACTAACTCTTGGTACTTTTCTGGATCTGGCCAATTGTGAGGCCTTATGGAACAAAATATCTTCTTGTATGCCAAAGGAACCAATGCAATATGTTAAATCGTTGGCTATCACGATAATTTCACGCCCTTCAGGATATTCCGGAGTTGCTAAAATAATTCGCCAAGCCACCATGCCACACTGAAAAGAAAAAAATATTATTATGATGAATCCAGGATTCAATAAAAATAAAACACTTACCATGTTTTCACCTGGTAAACGTTTAAGTTCCACCAAGTTGTCACCATCTAGAACAAGTTCTACACATTCACTCAAAATCTTTTCAGGTATGCGGACATCAATAGCAGGACGAGCCATGGAATATTCCTTCCAATGACGTTCTGTCATTTGACGAAACATATCGGGAATGTCATAGACATAAGTCGTGCCATTGCTTTGAGCCTGGAAGCGCTTTTGTTGCAAATAATCTTTGGTCATATAGGGTGTAGATATGGGTAGCCCATGAAGAGATCCTTGTTTATCTCCGTAAGCTTTGAATTTAATCTGAAGGAAAAGCAACCGATTTTTGCCTTCAATAAAATGAAATGTAGAGAGCATAATCAACTTACCAATCCTGTTTCTTTGTCGGTTTGTTCAGTGTACATGGATATATCTAGGAAATAGCCAGAATCATTGGCTATGCACAAGCGAACGGCTTGTGTGGGCGCTTGCGGGTTTTGTCTTATCAACATTTTCAATTCTGCCTGTAACACACGCAACTTCCATAGCCTTGGACCATAACGCATAATCATTTTTGTGACAGACTCTTCTATTTTGGCGGGATCCATTATAACAGTGGGCACAAAGCTCAAAAAAATATGGTTACAATCTGTGCGTTTGGCAAAAGGATGAGAGAAAGCCACTTCCAATTCATCCATAGCTTCGAGCAAAACACGTTCTCCCTCATTTTGAAGATATTCAAAAGAAGCTTCTTTGGTTATTAAATCAGAATGGCGAATAATGGAGCGTATAAAGAAACGGAAATCGGTGACTTCTTGGCCTTTGGATACTTTGGCTTTGCCGAGATATAAATGCATTTTTTGATTGGCAGTGGGTATTGCCTCGAGATCATAAGTTTTCATACGACTCAGTTCCAATTGGAAGGCACAGGCCGGTTCTAAATGGCGATAAATTCGATCTTCATCGAAATCATCGCGGGCACGATAGGTAAAGAATTTTGGAAATTGTCGCCTGAAAATTAATTTTTTTTTTTAAATCAATTAATAAATAATACACACTAAAACTTATATATTAATTACTTTTTCAAAGCCGCAAATGTTATACGTCTTATTCTTCTTTGGAACAATTCATCACGATGTTGCTTACAGTAGTTGCCAAATATTTGAGCCATTTGCACGTCATCCATTTCCCCGGTTTCGCGTACAGCAACACTAATTATATGAATGGGTTCAGTGGATTTAGCCTCTTCGGCAGCATTTGCTCTTGACACTGGATCAGAAAGCGAAACATTGATGGATGTACTCAAACGACTATCACCAATGGAATCGGCAGCTTCAACTGCCTCCAAAACTTTGGCACTAACCATTGCAGGCGATGCTAAATCTTCAAGCAAGTCCAAAATTTCATCGGAATACATATCGAAGTGTTCAAAAGAATCAAATGCAGCCATGCAACCGGTACGAAAATAGGAACCTGAAAAGCTATCGTTGGCGCTCTCAGCACTTTCCGAAGCCATACGCAAGAAAAGTCTATTTGGATGGGCAGTGGGCAGCATGAATTGGAAATGCACTAGCGGCAAACCACCTGACAGTTCCAAGTGTTGCAAACAAGTTAACTCATAAGAGGTATAAGCTCTTCTTACATACACTTCCAGGGCAGCATTGCAAACAGCTCGATTTGAATGATAGAAGAAATCGTGCAGGATATCAAAAATTGAGGTTTCCGACAGAATTAAACGTTGCAGATTTTCCGGATGGAAATCATGACCGTACATATCTACAGCAGACAGGAAAATGGACTCCATTTGGTTGTGTCTCAGTTCATAGGCTGGCTGATGGGCAGCAATTAAAACCTGTCTGGATCTTAAGGCGACACGAGAATGTTCGGCACGATTTAGCGAAGTCAATTCACTTAAAGTATTGTGCAACTCATCGGTTAGACCAGGTTCATTGGACCACAAATGATCGATAAGTAAAGTTACTAATAGATTCTTTTTGGCTACTTGGGAATGTGAAAATATTGTGCTCACCACCTTTTGCATGTCATCTTTGTTCTGCTCCCTTACTAAGCCAACGCACTTATCGTAATGGCCATGTTGGAATTGAGATTCGACATCGTAATATTGTCTTAGTAACTCATGTACAGCAGCCTTCATGCGTCCCCTAATGCCATTTCTATAACGTTGCACAAGTTGTACGATAGCCTGCGTAGTCAGAAAGAAGTTATCACGATCTGTCCGTTTTTGTAAAGTGGCAGCATGGGAATCAATAACACTGGCAATTTGTTGCGAAGGAAACTGAGCCAATACACTGGTGATGTTACGCTCATACAGAGTCATAAGCTTGCGTATTTTCTTTTCGACTGAGATGGGTATGCGCCCAGATATCGAAGCAATAACTTCTTGTAATTCAAGCAGAGGCAAAGAAGGATCCCTTAAGCTTTGCATAAACTTCTCAATGACATCCCTTAAGCGCTGAGCATTGTAGGGCTCCGGAAGGCAATAACCATCCAAAGTACTTTCCAAAATAGCTTTGTAGGTGTTGTGAACTCTGTTGAGTTTCTCCGGAAGTGGAGGATTTTCAAGTTGTGGAAATTGTCCTTTGTAAGGTTGGGCTTTGGTTACTAGCGAAGGATCATCTAGTTCTAAGTGGCCCAATAAAGAACCAGCATCTAAAACTGCTCCTGGTCTTCTCACAAAGGAAACGGTACCCGCCTCCTGAGATGTTAAAGTCATTACCATTTTCATGACTTCCATTTCTGCATATGCTTGTCCCTTACTGACATGAGCACCATCTTCAACCAAGAGATTAATCAATTTACCAGCTGAAGGGCTCCTCAACAACGAGGGATCGTTTTCTTTTTCGAATACACACGTTTGATTGGCAATCACAATTCGATAACGATCTACCTCTTCCTTCATGTATGTAGTATAAGAAGCTCCATCAAATGATAATAACATGCCACCATCGGACAAACGGTGCAACTCGATTTCTTTGAAGGAGTTATTCATCAGCAAGAAATATGTATTTGCACCACTTTTAGCTGCTTGAACTTTATAACGGATGCCAGAATTAATCAACTCCACATCAATAACATTGGTAAGTGTATTGGCAGCTTGAATTTGTCCTTTTTCCAAAGAAGTTTGGAAACTGCTGAACGCCTCGGTAATTTGGCGATCGGCAATATGCAAAGCACCGCATATAACACCCAGCAGAATATCTGGCTTTTCAGATTGAACTCTTTCAGCAATTAAAGCATCCAACCAGGCAGTATCAATGCAATTTTCCAAGAAACTATTCGTTTCCAACAGAGTAATTAAATATTCTACCGTAGTACGGAAATCGCCTCTGATTGAGAGTTCTTTCAATGCAATTACAAGATTCTCTCTAGCCTGCTGACGATTTTCACCCCATGAAAAACAATGGCCAAACTGGGAGTCAGCAAATTCGTGCAGACCGCCTGAAGCGGCAACACTAAAATAGCCCCATACATTTTTGCTGGATCGGAAATTTAGTTCCTGTACAGTACCCGAACTGGGTTTGAAACCTTCGTCAGGATTTTCTGAAGTAATACGGGCAGCAATAACATGACCGGAGGGGCGTGGCTTATTTGGTGGATTTTCAAAATCAATAATGGAAGTGCCCCAGGGACTTTCTCCATACAACAGGCGAATATCTTTCAAACGATAGAGAGGTACACCCATGCCGATTTGTAATTGACAAGCGGGTAAATTTACATCAGCCACCATTTCAGTACAGGGATGTTCAACTTGAAGACGTGGATTTAATTCGAGGAAGAAATATTTGCCCTCGGCATCATACAGATATTCCACAGTACCAGCACTAACATAACCTACCATTTTGGCTAAGCGTACAGCAGCTTTTTCCATATCTTCAAATATCTCGGGTTGAGCAACAATGGCCGGTGCTTCTTCGATTATTTTCTGATGGCGACGTTGTATGGAACAATCACGGCCAAACAAACTGATGGCATTGCCATACATATCGGCTAACAATTGTACTTCTAAATGACGGGCACCATGCGCTAGTTTCATAACGAATATTGGTGAACCGGGAACTTCAGCTTGCACTTGGCGGAAAAGTGCCGGAAACTCTTCAGCGGTATCAACACGACGAATGCCTTTACCACCACCACCTTCCGAAGCTTTAATCATGATAGGGAATCCTATTCAGAAGAATAAAATTATTGTTTTAAATGGGCTCTGCGTTTTTCATTTGCACCAAAATCAAAATTATTTGGAGATTTTTATATTATCTGATTGTTTGTTTGTTTATTTGAATGAAATACTTTATAAAGTAAATTTGCAAAGTATTTGATGTACAGATGCCGACGGGGTAACTCAGACCATATGCCGGCGATGTTATAACCCGTATTTTCTCCCATTACTGTGACTGACTGTACACGACCTATGCCTTTACATAGGAAGGAGCAACGTAGTTAACCACGGAATATTCCTCAGAAGAACTGTAAAACTATACAGTTATCTGAGGTGTTGAAATTAACTAGTTAATTAATTAGTTAATTATTATCTGATTGTATAAAGGTGTAGAAAAATAAAATAGATTCATATCGAATATAATTTATTTGTTGGTTTAGTTTTGTATGAGTTTCGAGGCCTACTATGCTTATTCTGTTGTGGTTTTTGAAAATAGTTTGTAATTTACAAATTGTGAATTCTCAGATGGTTTTCGGAAGTATATGCATAAGATAAGAGTTTTTTGAGTTTTCAAAACTGTGGTTAAAGTCTACTGATGATTTGGTAAAGCACCAATGAAATGCATATAGACATTGCTTGACCACCAACAAATAAAGTTCATTTAAAATAGTATTGTGACAACAAAATGTCAAATAAAAATTTCATAATATATTATTTTACGTTATTTTTAAGATACAAGCAAAATCCATAGCGCTTTTGTTTTCAATAATTTTAAATATCTGTATTTTAACAGCCATAACAAATATTTTTGAATACAATAATTTTGAGTTAAGGTTCCGTATGCTTTTTTTGCGTTATGTGACTTACCGATTTTACTAACAGCTGCCAAACCTTCTTCCACATTACTAACACAGCCACGATTGAAGAGTTCGCTAGATATTTTAATTTTCCGCCCACTATAGTGAGCCTTTAGTCCGGTACCGGACCAAGGTAGTGTAGGAATGTCCGCCGTTTGAGCTACAATAGAAGAAGCGACCTTGTCACCTAAAGCCCACATAGCTCTTTCCGGCGGACCCAAAAATACCAAGTTTTCCTTGTGCAGCAATTCTGGCAGTTTAGGGTTCTCGGAAGCATGACCCCAACCTGCCCAGACAGCCTGAAGAAAGAAAACAATATTTAGCAATCTCATCAAAGACAAATGAAATATAAAATAAATAAGGCCATAGGCGTCTTTTTGTAGATAAATATTTTATAAATTTATTTGCAAAGTACATCCATATATTGCGAATAAATAAATAAACTAAGGTGCATATAAACATTTGTATATACATACATAGTACATATGCATGAATAACACAATACTAATAATGTTTTTAGATAAAAATTTTGCAAGTAAACAAACTTACCTGCACTTGAGTGCGTAAAGCAATATCAACAATAAGTTCTACATTGGCATAATTATTGTTATTTGAACCGCCAGGCACCGGCACATAATGATCAGCCATTTTTATGTATTCAGCATTTGCTTTTAGATCTTCTGGAGTCACCATAACAACAAAACGTACGGCACGCTCATTCTTCAACATCTCATAAGACCAACGTCTTACCGAACGCATACACTTTACAGCCGCAATACCATTATTGGCAATCAATACTTTATTAATCACACGTGTACCGCCAAACTTCTTCACAAACTCCTCGGTGGTGGCAATGTGAAAGTCACGATCTTGATAACGGTCTTGTCCGAGACCAGTACCACGAGACATACTCGGCCTGCAATGAAACAAGAAAAGAAATCAGAAAATAAAAATATTTATGTACGTTCATAATATTTTAAGTATGTAATAAAAAAAAATAACAATTCAAGTAAGTTTATTGGTTTCCTTTTTACAAAAACAAACATTTTTAATGATGAAACTGGTTTCTAGTTACATCACTTTTTTGTTTGTTTGTAAATAAAATTTTTTTTAATAAATAAGGTGATCTTGCTGAAGTCAAAGACGTAAGATAAAACATGACACAAGCAAATTTATTTTTTTTTTATCAAGATCAAGCTATCAATCAGTGCAGTTTATGGTCAGGTAATAAAATTGATGTATCATGTTTAATTATTCAAAAGGTTAGCACTTTTAAGCTGTTTCTAAATTTCTTTTTGATTAAATAAATTAATATAATAGGTTTATTAATAGATAATTTAGAGAAGTTTTTTTTCTTTTTTAAATGTGTAGCCAGATTTTAAAGTAGTATAAAGCTGTATCACGTTCAGAAAACCGCTAAAAAGAGCTAAGAAATTGAATTTGAATCCAGGAAATGAAGATAATTACTTCACTGCTTCTTTGAAATAACGTAACATACGCGGCTTAAAATATAAATTTTTATTATTTTGAATGAAAAATATTGAATCAGTAATAAAATAAAACTTCTTGTTAGATAAAATTTCTATTGCATTAAAAATTCCTTTACTGAAAAAAAAACATTATCTGTAAAGGAAGCAAAAATGTCTTATAAATAATAAAACTTATCAAATAAGTATAACGAAGGGAACTTTACAAAGTCATTAATAATTCATATCTGAACACAAAATTTTTTACTACTAATAAATATTTAATCAATGAAAAATTTTATTAAAAAATTTCAGGCTAGAGAAGAGCGGAAAGATATGAAAAAAATCGTATTGATTACTCTAAATAATTAATTGTTAAATATTTCATCATGTGATTATTTTTTATTTGACATAAAATCGTAATCATAACCAGTATGTATAAATACTTTTTTAATTACATGTTTCGTTATTACGCGGCATTATTTAATATTTTCAAAATGAGCCTGTAGAAAAATTACCGCATTCGATATCGATTGAAATTTCAATACAATTTTAATACAAAATTTCGATCGGTAACGAATGCCGTAAGTTGCCTCCCGATGTATAGAAGTGAGCTTTCCTAGTATTTAAATTAAAATTTAAAACTGTTTTTTATATTCAATTTTTTAGGTGTTACTTAAGGTACGTTCACCACTGTCAAATAAAAAGATGGTCCTGCACAAAGCAAAACCAAAATGTTTAAATTTGTTTTTGTTTTAAATTTAAATTGTACCTAAGAAATTTTCTGTCTAAATAATAGGCCGGGCAGTAAATAAAAAACAACATTTTTTTAATTAGTACCAATATCCCTCAGAAAATCAACACACAATTTGATATTTATACATAAAATAAATATTTCATAATTTTTTTCTTATCCGGGCTTCACGACCATTGGATGATTATACTCGTACATGTAAATCGCTTGATTGTTACAGAAACTTTGCTATACTGTATTTCCTATTAGTTATACAAAGAAATAGGTGTCTTGGATATTGTCATTCAATTTAAACAATATTAAAATATATAACACAGCATAACTTAAATATTTTGGCCATTCATAAATAGTTTGTTGTCGTTATTAAGACTTTCAGCCCAATTCTTAAAACTCCCAGGGAAATGAATTCCCAGGGAATAAGTTTTTCCCAAAAATAAAATCCTCCAATTCTGAACAGTCTGGGAAGGGAGAGAGAATTCGAAACATTCGAAGTCAGCTGTTTTACTTCTTTTATCTAATGTTTACAAAAATTTTTTTGCAAATTTACCAATTTAATTTTATAAATTTTAAAAGTAAAAGTGTTTGGAGTGAAAAAAGAGGTTAGAGAAAAGAATAATGTTTAGTGCGGCATGTATAATGATAGCTGAAGAAGAAAACGATGAAAGTGAAGTGCTGGACAAGAATGAACAGAGGTTAGCAAGAAAAATATTACGTGATGCCACCAACCCACTTGAGCTACCGCAAACTTTGTAAGTAGATTCCTTACAAAGTACTATAATTGAATAAAAAAATGTTGTTTAGATTTGAAAAATATTACAGGGTAAATAAACCAGCCTTTATTTACCTTTTGGATATGTTAAGAGCACATATTCCACAAAAGAGGCAATCAGTTGCAGTTTCCCCACTCGTAAAGTTAAGTGCGACGCTTCGCTTTATGGCCGAAGGTGGGTACCAAACGGGTGTGGGGAAGGACTCTGATGTGTCTGTGGCACAAAGCACCTTCAGTAAAATTTTGACAGAAATTATAAATATATTTGAGGAGCATCTATGTCAAAGGTGGATAACTTTTTGCAAAACAGAGGATGAAAAGCGTAAAATTGCATTAAATTTTTATATAAAGCATGGTATTCCAAGCGTTATAGGATGCGTTGACGGAACGCATGTCCGAATTGTTGCTCCGTCTAATAATAAGCACCTATACTATAACAGGAAGGGGTACTACAGCTTGAATGTAATGCTGGTAAATGAATTTTGTCAAAAATATGTTAACACAAATTCTAAAACAATAAAAAATTACAGGTCTGTGACCATGAGCTGAGGATTCAGTACGTAGATGCCTCTCATCCTGGAGCGTGTCACGACTCTTTTATTTGGAACACCAGTGAGTTAAGAGCTCATCTTGAGCAAGAATACCTCAGAAACGGTAGCAATTATTGGCTCCTGGGTAAGGTTTTAAATATTAACAAAACAATATTGAAATATTAATAGATATATATTTTTTTACTAGGAGACGCAGGTTATTCATTAGAACCATGGCTTATAACCCCTCACAGATGTCCGCAAGATGGGTCTGTTGAAATAAAATTCAACGAAATTCATTCCAAGTGTCGTAACGTTATTGAGCGTACAAATGGTGTCCTGAAAAACAGATGGCGATGCCTTCTTGGAGCTAGAGAATTATACTATGCTCCAGAAAAGGCAGCTAAAATAACAAACGTTTGCTGTGCATTGCATAACGTTTGCATTTATTTCAAATGCAATATGGAAGTTTACGATGAAGAAAATGTAGAAACTCTCAGCGTTCAAGACGATTATGAAATATCCTTAGCCTCTCCCCAGTATTTGGCCGTTGCCCAAAATATTAGAAATAATATAGGAAACAATTTGTGAATTTTATTTGCCTTAACTTGAGATTAGTTTTCTTTTAAATTTCAGAATATAAAAATAATACCACGTTTTTTTAATATTGTTAATTTAAAAAATAAACATCACATTTTATTCATTGTTCATCATATTTTATAAAAAAAAACTTAAAGCTAAATAAATAAAAAATTAAAATGACTTCATAAATCTTATATGCATTTTTTTAATTAGAAAAAGGAATAAATAACAGGTACTTGATGGCGTACAATTAAATTCAGTGCATAACCTCTTGTAGCTCCAAAAGACGACGGTTTTTTTCAATTTTGTCCTCGATTTCTCTCAGCCTCAATTTCTCCATCACCAAGTTGTGACGTTTGATCTCTTCCAGCTCTGCCTTCTTTAAATCATAAAGGTGATCAATAGAGCGATATATTTTTTTGGTGCTCTGAAGTTGCTCCTTCATCACCTCCAGCATTTCTTTTTGAATACCAATCTCCTCTTTGAGAATGTCGGTAGTTAATGTTTGTTTTGGCTTTTGCTTAAATTTATTTACCGGTGCTTTTGACGGTGTTTCTGTGTCACTCAGTAACAATGCCAAAACTTCGCTAGGATCCTCTTTGGAGTCCATCTTCAACTTTTTAGCAGGTGGTTTTTGGGGCGTTTCTTCATTATCGATACCACTGCTTTTAGGCTCATCATCGGGTGTGGAATCCAACAATATTTCTAGCGTTTTTTCTACACCAGATGCGCCTAACCCGAATTTTTTAGAAACGCCCTCCACAGAGTCTTTCATACAAATCAGATTATAAATAATTTCCTCATTTGCAGAAAACCCCTGCTCCATATTTGGGCCTCCACCAGTTGCCCGAGAAAATTTTAAATTTTGTGCTGCCTTATGGCGAACATACTTCTTTTGGTCGCACCAAACCTGAAAAATAAATTTATCATTTGCTGCTATGAAAGGAAAATTTATTGCCCCTTAATAATTCATACCTTTTTCCAATCGGCGATACTTTTAAGTGGTGGCCCAGCTGCGTTTAATTCCGCCTCTAAATTGCGCCATATTGCATTTAAGTCATCTTTGTTTCCTTTAAACCATCCCCGGGCAACATCTGGGTGGGACTGCATTGCATCTATAAGGATCTCCATCTGTTTCTTATTTGTTGTTTTTGACCTAAAAATATGAACAAATTGAGATATTTATAAAATTTTTAATGAAAATTTTAAATTACTTACATTTTTTGGCACAATCCTCTTCAAATTTTTGGCGGAATTATTCCCAAAATTTTTCATCATTTTCCCTCTTTTTATGACATTCGTAATAGCTACTTTTTTCCCGGGGAAGAGTTTCCCAGTTTCGAAGTTTGTTTAGAATAGGAGGAAAGTAAAATCTCCCAGGGAGAATTGTTTTAGAATAGCTTATTTGGGAAAAGAGAAAAAACTCCCAGAAAGTTTCTGTTTAGAATTGGGCTGTTTATTTTTCTTCCATTTAATTTTCATTGAAGAGTAAAATTCAAAAACTAAACCGATTCAATATGTATAACCTTTTAGGCAAATGTAAACATACATACATACATGCACATACATATATTGCAAAATTTTTGTGTTAATGCAAATGTAATTGAGAATTGCAACAATATTGCGATAAATTAAAAATCAAAATAAAAATATAAGTTGAATGATACCTTTCCTTGCGATAATTTGGTTTAATAACAAAACAAAAACGTTTGGAATAAAAGCCGCCTCGACTTTTTCGTATGGTGATATGTAGCGGGGTGTCGCTTTGTAGAAGATTTTTCGAAACATGACGAGCAGCCGTCATTTTTGACAACAAAAAGCTTGCCTTAGAGTATAGAAAAATATTTTAAATGCATGTATTCAAAGTATTATTTCTTTTGTTTCAGTACTCACGGTCCATTTCATTAATAGCATATAATAATTTCTTTCATATAATTTTAACTATATTATTGAGTTCTTATTGCTAACACTCGCGTATAGAATGAAATAGAAAATTATTGTGTAATTTAGAATTGTTCGTTTTATTTTTCGTACTTTCCGGCAAAAATAGCACACATTGTAAGCATTTTGTTACTGTTACATTGAATTACATACGAGTTTTTATTCCTTTTTTTTAGGTCGTTTATGTATCTGACAAAAACGTGTGGCAGATTTTTCAATATGAAAAATAAAGATATTTTGCAAGATTTAAATTAAAAATGCTGTAGTATGATTATTTCATTTCGATTATAGTTTCTATTTATTTTTTCTTCGTCTGTGACACAACCAAAACAAACCAGTGCGGACAACGAAATGAGAAAACATGAAATGTACATACTGCACATTCACACCTACTTTGTACGTGAGTATAGCATAGAGAAGCAAGCAGTTTTAGTGGTACTTTGGTACTATTTGTGTTGACAAATATAGAAGAGAATTGTGAAAGTCATTGATTATTTTGTTATCAGTTAAGGCCATTATTGAAAAGAAAAGTTTGATAACACTTCTAGTTGGTATGTATTGTTTAATAGCACTGTGAGCCAATGAAACACACTTCAAAGATGACCGAGTTGAAGTTATTATCCTGTTAGAGCATATCACTTACAATTTTCATAATAGTTCAAGTTCAACCTGAATATTTGAAAATAATGCTGAGGAATTCCAAATATGTAAATATGTACATATGTAAGGAAGAATGTACTTATTTATACATGTGTTTAGCTTACACATGCTTTTATAGAAATATAAATAGATTAGGCAAATTTCTTCAATTTGATTATTCAAATTTGAATAATTATATTCAAAATTGAAACCGCAAATTTCAAAGAAAAGGAAAATTAAAATGCAATAAATTACGCGACTGCTAGACACACCAATAGGTAGTGCATAATATTGAACAATACTAAAATGTTATTAAATTTTCTGAATATTTGTGCATTATGGTATTTTATTTATTATGTAACTAGAACTGCGCCCCGTGGTTTCACCCGCGTAAGTCTATACCCCGTGGGAATATCGGGTTAAAAGTAGGCCATGTGTTGAGAGATATATTGTCTCTAGCTGGAAATATGTATGCGTATAGCCGTTAACCAATTACGATTTCATATTCACATTCAAATATACTCGTATTACAATATATTACAAAGTTATATGTAGCTATTGCAATATACTCCTACAAACTATATTAAACGATTTTTTTCGTTCATCATAAGGGTACAAATTTTGTGCTTTAGAAACCCGTGTGTAACTTCAACGATATTTGCGGCGCACGGCAAAACATGTCGCCGATTGTAGAATTTGTTCCTACTTACTCGACACTTATCGTTATATTTTGGAAAATTTACACAATATCTTTATAAATTATAGTCTATGTATTATTCTGATGTATCAGCTAAATTATGGTAAAGTTTCATTAAAATCCATTCAGTAGTTTTTGCGTGAAAGAGGAACAAATATCCACACTCACAAACAATCGGCTTTATAATATTAAGTATATTATGTAATAGTAATTCAAAACTTTTTCACTACTCAGAATTTTTTGTGCAGTAACTGCTATAAAAAACAAATAAAAAACATCTAAAAATTTTTTGTTAACAATTACATATATGTACGTATGTCCGTTCGAATACTTTCCCATTGAAATCCAATAACTGTGTGTTATAATTAAATACTCTGATTGCAAATAATTAGCTCTAATGAGAGTAGAAAGAAAATTATTATCTGAATATGAAACGCAAAAGATCATAATTAGCAAATACTAAAGTTCAAATGTAATTAAGATTTCAAGTTTTTTTTTCGAAAAACCTTGCATTTTCTTTCTTTCTTTAATTCGGACCAGCACTCACGGGATGACCACTGCTCAAAGGTCAAGGGTCAGGGCACTGCACAGGAGTCAGAGCATTGCTCCGGAACTAACTTTTACATCGCCTGCAAATTTTTTGCTAAATGCAATGAAATTATTTACCAGATTATAATAAAAAAAATGTATCCCAAAAATACTTCGCTCTTGTAGTATCATTTTAAGATCTCATGCAGCTAAGAAAACATCTGATATGTATGTAGTGGTTTTAACATTGACAGAGAAAAGCTTAAATATAACCGGTGAGCTATTTTTGTCCCATTTTAATGCCTATGAAGTTTACCTTGACATACGTTTTTATGAGGTATTAAATCATGAACATAAAATTAATTAATTTAATTTCTTTTTTATTCTGAGTCACAATAATGTCATAATTCCTACATCTTGAAAAAAAACAGAGTTACAGCTATTTTTGTTGTCGGCTTTTTGTCTTGACCGTATTTACACATCTATGCATGTATATAAACATAAAGTACACCTAGAACTATTTTTAAGCGCTCTCAGAGTACATGGTGTACAAAATCGTAGAGTATACTAAGACAGATTGTGACCGAATTATAGAAACATTTAGTGCATATAAACAAAGTTATTGAATTCCTTTATATTTGGTGTTTTAGATAATGACAATTTCGTACGTGCTAAATTTTTAAATTATTTTTAAATACCGCATTCTCTATGGATTGTATTAACCAAATTTTTTATTTCTACTCTGTTGTATTATTGAATACAACAACGATAAATAAAATTTCAAAAAATCGTAGTATCTACTAGGTACACAATCGTCAGCCTGAATTTGATTTAAATATTTAGTTACTAAACCTCAGATATTTGTTTATACATATACATATTTATGTAGCATAGATATAATTATTACTTCAAGCTAGTTGTATTTGTTGGAACGTTCAATAATTTTGTTTGATCCATGACAGGGTTGGAATTCGTCGTAGAATCTTCATTCAATTCGCCGTTTGTTACTGTTGCAGCAGCCATTGCTGCGATTGGGTTGGTACTGGAATTCCCTGTTTCCTGAGATTCGCCGGATTCAACAAGTACAAATCGTTTACTGGCTCGTCTTTTCAGCATTGTTGCTAACAGTAGTATAGAAACTACTAAAATCGAGAATAATAATATCACTTTAACAATCAATTATTAACTTCCTTTTAAATGGGAAATAATTGTTAATTTATGTATGCACTTATATGTTATACGTTTTACACGTTTTTTTTAACAACAACAGCAATTATCACAACACTAAAAATAACTAACGACTTTTAAGGTAAGCGTTTTTTTCTTCTTCACGTTTTATTAACCAACAATCGAACAGTGCAGAAAATATACGGTGTAAAGTCTTCAACGTCGAAAATACTACTAAAGCTTAAGTCTGAATACAAATCAAAACAAGTTAATACGACGTTCAAAAGGTTTATTATTCTTGTTATAACGTACAACCAACAGTAAAGAAAACATTTAAAAAACTAGTTTATTGTTTGCGCATAGAGAAAGCGAGAGGGTTTTAAGTTGTTTTATTTATTCTATTCTTTATTTAAAAAAGAAAACAAAGATTCCTTAGCGCAATATATTACAACAGTTTTGACAATACAGATACAATTCCACCAAATACTTAATAATTTGGTTCTCGTTAATACTTTCAAGTTTTTGTTTTCAACATCTCTTTTATTTCAATGAGTAGAAGAGTGTTATTTCTTTCATATGTTTTTTGCGGCTTTTATATGAACTAATAGTAAACGGTAGTGTTGATTGCAGGGGAACTTTAAAGGTAATCAGTTTTTGGTACCTTAATTTATGAAGATTTGGCTGAACAGCACATAAGGAGTTGTTAATTAGAACTCGATTAGTGCCATGCTAGCGTAAAGTACATGCATAACAAGCGTCAGACCGTCTGCAAGGCAATACCACACAGAGCAGGATCAGTTTACGTCTCAGTTTCGTCATATAAACTTAAAAATTTTATTTTTAGGAATGTAGGTTTAAGTAATACAATTTGTATTTTTACATTATTTTTGCATGTAATAACTAACGTCCACTAAGGGGCCGGGGTCCAAAAATATATTTTTTTTATTTAATGGCTCCTAGTGTAACGCGTTGGACTTTCTTTGACATAAAAATATATGATTTGCTTAACAAAATTACAAAAAAAAAAAAAAAACTTTAAAGATTATGTTGTTTTTAGAGGTTGGTTTAGTCCTTCTTAGGGGAATTTTTTCCCTCTGGCCCGATTCAGCCCATTTACGAACTTGACCTGTGGTATCCTTTATTATATATTTATATAAAATTTCAAGGGTCTGGCTCTTTTCGTTTGGACTGAATCGTGATTTCCACAGATGGAAGGACGGACATGGCTAGATCGTCTTAGATTTCATCACTGATCAACAATATATATATTTTATGGATATTTCGCTGCGTTACACACGGAATGACAAAGTGAATAATACACTCCAATTCTTTTTTGGAGGGTATAAAAACGAAACGAATGTTATAGTAAATCTTGTGAATGATATGACATGATTTTACATTACATAAGAAAATATTAACAAAAAAAAAAAAAAATAGCACAACCTAAAACAACTAAGATACATTTATGTATCATAATAGAAATGATTTGTATAATATACATTCATAAATATGTATGGTTAGAAAAAGCTTTCAAATGCTGTTATTAGGTCTGTCTGCGTACACATATTTTGCATTATTTTGTGCAAAATGTTGCAAAATCTTGCAAAATGTTGTCTGCGTACTCCAAATCTCTTGCAGCGAGAGAGCCAAAAAGAGAATTTTTTGACAGTTGGAATTTAGAGAACTTGCAAAATGTTGCTGGAGAAATTTCTGCTTGCAATATTTTGCAACTAGTTTGAACAGCTGTTTTTATTTACTGTTTGAATGAAATAATTTTTGTGAAATAAAAATAACAATTGGAATTTAACAATGCAGAGGCAAGTAGTTAGAATTGTGTTGATTTTTAACGTTTATAATAAATTATAATTAACAAAACATTTTACTTCGTGCTAGAAACGTCCAAATATACAGTGCGACCGTGATGACCAGCAGAACTTTGTGAGACAAACTTTGCGTACACATATGCTAAAATTCCTTTGCTTTGTTTTTTCAATCGTTTACTAACCGATCAGCTGTTTTCTTGCAAGATTTTACTGGATGCTGTCTGCGTACTTTTTCAGATATTTTCAGCCGACAGAGTAAAATTGGTCTTACTCTCCCAAAAAAAGTTACTGAGTATTTGCTACTGGAAAAGTACGCAGACAGACCTATTATTATTATTCTTTTTTTTTTGACAGTTATTATTATTTTTTAAAATAATTAAAATTGAAGGAGCATCGTTCCCGACCGGCGCTCGCCACTGTCACATATTTTTTGTTATATTTCTTAACCACATAAAAACGAAATAAAATTTAATTGCAATTTTTCTACCTATTGAATTCTTTAAGAAACATGTAAAGAAATTATAAATTTCATTGACCGAATAACTTTAACAGTTCAAAATAAGACTGAAGAATATATTTTTACAGTCCCTTGATTTAATATACTAATTATAGAAAGATAGTTATATCATAAATTTAATTTGTTCATAAGACTCTTAAAATTTTAATTACACTCTGTTTAAGTAGCTTTTACATCCACAAGTAGTCGCTTTTTCGATTAACAAGTAGTACCCAATTTCGTTGCATTGCATGTTTTAATTCAAATATATTTACTGTGTATCTGTGTGTGTTTATACATGTATAATATTTATTATAAAATATTTGTCTTCTAAATATCGTACGATGTTTGTTGACGTATAGTATTCGTCTCCTAGAATTTTATTGTAAATATGTATGTATTGTGAGTTTATCGGTGAGCGAATTATGAGAGTGAATTTTTAATTTTGTTTACAATCAAGTACACATGATGCTATTTAATGATGACGTAGTCAGTCGTTCATATCGGCAAGCTTGTTAATTTTGTTTTATTTTATCAAATCACCTGTTTGCTAAAATCAGGCACGGATCTAGCATAAACTTTAGGAAGGGGAAATTAAATTTTTTGTTTTAATTTCTTTTAGTATCGTAGTAGAGCTAAAATGTATTTTAATAATTTTAAGAGAAGGAAAACATAACCACGGAGATCATAGTGTCGCGATGATTCATATTCATTTCATAAATCCATCTTTATTAACATCTTATACTTAGCATATAAATTTATAATTTCTAGATTTTATCTATAAATGATACTACAGCAAATAATATTGATAATAGAAAAAAAACTTGATATTAACAATTTTGATTTTCTTAGTGTCGCGATGATTAAAGACCGGTCAACTTATGCAAGAAAAATGAAAAATAATAAAAATAACTTACCTCAACCGTTTTCTTCTTTCAGAAATGTCCCCATTTGCACGAACTTCATTGTCTATCTTTTGTGGAAAGTTATCAGTAGATTCTGCTGCCTCCAAACCATTAATAACATCTTCATCACCTACCTAAAATATTTTCATATTAATAAATTTCATGACACATTCATAAACATTAACTGCCGTTTCATCTTTAACTCGAAATATATTTTAAGACAATTTGTTTCAAAACACATTTCCAATCTAAATTATATGAATACGGTCGTAATGTTTTCCTAAATCAAACAAGATTGGACTGGGTTAATATATCAATTATGGATAGCAAAACAACTTAAATTTTTCGAAATTTTAAAATTATATGTATATGGATTAGCTTTGCAATAGTTGACAACTTCTAATGCATATACGAAGTAACATGATATTTTTTTTAGACTTTTGTCTTGACTTTGCATTCAAGACAAAAGTACATACAATACTTCAGCTCCGTTTACCATCCACAATTGACACATAAAAATTTCTATTGAAACATGGAGAATATGTTATGATTAAAAAATGCAATATCTAAACAAGATATATTAGTTAAATCGTTCGATATATTATTTAAATCGTTCGATTCACAAAAATTAAGCAAATGATGATCGGACGATTTGAATCATTCGAAGTTAATTTCGAATTAAATGTTTTAAGAGGTTAAAACCTAAACATTAGTTAAACAACTAAAATATGAGTTGTTTTTGTATATACTCCCGAAACTTAAGACGATTTCAAATCATTCGATTTACAGTATAGAGCTTAGTGTGATTTAATTCCCTAAATATTTTATGGTATATGAACGTAATAATTTGCCTGAGTGGTACTCAACCTACCTCTCCGTTTATGCCGAAAAAAAACTTTTTTATCAAGCCTCCCTGTAATGTAGTAATGTTTTTGTAATTACTAAAACATTCAAATATAAGGAATCTTAATTAGGCTCAAATTCCAAAATTTATAAAAAAATATTATAACTGAGAGGTGTTCTAAATTTAATATTGTCTTGACGTGACGTTGACAAATAATTACACACCAAGGGGAATTTTTAAACAACCGACAAACTTTTCGTATCAACACAAAAAACATGATAACACACTTTTCCAAATACCACCATATTTTTTCTAAACTATTACCTTTTCGAATAGAAAAAAAATGTTCTAAACAATTTAATTAAAGTCTAAGAGAGCGAGCTTGAGAGCCTAATTAAAATTCCTTAGACTTGAATATTAATTAGTGTTCGAAAAAATTTTGAAACAGTTATTTCAATTATTAAAGCATTTTTAAAATAAACAAGGAAAATGCTATTAAAAAACCCACAACCCATAACGCAAGTAACATCTCCAATATCTGGAGGTACTGGAAAAGAACCGGATTTTTGTTCCTTTAGCAAATAAAGCTCAATAACTTTGCTTAATATTAACAAATTTTCAGTTCAAAATGAGGATGACTAAATTATTACTGTATAAATTAAGCACGGAAGACCTTTTTTGTAATCTGGCATCACTTGTGAGAAAAGTGATTTCAAATATTGAAAAACTTGTATGTTTGTACAAGATACATATTTGCCATTTTCTTAATAATAATAATAACTTTTTTACATGGATATGTTCATATGAAAGATACATACCTCCTTATGCACATACATACATACATATAATTGTTCATCAGTGAATCTACTTACCAAGAAACTTGGCCTATCGCTGCTTGAACTACTCATGTCAATGTTATTGTTAATAATGCTATCCGTCGTTGCAAGATCTTGATCAAAATCTGGACAATTTCTTAAACTATCACAAATTGCCTGTGATTCTTTAATGCTATCACTTGAAAACTGCACCCTTTTTATGCTTTTCGTTGAAGAGTTCTTGGAACTATTTTTATCAAAATCTAAAGGTTTATCTGAAATAAAATAGAAAACCAAGCAAAAAAAAAATAAGTCATTAATAGTAAAATAATTTATTAAATA
Organism: Linnaemya tessellans; assembly: GCA_951800035.1. Lineage (NCBI taxonomy): Eukaryota > Metazoa > Arthropoda > Insecta > Diptera > Tachinidae > Linnaemya > Linnaemya tessellans. The sequence continues at coordinate 116,490,519 of OX637534.1, read as the reverse complement.
CAAGTCTCTTAATAATACTCTGCGTGACAGGCGGTTGATAGTGTGTCCCCAAAAAAGCCAATAAGATTATAATAAAAGTGATGGAAACTAGTGCAGCAATTAATAGCATCGGTGAATTTATGTAAAAGTTAGTGGCTTGTAATTAAGTTTTATTGTATTTTTATTTCAAATGCAACTCAATGTTGTTTGACTTTCAGGCGTTTATACGTCACAAACATCGTTTTGAGTCGTGTTGTTCTATATTTGGGAAACAGTTCTATATAAAATCAATGCAGTTGTTTTAGTTTTTTTTTCGTGAAGCCTTTCAATAACAGATAAGCACGGTCACCTGATGGTATGATCTATAAAAAAGTTTAAAATATTTATATATGTATGTATGCATATATACTATATAAATTTAGTAATTTGATTAAATATTAAATAGTAATACCAAAATATTGAAATCATTTAAAGTTGGCATTGACATTATTGCTCTCACACAACATTGTTGCGAAAGGAAACATTATTTTCAACTAAATGCTTATATGTAGTATGATCTAAACTAAATAATCGAATTCGAACAATTGGCTTGCAATCACTAATAAATATAATAAAAGTAAATATACATACATACTATATTTGGTAAATAGAAACGCTTGTTAGTGGGACACAAATCAGTTGTTTTTCAATTAGATATTATGCCGTAGCTTTTTATTTAATTATTTTATCACATATTTCAGGAGAACACTCATTTGGATACTATAAACTTGTACTATTCTCGTTCTGTGCTCTGAATTTTAATGTATGTAACAATATTGTTCGATTCAAGATCTTATATTTAAGTCTAACCAGGGATACCTTAAGTGATATTGCAATTGTTTATATTTAAAATTTATTTAATGACATTTGGCATCGATTTGTTAGTGCATATTTTTGCACCAACATATTTGAGTATTTTTTAATTGTTTGGTTGCGACAACAAAAATATTTTCTTTTGAAATTCAGCTTAAATTTGGTTGAGTCAAGACGAACTCTCAATCTCAAATAGCATAGATGAAACCAATTTAGATGTTTTTATTGTTTCTGATCTTTATAAAATGTGTAAGACATTCATTTTTTAATATTTGTCAAAATACGTGATAAAATTTTGTTAAAGGAAATAAAATATAGTGAATAGCGTAAACGGAATAAATCGATTTACACATTTTTGAAAACATACAGTGAAAACAAAAATACAACAAATTCAATCAAAAATTGTAAATTTTTGGCTCATATTTTATAAAACACTTTTTTAGAGCATATGTTTGGTTTCCCTGGCTGTAACCCATGAAACCAAGAGGTATTTTATCACACAACTATTCTACACAAATATATTCTTCATTCGAGTATATATGTTTGTAACACTTTATCTTGGCGGTATTTATCATTTTGTGTTTCGCATGTTTCATTTATCTCTTAATTTAGGATATTTTGAATAGATTATCCGATTTCAAATAATTTGTAAATGTTTTATTGAAGCGAAAATATTTAATATATTTCCCAAAAATATAACTTTAAATGTATTCAAACATTCTGCCGCCATGTACCATATGAAAGACTAATTTTTTCTTGTTTTCCTTTCATATACATACATACATTTAACTTAGGAAATATGTAATCATAGTAAACAACTATAAAATTATTCAACATATTCCCAACGTGTTTAAACACTTAAAAAATTTAAATTTACATAATCGGGGAATATATCCCAACGTAGATTATAATCATGCATAGCTGACGGTTCTAAAAAAAAACGTGAACCATATACAGCTTGAATAAATTATTTTGTACAAACGCGTATTAAGAGGTATGTCAGTCTGTTTACATTTAAATTGTTTTTAAATAAGTGTTTTTCAAATATTTTTTGCATATTTATATTAAAAAAAAGTTTCATTAAGTACAATGTTCGAATGTAAATCAAAGGTTTTTAATTCCTACCAAAAGAATGCAGAATGAAAATACATAAATACAGTAGATCATGGTTATAAAGAACTCGAAGAGCACCCAAATTTTTAATTGAATATATTGTGCACAGTGCTGGCAATAAAAAATAATATTTTTTTTTATTTTCTCATATTGCGTCAATTAGTTTCAATAATGTAACACAAATGCTATAATCGTCCGTATAATAAACAAGTAAATTAAAATTCTGATAGAAGAAAAACATTTCTCTTTTACTTGGGCTGGCTGGCTCACTACTCATGCAATGCATTGTGCAGGAACTATTTTTTTTATATTTAGATATTTCTTATACTTAGACATTATTGCTACTTTTATGTAATATTTAGATTTATATTGTATATTAAGCTGCTAATAGTATGAAATGAAAATATTTTGTGTTAAAATATTGAATTCCTAAATATTAATTGCAAACCGCACTTGATGCAGATATTTTAACTGCGTACTTTTTTAATGGATTACTTTTGTTTTTATTTATTTTCCTACGTTCTTTATAACGGAGTTTTACTGCTCACCAATATTTTAATATTATTTACGTATAGATTTTTGAGCGAAATCTCGGGTAGAAAAATAAAAAAAAAATACAAAATGGCTAACATCTAATTAAATTTCATCTTCATTTTATTTAAATCACTGGCTCAAGTGTTTTACTATTCGCATAAACACTAATTTATTTATTTATGTTCTTAATTCGTTCAATAGCTTAATTAATATTGCAAAATACTGTATCTAACTGAAAGAATTATACATAGTAAATATGTACATATTGTCATAGAAAATGCAAAACGTTCTAAATAGCAAAATATTAAAAAAGTGACTTAAGTACGTCACCTTTTCCGGCAACAAATGACGAAGGTATTAACGTAACAGAAATGCAAAAGAGCTCTAACTAACACTTTGCTGGCAATGAGGGCTTGTATACGAAAATTTGTCTCAAACGTTTCAAATCTTGGGAGTCAGTTATTATTATTACTTGCAGCATAATATATTATAAAACCGAAATAAATAATGATTATAAACAGATTTCAAACAAATGTAACAAAGTAAGTCCCCCAAAATTACATGTTAAGAGATTTAAAATATCACAAAAAATTGCATCATATCGAGGTTTAACCGTCAACAAGATTAAACGATTTATACTTTTGAACTTAGCTCTTTTATCGAAACTTGCTTAAAATGTTCGATGTTATCAAGACTTTGTTATTACAAATCAATATAAAAAAAAAGACAAAGCAATGACAATTATCGTAAAATTTTGTGGTAACTGCTAATATATTTTTCATTTAAAAAAATTTTTTTCCTTCTGTTGTAAAATATTAGATATGACGCTTGTCTTTTCTATGACGATATCTTGAATAATTTTTAGACTAGATATTGATATAGTAATACACGCATTTGTAGCTTGATCTAAAAGCATGAGTATTCAAAACTTTTTTAATGAAAAATTTATCTGAATAATTTTTTTATAATTATAACCAAATATCTTTCAGTGAGCAAAGAACTTTTTCGTTTTCCTGTCTAGAATTTTCAATCGGAAAATACCTGTATTATGCCACTGCAAATATTAGTTTTAGTTTTAAAACTCCATCTAAAAAGAATTGAAAAAATGTTAAATTTTTTTCAAAAAGAAAATGACGTTAGTTTTAAATCCAAAAATTTGAGTTGGAATAAACATTTCCTGTTGATATATTGTTTATTACTTTTTCGTAAATTTTAGGAACAACACGTTACACAATCAGGCTGAATATTTTTAGAAAGGACTTCAAGATAACATTAACTACATATGTCTAATTTTTCTTAGAAGCTATTAAACACTTTTACAATTGCAATTCCTTTGTTAACACTTGATCACATATTCCTTATACATACGAGTATATTTTTACTTTTGATATGTACCTTGAACTTTATTGCAAATTTGGTATTTTATAAACCACTACGGCAATTGTTTTTAATTTTATTTAGCTTTTATTTTAAATATATTTTTACAAAATTTCATCGAACATTTTGAGAACTGTTCACTGTTTTTTTTTTATTTTTGAAGTACGAGTATGTATGCAAATGTTATTTCATATGCAATAAATTTTAATCAGAATTTTTCTTTATTAAAAAAAGCCGCGACACACAAGTTTTAGAGTAAAAATGGTCTTAAAACGTCGACAATTGACTAGCGACTAAACGAATTAAAGTAAAGCCATTATCAATTCCTATTAGATTTTTTTAATAAAAACTTTATAAAAAAAATTAAATAAGAAAATCAGAATACAGATGTGTGAAAACAAACAGCACACCATAGAAAATTAATCAATTATATAATTATATAACAATGTTACAAAACTGTATTAAAAAAAGAAACACTATAATGAATTTAATTGACAAATAATTACAATAACTAAATCCATACATATTTGGCATTTATTTTGTATTATCTCCCTTATATGTACAAGAAATGAAATGCATATATGTACTTTATCACATCGGCAAAATGATGTATGAAAAATTTTTTTTTTGAAATACCTCCATAATGTGTTTAATTTTTTGCCCTTTATTCAAAAAATTCTTTTACATTTTATGCAATTATTGTTATAAAATATTCGAGAAACATTCGTCTAAATGGCTAATACAAATATCTAAATATGCCCGGACATCACATATCACTAGTACGTGCATACTTAGTTGCTAAACTTGTATGCACGTTTGTAAGCATAAGGCCTGCGTATGTGCAAAGATAAAGAAGACACAATAATAATGTTAGCCATAGGTTGTTTAAATATGGATGTACATACATGCATATATACATACATACGAAAAGATTTAGATTAATTTTTGTTAATACATACTATTTTCTACAGCAGGTCGCGCAAGCCGCGATTTAAATGAAATTAGATATTTAAGTACATAAGTGTGTATGTAAAGAGGAACAACTATTTTTCTGAAGACTTTTCAAACAACAACGTAAGTGTGATTTACAAATTAATTTGCTTTATTTGACTTGTTTTTGAATAAAACATTCCACCTAGGAACTTCGAGACTGTGTTAATTAGACTTATGATGTTTTGCCAAAAGTCAACGTAAAATTAAAAATAATTTTTTGTTTGTATACAATATGGTATGTTTTCTTATAAACAAATATATTAACAAAATGATTATTTCAGGTTAAAATATTTATTTGTAAGTTCAATTTTGATAAGAAATTTAAACACAATTAATATATACCACAAATAATAAGATTTTTAATTTAATTGATATTTTAGATAGACATGGTATCATAAAAACTTATGTTTGAAATAGTCTTTATACTACATATTCATAAAACATTTATATAAACATATAAACTTTTGTACATTATTGTTTATTTGTTAATTTTGCGTTCGTAAGAACATACATATGTCACGGATATACTATAATTTTTAATCGCAATATTTTAAAAACGCCCAGAAGAGTGACAAAATGCAAAACGGTTTCAGTAACATTATATATTCCACTTCCTCATTATTCTATAAGTTTCTGCACATCTGTACCACTACATTGCGTTTTTAACTCAAACTAGGTGATTACCATTTCAACAACATTGTTATTGTATTATGAAATTATTAAACGATTAAAAATTATTATCATGATAATAAGAACTATTAAGTAGGGAACTTCAATTTTGTGATTCTTTTTAAAGAAGTTAACATAAAATATTCAATACATATTTTTTTTAAATTTTCCGGAAGATTTTTTTTTACATTTTGCTTTTTCATGAAATATAAGAAAAGTAAAATTTCTAATGTGTATAAAAATGTATCATTATTCAGTTTTCCAAAACGGTTACAGCCTGAATAATTTGACATGTTTGGTACATTTAAATCGAAATGTTAGAATTTGAGAAATATTATTTCTTTCTGGCAACACTTACTACTGTCCTAAATAATCAGTTTTCTAAGCTGACAATGCTGGGCTTAGCCTATACTAACGCAATTCTTATTTGAAGATGATAAACACATGTAAAGTTATGGCGCGAGATTCCACGTCCAATAGGAAGCCAAGGTCAGCGTAAGCGAACTGCATACTTCTGTGAATGCATATGGAGCAATATACAAATAGGTATGTACATAAAGCTTGGGTGGTATTGTGTTGTAGAGAAATTAAAACATATCTTAAAAAATAATTTTTGGAGGGACGGAGTAAGCTCAAAACAACAACAAAAAATAATAATAATAATTGAGAACAGAATCCAGTGTTGCCGAACACGAGGTTTTTTGTGTTTATTATAATATGTAAGTATGTATATTGAACTTGCATCGAATATTTAATTAATAAGTACTTAAATCTAAAAATTTTAATTATACGGATAGCCAGGAAATTGTCATAGTTTGTTCTTATATCTATCTGTTACAGTTGCATCCAAGAGCAGCTTTCTCATATCTGAGAATAGTTGTACATTGACAAAAGTTGTGAGGTTTATAAATTACGCACGAGTAATTTTAATAACAATATATAAAGGTAAGTTAAATATCCATATCGCTCTCTAAGCTGTAGTAATAGTAAAGTTAATATACGTCATTATTTGGTAATTTTCAGACCCTTTATATCGTGAGTAGCAACTTTTAGACGAAATATAGAATTTTGATGCAATCTCCAATTAAATTTTCTAACATTCATATATTTCACATTGACATGTAAGAAAATAACGGTAAAACAATCCATTCAAGTTATGGGAAAACGAGATACTGGTAACACCGAAATGTGTCCATATGCTCATACATATGTACGGATGTGTGTATGGAGACTATAAAAAACTACAAACAACAAATTATGTACATAGATAAATAGATGAAAAAGAAATTACAATTAATATGGAGACATTTTGTACACCATAGACTTTTAATACGAATCTATCACGAAAATTAAGCCACATATTCTTCATTACACTAGAAAACATGGAGAGGCTATTTTTTGTTCCTGGTTATGATTCCAATTAGAGGGGTGATTACCCTCTTCATATTGTAAACTATTTTCGCATACATACATATTTTAGTACACAAAATATGCATTACTGAAAACATCACCTGATGTTGACGCCTTATGGCCTGATGTATGGAAAATATTTTTTGAAATACAGATATTAGAAAATAGCTCACCTTTTTCCATTTTTTCTTTATTATTCTGCTTTTGATGGTATCTTTGAAGTATCTTTTTATGAATTTAGAATGAAAACTAATCAAACTTTAGCTGCTTCTTTTAGTCTGCCAAGTTCTTTCTTCGAAAACTTTACTTTCTTTTTGTTTACACTTTATATTTTAATGATGTAAATTGTTTGTAGGTATATTTTCTTGTTTCAAATTAATATACACATTTATTATTCATTTTATTTAATCAATACAACATGCAATTATTTTATTCTTTTTTGCTTTATTTTTGTTAACAACAACTTCCGCAAGCGAACTTTATTGTAATGAGATGTGCGGTTATTTGAGAAATATTCTCTTGTACACCGTTAAAATAGAGGTGCCACAGAGAAAGATGTGTATTTTCTTTTTTGTGATGTGATAAAATATTCAGAATGCCATATATAAAAATGTCATATATTGCAGTTTGATTTTATATATGATATAAGTACTTAAAATTTGTAGAGTTCAAAGCACGGCAACTCACATAACCATGATTATTATATTCTGTTCAGCTGGGAGAGTCATTGAAACTAAAATATAGACTTAAGGACTCATACCAGCTTTACGATGGTTATGTGAAAATAGTAGCAAAACTTATTGCATGAAAATAAATATATTCCTCGAAAGTAAAACTTCATAATATGTATAAGACGACAATATACATAAAAGCTATTACTGGGTATTTTGCTCATATCTGAATGTGACTTAATTTTTGAAATAGTGGCATCATTAAAGTTTACATATTTTTATAAAGAGATATCAAGAAGTGGTGAGAATAAGAAGAGATAGTATGCATTTCTCTAAGTGGAGCACACTACAAATGAAACAACCAACACAATGTATTTTCCAGCTGATTCAACACAACATGTGCAAAGTAAACCAAGCCTATGACAAGCGTACAATAGAGCATTCCAGTATTGCTGTAAAATTACTTGTTTACTTGTATATGTATTAAGTGATTTTATTTGTAAACAAATATGAAATATGTTGTATAATAAACTGTCTGCGTTGATAAAAATAGTGAACTTTTGACAGGCCTGGACTTCGTTATGAGAAGGATATACCTTAGAAAGATATAATTTAATATAGATCGTCAGCAGAAGAATAATTGGTTTTATAGATTATAACAAAGATGCAAGTATACAATCGTCGGTCCTGTAGTAAAAAAAACCGACGAAATAAAGAGGTTAAATATGCTACAAAGCATTCTTAATCGTCTTATCTTTCGCCAACTATCTTCGCAGTGGTATACTATACTGGTTTGTTAACGTGTAATACACCGCAAAAGGGGTAGTCACCTGAATGCTGGTCTTGCAAAAAAACAACTGTGCAATTATGAATCGTCAACTGTGGTTCTAATTGAAATAATTTGACGATTATGACTTTATCTTCTGGCAACACCAACATGTGTTGAATAACAGCTCTGTCATAGTTATATTCATGCTCATTTTGCCGGTGTTGTTTTTTGTTTACAGTTGATTTTATGTGCTTTCAGTGTCTAAAACTTTTTTAATATCATATAATTTTTGAAATGTTTGAAGTTGAACCTATTATTGTCGATCACAAAGATGTAATACATGATGTTGTATTCGATTACTACGGACGTCGCATGGCCACTTGCTCTAGTGACCAAACTGTTAAAGTAAATGATGAAATTATTATGAATGGCTGTGTGTACATGCTTGACTGCATATTTTTTTCGTTTGTTTTAAGATATGGGATGAAAATGATCAGGGAAAGTGGTCTGTAACATCAAGTTGGAAAGCACATTCTGGTTCTATATGGCGTGTATCATGGGCACATCCAGAGTTTGGTCAAGTTTTAGCCACGTGCTCATTCGATCGTACAGCATCGGTATGGGAAGAAGTTTTGGGAGAAAAGGTAGCAGCAACTATGACACCCTCCAGACGTTGGGTTAAACGCACCATTTTGGTTGACTCACGCACTAGTGTAACAGATGTTGAATTTGCCCCAAAATATTTGGGGCTACTTTTGGCTACTGCATCAGCTGATGGTGTAATACGCATATATGAAGCGCCGGATATAATGAATTTGAGCAATTGGCCTGTGCAGCATGAAATCACAAATAAATTGCCATTGAGTTGCTTATCTTGGAACACTTCGACTTACATGTTGTCTTCACAATTGTTAGCAGTAAGTTAATACATTATAATTTTTAAATGTATTTGCTTAGGACGTTTATTTTAGGCCGGCAGTGACGAAACCGCCACAGTCACTGGCAAAGTATTTATTTTTGCCTATAGCGAGAACGCAAGAAAATGTGTGAAGGTAGAAACAATTAATGATATAACGGATCCAGTCACAGATGTGGCCTTTGCACCAAATGCTGGCCGTAGTTTCCACATGTTGGCAGTGGCCAGTAAAGATCTGTATATAGTTGATATACGAGGAACAACGTAAGTACAGTGATGTTTAATAAATTTTAAATTACTTGTTATCAGCAGATCGGAGGTATAAATGAATGTTTAATCTCAAGAATATCTTAAATTATTTATATATTTTAGCGGATGAACTCGTATTAAAATTATTTTGGGTATTTTTGTTATAGGTAGCCTAGGTAAAAAATTGTAAAATATTAGACGCCAATTTATGGCAATGCCATATTTGATTATTTTGACTGTCACTAAATATGCAACGGAAAGTGCATATTTTCGGTGTGGCATCATTCCTTAATATGGTAGCGTCTTTTCTTTTTAAGCGGGAAATTAATTCTACAGTGAGTGTTAAACGGTTGTAGCATTAGTAAGTCGTGAAAAAGTGTATTTATGTAATTGACAATAAATATACATATTTGGGCAAAATTTTTCAATGCAGATAGCAAAGAGTAGAGGTTTTTACAACGATGTAAATGTGTATGTATATTCATACCTATTTAATATTGTTACAAAGTTTAAAAATAGATTCAAATATAACGACAATGTGGCTATATGTACTTGGCAGCACTGTCAAACCATCTCTAGTTGTCAAAATGTTACAACCCTGGTCAACACCATGCAGATAATATTTGAATTAACGGAAATGGAATATTCCGGATACATCGTTGAGAATATACAAGATCATTCGAGGCTGTGCAATAATAAGTGTAAACAACAATAACGAAAAACCTAGCAACATCAATGCTAAGAGATGATGATGTTATTCTTAATGATCTTGTACGCAAGTATTCGCTGCTAATAAAAACTAAACATGTACATCAATATACACAGCAACATACACACAAATATACACAGCAACATGCCCACATAGCACAAGAAGAAACAAAACTACACAACACACAAAACACTCATACATACAACCACACATAGTTACAATAAACAAAACACAAGACAGCATTGTCATATATACAAACGCACGTATATAGCTACATGTTAAGTAAAGCACAACCAACAACAACCATGACCAGATGCTTCGCGAAGTTACCAGACGACGTCATTTTGCTATATAAAGACGCTGCCAGTGAACAGCGGGATCAGTGAGATTTTTAATCTAGACGTGTTAACATCGCTAAGTGTTTAGTAGTACAAATACTCGTGTTAATTAAATAGTAAATAAAGTGTTGCCGCATTATATTTCTAAAAGTAATTGTCTGTGTTTTTAATTTGATGCAATTAAACGAATCCTTGAAGGATAAGTAAAAACCGTTTTTACGAAAAGGTCTAAAAACGTAACAATTGGTGTCAGAAGTGGGATTGCAAAAATAATTAAAAAGGACATTGCAATTTAAGGAAAAAAGGACATTAAAAAAAATAATTATGAAATTTGATGAGCTAAAAGTTGAACAGCTAAAAAAGGAGCTTAGTAAGCGGGAATTGCCAACAGCAGGTAACAAGGCTGAACTGCAGAAGAGGCTGATAGATGAGTTTAAGAATCGCGGCATGGACATCGGGACATACGAGTTTGAGGACAAAGACGATGTAGAGGTATGTCCTCCTGCTACGAGCAGCAGCATGGACATAAATTCAATGTTCGCTGCTATGATGATTCAGATAAAAGGAATCAATGATGCACAGACTGCATCAAAAATCAGCAGTGAAAAGCTTGTAGCCGAAATAACTGCAATTAAACAGAACTCAGAAATCAGCACTGAGAAGCTTGTAGCCGAAATACTGGGAGTGGAAACAAAACTGTTGGAGTCAAATAGAGCCACGAACGAGACTCTGGTAGAGGTTTCTGAGGTCATTAATAGGAGGGTGGATTCTATTGAAAATAAATTCTCAGAGCTGGCAGATAGAGTCCAACATCTAGAAAGCGGTGGCCTGGAACAGCATGCAAAAGAGGTCGAAGAAAAATTGCATGCTCTAGAGGACAAAGTGCATAACCTTGAGTGTAGTGGCGGGCCAGTACGAGCAGTTGCGGAGGTTTCTGCGCGAATAAAAGCGCCATGCTTTGACGGCAGCGTACCATTGGGCATCTTTAGATTCCAGTTCGAGACGGTTGCTAGCAGAAATGGATGGGATGCGGAAGAAAAGGCCATAGAGTTGATTTTGTCCTTAAAGGGTACAGCCGCAGAAGTACTTGAGACCGTGCCAGTAAGCAGCAGAAACAACTATAATGAAATAATGGCAGCATTGCAGCGCAAGTATGGTGGTGAGCACAAGCGCGATTTATACAGAATGGAATTGCGATGTAGAGTTCAAAAGCCTAACGAGTCTCTACAAGATTTCGCAATGGAAATCGAGCGTTTAGTGCAGCTCACATATCCAGGCGAGAGTCACCCGTTCCTGGACCACTTTAAAACTGAGGCGTTCGTTAATGGCATTCGCGACTCTGATGTCAAACTAGCTGTGTGCGCAACGCAGAAATCCACTTTCGCTGAGATTGTTTCATTTGCGCTGGCACAAGAGACTGCAAGGATGGTTTTCAAGCCACAGATATGTAAGGTGCGGAATGTGGATGTTTTGTCCGAGAATGATAATAACCTAGTCGCTAGTGTTAAGGAGGCAATGCGACAACTGTTGGCGGAAAGTGCTACCAAAGAAAAGCCTAAGTGCTTTAACTGCGGAAAAATCGGTCATTTTCAGCGCAACTGCAAGGCACCAAGAAAAAGAGGTAGATCTGTTTCGCCACCAAGAAACAGCAAACGGGTGAACCAAACAACAGCACAAGAGTCCCCGTTAAACTAAAACGAGCTAGCGCTAAGGGGCAAGAGCTAGCTCCCACAAACGAGGGCCCCACAATCTCCATATCAGTGATGCAGCAGAAAAATAGCAATCTTACTGCGTCTGGACACATCAACGGGGAAAAGCACGTACTTACCATAGACACAGGGGCGTCGCAGTCAATAATAAGGCCCGATATAGTAAAGGGGAAATGCGATCGTTTAAGCAATATACGGCTACGTACAGCTACTGGAGAGCCTGCCACTGTCTATGGTAAGATTGAATTGAAGGTGACTATAGCCAACATCAACGTGAGGCATGTGTTTATTGTTGCCGATATTGTCGATGAGGTAATTATTGGAGCCGATTTTATGATTAATCATGGCATTAATCTACACATGGGGCAACAGCTGATGATTTGGCGTAATGTGGAAATACCCCTTGATGTTGGGTATGACAGCAAGCCGCAAGTAAGAAAAGTATTTGCTATTGAGAGTCAGACGTTACCGCCGCAGTCTGAAACAGTTATATGGGCGCGTATGAAGGGAGATTGTGAGGACAATCGGTTGTGGGTTGTAGAACCAGCAGATCTAAAGAGAGAGCTTATAACAGCAAAAGCTCTAGTAAAAACTAGTAAAGGAGGAATAGTCCCTATAAGAGTACTTAACTTGGCAGACCATGAAAAAGTCATCAAAGAAAATTGCGATATTGGCCAGTGTACTCCAGCAGAGGCAATAATAAACTGTGAGAGGAAGATAGAGCCTACCAATTTGTCCGCCAAAGAACGTGAACAATTTGAGGAATACGTAGGAAAATGGGTAGCAGGACTGTCAGCGACAGAAAGAAATAAAGCCAAACAGTTGCTAAACAGGCATGCCAGTATCTTCGCCATGGGAAACCAAAGTCAGGGTAGAACTGCATTGGTTAAACATGAAATAAACACAGGCGAAGCTAGGCCGATTAAACAGCCACCTAGAAGTGTACCCCTAGCAAAGCGAGATGAAGTCAAAGAGCTTGTAAGAGAAATGGAGCGTGAAGGCGTAATTGAGCCATCTTCTGGTCCTTGGAGTTCGCCAGTAGTCTTAGTTAAAAAGAAAGATGGCAGTACTAGATTCTGCGTAGACTACAGGAAGCTCAATGACATAACCAAGAAGGACAGCTATCCGCTCCCCAGAATCGATGACACCTTGGACACGCTAGCTGGTACGAGATGGTTCTCTACGCTAGACTTGCGAAGCGGATATTGGCAAGTGGAGATTGCCGAGAAAGACAAGGAGAAAACTGCCTTTAGCGTTGGTAACGGATTATGGCAGTTCAAAGTTATGCCGTTTGGTCTCTGCAATGCTCCGGCCACATTTGAACGCCTAATGGAGAAGGTACTGAAAGGACTCCACTGGAAGACATGCTTGGTATATCTGGATGACATAATCGTGATGGGGAAAACCTTTGATGAACACCTCAAAAACATGGCAGAAGTTCTTCAACGGATATCATCAGCTGGATTGAAACTCAGCCTGAAGAAATGTGCATTGTTCCAGAAAGAAGTGAAGTATTTGGGGCATCGTGTTAAAGCAGACGGAATCTCAACAGATGAAGATAAAATACAAGCAGTAAGGGACTGGCATCAACCTAAAAATCTTCATGAATTGCGCAGCTTTTTGGGCCTTTGTACATACTACAGACGCTTTGTGCCAAATTTCGCCAGTGTAGCTGCAAGCCTGCATGAGCTGACAAAGAAGTCGAGACCATACCATTGGGGTGAGCCACAGGAAAAGGCATTCCAGAAACTTAAAGGATTATTGTGTACGTCACCAGTACTAGCGTATCCCATACCTGGAGAAAAATTTGTGCTGGATACTGATGCGAGCGGCTATGGCATAGGGGGCGTGCTGTCCCAAGTAGTTAATGGCACTGAGAAAGTCATAGGATACTATAGCCGTGTACTCTCAAAACCTGAGAGGAACTACTGTGTGACACGACGTGAGCTTCTGGCAGTATTGGAATGCATTAAACATTACCATAAGTACCTGTATGGTCAACACTTTACATTAAGGACTGACCATTCTGCATTGAGATGGTTATTGCAGTTTAAAAATCCTGAAGGGCAACTGGCAAGGTGGATTGAGCGCCTGCAGAGCTACGACTTCAGTATCGAGCATAGAAAGGGCACAAAACATAATAATGCGGATGCTCTTTCAAGAAGACCCTGCTGTTTAGAGTGTAAACATTGCGTTAGAACCGAACAAAAGGAAGGCGTTGTTGATGTTCGGCTAATGCACATCGACTCTGATGAAGACTGGTCAGCGGCACAGAGGGACGACAGTATACTGGGGAAAATTATAGCAGCCAAAGAGGAGGACAGAAGACCGTCCCGGAATGAAATTTCGGCTGAGAGCCCACTCGCCAAATCTTATTGGGCTCAGTGGAACAGCCTCAAGGTAATAAAAGGGCGTCTATACCGCGTATGGGAAAGTGTAGATGGCAAAACAACTTCAAATTTAATAGTTGTGCCATGCTCCAAGATAAGTAAAGTTTTGCAAGAATTTCATAATGGACCTAGTGGCGGTCATCTTGGAGTAACAAAAACACTTGAGAAGCTGAAGCAGCGTTTTTATTGGGTTGGATGTCAACAAGCCGTAGCCGACTGGATAGCAAACTGCGCACAGTGCATAGCAGCCAAAGGCCCAGTAAGAAGAAGCCGGGGACAGCTACAGCAATACAACTCAGGAGCACCATTCGAGCGGATCGCAATGGATGTAGCAGGTCCTTTTCCCGTCACTGAAGCCGGAAATCGTTATGTTCTTGTGGTAATGGACTATTTCAGTAAATGGCCAGAGGTATATGCTATACCTAACCAAGAAGCAAAGACAGTTGTAAATGCATTCGTCAACAACTGGGTATGTCGCTATGGTGTCCCAATAGAATTACATTCCGACCAAGGAAGGAATTTCGAGTCTGCCATATTCAGGGAAATGTGCGAATTATATGGGATAAAGAAAACCAGAACAACGCCGTTGCATCCACAGTCTGATGGCATGGTAGAGAGGTTCAATCGCACCTTAGAAGAGTACCTGCGAAAAGTGGTAAGCAACCATCAGAGGGATTGGGACGAGCACATTCCCAAATTTTTGATGGCATATAGGTCAGCTGTACACGACTCCACATCGAGAACGCCAGCTAAAATTATCTTCGGGACGGAATTAAAACTGCCTGGTGACTTGGAATTTGGTGTTAAGCCAGCGGTAGAAGAAGGAGCCACTACGTCCCAAGAGCAGGAGAACTTAAACGAGCTGCATGATTTCGTGCGTAATAGAATCAAGATGGTCAGTGACAAGATGAAGGCTAGATATGACCGCGCAGCAAATTCAGAGGGATTTATAGAAGGTCAATTGGTTCTACTTTATAACCCAC
Organism: Linnaemya tessellans; assembly: GCA_951800035.1. Classification (NCBI taxonomy): domain Eukaryota; kingdom Metazoa; phylum Arthropoda; class Insecta; order Diptera; family Tachinidae; genus Linnaemya; species Linnaemya tessellans. The sequence continues at coordinate 116,474,858 of OX637534.1, read as the reverse complement.
AACGGAAGAAAGGATTGTCCCCAAAATTACAGACTCACTGGGATGGCCCGTATAAAGTGATTAAGAGAGTGAATGACGTTGTGTACCGGATACAGAAGCACAATAGCCCAAGGTCGAAAATGAAGATAGTACATCTCGAACGATTGGCGCACTATGGAAGAGGTGATTGTATGCCTATTCGGGTCGAACAGGCTTAAGTGGGCGGCAGTGTTACAAAGTTTAAAAATAGATTCAAATATAACGACAATGTGGCTATATGTACTTGGCAGCACTGTCAAACCATCTCTAGTTGTCAAAATGTTACAACCCTGGTCAACACCATGCAGATAATATTTGAATTAACGGAAATGGAATATTCCGGATACATCGTTGAGAATATACAAGATCATTCGAGGCTGTGCAATAATAAGTGTAAACAACAATAACGAAAAACCTAGCAACATCAATGCTAAGAGATGATGATGTTATTCTTAATGATCTTGTACGCAAGTATTCGCTGCTAATAAAAACTAAACATGTACATCAATATACACAGCAACATACACACAAATATACACAGCAACATGCCCACATAGCACAAGAAGAAACAAAACTACACAACACACAAAACACTCATACATACAACCACACATAGTTACAATAAACAAAACACAAGACAGCATTGTCATATATACAAACGCACGTATATAGCTACATGTTAAGTAAAGCACAACCAACAACAACCATGACCAGATGCTTCGCGAAGTTACCAGACGACGTCATTTTGCTATATAAAGACGCTGCCAGTGAACAGCGGGATCAGTGAGATTTTTAATCTAGACGTGTTAACATCGCTAAGTGTTTAGTAGTACAAATACTCGTGTTAATTAAATAGTAAATAAAGTGTTGCCGCATTATATTTCTAAAAGTAATTGTCTGTGTTTTTAATTTGATGCAATTAAACGAATCCTTGAAGGATAAGTAAAAACCGTTTTTACGAAAAGGTCTAAAAACGTAACAATATGTTGTACAACGGATCCTATATTCTTTGACTGTTGAAGGTGCTTCAAGTTCTAAATGTAGTTTAACATTTAATCTGTAATAAATATTCTGGAAAAATCCAAATTAAATCGTTCAAACAGCGGGTAAAAAAGTAATTGATTTTAATTGCAGTAAACTAATTAGGTTTTATTCTCTAAATTAACATAATCAGAAAAAGAACTAACCTGATCAGATTCATAGTCTGTTTAGTGTCATATATTTTTTTACCCCAAACGAATTTTTTAACAAAATATTCTGTTATATATATATCATACAGCGATTCCTCGGGAAACTCCAAACTAGATATACAAACTGTTAAACATACTGACCACAATTGTCCTGTTTGGCGAGTTTGTTGGAATATGTTAGCAACAATGTTGATTTCAACTGGTGATGACGGATGTGTGCGCATATGGAAAAGTACGTATATATTTAATAAGAAATTAACTAAAATTAAAATTTTGCTTCTAAAATTTTTAGTGAACTATAGTAGAAAATGGAAATGCGCCGCCGTTTTAAAAGCTGAAGGCAGCGGACCATCATATGAACCAACTCATAATTCACCAACATTTGCAACTTCAGCCGCTGCCACAGCCAAGTACTATAAGAAGGGTGTAATTAGTAACCCAAATCAAGTGCCATGGCATTAGAGTCAAATGCAAATTCCGATTGCACATACAAAACCACTTAAACAAACAAAACTAAATAAAGGGATGTTTGAACTAAGTAAGTCTGTTTATATTTCTCCTTTTTTACTATTATTATTATACGTTTTTGTAATAAAAACACGAATTCAGCTGGAATATGAAATCAGATGATATTTAAGTAAAAATTAATGTGTTGTAAACCACGTAACATAATTTATAGTTAAAGTTATGAATATTCATGAATTGACACGTTAATAGGACATATATCTGCAAATTTAATTGATTCTGTTCGTATGTATCATAATTCATTTGGAATTTCATATGTAGATGAAATCACTTCATATGTTTCTTGCAACGAAAATTCAATGAACCATTACTTTTTGTACTCAATATTATGCATATTCAAAGCGATAAGTAAAAAAAAAATCCTATAAATAATAGCAACGAAAAATAATTTTCCACTTAATTGATTGTCACCACAATAAAAATCAAATTTATTTTGGTTTCAAGTTTTATTTAAGTTTGAACGTACATATACATACATATCTATTAAATTGTGTTATGTTTATCATAATCAACATATGATCATTAAATGCTTCCTATTGTTATATGTAGTTGCTTTTATGAAACAACACTAAAAAAACATATTATACAGCTTAAACAATCAGCCACAAAATCCACCCCTATTCTTCACTCATATAAGCTTGTGAATAAAACATTATTTATCTTATTAGACAGAAAAACTACCAGGTCAAACACAGAATTGCTTCTGTTGCTGTGTTAATGTATGTTTGTATCGGTTGGAAATTTCGAAGTGAAGCCTGTTGATACTACCAGCCTTAATCATAATCTGAAATAAAAGATTATCTCAAATAGAAAATAAGTAACACACAGTGGTATGTGATTGACTTTTTGTGTAGTTTTCGTTCATGATTAAGATAATTATTGCAACCGGTAATTTTATGATTTTGATTTTGCCGATTTATAAGTTATTTCAGGGTATTTATTATGAATTTCGTCATTTATTAATAATTGTAGATACATTACAAATATATTTCAATATATATTTTGCATTCCGAAAATAAAAAATAGTACACTTCGACACATGGAATAACTATTTTTCTTAAATGATATAGATACAGATCACTTTCCAAAAAAGCTTAAAACGTCCAGTCAGAAATCTAAAAAAAAAAATACCTACATATAAAAACATACATTTCCAAAGTCTTATAAAGAAATCCACGTCTACAGACCTCTATTACATTATCATACAAGTAACATAATTATTGCTTGTGCAACATATATTTTTTTTTAAATTATATTTGCAGATTGTCTTTCTAAATTACTGTATTATTTAACGTAAATAATGTCCAACTGGAAATTAAAATTAAAAAAAAAATATATATTTATTGAGGTATAAGGGAAGAAGTTGTTTTTTCCTATAGGAAAAGCCAACGAAATTTTATATTGATATGTAGTGTGGGCCGCATTTCAAAATTGACTTGATAAGGGTGTTTTTTTTTTATTATTTGGTGCCAATGTATAGTAAAGTTGTACAGAGTGGTGTTGATTGCAAACGGCGTGGGAAGTCATTTCAATTTTAACTCTCACGTGTTATTGTTTGGTTGCAGTTGAAATAATTTTTTCTCTAATAAAAACCATTATAAATTACCCTTAAAATGTTTTTAATGGGTTTTTATAAATAAAAATTAATATTAATTTTGTTTAAATTTTATTTTTTGCGGGGAAGCAATATATATAGTATATGTACATAAGTGTATCAATCAATGGACATATCTTGTCAAACATGTAGCTTTTATCAAGCGTGTCATAGAACAGAATCTGTTCTATTTTCCAATTGGTAATATTTGAATTTAGATATTTCTCTTTTTATATTTCTCTTTATATTTTTTTTATGAAAGGGTCTTATTTTTTTAGCAAACCAAAGTAATAGAACAATATTAACTTATTTCTCCTAAAAGCATGCTCGGTTATTTGGAACTGTGTTTCAATTTAATATTGAAAGAATAGATTCAAAAAGGGTATTGTCCACGGTTAATAAAAATTTCGGAGCAAAATTTAAAAAAATAAAGTGAGTGCTAATTTCATATTAATTCAATAAAATTTCTTTAATGTAATTTACTTGTAACTAAACTTTTTTTTAATTCTTTTAAATTTACATCAAGCCTTATTAAATGGAGATGCTGGGTACAATATACAAATTAACATTTTTGTTATTGACAATTTGTATGGATACAATCAATATAAAGTATATTCCCAATTAAAAAACAGGCAAAGTTTTTTTGCCTTGAATTACAAAACTGCATAACTCTGCGAAATTATAAAAATTTGGGATGATATACGTTTATTTTTCAAGCAACACCGTCCACTTTTCAGTTCGCAAAATAGAAAACAACTCAACTAGTCAAAAGCTGCCATACCTTTCCAAAGGAATTTTGTCTATCCTATTACGGATTTCACTTTTAGTTTCTATATGTTAAGGTTTTGTCTTTTCACTTTACGTTATGGTTTCGTTATTTACATTTTTTTTCTATGTCTCTACGCTATTTCCTTCTTTCACCATTTCACGGCTTATCTCAAGGCTATGCGGATTTTATTTCAATTTTCACGTGTTCCGTTTTGAGTAATTTTTACTTTCAATCGCCATTTTAACTAAAAAAAGCCTTAATTAATTAATTTTGAATATTTCTCTATAATAATACGAGAATGTAAAAACTGTTTGCTAGCTATTCAAATTTTACCCAGCAAGAATTTATTTCATATTTTGGTAACTTATTTTGTAATGAAATGAATTACAAACATTTGATGGCAGTTTGGTAATTATTACATATCCGTATAATATCGTGTGCAATGTAAAAAAGTAAAATTTTAATATTTTCCATTGGCTGCATATCTATGAATGTGTATGCACATTTATGTAATTTTGAAATTATTGAAAAACTTTGTGAAACCATTCATTCATCCTATTATTGTTAATATTTTGTTATTCATTAATATTAATTTATATGCCGCATAATGCTAAATACTGAAAACATGTGTGTTTTGAAAACAACAGGATAAAAGTTCTTACAAAAATAATTAAGCGTGTGGTCAGTTAAACAGCAAACCCTCTCTCTTATCATGTCCAGTGTCTAAAAGCGTAAAGTATTCCAAGGTTTTATGTATAAATTAACATAAATAATTAAATACGCGACAATATTTAATTCTCGTTTCCTTTAATGTCGTTTTCGTTAATTAGTTTGTGCAACAACACTGTTTTCAACAAAACAAGGTGCTACTTCAAGGCTGCTGTATTGCATAATATTTTTAGCGGCCCCTGCTGTTTTTCTGACCATTCCTTAACCATTCAAGACCTTTTTTGTACTATGTATCATTAACTATTTCTCAACAGGGGTTGGTTGTTGGTAAAATTATTTCATTCTAAATACTTTGTGGAAAAAATAACAAGATTTTAGCTTGTTTTACTTGTAATAATTGCAACTTTGTTATTATTATTGTTTTGGTTTAAAATATTTAACTAACACGAATTCAAATTCCTCACAAAACGTGATATGCTTAAAAATCTGAACTTGTGACAGGCAAGTTTTTGATAAGGAAATTCATTTCGCTAAATTCAAAATAACATTTTTAAAGGCGTTCAGTTAATTCATCAGGTCGATTGTTTGCAGAATTTTTATCTTATAACTATTGCTTTATTTGAAAATTCATATTATCAATAAAAAGAAAAGAAAAGGAAAAAAAGAAAAAAAAAAGAAATACGAATGTAGTGGTGATATGACAACTTTTTGTACATTAAACTGCCAATGGTATCGTTATCCAAATTCTTAAAAGCGACAATGAAACAAGTTATGAAAAACAGCGTACTTGATGAAATGAAAATTTACTTAAATTTCTAAGCACAAAAAAGTCCGAACCGTTCGTTTTTTACAATGAAAAAAGTAGTGAAGAATTATATGTTAATCGGCAGAAATTGTGAAATTTAAGGTCAAAGTTTTAAGAGTATGATAATATTAAAAAAAAAAAAATACAAAAAAAAAGTTGAATGAAATATTATGAAACTTTTCTTAACAGTTTTCACTTTGTGTATTGCAGTTGCCGGCATATATTTTAAAACTATTTTTATTATTAATTAAGGTAAAAATGAAATTAGAATTTCGAACAGGTTTCTTTTTAAATTCGTGAAAAACTTGTTTTTTTTTGGAATATTTTTTACATATTTTGCTGACAAAAATTTATTGATTTTGTCAACACTGGTTACGAAGTTGATTTTGCACTGGTATTCGAAAGAAACTAAGTTTCTAAATTAACTAAATATGTTAATTTTTTTTCTTTATTTACTTTATCTTGACTTCAAGGTTATGCTCTAAAGAAGTTATAAGGGGAATTTATTTAATTTCATATCACGAAGGACAATTGATAGCGTAAATCTTTATTCCATTAATCTAATTCTCATTGAGTTAATGTTACTAAGCGTTTTTTTAATTTCAGCTAAATCATTTTGCCATTCTTCCATTTAGTAAATTTAGACCTGAGAGCCCATTTGTGTTAGGGACTCCGTTTCCTATTTCTGTGCATAAAAAAAATTGTGCATAATAAATTTTAAAAATTTTCATGGTGGTTTTATTAAGTTCTTTTTATATAAAAATAAATACTTAATTTGCTTTAATATAAATACTTAATTGATAATTTGTCTTGAAAAACGTTGACTTAGATTTGAATAAACATTAAAATTTTTTTTCTTAAATATTTATTTTGAATATGTTGCATTTTCAGAATGAATGCGATTAATAATAGAAAAATATACATATGTTGTTGTTATTTTGTAATTATCACACTTTTGGTATTTTTTAAATATATATTTTTTGTAACTTTTGTGTAGAAAGTTTCAACCATTTCGTATTTTTTTTTCTGGAGACATCAGTGACTAGACTAGAATTTGAGGCTTACTATACTATTTTCCCAACTGTATACGTTTAAAGACTTTCTTCGCTCTTAATTTCATATTTTATATGTCTTTGTTATTGTTAATAAGCCATTTCTGCACCCCAAGGACGATAAGGCTTAGAACCATTTGTCGTTACATACACTCCTGTCTGATGATTATATTCTTGACCTGCACTAACCGGGTACTGGGGAGGCATGGTGGTGTAGCCTAAACTACTGCTGGGCACGGCTGGTGTAGTTTGACGGTGACTGCTATGAGCACTGGTCAGTTCAATGTATGTTGAGCCAGATTGATGGGTTGTATGATCTTGAGTATGATTTTGGCTGTAGGTATGATGTGTAGCTTGTTGCTGTTGCTGCTGTTGTTGTTGTTGTTGAGCATCGATGGTAGTGGGTGTGTGCTGAGGATGTGTTACTTGTTGCTGGGTTTGTGTTTGAGCCTGTTGCTGTGTTGCCACTTGTTGTTGTGAGGTTACTTGTTGTGAAGTGTTGTGATTCATTAGGGGTAAATTGTCTTGTGCAGAACCAACTGAAGTAGACCTTACTGCATGTTGCTGTTGTTGTGCCATTGCATGCTGTTGCTGTTGTTGTGTGTGCATGTTGACGGTATTGGGTGAAGAGCTTAAGGTGGGATACTGATGTAAAGCTGCGGGTAGATTGGGTACATAGGAAGAACTAACTGCCGCATGTGTAGTGGAAGGATATGTCTGATATGGTGTTACACCACAATTTGGCTGATATGCTGCGGCTGCTGCCGCCGCTGATGTAGCCGCAGGATGAGCAGCCCAAGTGGTTGTAGGACTGACTGCACAACCTTTGGACATTTCACGTTGCTGCACGAAATACTGTAAATGTGACATTAATCTCAAACGTAAAGGATCTTGTATATCCATGCCCTCAATGGTCACTAAATATCTAGCTACTTCAGCGGCACATTCACGAAAACCAATAATATGATAATCCATGGCAAATCTCTGCGGATCGTAACCCAAAGTATCGATACCTGCAATAGAACAGCGGCAACAACAATAAGAAGGTTAATACTCTTCAGAGAAATAATATAATCAATTATATGTAAATGTTTAAAAATTAATTTTCCCACGAAATGTTCCATTAATTGACATTTGCCACCCTTATTTTTCCAATCAAAAAGTAAAGTTCTTATAGGATTTTATTTTTATAAATAGGGGTGCTTTTTCGTTGATGGCTCTGCAAATATTTTTGAAACAACTTTCTCACTAACTAAACCATCTTGCACTTGCATTTCTGTATGTTCTCATCGCTTGTTGTCTTGTGGGTTCGTTCAGGGGGTGGTAGTTATTAAAAATAGTCGTGGGATAATTGTGAAAAACATATTAACCCGCGCCAATTTTATTTCAAATAGTGGTTAAAAACTGTGGGAATCTTTTTATATCGTATAAAAAATCACTGAGTACATATTAGACAGATTATTAGTTTTAAGTTGACATGGGTGTTTCTATAAAAATACATTTTTCCGACAGCTTGAATGCAATGTTTACCTGTTAAATACAACAAAGCAGAATCTAATAGAATTTTCCAATTTAATTTGTGATAGATTTTTATCCAATATAATTTTCATACTGTCCATGAAGCAGTTTAGCCATTCGGTATACTCGACAGAACCAATATTTTTTGACAAACAAGTTGTGTTATTATTTAATACCAAAAATTGTTTTAAAATAACATTAAATATAAAGTTGAGAATTATATGAATATGTATATTTGCGAATAAAACGTAAAAGTAGTTTTCATAAATTTTTAGGAAAAGAAAAAAAACTACTTTAAATGAAAACAAAGAAGAAAGTCGTCCAGTATACGTGATAAAATGCAGCAAATTGCTAGTGTTTTCTATGACCACGAAAAAAATAACAATTTGAAAAAATCAGAAATGTTCGTATTTAACGCTCATAAATGAAAAATTCTGGATCTCGAAGGAAAAAAATAAAATAAACTATTAGATAGACTTATTCAAGTAATATTCGCTTCTCAACAAGTATTTATATCAAATATGTTTATGAATCACAATTGATATTTCATTTATGAATCACAAAAAAACCGCGTTCACGTTTGATTAATTTTTGTTTTTCAGTTGTGGCAACACCAACAACATGATAGTTTTGACATTTAATTTTTTGACGTATTCGTAGAAGTTGCAGTTGCAATTGTTACAATTTTGGTCGAAAATCGCATTAAAATAATTAACATCCATTATGAAAATTGTGGTTCTGTTAAAGTTGCATTTCGTAACAACATAATCGTCCTTCTGAGACCCTCTGTCAACAAGCAAAATTGCTAGAGCGATTACACTGCTCACGTGTAGCATGCACGTCACACGTTGAGCATGCAAAGGCTTGTCAATAACACTGCTCTGCAAAAAATAATTTTTTGTCTCTCCTTCAAATAAAATTATGTGGAGTATATGGATTTTGATGCGCTGAGTTCAAATCCGTTTTCTTTTTTTTCTATCAGGTCGGGATTCTTTTTTATAGGCGTGGCAAATTTTTCCCTTTTAATTGGTCAGGACATATTTCACCTTAACTCGAGAACGAGTCATCCGATTTTAAACTAAAAAAAAATTACGAATTTTGCACGAAAAAAATGTTTTTCTCCATTAATTTCTGAATAATTCCAAAACGATAAAAGATACAGAAAAATTATATTCGACTAATTTTTGTTGCGCATCTTTTGGTGTTTTTCTTTTAAAAATCGGATGACTCGTTTTCGAGTTAGTTTGAAATATGTCTCCGTACCTGACTAATTTAGGGGGGAAATTTGCCACGCCTATAAAATAAAACCCGACCTGATGGAAAAACGGATTTGAACTCAGCGCATCAAAATCCATATAGTCCACATAATTTTATTTGAAGGAGAGACAAACAATTATTTTTTGCAGAGCAGTGTTATTGACAAGCCTTTGCATGCTCAACGTGTCACTGTATGGTGCGCTATGTGGTCTGGAGGCGTGATTGGGCCGTTTTTTTTCGAAGATGAGGTTGGAAATACGGATCACGCTATCGCGAGATGTTAACAACTCAATTTTGGCCTATTATTAATTACGTGGATATCACTGACATGGTGGACATATGCCAGATATCATTTTTCATTCATAATTGCCGAATTTTTCCCTTCGTAATACAATGAAAATTTTGAATCATCATCTAAATTTTTTGTTTTATTTTGTTCTTTACAATAACTTGTTAAACATGTTATGGAAAACGCAGCGTTTTCAAATCGCTTATGGCCAGAAAAACGCAAAACGCCTTTCAGCATGTTCGAAAAACCGCGCAATTTTCTGGTGCTTTGTGTTTTACGTTTTAAAATAAATGTACCCTTAAAAGAGTCCAAACATTAATGAAAAATTTAACTTCAATAGCAATACATCTTTTTTCGAAGATCAATTTGATCAGCTGTTTGCATAAATAATTAAGACAGACAAGTGACGACCTTAAAGCAGTTTTTTAAATTGCATATTTTTTATTAGAATCTTAAAAAATGTCTACAATTTGTATTGTGGTGCATCATTCTATTTTTCTTTTACACATAAATAGTACTATTTACATAAAATGGACCAGATCGCTTCAGTATGCCAACTGTAGCGTTTTCGTTTGTCAGAACACCTGTTTGGCGTTTCGAAATTGAAAACACGAATTTTAAACGGTATGCAAAATGTTGGCTATAAAAATATTTATTTCATTTCGAGTTTCAAAATTCAATTAAGTTTAAATCGCATTCCTACCTTTCGAAGATCTAGAAAGCAATTCGGCATATTTTGTGTCTGTATTGCTTTTGAGCAACTGAAGTGATTATAAAAATCTTTTGAAAATACGATTACTTATCTTTCCATCGATCATTTTATTTTCTAATTTTATAGTTGAAAATATCAACTCATTTGTATGTTTTCTAATATTTGTTGCTTCAAAACTGTGCCATTCATCAATGGATTTGAAAAATTATTGGTTTATGTACAAATTTTCGGAAGTTATTGCCCGACCGTGCCACTGATTTAGATTTTGTTTTTTTTTGCAAAATTTATTTGTTCGTAAATCGAAGTCAAATTTCAAACACTTTATTTGATGACTCGAAAAATGCTTGTAAAATCGGGAAATTGTTGTCAATATTTTTGTTTAACATTTTCCATATATATAAAAAGAAGCATCTTGAAACAAAGACTTTTTAATTAAAAATTCAACGCACTAGCAAAATAAATCTTTGGAAGTGTAGCACTTTGATTATAAAATGCAATTTCGTTTAAAATTTCCTGGCTGTTCTTTTTGTCGGCGGAATATTTTTAATGCGCAAGACTTATAAGGACTTCATTTTGGTTTATGAAATACAGTAAAACCTTTACAAGTTGAATGATTATTTAAATAAAATGTGAAGTTCCTTCCTGAATTTATATTTTTGTTGGTTTCTATTGTTTAATTGCCCAGCACATTTTAATTTCTTTAGGCAAAACTATTGTACATATTTTTAAATCAGATAACTTTTGCTGGAATTACCTTTGGTCTGCATATTTTTCAAATGTTCCACCGTCAATTGCAAAATTTCTGCCTTTTCTAATTTAGCCGATCCTTGTTTTTCATGAGCTGAAGGTACTAAACGCTTTAATTCAGACAGTGAAGAATTAATACGATCACGTCGTTTCTTTTCAATAACTCCGCGACGTTTTTTGCGGCTCATTAATTGGCAACTGTTGGTTTCGCTGGGAGAAATTCTAGAAATTTGGAAAAATAAAAGCAACACTTGAGAAAACTTTTTCCAATAAGAATATCCAATTGGAAGTTCTTGAATAAGAATTAAACTCACTGTTCTTTAGAAGATTCTTCGGAATATAATTCTTCGCAATCACTTTCGGACATGGCACGTTTTAAACCGTGTGCTTGTTGTGGGGGTGTCACCCAATGGTTTTGCGGCGTAGTTGGCACTGCGGCGGCGCCATAGCTCCAATGAAGTGCAGCATTATTGTGATGCATATTGTGATCCATTTTGGTAAATTATAAATCCTATAGTTTAAATATTTTGAGTTGCTTTTTGTTTATTTCTTTTAATTATTATTTTCTAATTTGCAAAATATATTTTTCTTAAAATAATAGTTGTATAATTTTATTCTTCTAGCAGAGCTAGTTTTAGAGCACGTGACTTATCGTGTGTATGAACGACGTTCGACTGATTTTGAAACGTACGACCAGCATGTGCCGCAACTCAAACTCTGGGCAATCTGTATGTCCTTTCACCAATAAAATCTAAACTTCATAAGCCACCCCATTTGGTGCAGTAAGAAAACCCACCCGATTGATAAACTATTCCATAGCCAACTAATACTTCCGCATCCTGCAAGGGTTAAATCGCTGTTATGTGTGATCGTTTTAGTAATAAGTGCAATAAAGAGAGCCTGTGGCAGCTCTTGAGGAAAGAACGAATGAGAGAGAAGCTATAATTTTTTGGTAGTAGTTGTTCTTGGTACAAGTGTTACTGTTGTTTATAGCCAAACAACAGGCATAATACGAGCTGTTGTTAACTTTTGTGTATTTTTCTGCTTAACAATTGTCTTGTGCACATATTTGTTTTTAACATATTCAAAAGGTCTATTTTTTAGTTGATGCTTGCTTGTTGCATAATCCTTGCAGTTTTGGTCCTTGTGCTGTACTAACATGACCACAAATATATATAGTTGTTGACGATATTGTCAAAAAATAGTCAACGCAGTCTCTATATCGATTGTTTTCGGCTTTGCCGCTGTTGTTTGTTTATATGTACCACTTGACAAGACGTCTACTATAGAAGTTCTATTTATGTGAGAATGAATGTCGTTTAGCCGGTGTTTGCAGTTGTTCGTTTTGCTTTTATATTATGAATTTGTTAGATGATTGTCAATGAATATGGAGCACGCGTCTGGAACTTATGCTGGTCGTGTGTTGCCCCCAACAAGTGCATTTTACTGTTGCTGCTCTTTCAGTGTTGCTGAACATTTCATATGCAAAAATCTTTATCTGCTCTGTAGGTCATTGTTCGACATTGTACAGGATATTGGAGAACGCCCATGGCTTTCAATACTTATTTGCAATAGTAATTAGGTCATGGAACAGGTGAATATGTGAACGTTCGCTATTATCTAAGATACTGCCTGCACACGTCTTAAAACCTTTCTTAACTGATTTCGAGTTGTCTGTATATAAATAAAAACTATTAATTCGACAATATACTAACTTGGGTTGCAATAGAAAGAAATTAAAGTGGACTTTTAAGTTTTAAATTTTTTTGTATTCATTAAAGGAACGTAAAAGTCTCCTCGAAAATATTTGTCATATAACTTTATTATGTCGCTGAATGCCAAAAATGATCCTTTTATGGATGTTAAGTTTTGATTAATTTTTGGCGTTCAAATTTAGGTTTCTATGTATTTAGTCCAGCGATGTAACCGATATCGACATCAGCAATACTTCAGATATGGCGATATACTGGAATGAGTGATATGTTAGTGGAAAATTTCCTGGACTTAAAAAAATCCTGGGCGAATAAAAATGTAAGACGTCAAAAGTAGTGTTGTATTTATTTCATAAAAAAACATTAAAAACAAAACAAAACAAAAGGATAATAAACATAACATTTAGTTCAATCTTATATTATCTGATGACGATGGGAAATTATCGGCGGCGGCGGCTAAATTTCTTCGTAGGCGTCTCAACTATCGGTTCATTAGGCGAAGTTTAAACAAAACTTTTATTGTCAAATTAGTTGTTTATATTTTTTAATTTTTGTTGCTACATTACATTTTTCTGAATTTGTTAGAGCCACGCCTTGGAAAAAAAGTAAAAATCTAATATTTCTTGGACATACGTAATTTTTCCTGTAGCCTGGGCAAGATCTAAAAAAACTGAACAATCCAGGCGAGTCCAGGCCATATGGCAACCCTAGTTAGTGGTCTCTTTTTGAAGGAACAATTTAATTTTCAATTCTTATTTTTTAAATAAAAATAGAAACAGGAAAATTCTTCAGGTTTCTGATATTTCTGATATTTTTAAGCTTAAGGTCTCTTTATTTTAATTTAATTCTTAATTTTTTGTTTATGTTGACAAACAATTTTGTTTCATAAACAAAAAATTTTTTCATATCAAATAAAATAATTAATTTCCTGAAGAAGTCACACAAAGGAGTGACGAAATATTGAAATTAAGAATTAAGTTAAAATAAAGAGACCTTAAGCTTAAAAATATCAGAATATAATAATAGAGAAACAGGAAATCAAACAGCAGACCATAAAATTATATATATTGTTGATCAGTGATGAAATGTAAAACCATCCGTCTGTCCATCCGTCTGTGGAAATCACTATTCAGTCCAAACGAAAAGAGGCGGACCCCTGAACTGTGGTATAAATATACTATTTTGAGGGATAACGCAGTTCAAGTTCGTAAATGGGGTGAATCGAGCCAGAGGGAAAAAAGTTCCCCTAAGAAGAACTAAACCAACCTCAAAAAAAATTTTTTCTACACTTAATTGATTATATAGGGTGTTTTTTTTATAGAGTGACACAAGTTTAAATCATTATAAAACAAGTAAATATGTTTTTAATGTGAATGAAACGCGCTTTATTGGAAATACATTTTTATGAAATAATTGTGGAGCGTAGAAGGCGCAATCTGGAACAGCAATTTTCAACAACTAAAAAAATCTTCTATAAAGTGGAAGGACACAAACCCAGTTGCTGAGAACGGCGACGAATTGATTGATTAGGATCATCTTCAATGCTTTCCTGTATAGTGGCTATAGCTTCTGGGCGCACTGTTCGACTTCTCACGGAATGCATATTAGCAGTAACAGTAAATGTGGTCCGAAAATGATCTATTGGTCTTCGAATTAGCCGCTCTGAAGGACGATTATGTACGCCATAAAATGGAAGAAGTGCACGATGAGTTTGACGAATATAATAATTATTTTGATTAAAAATTTCAACAATTTGCACGCGTTGCTCTGGGGGCAAATCGAAATTCATATTTAAAATGTATTGAAATTTCGATCGATACTACCGAATGCGGTAATACTATCTTTGGCAAGCTGTTCTTTAATTATGCCATTGAAATTTGTGTATTTTTTGACACCAGTTTTGCTGTGATTGAAAAAGAGAATTTTAGCTTAACCTACACTTAGCAGTTACAAAAACTTTTAACAAATTAAACATTTAAAAGGAAAATGCTGGATAAAGCAAAATTTGTTTTACTGTATTTCCCTAAAGGTTCTCTATTTTGAGACGTGGTCCAAATTATTGTAAATAGTCGATTTTCGTCATGCACGAATTTTCGAAGAGAGCGTCGCTAAAGTATTTTTGGCACTGGAGGCTCCCAAGTAATTGTTAAATATTAAATTATGTAATTATTAAATATTAAATATACGTTTTGTAATCATTATTTTTATTGAAATATTATTAAAAAATGTAGTTTATATATTTATTCTTATATAACTTATTTCAAGCATTATTTAGTGGCTTGCCTGAAATGATGTCTGCATTAAAAACAAAATCATCAACTGCTAAAGCCCACCAAGTAGTATTTTCTTATGAGCAAAATAAAAACAAAAACAAAAAAAAAACCAAATCAAATATTAAAAAATATCACCCCCGAGCCAAGCGGCGAATATCTCGTATGCTGCACGTTAAATGTTGAACTTTAATGCGACATCAAATAAAAAAATAAAGGAAAGGAAACAACACAAATTGAACCACCCAAAAATATGAATCAGTAAATGAATGAATAGAAGGATAAATGTTACAACGTGGGAACTGCACTACGAAGACATTTCTCACGCATGTTAGACACGTGCTGGACGAAATTTTTAATGTACGAAAAGAAGCAAAATTTGAAATAAAACCTTTTGATGTACCCAAAATACACAAATACTCGTACTTTAATAAAACTCAATCATGTTCGAACAGAGGAGTAGTACAAGTACTTGAAATTGGTTTTTTGTTGTTGTTCGGTTTTGTTTTGTTCCAAGTAACACATTAATGGATGGATACTTTTGCTTGTATCTACATACATGTAACAAATACTTCAGAAATAATTTTGTTTATGATTTGCAACTATCCACGTGCCCATGACAATAGATTTCAGTTAACAAATATTTTTTTTCTTTTTAATTCTTTCTATCTTACTGGCTTTTTTTAAAGACATGTTTGCCATAATATATACATATATTATTTTACTTCCTGTTATATTTCAAAAAGTTAATTACACTTTACAAGAGTGTGATGAGGAGGATAGTCGTAAAATAACGCAGAGAAAGCGAGCAAGAGATATACTCGTATGTACGCATATTTTAATGGGTTTTTGCTTTTCATTTCCATAATACTTAAGGCCACATTGTTGTTGTAAAACCAGGTTCACATTAAATCTTAAAAATTATTGTTCGCCGGACTGCAGACGGAAAAGGAATTAACAAATTTAAGCAATCAATACGTACAAATGCATATGTAATTTCATATTCCTGCTCAGAAGGAGAACGTACCGTTTATATTTAACTTAAGAGTAACTATAACGATTTTAAAATTTTACTTGAATTGAAATTTTTTTATAAAAATAATTTTTAATTTTTTTTTATAAAAATATGAAAAATACGTCAGCATTAACGATATCGATCAAAATTTCAATACAATTTAAATGGAAATTTTAATCGATATCTAATGCCGTAATTTGCCACCTGGAGCCAAATTCGAAATCGATAGATATCGACAAAAAATTTCAATACAATTTAATTGAAAATTTCAATCGATATAGAATGCCGTAATTTACCTCCTGGTTTTAAAAAGAAAAAGTGTTGAAATTCTAAAGTACATTTTTCCGAAAGAAAGCAGATAACTTCCAAATTATTGCTTTATGAAATAACTTGAATTATGTTAATTTCTTTGCGGGAAAAATTTTTTTAATTAGGAGAATCTATCAGGGAATGGCCTCTATTCATGCAACGCATTTTGCTAGAACTATGGCGAGATAGCGATAGTGTTGAGTGCGAGCAGGTGGAGAAAGATGAGAAGAGATGGAATTTCTTGTTGCTATTTTATTATTTTTATTATTTTATTTCTCTGGTGAATTGTAGCTAAAATAATGACAAAGAATTATGCTGCATTGAACTCTATGCGCTCTCGGTACTATCGTCAATGACAAGTGGTATGCATTCGTAATTTAAATAAGGATGGATCACTTAAAGCAGATAAAAATATATGTTTTGATTCTGTAAAAAAAAATAATAATAAAAAGCCTTGAAAAACCCGACTGAAAAACAACAAGTAAGAACTTTATATTCGACCGAGTCGAAATTTAAATACCCTAGAAATATTTAGTAAATAAAAATTCTATTTAGTCGGGGTCACTCCGGGAGGGGCCGTGGGGTTGACATCTCACCTTCGCTTTAAAACACTAAAAAGTAAATTTTTGGAGTTATTAAGTGTAACCTCCGGGAGTGGCTGTGGGAGAGACATCTCACCTTCGCTATAAAACACTAAAAAGTAAATTTTTGGGGTTATTAAGTGTAACCTCCGGGAGGGGGCCGGGGCTATAAAACACTAAAAATTAAATTTGTGGGGTTATGAAGTGTAAATTTTTTTTTTTTTTTTTGATAGGGTCATTTAGGAGGCAAAGGGAAGGGGTCAGGGAAGATCAGAGAACATCTCAGCTTCATCATAAAAATTAAATTTTTAAGGAATTTAGGCTTAAATTATACAATTTGTTATATATTTACTCAATTTTGTAATATGTTACTTTAACGCCCACTAAAGGGGGCGTGCTCAAAAATGAATTTTTCTGATTTTTTGGCTGCAAGTTCAACGCTTTGGACCTTCTTGGACATAAAATTACAAAAAAAAAAAATTTAAATTATGCTATTTCTTAGAGATTGGCTTAGTACTTCTTAGGGGAACTTTTTTCCCTCTGGCCTGATTCAGCCCATTTAGGAACTTGACGTGTGCTATCCTTCAAGATATATTTATACTAAATTTCCAGGAGCTGGCTCTTTTTGTTTGGACTGAATTCTACAGAATGGCGGGCGGGTGGACGGACGGAGAGACTAAATCATCTTACACTTCATCACTGATGAAGGAGTCTTAGAGGGATATTTCGCTGCGTTACACACGGAATGACAAAGTGAATATACCCTACAATTTGTTTTTGGAGGGTTAAAAACACAACACTACTATATCGGATTGTACTCCTTTATAACTTCGAAATGGTGCTATTAATTAATGGATATTGGAACATCAGCATGGGAGGTAGTTTATTTAAACTGCGCCAAAGTCGCCTTAGTCGTTATTCTAGATACACAGAAAATAAGATAAATGTGGAATCGGATGAAAATTTAATGGGTTCGTTATATGTTTCGGAAACATTAAAATTATTTACTGTTACCGGCTAACATAGAATTAATAATTATTCGACAAAAAAATCAAAAGATCTCCAGAAAAATCTTTGAAACTTAAGCGAATCGTTGAAAGAGTTGAAGGTTGTATAACATAAAGAATTTCGGCAGTGGAGCAAAAGCTACACCATAACTGACTGGCTGTAGAAATGGCGAAATTGATTTGAGTTAAAAATACATTTTAGGTATAAGGCTATAGCAACACTTAATTATTGAAAAACAAAAAAGAAAATAATATGTGAATAGGTTACACAACGTTTATAAGATAAATTTCAATATAAATTGTGCGGTCCTGAAGATGTAAAATATACATTAATTTTTCAAGTTATTTTAAAGCGTAAAATCAATTCCAATTTCCACATCTACGAGTAGTTATTCATCTTCCAGCCAGGTCTCTAAAGTAGTAGAACTGGAACGTAAACTCGATTTAGTTGGAGAATTATTCGAATTGATACTGAAGCAGTGAAAGTTATCCATATCATCTTCCAATGAATTGCCATTAATGTCCCATTTAACGACTGGTGTTAATTTATAAAAACAATCTCTCTCCTGGCCAATTATAAATTGATGATAATTGCCATCAGACTTACAACCTAAGCTAACATTGACTGGAAGCAGATGACTGAAATGATGTTGTTGGGAGTTAAAGTAATTGTGATGAGTTTCAAGGCCTCTATTGGTAAATATGGGATTATTTAAATTAATAGCATTGCTGTTGTTGTTATTATTGTTGTTGTGATTATGATTAAAATTGTTGTTGTCTTCATTAATGCCGTTGCAAAAGTTGGAATTAGTGGTGACAAGATTATTATCGTGATCATTAATAAAGTAATTATCTAAACTAGCTGTGGACGGTGTATGACGCAAGTAACGCACATCTTCTTTGTACTTGACTTTTTCGAAAACTATCTCAAGATTTGTGTCATCGTTAAATGAAGGCTTTGTTATGGCGGCACTATTAGCTAAACTTGAATCGTAGGGAACAATTTCGGAGGCCGTGTCACTGCGTAATTGCTCCAAACGCTGAAACTCATAACCATCGGCTGTTAGGAATAGCTTAGAAGTTAAACTCTGCAAAATGGCCGTATCGCGTGCTTCATTTTCTTCGTCTTCTTCTTCTTCTACGTTTTTTAATGGTTTCACATTTTTAGCCTGTTTTTGCTTTTTGGGACTCTCCTTGTCATCTCTTTTTTTATTTTCATGGTGATATGATGCATTTTGCGGCGAAGTGCTTAAATTTTGATTGTTTAATTTGTCAAAAGCTTCTACCGATGGATCTATGTCGGTGGAAATGTCTTCCTCCTCCAAACGTTTAAGGAAAATTTGTTTAGTGGACAATTTACGTATAAGCTGAGGAAGAAAGAAATACATGCACAAAAGATATTTTATTACTATAACGAAAAAAATAATTAAGAATTCTGTGCTGAAATATTTGTGAACACGAAAATTTTTGATATATTTTTTTAAATTATTTTAAATTTTCAAACTATTTTTGTATGCTTTTTAAGTAAAATTAATATAATAAAAAATATAGTATATAAAATAAAGACCTAACTGCCGATTTCACGACAGAGTTCTTTCTTTCGTACAAATACATTTGAAACAAAAAGAATTTTTAAAATGTTGGGTTTGTTTCAAATATATTTGCACGAAAAAAAGTATTCAGTCGACATTGTGAAACTGATAGTAAATTAAAAAAAAAATTATTTTCTCTATAAAAAAATCGTCGTAAAAATTAGAAAAAAAATCTGAGATTTCTGTAAGGACGACTTTTCTCTATTTCTTAAGCAAAGTTTAATAGGTCAAGGAGTATCTAATAATTTTTGCCTTATTAAACGTCATAATTTTGTTCAAAATTATTCGCAATGAAAATAACTGCAAAATTGAACGATTCTCTCATCAACTCGAACAAAAATTTATAAAAGAATTAACAAAATTTTAAACAATTACAGCTGAATTTATACAAAAAATTTATAAAATAAATTTTTGTATGAAAAATGCTTTTATTAATCATTTTGCAAATGATAAAGTTTTTATACGTCCGATACTTTCGGAACAAATCCCAAAAAATTAATTTTGATGGACAAGAATGACCTCAGATTATTAACGGGTTGGTTCACCGGACACTGTGGTCTCAGACGACACCAGTTTACCATGGGCAATTCTGAGACCAAAGCATGTAGACTCTGCGAAGCAGAGGAGGAGACACCGGAACACGTTCTCTGCG
Source organism: Linnaemya tessellans (assembly GCA_951800035.1). NCBI lineage: Eukaryota > Metazoa > Arthropoda > Insecta > Diptera > Tachinidae > Linnaemya > Linnaemya tessellans. Next base: position 116,454,575 of record OX637534.1, on the reverse strand, counting down.
ACTGTCCGGCAGCGGCGTCGTGCAGGAGGAGGTTCCTCGGAGGCAGTTTCATGACTCCAGGGGAGGTGTACGATATCTCACCGGGCAGAGTAATTGGCTTTATTCGCAGCCTCAATCTACATCAGTGAACACTTGGGCTGCACAAAAGTTCCTTTGGGTCGCGGTGCTTATGGCCTCATACAATAATAAAAAAATAAAAAAAAGTATACGTCCGATAAAATCCTACTTTTAACTAACTTTAAGTTGTAATAATGGTCCTTAGTCGTATTGCGTATCAGTCTTTTGTTATTAAAAATGTACTAAAACTGAACTGTGAAAAATTCTAACTCAGAAAAAAATCTTCAGAAAAAAATCTATAAATTAATCTTATACATATATGAACGTTATATTGTGGTACACTTTTAAGCATCTTATCGATCGCCAACATTGATGAAACACATGTTGTTCAAAAGTTATTTTGATGTAGATATGCCTAAAATTTTTAAAACATTAATTGCATAAAAGCGGTTTCAGTTGTTAAAAAAAAATTCTGTTTCGTTTTGTTCCCGAAAGCACATACACCAGAGTACACAAATGGTTATACGTTCAAAAGTGTCTGTATATTTCTTTTTGTTGGTAGAAACAGAACAACTGTAGCGAATAAAGGAAAATCGATTTCTTATTTTTGTTAAATTTCAGTAGCTCTAACTTGGAGCTTGGAGTATCATAAACATACATATGTGTTTATTCGATAATCGAAATGTGCAACTGTAGGTTTTCGATTAAATAATAGAAAAGATTCTTCGAAATCCAGACTCGATAATTATTTGTGGCTCTCACACATCGAAGACTAAAGTCAATTAGACACAAATCAAATTTTGTGCCTGGATGTATAAAAGCACTCTCATGAAAACCGAAAAAAAATATTAAGACAAGTTCGTTAAACCATTAAGATTGTTATATATATAATATTTTCAATAATCAATTTCTGGTATTTCATAAATCAATATAAATATGCAATAATCCATTAAAAAAAATTCAATTCCTTTAACTTAAACATGAAAGTTTTTTCTTTTTAATTTTCCGGAAGTTAGATAACGCACGTGTTTGAATGTATTTGTTTTGGTTTGACTGCAAAAGGGTGTAACAGTTCAGTAAAAACTACAGTTTTTTTTAATGAAACCAATTTTCTTAATAGAAATGTGTTTATTAGATTGAGTTTCCGTAAAAATGTTGCAAATAAAATGATGCGTATCTACATGAATATAAAATTATTTTATTAAATAACCTCGAACCCTTCCTTTGTTAGTCACTACTCACTCGTACGAGTGTCATAAAAATACAGTGGAAAATATCTAGCAGGTCATTGAAATAAGCTTAATTGCTGTGGTCATAAATATGTATATGTACATAGTGCCTAGTGCTGTATGTTGTTGTTATTGTTGTAGCTTAGCCCCCTGGCTTTTTTGAATTTTTGCGTTACAAGGATAATCTGTTTTATGTGGGCCTGTTGTATGTGCACATGCATATAATTTCAATCAATATTATTGATTCATGTTCTTTAAATAATAAAAATTTTGTATAGCCTATCAGAAAAATTACATCTTCACACCTTTTATACGTACACATAGTTTCACACAAAAAAAAATAAAAAAAAAAATTAATAGAATGCTTAAACAAAACACTTACCTTGATACAAGACTTTTTTGTACGCTTTAATAGATGAGACATTTCGTGCTGGTTGTCACATTAATGTGTGTATGTTTGTATAAGCCATTACAGCTCAAATTTTATTTCATTTTTTTTTTTTTTGGTTTATTTAAGAACAAATTACATATGTATATTATATGTTTTATTTCCTTATAAAATTATTAAAAAAAGAAAAAATTATATTTAATTGTTACAGGCCAATATATCATGGCTAAAACACACGGTAAACTAAAATTTAATGCATCACCATATACTGGCAATGGCCTACTACCGCAGCTGGCTAAAATGTTCGTTTGGAACCCCTCTAAGTGTTGATATAAATCTCACTGATTGTGGTTGTTGGAATTGAGCAGCAACAACATAAAGATTTGAGAACCTAACACTCATTTCATACTGCTTTTTATTTGTTTACAATTAGAGCGGTAAAAGAATGAGTTCTTAGCACGGCAATAATGTTAACATTTCATTTTAGGCTTATTTATGAAAAATTAAACTCGATTTGAAAACGTCGTAACATTTAGTTAATATTTTTTATCACTGCAATAAACGAATAATTTTATTGGAAAAATATTATTTATATTGTGGTTATCTATACAAAAATACCTTTTAAACTATATATGTTTCATCAGTATTGTAGGACAATGACATACTTAAAAGTGTACCGCAAAAATATGTGTGGCGTTTTTATCCTCAGGAAATGTATTAGATGCTGCCTGCATATGATGTCTTTCGTTCTTATTTTCTGATAGTAAGTAGATTTCAAATACAAATTAATTTTTTGTGAATATGATCATAATTTAAAAAATTCGAAACAGCATTTCCTCCAAATTTTTAAAATTCTGTTCGTGGTTAGTAGCTACCTACGGTCCAACAAAAGTAAAAAATTTGTGCAGTTTCTCAGTTAATTACAGGGTTTGAAAAAACAAGTATTTAATTTGAGCTTATGAAACTCGTATCTATATAGTTCGTCTTTGTATTTATCTGCTTACTTTTCCAAGTTGACTTATTTTGCACCGATTCACCAGACCCTTTTGGTTTCGTCTTGCAATCATAAAACAATTTTAAGTTTTTTTCCCCCGAAACACGTGCAAATAATTCGTATCTATGGACACTCGTATTTGTATCTCAATGAAGATTTACAATCAAATATAAATGATTAAGTTTGAACTTAATAACACTATTGTATTGATTGCAGCACAGGCGCAGTACATAATTGTTATATACGCATACACACTTACAAAGACACACATACATATACTCTCAATGTTGATGAAGGAAGAAGACAATGTGTTGAAATTAGGTTTTGTGAGGAGTATTTGACAATGTGCCTCAGTGTGAAATTTCATTCAAAAAAACTGTTGAAAACGTTTAAAAGTTAATGCTTACGATTATTATTGTTGTTTGTTCTTGCTGTTGTTTCTTTGTTAGTGTCATAGGTCGTTCCATTCATGGAATGTTTGTTTTATAACAATTGTGTGAACACAAATATTTGTTAATATACATATTTGTCTCTTAATAAGTTAGTTTTAAAGGTGTGCTAATTGTGAAATATATATTCATGATATATGTATGTATGAATGTATGTCTGCACATATGCACATTAGGGTGACAGCAGACTGTATAAAGAAAACTAAAATTTTCATAAAAAAGTTATTGGGAAATTATTGCAATTTTGGTACTAAATCGGATGACCGCAAGCCGTCGCTCCTGCGACATTAAAGTAAAAATTTTCTTTATCAAAGAACTTGCCACTTTTCAAGGAGTCCGTCCCTGCACTCAGTCTTGAATATTGTGTCGAATTCTTCTGATCAGCATTGGTGCATGCTTGTGTTAGTTATTGTCAGCCTGTTTCCGTGATGAAGGCATAGCACTGATCACCGAACATAACTGGCAGCGACTGACACAATCATGTACTAAAGAGCAGAGGAACAGCACCGGCCTTCGTCGGCCCTGTACCAAAAAATTAGCCGGCGAAGTAAAAAGGTTCTAATAGATACAACAAATTCTCAGTCTTTTCATCTTTCTTCATCTGTCCCCTCAACACTGTCCTCTCAATACGATCTCCTTCTTTCTAGTTCCGGCGCAATGCACTGCATATGTAGGGGTCAGCCCCTGAGTGCTGGTCCGAGTTAAAAAAAATGTTATAACGACTTGTTTATTTGGTGCTTTCAAAACGACCGGTCTGTTAGCTGTTAAATATCTGAAGTGTCATCTGAAGTGTTATTTATTTAGAGCAAGATTTGCCATTTACGAATATGGATTAACGAGCGACAACCGAAAAACTTGTTAAAGCTAATCCTGGGAACACACTGCAGCGTTCTGTAGCATCGTATTTGTGTTGTCATTTAGAAATATGCAGTTGAAAGGCAATGCCACACACTATTGCATTTTTGCTTGCGATGGCACAAAATACCATAGTGTGTTCTTGGCTTTACTTACAAATAGAGATGTGCGGGTGAGTAAAACCAAGCTCACGATCACGAAACTAAAATTTTTTTCACGCACGCTTACACAATGTAATATTTAAGGCGCTCAGGATAACGAAAACATTACTTTTAATCACGTACTTTCACGCACGATGGTAAAAATTTTTCTCAAAATCGCCTTAACTCACAGTAAAATTGTTCTCGTGTGTGAAAATATGCATGCATCTCTATATACATGTATGTATTAGACTTGTGTCCAAATAGCTCATTCGCTCAGTTTTGACAAGAACCTCTGATCAAACCTATGTAATTTAAATGGGTTTGATCAGAGGTTCTTGTCAAAACTGAACGAATGAGCTAGTTGGACACAAGTCTAGTATGTATGTACATTAGGGTGCCAATTAACCATATGGAAAAATTTTTTTGAAGACATTTCTTTCACGACAACCCCCAGATTGGTTCGAATTGCTAAATCTACTGAATTAGAAAACAAAATAAAAAAAGCCATGGATTTATTCATATGTTTCAGTAGATATTAGAGATACAAAAAATATTTGTGAACAAAAGTTGTTCCTGTGAGTTTGATCTATAACCTTTACTAACAATTTATTTTTGTAAAATAAATACAAACAAAGTTATTGACAATCAAAGTCAAAAATGATGTATTTTGTAAACTTTGGGGGTCGGGGGCACCCTATCCCCTCATCGGATTGAGCTAAAATTTTCAAGGGACTATTTTTTAGCAATTCGAACCAATCTGGGGGTTGGCGTGAAAGAAATTTCTTAAAAAAAAATTTCCCATATAGTTAACTGGCACCCTAATGTACATACTATGTATGTATATATTTTTCTTAGTATTAAAAATTCACAAGAAAGGACGAAAAATCCTCTGTCTTGAGTGCGTGAATATTATTCGTGTTAAAACTCACGCGCTATCACGCATGGTTCTAAATGTTTGTATCACGCTTACGCAAGCACGCGTGATTTTAAAAATTTATAACCACGTTTCACAGGATTCACGCATGAATCTTTTCGTGTCACGGGAGTGAAATAAAATAAAACTTTACCAGCCGATATTAATTGTTGGGGTGACCTGGATGTAACTCGCGTGAATCATGTGAAACGTGGTTATAAATTATTACGACATTTGCACATCTCTACTTACAAATAAGGCCACAAACATAAGCTTTTTTCGAGTATTTTAACAATTTTTCCTTAATATTCATTTAAATTAATCAATCAGACATAATTTTTTGATGGAAAACCTTTGAGAAAATCAGTCCAACAAAATAAAAAACGATTTAAGACTCTTCGTTCAAAAATTATTTGACTTGACATATTTGTATCTATAGTTTTCTAAAACTTTGAAGTCCGGTGCATTGCACATTTGTCTAAAAATTAACAAGGGCTTTTTATATGAAGCCGGCGATATGTACTTAACAAGGTGATTACTTATTTGTCGTATTTAAAATAACTATTTCAACATCTGTGAGTTTCGTTCGAATGTTTTCAATTAATTTAAAACATTTGTAGTACTTTTAACGTTAAAAACGTGACTTTAAACAAAAGGATTTGTATAAAAGAATAAAATCGACCTTTAACCGAAAAACAATTCGCTAATTAAAAATTAAAATAAGTCAAGAGACATACATTAAACATTCCGCCCACCCTATTACAACAATGAACACGCCACTCTGCATCTCTTCACAATGAGGCACGTAATTGTAATAAAGATGAGCAGCATAATGATATTGTGGCAAATGTATAATTTACGATACATAATATTTGCCATTGTAAATAATTTTAATGTATCGATAAGTATTAATTTTACATAGAAATTTAATAAATAAATCTGCAGCCACATTAAATTTAATAAATTTGTAGGAGTTTTTCAAAGATAAATTAATAAAATGTAAATTTAATTTGAAGCAAGTGTGACAATTTCAATGCTGCGTGTTGATTACAAAATGCGGAATTTAAATTTTATTAGCCACCCCTGAAAATGTCGGCTAAAAGGGCAATCTATAAAGCAAACGCATCATCATCACCACACCATAAATATATAAAATGTTGATTATTGCAGGCATATGAATTGTATTGATATTAAATGGAAAGCGCGTGGGGTGTTAAATTTCATTGCGGTATGTGAATGTTAAAAACGGTTCAACATTGACTCTCGAACGTCAATGAGGCGTGTGACAACTTTCATTGACTGCCACAAATGTTTGGTATATACTACACGTATGGTATGTGTGAATGTGGCAGTTTTGCCTAAAGTGTATTCGGGCGTTTTCAATGACAGGACACTTCAGCTTCAAAGCAATTAAAAATTCGTTTTTACCATTTTTGCAAGTGTTATTTTGTGTATTGTTTCCGTTAAAATTTAATTGTAAGAGAAAAATTGCATCCATCAATTTTTTACTAGGCAATGATCAATTGCTCATCCTGAATTGATGTGTCATTATCCTTTTTTATCATTGACCAAGTCATGACAAGGCAACTCTTTCTGCGGAGTTTTTTTTTTACTGTCAAACAATTCAAAATCTATTATTGAATGCGAAATCAATAAGCGAAACTGTCAAAAATATATTGAATGATCACTTGTATGACGAACGCATTTCTTACGCAGGACTTTAATAATTTTAAAAACATACAAATGCCTTTCCAAAAAGTGTCCTTTAAATTTAAACTTATGACTGTTTCAATTTCTTTTCTATACATTAAATTTGTAAGTTTTATGGTTTCCATTTAATTGTGTCTTTTTTTTCAATTTACAATTTCTCATCGAAAGAACAATGATATGAGTGAGTGATGTGACCAATGTGTGACAATTTTATGAAACAATAAAAAACATTTGGATTTGAAGTGTTTTGTTGTTGCTGTTTAAAAAAAACACAATTTTTCAATTTTAAATTAAAACTACAGAAAGATTTGTTTTTCGTTTATTTGTGGTTTTTTGTTTCCACAACATTTTAAGTGTTAAATGTCAAATTGATTGTTTTCACTTCAATTTGTGGTTTCTTACCTCTTTGTTGACATGCAAATGACTAATGTTTGTTGGGCTTTGGTTAAAAACCGGATATTTAAATTAATATCCTTAAAAAACAATCATTAATAATTTCAAAAAGTATCACGCAAATCCAAGAAGTGTTTTTATAAAAATTGGTGGCGGCATGAATATCGTCGTTGCGAGGCCCGCAATGAGTTAAAGTATAATGTGGGGGTTCTGTCAGCAGTGGTACATACATGTGTGCGTATATATAAATTAAAAAATAACTCATCAATTCACAAGCCTTGCTGTATCGCTTAAATTTGCATTTGATAAGATAAAGAACTTGCAGCTTGCAGTTCTGGAGAATAATTACTTTGTATGGAGACACCCACTTCCATTCATGTAGACTATCATGGTTTTATTACAACTTTTGGTATACGTGGCTGCCTGTAACCCACAAGCATTCAAGTAGGATCTCTGAGATCCCGGTTTTAGTTTGTCTACAATAAATTTAGTGAATTTTAGTATTGCAGCTCTGCAGATATATTAATATTAAGAATTACTTTGTAATGGGTAGTACCAGTCTCCACCCTCTTATACTTTCTTGGAAACTGTAGAGTGCTTTAAACGTTTTCCGCCTAAAATTTAGTGGTTCGCGAAAAAGTGTTGTTGACCCCACTGTGCACTGTAGGAAATCTAAGTATCATATCGGGGACCTATATTCAATACCTACCAAATAATTTCTTCAAAATAACTTTTTATTGAAAACTGGGACATGAAGAAAAATAATCAAACGGTAACACGGGTATTATAACAATAACATGTTAACATCAGCTTGATACAGTTCTCGTATTCTTTTTCACAATAAAATTTGTGTAAATAGGAACTGTTATCACATTCAACTAAGCCACCTAATAAGTGGTGACAAACACAATACACATGAGCACTGATGATGAAAGGGTTGCGTCTTTCGAAAACAGCTGTTCTGCTCTGCTGTGTAAGTTGAATAACAAAAAACTGATGTTGACTTGCCTTTGTGCCTTGGAATATTTATCATGTCTTTCTCAAATTTAAATTAAAAATTTCGAACAATTAGCCTATAGAACCTTAATTCAATTTAATATAGCATATGTTTTCATAAAAAGAAAAGAAATTTTCGTTTAGGTATTTATAATGAAACAACAATAAAAAAACTCAACATTTGTTTTTGTTTCAATATAAATACCCAAAACAAAAATTTTTATTTTTTTTTACAAATATGTAAAAAATATTTTAAGCTATATCCTTATTTGACAAACTTCTGTACAAAATTTGACAAATAAGCAGTTTATTAACATAAAAGAATTTATAAAAAATTTGCACTGATTTATAACAGTTTAATAGGACAAATTGCCATACAAAAATTGGTTTTATTAGCCTCTTATTAATCAACATTTTTTTTATAAATCTTTATGTATTTTATAATTTACATATCACTATTGCCAGTCCTTATGAGCCTTATTTCATAAAACCTTATCTGCCTTATTCATAAAAATTATTTCTGCTTTATAAAGGGTTTATAGAAGAAATCTTGTATGGCAATCTATTTTATAAACCTTTCATAAATCCAAAATATTTTTCATGAATAGGGCTCTATATGTTTAAGACAATGTCTTACTTTAAGTAATAATATAGAACTTGAGGGTTTTTTTAAATAAAATAATAACTTTAAAAAACTATTATTTAATTATTTTTCCATATATCGATATCCTCTGGATATGTTGTTCAGGATAAAAATTGATTATAATCGATTAACAATTATAATCAATGTTAAATATTTTGGTTATTTTGTTTTTTTATACAAAAATATAAAAATATTTTGTTTGTTTTTATATAAAAAACAAAACAACAAAAATATTTAATTAAAAAAGTTAAAGACTAATGCTAGAGTTAATGTCGACGCCGTTGACGGCGTTTCAACGCCGAAAAAGTTGCAATAGATTGAACAACGCGTTGAGATTAACTGCTCTCATACAATTTCATACGATTCAACTTTTTTGTTGACATTTGACGCCGTCGACGACGTCGACATTAACTTAGCATAAAAGAAAAATTAGAATAATATATTACAATATCTTGTAGTAGACTGCCTGCATTTGTTTCTAAAATTGCTAATGAAAAATTACGATAACACACCCATTGTTGTTTAGCATTCAACATACAAATTGATAATCTTTAACCTTAAAAAATAGTTTGGAGACTTATTTAATGGGTAAGAAATTGAATAAGTTTACTACAAATAAATAGTAATTTAACGCATATCGGACGGGAAACATTCTAAATTCATTTTGAATGCATAGAAAAGAAAATGTTTAAAGAAAATGAAATTAATTACTATAAAGGTGATATAAATTTAAAAGAGGCGATTGAAACCCAAAATCTAAAATCAACAGATGAAGCTTTATTTGTGTGCGATTTAGAAAAGGTCAAGGAAAAATATGAAACTTGGAAACGATTTATGCCACGTGTAAAACCCTATTACGGTAAAAATATGATTAATATTAAAGATCATTTTTTTTAAATAAAACTCATTTTCCCATATTAAACTAGCTGTTAAATGCAACGATGATCGTTATATTGTTAAAACTTTGGCCGAATTGGGTACCAGTTTTGACTGCGCTTCTAAAAATGAAATCAAACAAGTTTTAAATTTGGGTGTTGATGCCGAACGTATTATATTTGCAAACCCTTGTAAACCGGTAACACATTTGGAATACGCCAAAGATAATAATGTTAAAACAAGTACAGTGGACACTGAGTTCGAGATTAATAAAATTCATAAAACTTATCCGGAATCAAAGTAATTATATGCACTTGTAGTTATTTGATTTAGCAATTTAATTTGTTTGATTACTTGCCAATTTTTCAGTTTAGTCATACGTTTCCGCTGTGAAGCTAAAGAGGCTCAATGTCCTTTGGGTGACAAATTTGGCTGTGACGCTCAAAGTGATGCAACTGCTTTAATGTTGTTAGCGAAAAGTTTAAATTTAAATGTAATTAAAAATAATCGAGTCTTGCCACAGAATTCAATTTGGTTCGAAAACGGAACTCATATGTTTTAGTTCGTCAGAGAACGATAAGATTTCTTTGGCTAATTCCGTTCATGATTGTAAAATTGAACTCTGTGACATTGCTGAATGAATGGAGTAATTAATTAAAACAATTAACTTCGTTTTAGGTCATAGGCACCAGTTTTCATGTTGGCTCGGGTTGTAACGATTTTCCTGCTTACGATCGTGCTATAGCTACTGCCAAAAGTCTATTTCAGTTTGGTGCTGTTTTGGGTTACGAAATGAACTTAATTGATATTGGCGGTGGATTTCCGGGTAGTGATGACAATAAATTTGCCACGGTATATTGGAAACGTTTTTAATTATTGTTATTAATTATTAAAAATGATATTATGTTTTCTGAAAGATTGCTGAAATTGTTAACAAATCTTTAAGTCGTCATTTTCCCGATGATAACATTAATGTTATAGCAGAGCCTGGTAGATTTTTCGTGGCATCTGCTTATACTCTGATTTGTAAAATTCATGCTAAACGTGAGGTTAGATCTCCTAATGGCAAATTGCTAACAAAAATGTACTATTTGAATGATGGTGTGTACGGGTCATTTAATTGTATACTGTACGATCACCAACATGTAACAGTGGATCATTTCCTGGTAAGTCTATCAGCTGACTGTATCAACATATTATTTATTATTAATTATTGATTTAATAAGGATGATGGACAAGATAACCTACCTAAATTTAACAGTTTAATTTGGGGACCTACTTGCGATGCACTGGATAAGGTACTTATGTGTTTATTATTAAATTTGAATTACGATAATTTTCATTATCATTTTATATTATAGATTGCTGAAGACTTGCAATTACCAGACTTAAGGTGTGGCGATTTTTTGGCATTTCCTAATATGGGTGCCTACACTGTGCCCATAGCCAGTCCTTTTAATGGTTTTATGTTACCCAAAATATTATACTTTCAAAAATTGAAAATATGACAAATACTTAAAAATAAAACTCTTTTGGGTAAAATTGGCGTATGCAACAAAAAGCAAAACTTTATTTTATCTTGTTGATGTGATTATTGTTCAATATTTCAACAAGTAAAGAGTAAATAATAGTCAGAAATAATGCCCATAAACATAGTAACTACTTCAAAGTCAATAAATCAATTTATAAACACTTTTTGCTTTAAAGCTTAAACTTAAGTTTTTTTTTCAAATTAAGGTGTTTCTAAATACGATTTTTAAGAATTAAGGCAAAGAGTTGGTTTAATAAATTATAACAAATTAATTTTTCCGTTTCAATTATTTTAATTTTTAACGACACACAGCGGAATAATTAATTTATTAAAATAAAAAAAACTTAATTACATTATTTCTTAATTTAAATTTAAATTTGGTATTGCATAAACTGTTTATTCCGAAGGAGGAGCGAAACATTGAAAAATAAAATAATTTCTTCAAGTTTTTAATAAAATAAAAGTCAGTTTTTATTTTTGCCATATGCTAATTCTTTGTGAACGACAATCACTTTGGACATCGTGGAAGTGGTGATATTTTATAAATTGTTAAGATATTGTTTGTCAGTCCGTTTCTGAACAGAATATTAAAAATGTTGTTTCATTGCTAAGAAAATAATTCCAACAAAAATTTAAAAATGCAAATCAATACTTTACCTTTATTCTGAAAAAAATCAATAGTATTTAGTTAATTAATGGCAATTGTTTAACCAATGATATATATTGTAATAGGATTTTCTTTCCGACATAGTTTATTTGAATTGGGAATGTTTTTCCTTCATCCCAAATCAATTTATTGACGCATTACCGAAACCGGTCTGTTTCTAAGCAAAACTGAGGGACAATCATTTCCTATGAATTATATCAATAAAATATCATTGGTAAACTTCTGCTATTGGTTGAATAAAGACATCATGTAGACTTTAAACGAAGATATTGAATAAACACTGGATATTCTCCGCTCACAAGTTTTTTTTTTTTATTATTTCAACTCATTTGTGTAAATAAGATTTAATTTTTATATATTCTATAATGAAAATATGCACTTATATATTAATTTTAGATTAATAAAAGTTGAATAGTTTTCCTGTTTTGTTAAGAATACAAAGCAGTAACTTCAGCTCTTTACTTTTAAACTAAATAAAGTAAACTGACCCTTGCAAAATTTATTTTTATGTAAAGAGCAAAATTGTTTCTGGTTTGTATTCTTGGCATAAATAAAACAAAAAGGGTTATATGTTTTGCATGCATATTGCATATGTATGTACATATGTATCTATGTATGTAGAGCCAAATGAGTACCATCAATACTTAAGTACAAAAAACAAATTTGCTTATTTCATAACTAATATGTAATAATAAATTTGTTTCGTGAAATAATGTATTGTTGACCAGAGGAAATTGGTTAGATATATGCAACTGAAAAGAATAGAAAACTTTGATCATACTTGTAGAAAATAAATATTCCTAATATTTGCTTTGAAATGATATTCTTTTTTAATGCTTAAATCGAGATACAACTAAAGCACTCCAAGGCTGAGTTTTTGAGATCTTAGTTAAACTAGGTTTCTGTTAATCTGTAAACAGATTTGTGCTGTCAAGTTTGTAAACAAAATTTTTGGTGGCACTGCTTAGTTTTGCTTAAAATGTTGTTCTTTAATGAAGTAATAAGAATATCATATTACACGGGAAAAATCAGACTACGTTAAACTAAATTTAAACGTGAACCACACCTCAAAAACACGGCCTAAAAGTGTAGAAATACATATGTGAAATTATGAGTGGGTTGTGCTATTCCACGAAAATCATATGTTTGTTCGCGTTTGTGATAAAAATCACTTTAGTGATAAAAATCACTTTAGTGATCAAAGTTTTCAGTTTCTCTCGATTGCAAATAGCTAATGAATGTGCAGTTGTATTGAACTTGGAAAATAAAAATATATATTGGAAAAGAATAGAAACTTAAGACTAACTTTCTTAAAACTATTTAAACCATTTATTGTTATTTAATTTTATTGCTGACCCTTGTTGTGTTTAACAAATGATTTAGATAGTTTTTTGTTTATGTAAAATAGTTTATTATAAATATATTCATTCTTCTTATATATTTAAAAGCTGTTAATATATACTATTTTTGGTGGCACTTAACATGATATGTTTCGTTTCGTTTAATTAATTAATTAATAATAAAAATTATTTACCAATGATATGTATGAAGATAAATTTTGTTGTATAATATTATTTTAATATTATGCTGCTTTTGCTTATTAATATATTTGTATCATTATAACAATTATCATTTATGTATATGTTTATGTATTTATTTTTTGAACTATTTGAGTTCAAACCACTTATGTTTATTTTAAATCAGTTCTCTTGTCTTAAAACAAACAACTAACTTAAGCAGTGTATATTTTTAATAAACAATATATCATTTATTCATTTTGCTGCTCAAGTGTAGTTTAAAAATATTGGTTTTTTGTTAAAAAAAAAAAAATATATAACATTAGACATATAAATATACATATTTTGCTGATATTAAACTCTTAAGATTTCAATAAAATTTTTCGAAAAAACACGCATAAAAAAGAGACTTAACTAAAAACATGATTGTATCTCACAACAACTTGACATTGACGTTTATTTGTTTAAAAGGTGACATGCAGATTGTTTTAAAGTGCTAAGTTGTTTAATAAAATGAAAATAGTTTCCCTAATATAATAATTTAGTTTTATAAAATACATTGGTCTATACTCAAGGTCAAACATAAATTGTACTTCATTTATGACTATCAGTATGGCCCAATATTTTTATAATAAATGAAAACCGCTTCCAGTATGTTTGTGTGATTTAAAGCGTCTTGCAAATATGTGAAAGTTTGCATAAAGTTTGAATAAATTAACTACATTTCAATTTAAAAGAGTTTTGATTAAAAACATGTAATAATATCAATTACCGATTGGTTAAATAAAAATACAAAATGTTGATTTTAAATAGCACCAACATTTTTTAAAGTTATTTGATTCCGTTCGAAATTTCAATATTATCTTTGGGCAAATTACGGCATTGGATATCGATCAAAATTTCCATTAAAATTGTATTGAAATGTCGTTCGATATCGAATGCGATAATTTGGTCTCTGAATACAAATTTCGATCGATATCGAATCGCTTAGTTTGCCATAAGATCAACAGTATCGAAGTAGTTCGAGCAGTTGTGGTGCAAAAGTAAAAAATTTTATGCAAATTATTAATCAAATTGTTTTTTTTTAATTCATTACAAATTATCGCTCACGTATTTAATTAAAATTGACATCCATATTTTGATTTCGTTCGCAATTAACAAGAGTTTAATTATTATTGAAATCATAACTTGTTGTTATATTTTAATGAAATGTAGCTCGTTTTACTTGTAACACATTCAGCTTAAATACATAAGGTTTCATCAAACGCTTCCGAAGCTATTGATCCCTTAAAGAAGTTGTATTGTTTGAGTTTTTGTCTTACTAAAACGAACGTGCAGCTCCTTTTAATTTTTTATGTACTCATTTGCTGATCTTGAGGACCAGAGTCGTTTGTTCAAACTTCATGTTTTGGTATTTATGTAATAAAATCAGTGTTGCTCATTGTGTAATAAAATCAGTGATGTTCATTGCAAAAGCTCAAAATTCTTTAATTCTACTCGTATTTTAGCTGGTCATTATGGAGGGAAATATGGAAAACTATTTTAATCCAAACCAATAATTTCTAATATGTAATTTAAGTCACTTTTTAGAATAAAAATAACTTTTAGTCTGATATCACTAATATGGATTTTTCAAAGGAAGTTGTTTTTTTTTATTATTTTCTTAACCTATATATATATTCGTATATTATATAGCTTCCTATATTATTTTTTTTTAATAAAATAACAGCAAAATTATTTCAGAAAAATATGAGTTGTTACAAAGTAATTCTATTAAATCTAATGATATGCATGATTACACGAATTTTTCGTTAGGTTTTTTTTTGTTTTTAAGGTATTTTTGTTTTTGTAAAAATAAAATTATTTATATATATAGTAGATAAACTTGCAACCATCAATCCCTATTAATAGTTAGTTAGTTGTATTTGCTGTTGCGTTTTAGTGTTACAACAAACAAAGAAACGTGTGACAATAAAAATACATATAAATTAGATTTGTCTAATTTTTTTTCCTTAAATTTAATATAAAAAGTAAATGTTAGAGTTCACCTAAAAACCTAGAAAACAATTAACGATAATAATAAAAAGAATGTTATAGTTTGTATATCGTTAGAAAAACAAGCCGATTGCACTTCCTGCTCATCATTTTACACATTTAGACTGATACACAAACACTTATAAAAAAAATAGCAGTGCTCGTATCTATGATAATATTGTAGTTTTGGTTGTTGTCATTTGCATTTTAATAATTTTTTTTTTGACTTTAGAAATTTGTCCGGGCGACCATTAAACATTTTCATTTACAAGAGTGCAGTAGCGTGTGGATAAAAATGTCTGTCGTTCTTTTAGGTTAGTTAGAGTTGGTGTTTTTGTAATGAATGCACGTACATACGTACGTGCACACGTACATACATACATGTACAGTTTACCACTGACTCCACCAAAGTATTCCTTTAAAAAGTACACAAAAACGTCACAAGCATATTTACTGGTACTAAACGCCATAACAACACACCATTTGTGTCCAGTAAATCACTTGCCGAACCCGTTGTTACACCGGCACAGTGCATTTTCTCCAATGGCATGGCTTGGACATAGTATTCACGATTCTCAACTGGCATATGACAGATGGGTTTCTTTTTCTGTGCCATTTCATCATCTTTGTTCTTCAGATCTTGCAATAATTTTGGAAACCAAGTCAATTCACAAGAACATTCCAATGGATTGTCTGAAATTGTTATTAACAATTATTTGCTATACACTGTAAAAGAGTTTAGATAACTTGCCTGTTATATCGATTATTCTTAAGGTATCGATAATGTGCTCCATTATGTCCTGAGGCAGGCGGTTTAATTTATTATTTTGAATATTTAAAGTTTCCAAGGAATTTAAATTTTCAAATATCATACTTGGTAGTACCTTGATACTAAAAGAAAATTATAATATTTTGTTTTGCTTTATTGATTACAGATAAATTATTGGCTGAATTACAAACAATAACGAAAAGAAAAACAAATACTACATATTATTTCAAAAGAGTTAATCAAGACAAATAATTCAAAAAACAAAAAAGGGAAACATCAAGACTAAAAAATATAAGCAAGAAAACAAGATTGAGTAATCGGTAAGTCATCTCAATGATTTTTAGTTAATTTTAAAATTCTATAAAATAGTTGCACATATTGGCTTTTTTTCTATACAAATATTTCTTGCCCCTGAAAATTACCACGAAATTGATTGAATGGAACAATCTGTTTCATTAAATCAATTAAAGATTTAATTACGTACATTTTTAAAACACAATTTTTATTTCTTTTAAAAACCAATTCTCTGGACAAAAAAAAATCAAGTTTCAAGTTTATGCTGCACCGTCCAATTATTTTTTTTTAATCATGTTTAAAAGTTAATGATGATTACAGGGGCGAGCTATTCGGGATTTAATTTGTTGAAGTACCTGAACATACAATTGTTATTTGTAGACGGCAGTATTCAAAGTAAAACGATTCGACGAATTTTAAACTTTTCCTTATTAATTGCTATTAACTTTTTGACCTTTATTTTGGTCTCGAGGTCGTTTTTTTATATAAAATTATTTCAGTTTTCTTATAAAAATAAAAAAGTTTTTTTTTTTTAATATTTTTTATTTTTACTTAAGTTGCCAATATGATTAAAAGTTTTCCTTATTAAAAAATTCACTTTACTTTATGCATACAAACAATTTTTATAACAAATGGTTTTACTCAAGCCTACATTACTTAAAAATAACATTTTAAGCTTTAATGCCGAACCTGAGACGTAATTTGGTACTCCTCTGCCCTACCCTCTTCTCTCCTTTGCCTCCTAAATGACTCTTTCAAAAAAAATAAAAAATTAAAATTTAATATGTGTGCGTGAAGATAAATATGCCGAGTTAAATATGTTTTGACCTAAGCAGTTACGAAGTGAAATTAAATATGTAATGACGTAACGAAATGGCAATCAATGAAATTTTTTTTTGTATAAAAATCCATATTTATATATAAAATGATTATGGGAGTGTATTCTATCCCATACATCGTTTTGTATATACTGGCAATGCATGCCAACTCCTTATTTGGCCACTGGGGGCAAAATCCCTCCAAGATCACACACACTTTCACAGCCTGTAAATTGACCTTTCATGGTCTGTAAATATTTTCTCAAAATGCTAAAAAAAATTTCTTAAATATGGATTTTCATAAAAAACTTTACTGTTTGCCATTTCGTTACGTCATAACATATTTAACTTCACAGCTAAATACGTTGTTTCGTAACTGCTTACGTCAAAACATGTTTAACTCGGCATATTTATCTTAACTCACATAATAAATTTTACATTTAATTATCCCAAATATTAATTTTTAGAGTCTTATGGCAAAGGTGAAATGTCTCCCTCACGGCCCTTGTCACTGAGACCCCAAAAAATACAGATTTAATGCTCTCCAAAAAGAATTAGAGCACATAAAGTATACTTAGTCTTGATTAGTGATGAAGTCTAAGGCGGTCTAGCAATGCCCATACGCTCGTCTATGGAAAACATGATGTAGTCTATTTTTGGACCCCGCCCTTTGCGGTGGGCGTTGACGGACGATTTTATATAAAGGAACTCTGTTCCACACAGTTAAACATTTCAATTTTACTTACTAAATATTTGGAGGGTATTTAAGATTCGACCCGGTCGAATATAACGTTTTTACTTGTTTAGGTCTGATTTTGTTATTCTCAGCATATGAGAATTGTTCTGGATATTCAAACCGTATGCAATTCGTCGACAAAAAAATTTCTATCCCCTCATCTTTTTTCATCTGCACTCTCAATATTATCCCATCCTTTCTAATTCCGGCGCAATGCACTGCCTATATAAGGGTCTTGTATTATTCATTCAACGTGCATATCTGTCTGTGTCAAAAATTTAATAATGAAATTTTATACCTTTCACTCCGTCTGTACACTACAGTACACACAGACATACAAACAGACGGAAACAGAAAATAAAAATTGTAAAAACAATTTTAACTGATAAGTTGCCCATAATATATTATAAAAAATAGCGTTAGTGATGATAACAAATTTTTCCCGGATGCCAATATATTATTTTATATAATTAGAAAATTTTTGCAAAATTTGCAACAACATTTTCAAATATATCCCACTTACTTTTGTTGCTGAAACAACCTAATCACTTACAATCTTAAACAAATTATGTAAATCTAAAAAAAAGTGCTGAATTAAAACATAAACAAAATAATACTTTACTTTATCGATTTAATTAATACCTTTCTCAGTTAGATCCTTAAATCATATATCAAAATTATAAAATATATGTTGTCAAGACTTACTCATTCTTCTGGAGATTTAGGAATGTTAGGGAATCACCATAACCGGTAAAAGCATCATCACTGATGACACTTATATTATTATTTCTCAAATCCAAATGTCTTAAACGATGTAAAGGCCTTAGGGCTTCGCTGGGAATAGCTTGTATATTATTATCGCCCAAACGCAAGTACTGAAGATTTTCTGAAAAATGAAATAAGTAGAGATTTTTCAAATGAATTTCTAATTTCTTGTTTTGTTTCTTTGACAATAGAAACCTTCTAGGCCCTTAAAGGCGTCTTTATCAATATTAATGATTCTATTGCCTTCCAATTCCAAAGAGTTTAGCAGTGTTAGATGTGAAAATACATTTGCCGGCACGGTGGTGATCGTATTATGAGCCAATATAAGGGAGTCTAAATTTTCAAGTCCTAAGAAAAGATAAATATTTAGGATTTCACGTTTTTTTTTCTCTTCCACATATAAATACCTTCAAAATCTCCTTCTCTAATGGTTTTAATTTTATTCTCTTGTATTTCGAGCTTTTTCAAATTATCCAAAATCGATAGGGATTTCTGAGGTACCGAAGTCAATTCATTGCCTCCCAAATTTAAACGTTTTAAGCGCCTGCAATTACAATTATAGAATTATATGATTATTAAAAGCTTTTTTTTTATTAAGAAAATTGGTTGGTCGGACATGGAAGGTGTTGCAATCACAATCACCCCTATCGTAAATAATTTTTCCCCCGAAAATTTTCCCTTTTCCCTAAATTCCAATCATGAAAAAATCCCCTGTGAATGATTTCATGCTAAAATTATATTCGCCTTTTCGTGAAAGAGTTTTTGGTGGGGAATGGAGTAGAAAATGTAAGTATTTTCTATTATAATTTGAATATTAGAGTTTACAAAATTTTATTTTAGGGCCAAGATCTGTTAATAAGACACAAACTGATATTTTTTATAACAAATCAATTGCCTGGGTCTTTGTAAAACTTTTTCCTTCAATTCTAAACATTAAGAATATTTTTAATTTGTTTTGTTCGGTTTCCAAAATGTATCTAGATTATTTTAATTTTTTTTTTAAATTAGTGCATAAAAGTAAATTTTTCAGCACAAATTTCTTTAAGTTTTCATGTTGTTCTTAGCTTCTTCTCTTTTTACATTCACTGAGAACTGATAGCGGGAATAATTTCTCACGGAAGATTCACGATACATTTTTTTTGCTTCGAATGGAATAAAAATTTCACATGAACAAAAATTCCACTTATGGAACCGCAATAGAACAACTTCAAGTCTAGGCCAGTTAAGCATAAACTCTTTGCATAACGTACATGGATCAGTATTATGGATCAGTAGTTATCGAATCTTCTCATAGCAGACATTTTAAAAAACTTTTATAATGAGCAATTTTTAAAATTAAGAGGAAAAAATAGAGTCCACCCCATTTGGGTCCAATTAATTTGATCCCTTTGTGCTACTTGTATAGAAAAGGAAAATGTGTGAGTGAGAGAGGGAAAGAGGAAGGAAAGAATAGCCAGAAATTGGTTTAAGGAAGGACAAGTAAGAAGAAGGCAGAAATATTTAGACAACAATTTTGGTCGTGCACGCACGTCTCAGGCGAGTCAGCTGCCGAACCAGCCACTGCTCCTGATAAAGAGACTCGGCATTTTCAGTTCTATACCTAATATCTCTGAAATGTCTCTAAAACGTGTTTTGCCCAGAGACTGTAGGCGCTGCTCCTCCAGAGCAGGAAAGGAAGTGTGCAATGCTTTCTTTCTCCTCCTCGTCCTTACAACTGGAGCAGTTGTCATTATAGGGGAGACCCGCCTGGCATGTACCCCAAAGGTGTAGTGTCAAGTAAGTTTGCCCACTTCACTGCGTAGATGATCTTTTGCGAAATTCAAAAGATCCTTTGTTCTCTTAGAGTCTAGGCGGGGCCATAAAACCCTCGATATCTCGGAAGTGGATTCTCTGAACCACCTTTTCTGAGCTAATTCAAATAGGGCAGCATCAAAGCGCCTCCAGCAGGTAGGAACAGATAAAATAATAAGTTTAAAGAAAAATAATAATGAATTTTCGTTTAAAAATTTGTCTGCTGTTAGTTTTGAATAATCATTGATTTTTAGTTAGTCTTGGCTTTTTTTTATAATATTAATAATTATTTTTTAAACCCCTTGGACGTATAAAATTAAATAAAAATCTTCCCACGCTTGAAAAATATTATTAGAATTGTGATATTTCGTACACCCTCTGTAATTTTACTTACTTTTCTAAACCTCTGAAGGCTTCTGGTTCGATAAGATTTATTTTGTTTTCATAAAGCGTGAGAATTTCCAGCGTATCCAATCCCTCAAAAGCATTATTGTGAATAACAGTGATTTTGTTATGATTCAGATTTAAAATTAATAAATGATAGAGATGCTTTAACGCCAATGAGGGTACAGTTTTCATTTGATTGAGAGAAACATCCAGTTGTGTTAGACCCTTACCTACAGAATGGATAAAAGAAATTAAGAATTTTGTAAATTTTTCAATTGTATTATACGCTTAAATTAGTTTACTTACCCAAAGAACTGAGAGCATTTTCTTCAATGGCCGCTAAACTACTGTTGTGTATTGTTAAGTGGCGTATATCCAAGGCCAGAAATACGAAACCTTGTAGTTTGGGTAAATTATTGTGACGCAGTTTCAAATAGAATATTATAGGGCTCTTGCCCTTTAATGTACCCATGGATCTTGTAATGTGAGCCAAATCGGTGGTCTCACATAAAATATCAAGTCCATTTTTCTTGACCGTACAAACACAGGGAGCAATATCGTTTTGCTCGGGACAAACTTGCTGTTGAGCTTGATTGCTTTGGGCGGCAATGAAATCCCAACAAAAGGATGATGAGAACAATAGAACTGCGACCGCTGCAATTAGTATTGAATTTCTACTGCGTGCTAAGCGAACTGATGGCATTTTTGAAACTAATTTCATGATGACGATGATGTCAATGTATTTGCGGCAAAACAAATTCAAATGCCAAATAGTACTTGTGCGATTATTGCTGTTCGTATGCTCTTCACCGCTCTCTGGGTCTCTCCTTACAATCCACCACTACACTTCTGAGTTTAAGTAGGCCTCCGCTGCTTTCTTTTCTATATGATCAGTTCTATTTGTTGGACTATCTCTGTTTTGCATTGTCATATAATATGTTTGGTGGAGGGGGTAGAAAGAAAGATGATACAGAGATATTAAAACTAATTCATTCTTTGCTATTTGATTGAATTATTTTATTCTATGCATTTACAATATAACCCACCAAAAATTTTGTATAGAGAAGATTAAAGAAAATATATTAAACTAAAGAAGAAACATTCTTTAATTTACACAAAATTTTTTAATTTTATTCGTGCTGATTGAAAATGGATTATTAAGGGCTTAAGATTCATTGATGACCTGGATTAGCCCCAGTGAAATGCACATAGGAACTAGCTAAAACCCCTCAATAAAAAGAATATAATTAATTAAAAAAATAAAATTAAAAAATTTTTGTAAAACAACAATTAACCAAATATATAAAATTCTTTAATTTAGTTTTGAGGTTAATAAAAATTTTGTAATTGATTTTTTTAAGTTTGAATTATTTTGGATAATCCGACCGTATAAAAGTGATTTTTTTCCTTAAAATAGTATTTTTTAAGAACTCAAAACAAATTCTTTGGGAATCCCCTTTTATAAAAAAGAAAATGAATATATTTTTTCTTGAAAAAATTACTTGAAGCACATTGTTTTGTTAATAGAGTCTTTTCAGGATGGAAACTTTTCTATACAAAATACTTTTAGAAAAATTCACCTTTTATTAAGTAAAAAAAATAATTCTTAGAAAACTGAATCTTTGGGAAAAATACTTTGCTGAAAAAAATACTTTTTTTGGAAAAGGCAGTTCACAAAAAATTTCATTCATAGAAAAGATAATTAAGGGTTAAGATACATTTCAGGGTACTTTTTGCTGCTTGTGGTACTTTATGTCGTTTCGAAATAAATGAATTGTCAAATATACTTCATGGAAAGTAGGTTTTTAGAAAACGTACTTAATTGAAAAAGTGCTTTTTAAAAAAATACTATTTGTAAATGTACAGCTTATAAAAATTCAGGCACATAACAGAATTAAAATCTTATTTGTGGTCCTAAGTGCAGTTAAGTCTCTGTAGCAAAGAAAAGGTACTTATTCCTTGTAAAGGCACATTAATAACTTTTCCAATTGGAAACAATTAAAATTTTGTAAACTTAAACGACAGAAAATGTGAATGCACCGGTGGCATGTACATATGTATATGCGAATCATATGCATATGTATGTATGTATGTACATATGTATGTATGTATGTATGTATGTATGTATGAATGTATGTTTATGCCATATCTGTTTTTAATATCCATAATAAGTTTTTACTTCATGCCATTATTACAGTCCCCAAAAAGTTCTATTGTACGAAATAGTTTTCAATCGAAAGTTGTTGCTGGTTTAAAGTCATTACAAACGCTAAATTGCTATAATTGAATGCAGCTCATACTAAAAGTGTACATATGTAGATTTTTTTTATTATAAATATGTAAATTTATGTGCATCGCCAGTGTATCTAATCAAGATTTGGTAGAGAGTAAAATGATATCACACACCACCATTATTTATGTTCATTGTTTGGCGCTGTTTTCAATTCAATCATATTAAATTTATTCTTTTATTGTATGTACATAAATACATACGAGTATGCACATAAATATTTACAGATGAATGTATGTATGTATATACGTATGTCTGTATGTCTGTCTGTATTATACGTTTAGGTATTTTAACCTATTTACTATTTAATTTGGAGGAGCAGTAATAATTTTAATGTTTTTTGTTGGTGAGTTCGAATACCAAATGTCACAGAAGTTGCAAAATAATATTAAAAAGAAAAAGAAAACAATTGAAGTAAAAAAACCTATAAACACAAATTTATTCTCTCCAGTTGCGTATTCAAATTTAAGTGATATGGTGATAATCTTCTAATATTGTTCAAGCTGCGTATGTGAACTACTTGTGCTGTACATGGAACATTTCAATAATTTAAAAAGAAAATTTTCAAAACGACAATTTTCAATGAAATATTTCTTTAGAAATAATGCGGGAAGTTTAACAAACTATTTGCGTGTTCTATATACATGTGTGTGTGTACGCACATACTTATGTAAATATGTAGGTCAAACAAATTATAAATATACATATTAAAATTTTAGCTTTTAATGTTTTTTTCATAAAAACAATACTCAAACTTTCCACATATTTTCGAACATGCACACGCATACGTGTGTTTTCAAATGAATGCTCCACAGTGGGGGATGTTGAAAAAAAATGGAACAAATTCAGATTTAATAAGGGTGGGGTGGGTCCTCTTGTTTTTGAGTTGTGGTTTAAAATTTGAATCCATATAAAGTTAGTAGAAAATCAAAAATATGCCAACCTGATGGTCTTGATCTGATAAAAAGAATTTCTTTCAGGCAGAAAATTAGAAAATATAAAACTCCAAATCCTAAATTCCAATTCAAGAACGTGTTTTTAAAAATAGTGCAAGAAATTTTATAACAAACCGACTGCCCGTTTTCGCAGCACAACTATTTCCATTTTATTTTGCGAAATTCCCCCACTGTGTGCGTGTGCATAAAATGACAAGCACAAGGTGCGGAAACAACTGAAATCGTAGGTTTTCTCTTTTATTCTGGGTTCACTCGTGCAAATTATCCACATTTTATTAATTAACATACACGCACTGAAATACAATTTACAATCGCATATCCTTCTAATTTGTTAAAAATCATGCATTCTAAGTTCTGACACACTTAAGAAAATCAATAAAATAAAGGACCGGCCTTATTTGGGGAAAAATTAAAAAAAAAAACAAATACAAAAGCATTTTTGCTGAAAAACTATTGAATTTTTATAAAATCTAAATACAGTGCTGTCTGGGTGGAGTGAACTAATTTTTGCAGAGCGATTTCATAATACCCGGGTTGTTCACTATATCAAGGTTGATATTCTTTTAACTAAAATAGTCTAATTTATTTATTTAAACACATTTATTGTTCATAAATTTTATTTTTTTCAATTTAATATTGAAGTTTAAGTTTAGGAATGAAAGAAATGTGTGATAGTTGTTTGTTTCTTTGACTTGTTCACCGATATTTGCACTGCTTCCTCGCGAAGGCAATGTAACGCGAAGTTTGTAGTATTGGCCTCAGCCCATTCGATACCTTTATTTTATTTTAATGGCTTCAGCCGTCTTAAGGTTAAATACTTTCTTGTTTTCGAATCCATTTTCATGCAATAATTAAATCAACAAATCAACTTTGACACACGAACTTCACTGTTCACTCTATAGAGTCTCATGTTTGTTCACTCTATAGAGTAGTCTTTGTAAAAATTTTGGTGTTCACTCTAACGCGGTGTTCATAGCATCGGGGGTTCACTCCACCCAGACAGCACTGTAAACATAATCCTCGTTTTCGGACAGAGATTTATTTGAGTAATATAATTAAATAATCGAAGAAATGGAATAAAAGCATATAAATTGTTTGCATTTTCTGTTCGAATCATGCCTTAAAAGACCATTGGGTGTTCAACAGTAGTGGACAAAAATAAAATGTGATTATATCTGGCAACAATGTTTAAAAAGAGTAACCTTGAGCTTAAGTAATTCAGGATCTAATGCACTAGGGAGCCGGTACTGTAGGAATAATTCGTTGGCGAAGTAAAAGAATAAAAGTGCTACAACAAATTGTCCATATTCGGATCTTTTTTCATCTGTCCTCCCAACAGTATTCTCTCCTTTCACAATTCGGGCACATTGCATTGCTTTAGCGGGGCTCGTACCCTGAGTGCCGATACAAGTAAAAAATATTTTTTTTTTACTTGTATTAAGAAAAATACGTTGTTTTTAAAAAATATTAGCAACTGAGAAAAAAAGTAACTTAAATATACCTTAAAAAAAAAATTTTCCGAAAAATAGCTATTGCTCTGGTGCATTCATTAATAATAAAAAAAACAAGTAAAAACGTTATATTCGACCGGGTCGAATCTTAAATACCCTCCAAATATTTAGTAAGTGAATTTAAAATGTTTAACTTGGTGGCACAGAGTTCCTTTATATAATATCGTACGTCAACGCCCACTAAAGGGGCGGGGTTCAAAAATAGACAATATCAAGTTTTCCACAGACGAACGTATGCCCATTGCTAGACCGTCTTAAACTTTATCAATAATCAAGAATATACATATTTACTTTATAGGGTCCAATTCTCTTTGGAGGGTATAAAAACTGTATTTTGGCGGGGTCGCTCTCAAAGGGGGAGAGGGGGTAGGGCAGAAACAGGTAGACATAAAACTCTAAAAATAAATGCTTGGGATGATTATACACAAAATTAAAAAAAATTTTTATTTATTTTTAATAGGGTCATTTAGCCGGCAAAGGGGGAGGAGGGGTAGGGCAGCAACAGGCAGTCATAAAACTCTAAAGATAAGTGCTTAGGATGATTATATACAAAATTTTAAAAAAAAATTTTATTTTTTTGGTAGGGTCATTTGGGGGGCAAAGGAAGAGGCGGGGGTAGGGCAGAAATCGGCAGTCATAAAACTCTAAAGGTAAATGCTTGGGATGATTATATACAACATTTAAAAAAAAATTTTTTTTTTGGTAGGGTCATTTAGGGGGCGAAGGGGAAAGAGAGGGTAGGGCAGAGTAGTACCAGGTTTCGTCTCAGCTTCGTCATTAAAGCTTAAAAATGTTATTTTTACGGAATGTAGGCTTAAGTAAAACAATTTGTTAAATTTTTATGCATTTTTACCTATAATAACGCCCACTAAAGTGGGCGGGGTCAAAAAATATTTTTATTTTATTTTTTGGCTCCAAGTTTAAGGCGTTGGACCGTATTTGACATAAAAGTATATCATTTGCTTAACAAAATAACCAAAAAACTTTAAAAATTATGTTTTATTTTCTGGGTTGGTTTAGTTCTTCTTAGGGGAACTTTTTTCCCTCTTGCCCGATTTAGCCTATCTTCTAACTTAACCTGCTCTAAGCTTCAAAATATATTTATGTAAAATTTCAAGAGTCTAGCTCTCTTCGTTTGGACTGAATCGTGATTTCCACAGACGGAGGGACGGACATGCTCAGTTCGTCTAAGATTTCATCACTGATCAAGAATATATATACTTTATGGGGTCTGAGATGGATATTTCGATGCGTTACAAACGGAATGACAAAGTGAATATACCCTCCAAATTCTTTTTTGGAGGGTATAAAAATTGCAAAAAGAGGTGAAGAGGTGGTTAAATACAGCAAAATTAGAACACAACTATTTGATTGCCGATTCTTCGACTTTTTAGATTATAATTATTGCCCTGAAGAAGATATCCAGAGGATAATAATAAATTTGTTGATAAAAAAGTAGATAATTAGAACACAATTTTATTTAGCAGGCTACCTGGGCACCCTGGGTACCGTTCTAGGGTTAAAAGAGTTTTGCAAATTAATTTTTAAAGCTTTTTTTTTATTTTGAAAGAACGTATAGACTCTAGAGTGGAAATTTTTATCATTTTGAGCGTTTTCATAAAATGCATGTAATCGAATAATTATTCGTTCAACTACACTGCGTAAAGTGTGACGGGAAGTACCACGAAGAGAATATTTAGATATTATAATACTAATAAAAAAAATATAAAGAACTAAAATTAAAAGCAATCGCCAAAATTTAAAAATATTACGATTAATTCAACTAGTTTTTCAAATTAATAATTCTCGAATAATTCGAACAAAATAAAAAGGAAACAATAAAGTACTTCAACTAATTTGAAAACCTAGATTCCGATTATTTTATTAATCGTATAATAAAAGACTCAATTAAAACTAATATCTTAAAAAACACGATACAATTTATGTAACACTATTTGAAAGCGATAAATTTCAAGTAGCCACCCACGTTTTCATCTCCCACGAGTTTCGTTTTATTTTTTGTTTCATTTTTTTTTTTAAATTGGAAAGAGAATAGAAATTAAAGTGAATTGAAAAAAATCTGCATTTCAAGAGTTTACTTTTATAACAACATCAACTATTTTCCAGTGATGAACATATCGATTATTTTTTCATATTTCTAATCTTACCAAAATTATAATATCAACTTTTGTCATTTCCAAAACCTTAAAATTTTCATTAAATGACACACATCTTATACATTTGCCCATTTTGTACTTAAAAGCCATTTAACTCGAAATTGTTTACACAGTGTTTTCGAAAATATATTAAAATAAAGCCAGCCAGGGGCTTGTTTCCTTAATGTGTTTTATGAAAGTATAAAGTTTATCCTAAAACAACTTATTTGGAAAGTAAACCAATTATCCTTGTTGTGATATCTAGTCGTATGCCTGCCTGCCTGCCTGACAACTACGAAACATGTTTAAGGCGTTTAAATTCAACATTAAAAAATGAGTCTCGTGATATTAAAGAAATTTGTAGTAAATTACAGCAACTAGACAGTTGAAAGAGGAAGAAGAAAATCTTTATCAGCCTTAAAAGTAGAGTAAAAACAAATCCTGCCATAAGAAAAAAATAATAACAACAAGAACAGCCACAAAACACATGAAAGCGATACTGCGCGTCAAACTCGGCCAAATTGGAATTGTAGATAAGGAGTAGTTGGGTTGCCAAAAGAACAGACGACAATAAGTATATGAAAACGTTTTGTGTATGTATAACCAAAGTATAACTGTATAACAATGTGGCGGGAAAATCGATACGGGAATCCTTTCGTATGTAGAACAAAAAATATTAAATGGAGTACAAACAAGTACTAGGATTTTTTTTCACTTGATGATGTTAGAGGCACTGATTTGCAAATACATAATTGTTGATTCTTTTCATCAAATTTTTTGGCATTATGTTTTTAATATCTTATTCGAATTATTTTAATTTGTTTAAATTCTTAAACAATTCATAATTTTTATTTTTATATCTATGCACTTTATTTATTATTCACCTGCATTAAATAACTATTCGTTGTTTAAATGATTATTTTTAGTTATATATTTTCTGCCACTGCTATTTTAATAACATTTCTTTAATTTTTGTTGACAATAACTTGCTTTTTATAAAAAACAAAATTTTCCTTTCTTTTGATTGAATTTATTTAATTTTTCTTTATGTTAGTCCCGAGCAAAGCTCCCCTTTTATATAAAAATAATATAAAAACCGAAATTCCTTCAGGCGTTTAAAATGACGACTACAACACGCGCGTACAACCGTGTACAACATACTGAGGCAACAGCATTTTCTCGTTGTATCAAATACCGTAACTTCAGTAAAAAGTGGGTGTTGTGGTTTGCATGACAAAAACGACTAAGAACGAATGTACACACAACGTATGTACATATGTACAAAAATTAAATGGAATTATTGAAGATTTTTTTTTATAAAATTGATGCAAATACAATTATATATATTACACTTAATCATTTATGTGTGCATATTTGTATGTGCTGCTCATTTTGAAAAACTAAACATATGAAAATAGTATTTGAAATAAATAAAAAACAATTCGAACTTGTCTTTTGACATGTAATATTTTAAACACTTTTTTAATTGCCCAAGAATTTAATGTATCATGTTGCGTAACATTTTTGCTGCAATTTCGATATGCATTTGATGAAAAAATTTAATTCACATTCTTATGAATTTGAATTATTTTCTTTGGAATTGAGATCTTGAGATAAAGAAAATGTTAGCTAATCAATTGAAGAGGAAGATGCACTTTTAAACAATTTTTTATTTTCAAAGCTGTGAGCTTTGCGTTTGTTGCATCCTATCTGCCACACAGCAGGTTATGTATTTTTGAATTATAGCCAATAACACTCTAGAGCAAGTTTCTTTGAAGAACAAAATGAATCAAAATCTCTTCATGTATCCCTTCAAGGATATTGATGTCACAGGCAGCCTCTCACATTAACAGAACACACGCTGTTCTTATAAAAACAAATTCCCCGGTTGCTGTTGTTGTAATTTATTCCATAAAATAGTCAGTCATAGTAGTTACTATTAGTTGCGTGTCCCTTACATGGAAAAACTTGTTGGTAACATTAACGGATATAAATCCCAAAATAGCAGAAGGGCAGATAATATATTTATATATAAGAACAACGTGTGGCAACACAATAAGGTATGTGGCGTAGTAAGTGACATCGACGACACCTAGTGTATAAATAACTAGACAATTTGGCTTACGTCTGTGCTATTTTTTATTATAACAATTTAATTTTCACCATTATTATTTCCCATTGTCTCGACTTACGTTTCTTACAACTGGCAGTACTGCTTAAAGTTTCACCATTTTAGTTTGGACAATTACAACCATTATATATATGATTGTTAATAGTTACGTAGAAATAATATGTCAGTTTGCACAGCCCTTTCGGAAGTGGGTTGTGTCTTGGATATAAAGCAGTTAAAGCAGACTCCATATTATTTAGTAATACTGGTTAACCAAAGATTTATAAAGAGGATGTCTTCTGGGATAACAAGTGGGTAAAAGAGTAAATAACGGAAATTACGTAGTTAAGGTAGTATACGTGTCGTTGGTAACATTGTGCTTATGTGGACAATGCTACCAAATCTTGATTAATGTAATCTTATCGGATAAGTAAGTTCAAACTATTCTAAGCTGCTGTTAATGTGACAATAGTCGGGTAAATTCCAATGAATTGACTGTCTTTCATATAAATTTAATAACCGTCATTGGAAAAATACAAAGCAATTTTGAACTTTACTAAGCAGGTATCCTTAGCCTAAGATAAATTTTATTATTAATTAGCACTTAAAATTCGTATGCCACAAAAATTTCAGTTGCAATTGATTCCAATGACTCTTGTGATCAAACATAAAAATGTTAGTGGATTTTTAAAATTTCAGCCATATTAAAATTAAAAAGTTATATATTTTATGTACAATTTTGCTATTACAAAATTTACGAAAACTATTGGATAACAATATTCGATATTTCAATAGTAATTGTCACGATAATGAAATTTTATAATTTTTCTAAAAATAAGTATTTCTATCGAAAAATTATATCTTCCATATTAATAAAATTTAAATAACATTAAAATTTTTTTTTTATATCGAATATACTTTATTTGTTGGTTTAGTTTTGTATGAGTTGCAAGGCCTACTATTCTTATTCTGTTGTTATTTTTGAAAACAATTTGTAATTAACAAGTTGTGAATTCTCAGATGGTTTTCGGAAGTATATGCATAAGATAAGAGGTTTTTAACTTTTCAAAACTGTGGTTAAAGTCTACTGACGATTTGGTAAAGTACCAATGAAATGCATATAGACATTGCTTAACCACCAACAAATAAATTTCATTTATATATATAATTTAAATAACACAAAATTTATTTATGTGTTTTAATATTCTTATATGACCAACAATTTCAGGTGAAATAAAAATAGCTTCAAACAGTTATTTCCCAAGTAACACAAAAAAAAAAATCAAGTTACAATATATACATACAGTTATCCTTTCTAATTAGCCGTTACACCAGCCTTCGAAACTTGAATTTCAAAGTGAATTGTAGCAACACCGAATTTGATTACCAAAAAAAAAAACTTCCAACATCCCCTCTCGTGATAGCAAGAAAACGAATTTGTGTTTCATCACGTGTCACGCACATAAATACGATTCCTTGTCATTAGAATTAAAGGAAAATAATAACACAGTGGCTAATAAAATGTCAGGAAGGTATGAATACACCTTTAGTTGTGCACAATGCAATAAATTTCATGCATATCGATTTTCCTTTTAAGTTTAAATTTACTCATCTTGACTTGCCGCTTAGCTTTCCTCAGCCCACGTTGTTTTTTAACATATTGATTGCCCTGCAATTGCTGTTGTTGATTTCTTTTTTTTTTTGTTAACATGCCTTTTCACATCCTTAATTTTTATTCATTTGTTCCGCAAGCCTCCCCCATGCTATCAGCCATCATGATGTTTTTCTTAAAGATTAAAGAAAAAGTCAATGAGTTGTTTCTGTTTGGCTGTGAGTGTGTTAACTTCTGTTCGGTTGGTTATGATTATGAAAGAAAGTAAGAAAATGTAAATTTTCTGTAAATCCTTTGAATTTCTCTTGGAGATGGTGAAACCACTCACGAGATTAGTAAGATAGTGACACATGTTTTGTTTGTATCGTGTGAGTGTTTTATAAAAATTTTTTAAGTCTTATGAAATTCTAATCATAAAGTTCTTATTCCCATTAATTATAGAAACTGCATAGTTATACTTTTTCATTTCCGTAGCAAACGTCCTCGTAGAAATTGGCATTGGAAATATTAAATGCAGTGTTTCGCAGCACGACCTCATGTGAGGGTGCTCCTGTTGTGTAAAATAATATAAATTTTTTTTAATAAAGTGTCATCAAGTAATTGATATAATCTAAAGTTACAGATCGATTTCAGTGAAGTAGTTCTCGTTGTTTGCGGCTGCGCAGTCGAAAAAAGATTTTATAATTTTTTATATAATCATAATATCCAAATCGTTCCTGAAAACAAATATTGCACAGATGGAGTAAAATATTGAACCCCATTCATGCAACGCGTATTTGGCATCATTTTCCAAAAAAAAATTGTTTATAGGTGCGTGAGCTTAAAATCCACCAAGCAGCGACTCGCACAAGGAGTCAAATTTTGTTTCTTGCATGTCATGTGGATGCAATGAGTTTGTTCTCTTTGTTTGATTTGTAGTGAAAAGTTGCTCACAATTCCATCTCCATGCTCCATTCATTCTATGATTTTTAACAAAAAAATATCGCTTTTTAACACATACAGCCAGCCACCTCGCAATTACATACAGCCACCACTACCACCACTATTGTTTTCATACTTTTAATAATAATTTTCTAGATAGACTGACAGATTGCTTCGCTGTCTGGCTGACTGTTTGACTGCATGCTTTTTTTCTGCTGCTGTTGCTGTTCCGTTTGTTGATTTATTTAATGTATCAACTTGTTTCAGTAATGCTTAAGAAATGCGTGCGTAGCCAGTTGTTTCCAAATGTGAATTCATTAAAACATTGTGTTTATTCAATCCTTAGCGTGGAAAATTTCTTGCTAGAAAATCATTGCAATTTAAAAAAAAAAAACAAACTTAAAATATCGCTCTTGGAGAAGTTGAAGGTAAAAGTAATATTGATTTGTTTTCAAATTTATTTTGTCGTATTATGAGGGAGGCATAATCTACAAAAAACGAAAGGGGAAACGCAGAAAAATTTCTTTATTTATGTAATTTCTTAAGATGGAGTGATCATCGTGTAGTCAAATATGAAATTTTGCTAATGCCATGTAAAAAGCAGAACAGATCTGGTTCAAAGACCAGCACTGCCACACCAAATGGATCTTTTGTGCTTTTAAACATTAATTAGTGAAAGTATTGTATGACGTTCCTGATGATTTTCAATACTTTGGAAACGGCCGTCTGATGATCCCAGAAGTTCAACTTCGTAAGACAATAAAATGTGTCGTAGTGTCATCCTCCTTTTGGAATGCCTTTATCGTTCACACTGTATTGCCTGCCTTTTAGGGGACTAAATCAACAAGGCGATTCCAATTCAGCCATCTATCGAGAACGATTGCCATATAATTAACCTCATTAGAATACACGATGTAATATCCATTTGCAGTCATGCAATAATCACAAAATGTTTAGTTTCAGTGGGCTTTAGGTCAGATATAGGCATTGTGGGTGAGCGCGCTTCCCATGTATATAAATTCGCTTTTGAGAGTCACACGTATTTGTAGTTACTCACAAATCACAGCAACCAACACGGTTGGGGCGCTTGTTGAAAAAAGTTGTTTAAGGGTGGGGAGAATGCTCGTTTGTTTGCAAAATTTCTCTCACACATACAAACTCAAAATGTTGAAGTGTTCGTGCCTATGTCTGCTTTAGATGCATGATTTTATTCTGGAGAGCTATTCCAGAGAGTCTGTCCTTGTAATAAAATATCTACTTTTAATAAAATATCTCGGAAAAGAAATCATTACTTTACATGCTGTCCACATAACTTCTTGTTGTTGCTACTGTTGCCTTAGAGATTTGTCTAAAGCCTTCTTGATGTTTTTCTTTGCAAAATCAATTTTTAAATTATTCTTTCTTAACTTCTCTTATATGATGAAGTCTTAACGTCATCTGGAAACCCGGTATTATATTTTGTAATTGTGTGTCCACCGCACCATGTAAAAGTAAGAAATACCAAAAAAAAAAAATTGTAAATTCCGTACCATATTCTTCGTATATGCTTATTACACGCTTAACTACACACAAAGAAAAGAAATAAAAGCATTAGCAAAGAAACCAAGGCGAAGGCGGGGGAGCCAAAATAAGAGGACACGTGGCAACACCATGTCAACCCACACCCATTTAACATCAAATTTCACCGAACTCTTGCAGTTGAATCCTTCTGTATGTTAACAGTTTCTTTTTTTTTTTGCTTAACCCATTCTTCAATTACCCTTTCACAGACACCCAAAAACAATTTGCAGTGCTACCCAGCAAACACGAGGGCTTCTATTACAACTTGGAAATGATTCGAAATCAATATCTTTTCGAAGCACCATCAAATTACAAAATAACAGAAATATAAAAGTGAACCAATAACATTTTGAAGTACGTGTCGACTAAATCGATTTAAAAATAATGTTAAAAGAAATGATTATTAAAATTCAAAAGTGAGTTTTCAATTAATTTCTTTTTATAGAGTATTTATTTTTCATAATTCACTTGTAGAGATTTGCAAAAAATATTTCGCTTCACTAATAAGAGGTGACAAACAAAATACACATGAGCACTGATGATGAAAGCGTTGCGGCTTTCGAAAACAGCTGTTCTGCTCTGCTATGTAAGTTGAGTATTTAAAAAAAAACTGATGTTGACTTTCCTTTGTGCCTGGGAATATTTGAACAAAATTTTCGAACAATTAGTCTATAAATCTTACTTCATTAAAAAAAAAATACTAAAATAGTATTGAGATTTCACATATTTTTTAAGTTGCTGCTCAATAATAACTGCTATGTTATATGTGTCGTGTGGCACAAAGGCCTCGCGGCTTTTGATAAAACCGACAAAAGTCCACAAATAAATATATATTTGTTGAGAGTTTTTCTCTGTGTTCTCGGTTTTGCAATTAAGAGTTTCATTTCACATAGTTGTCAATTTAATACCAAACCCGTGTGTTTGCTGGGAAAGACTTGTGTGCTCTAATGTATTTGCTTCTTTTTTTATTATTATTATTATAATCGTGTGTATTTTATTTATTTTGCATTTATCGTAATCGCATCCTAATTGCAAGAAAATTACTCCCACGTGCTTGTGTAACCTGATCATTGTTGTCCTCATCATCAAAGGCACAAAACATACTGTCAACGACGACGACGAACAACAACAACAATAGAATATTGCTGCAATATGAGAGTATTTTGTGGAACTCTTGCTCTTCCTTCTTCTGCTTCTTGATTCCGTCTGTTTACATTCGATTTCTTTCTTCGTCCATCTGGAGTGTGACAAATCAACTTGAAAGTTGATTACTTCTTGACTTTTTATAATTATGTATGTAAAGACACATACGTTCATGCATACATATGTGTGTGTATGTATGTAGGTACATACATATATTGCACATACGCCTGTATGAAAGAAACAGTTGTTTCGATTTTGTACATCAAAGTTGCGAAATTATTTAAATTTTGGCTGGAAAACATGTTAATTGCTGTGTAGATACGCACTGTACTCTTTTAGATAAAATAATTTATGTGATTATAAACTCAACATTCCACTATTTTCAAATACTTAATATCTAATAAAGCGTATTTTTTTAAAGTGTCACAACACCAGAGCAACGCGTGCAAATTGTTGAAAATTTTAATCAAAATAATTGTTCTATTCGTCAAACTCATCGTGCACTTCTACCATTTTATGGCCTACATAATCGTCCTTCAGTGCGGCTACTTCGAAGAACAATACATCGTTTTCGGACCATTATTATTTTCTAATAATGTGCATCTCGTGAGATGCCGAACAGTGCACACGGAAGACGCTGTACATGAGAGCCTTGAAGATGATTCTAATCAATCAATTTGTCTCCGTTCTCAGCAACTGGGGTTGTGTCCTTCCATTTTATGGACGATTTTTTTTAGTTGTTGAAAATTGGTGGGCAGCCATGGCGGCCACATGGCAGAGATCATATTTAAACATTAATTTCATAAAATTTTCTTTACACTAAAGCCCGTTTCCTTGATATTAAAACTGTATATCCTTGTTTTATTATGATTTAAACTGGTGGCACTCTACATATAAACAAACTCTTGTTTTGAGTACTCGATACAGCTACTACTGCTCCATGTCTTGGGTTTCCGTGATACAGCCTCTAAGGGACACGAACTTTTAAATAGAGTTCCAGTATCCCTAAAAAGAAAAAAGTAATTAATCTATGACAGTCAATACTTTGCCAATGGCCGGTTTGAATCTAGTACCGCTGTGTTACTTGATAACGGTCACGTGCGACGGTGTTTAAAATTTTATGACTGCATCATAATGACACTCGTTCTGTAGTATAATTAGAGGAGTTAGTGCATACCATTTTAAAATTAAACTATTGCTTTAGCTTTCACTAAAATCAGCCTTTTAATCATCGGCCTCAAAAGCACTTACGTTTTTTGTCACATGCGAATGCTTGTTTTTCCAACTACTTTTAAGACGAAAAATTGCTTGGTATTCAACTAATTTAGAAATGATTTGGATTTCATTTGGAATATACATATGTAAATGTGTACGACGGTCACGTTCGACATCATGGAAATGCCCATATCTTTTTAATGTGATATCTATATAGTCGGTCATATTTTCACAATAAATTAATATTTGTGAAATATTAAATGCATATTTTATTGTTTTTAAATTCATATATCTAAATATTGAATAGAAAATAACGAAATTGAAGATTTTGGAAATTTGTATGTCCCCATTTGCTTAAGCAAAAAGGGACTGATTACGGATTAATGGCGATTTCTTTTTTGGAAAATATGTAACATTTTGTCACTTTTTATTCTAAAAAACCACAATTAGGAGCAATTTTAAAATAAAACACATCTTCATAAGAGATGGTAGATCAATTTCCAATAAATTCACTATTTTCAAATGCCATTCATTTTCCATTGAAAAGTGCAAAAAATTTAGCATTCCTTTTTAGAAAAGAAAACAAAATTAATCTGTTATTGCTAAAATGGGCAACAACAAATCTATGCCGTAGCAATAGGGTTTTTAATTTCCCCGACTTCGTCTTATTGTACACAGACGGTGGTTTATTTGTAAGTTTCTTTAGAGCGTGTAGGTTTTTTAACAGTGTCATTGCTCAGAAACAGTCGATATTGTCGTCTTATCTTGTTTGGAAACTTTGTTAAAACGTATATATATATTTTTTGTTATATAAAATCTCTCTGAAAGTTTCATGCTATACAATATCCGCATTATGATGCATCGCTATTTAAATATTAAGAAGTTATTTCAGAAGGAGTCTGTATGTAGTCTCTTTTAATTTCTGGTGTTCTACATTGTACATGTATTCGAAACTTAATCATTACCATTATTAATTATTTATTTCTTCGCCTTTAACTATTTCTATGCTATTTCTCTTTTTTTTTACTGATCATGCACTGGCCCTTTGACTTTCTTATATTTCTGCTTGATAGTTTCTGTACAATTTTCATCATGGTACGTTACCGAACTTTTTTTATATATATTTTTTCGTTAATCAAACTTTTTATTTACTTTTTAATGACTAACGGTGGCAAAAAATATAAAACACAAATCCATGCACTCACTAGTCATCCATCCTGTTTATCAAGACGAAAATTATACCGAATAACAATTCAAACGATACTCTAATTTGTAACATTCATTATATACTTATGCCATGCAAAAAAAAAAAAAAAAGTAAATAAAAATGTGTAACAAATAACAGAGTAGGAGTACCAGTTCATAGACTGCATGGGACTGGGTAATTCCTTTGTTCCTTGAAATAAATCCAAAACCTCCAACTGGCTGCCATCGACTAACAAATACATGTGCACGTAAGCAAAAGAAACTTTACAATATTTTTTTTTTTTTTTTTGTAAAGAAGAAAAATTTTTATAGATGAAAACAATGCGCATGTATAGATCATAATGATGACGAGTGTACTCCGCCGTTGATAGTTTGTATTACATTAAATGGATTTTTTATTTATTTATTTGTTTTATTTCATTTATTTATTTTATTTTTTGGAAAATCTTATTTAAAGAGAAAGTTGAAAATAAGTAGCAAAAGCAACAATTCAATAGTAGCAAATTACACATAACGAGTTCACTCCCTATTTGAGACAACGCACACAATATGCTTCTGTTTACAACCGTAAGGAGGTATAAGTATAACAATAACAACTGCTTCCAATGTACGTACTTTTGTTTCCATTTCCAACAAAGTACTCGTACTTAAAAACTCTTACATACATATACATACACATGCATACATACGTACCATTCCCACCCAACCCTTAAGAGTGTGCTGTAGCCACAAGATACAGAAAGAGCTCAGCAATGGGTGGGAAAGAGACAACTCTAAGAGTACTTGGCAGTATTTACAGTAGCAAAAGGGAGGTTTGTCTTAACAAAAATCCAAAGGGAAGTAGTGATTCTGTAATGTATTTTTATAAAAAATATATATACTTGCTCAATACAATTACAAAATTTTTATATACGAGTATATATGTATATGTCTGTGTGTGTATGTATGTTTGAATGTCTATACTTTATCATTAAATGTATTCGTACCCATTTAGAGATATTAATACTTTGTATATATTTCAGTATTGTTTTTGTAACAGCTAAGTACGAATTTATTGTTCCACAGATATTGAGGAAATGCACATACACGAATATATTCCATTATATGGAGACGTAGTATGTATGTATGTGTGGGTATACGTGTTCCTTGTATACGTGTTCCTTGTCTACTTTAAGTTGGTGATATCGTATTTTATACAATCATTATCATTGGCATCAACATCATCCAATTCGTAGCAGAAGCTTTTATTTTATTTTCAATATCAGCCGCTTCAAGTTCTATTTTCTTTTGTTGGTTTGCTTCTTTACATGTATGTAGATACTGTGTGCAAATATGTATGTGTATATTTCCTCGGAAATCTGTGTTCCACCGCGGTGCTTTCTACACACACACATACTCATGCATGTGAGCATGAAGATGTAGATGTACATGAATTTGCCAACGTATCCCATCCATCCAAAGTATTTCTTGTATCTTTTCATTTGCATTGTGGTTAAATTCATTTAAATGATGCTATTTAGTTATTTATACTGTAGGTATATATTTAGGTGGTATATTTTTATATATTGTATTTAGGGTAGAGCGGAGACCATTCCTCAGTCTTTTTTAAATTGCTCTCCTGCCAAAACTGTAAATAATACTTTGTAATCTTTACTTTGCCTTAAATAATTTTATATTTTTGCTTTAATTTAAATGCGTTTGCTACTACGACTTATCTTCTTATAAATTTTATTATTATTTTTTTTTCGCAAAACCGTTAACTGATCGATACTACCCCATCTATGGGGTACTTTCTATAAGGGTTTGGGGACATAAAATAAAACGATTTTTGTTGCTTTCGTCCAATTTTTATTGCTTTAAAATTATAACTTTAGAATTTCACAACAAATAAAAAAAATTATGTTAATTACATGCCATAAATTTGTAAAAATTGCAAAATAAATTTATAAAAATTGCAAAATAAATTTATAAAAATTGCAAAATAAATTTATAAAAATTGCAAAATAAATTTATAAAAATTGCAAAATAAATTTATAAAAATTGCAAAATAAAAAGTAGAGAGTTTCTACTTTATAGATATTAGGACTTTAAAGCAACGGTACGTTCTATTTCGTTAATATTTTTCCTTGTGTTCAGCGTGCTGTAGACCAACTGCTGACACAGTACGGTACTAATTAAATGAAGAATTACGTTGGTCTCAAGTAGAAAGCCAGGTACCGCTGTGACTGACTGGTAGCGATGCTAGGTGGTGGTATATTTTTAGTACAGCGGTCGTGGGTTCGATTCCCGCCAAGGACCTTAGGTGTTTGTGATGTTTTCCGGGTAACACAAATGAATCTACTAGGACCCAAGTGTGCTGGATTTGCTAATCAGAAAACTGGTAGCCTGTTAAATAAAAAAAAAGTAGAAAGGCCTTAACTGAAATAATTGTAACTTTACAGGAGAAGGTAAAAACATAATAGAAACTGTATTGAACACAATAGAAACTGGAGCTATTAATTGCTAATAAAATCGTTAGTTTTGATGGAAATCCAATAAATATGTGTGACAGGGTGTAGTTGTGTATGGAAATCACTAAACAAATTCAGTTTCATAAAAAATGCGAGTTAGGGCCGTTTTGCTTGGCACCAACGATTTAGTCCTTTATAATTGTTATTTATTCATCTCGTTAAAGTCAAGGAGAAAATATTTCCATTTATTCTGTAGCGATTTCTTGACATCCTCTTAAGGCAATATCAAAAGTGAAGAAAATAAAATTGATGTGTACGACGAGCTGGTTGAATAAGTCATTTCAAATTCAAATTTGATGTAAGTTTTTTTTTTTTGCAAAAATACACAGTGGCGGATTTGCATTTAGACCCGTGAGCCCCGGGAGGCAAAACTTTTCAGACCTGCAAAATTTTAGAATCAAAAATATGTAATGACGAAATTTTCTACCGAAAATATTTTTACAGCGACTAATTGCCATTATTAAATCATTCACAATAAGAGAGTTGAAGTTTTTTTTTACAAAAATACACAGTGGCGGATTTGCACTTAGACCCGTGAGCCCCGGGAGGCAAAACTTTTCAGACCTGCAAAATTTTAGAATCAAAAATATGTAATGACGTAATTTTCTACCGAAAATATTTTTATAGCGACTAATTGCCATTATTAAATCATTCACAATAAGAGAGTTGAAGTTTTTTTTTTTTTGCAAAAATACGCAGTGGCGGATTTTCACCTAGACCCGTGAAGCTCGGGAGGCAAAACTTTTCAGACCTCCAAAATTTTAGAATCCAGTTTTAGAATCCCATTATTAAATCACAATAAGAGGCTTGAAGATCCCCATAATGGAAATTTGTTGGCATTTGAGCTTTTTAATGAATTTGATGTGACAGCGGAGTTCTTTCGAAAGTTTAGATTAACAAACTATGGCAATATTGTGGCCTACACCGTACCCATACCATAGCATTCATAGGATTTTGGCCGCTGTGAATTTCTCCTCTGCCAAAATTAAAGAAACCTATGGGCGGACTTTTCATTTATGAAAGTTTGGCGTTTCGGGACAATTGAGGAGATAAAAGTTGAATCTCTGAGAGGCATAAGGCCAAAGCAAAAAGCGCCAATCAGAACTACCTCGAGGACTAGAAACAAACTCTGGCACAGGTATATTACATCTGAGTGGTACTACTGTGAAGGGGATAAAATAATAATTGGCCAATTAATAAATATATTTTGAGGAAATTATGATTCACCTCCTAAATGTTAATAATGAATCTAATTGAATAGAATTTTATAAATCAAAAGGAGAGGCGCATTAGAAATTTCCTAAGCCTAAATCTGACACCGAAAATACGCTTTTATTCGTACCATTACAATGCAGTGCTAAAAGGTCCAGCGAAGGAAGACCCGTTTTAAAACCTGCTACCACTTTTATAAAGAGAAGTTGGGGGAAGTGTTGGGGAATATAATATAGTCATTAGGAGGTAGGAAAAGGGAATACGATTGCAAATTGATGCAAAAACGTCTCACAAGCAATTAAAAAAGAGATTAAAAAATTATATAAAATTTAAGCAAAAACCATATGATTTACATTTGAAAACTGAGATGAGAAATATTCCTGGCTGATTAAAAATGCTAACAGAACATCCTATCGGAAATGCTTCTTTTGTTGCTGGCTGGGTAGTTAAAAATAAATTAAACTAATACATATTTGTTTTTGTTCTCTCTTTTACTGATTGTTACTAATCCGTTAAAAAGTAAAGGTGATCATGTGAAGATTATGGATTAACAATACGACTTCAGCACCATTTACCCGGACAACAATACGTTGGCAGAACTAAAGCATGTGATCATTTGTTTTGGCATTAAATAGTGATTTGAAAGATATGATGAGTATATCACTTAATGAATAGATTTATTTGTTTGTATGAGCACATGAAAGAAAAACTGCATTTTTATTTAATATGTCTAAATATGTAGGGATTATAGATGAAAAGTATGATAATCCGTAAAACACACAAACCCCTAGTCTGTTTTAATATTAAAAAGGACACCGAAATTGTTGTTTAAACA
The DNA here is from genome assembly GCA_951800035.1 of Linnaemya tessellans. Taxonomy (NCBI): domain Eukaryota; kingdom Metazoa; phylum Arthropoda; class Insecta; order Diptera; family Tachinidae; genus Linnaemya; species Linnaemya tessellans. Next base: position 116,412,383 of record OX637534.1, on the reverse strand, counting down.
CGCAGGCATACTGATCATATTTATATAGATATACTTGTATGTAACACATGCTCATATGCTGTATCTGTGTGTGTGTGTGTTGACAGGAAATCTAATCCGCCTAAAGGTACGTTCACACTTATCCAAAATTTACCCCACAAAACGTGACCACTAAATACTAATGAAAAATATTTTGGCTTAGGTGCGTTTTTAGTAAGTAAAACAGTTTCATTCAAAACTTATAGAAAGTCTGATTGAATTCAATATTATTGAAAACTGTTTAAGTTAGTAAACACTTGTCTAAATTAAAAGGTTTTTCATTAGCATTTAGTGGTTACGCTTTTTTGGGCATATATTTCATAAGTGCTAAGGTACCTTAAGTCTTATAATGATTATATGAATTTGTTTAACAAAATATCGGTTTGGTCTAGTAATATTTACATACAAAAAATTTATATGTACAGTACGCGCTCGATATTCGCAACTAATTAAAAACCATACTTGTCGCAAAAAACTGAATTTTCGCGATAACAGGATGCAAAAATTTATTACAAAATGTTGTGCTTTATTAAAATTAGCAATGTTTTCGTTAATACACATGCACAAGTATTTACATTTGAAAAAGTATTAAAGAAATTGGCGATTTTTAGTTGCTTTTTTGATAAATTATTTGTCAAAATAATTGTCCCACTGTATACACATGTTTATCGATATTATAGCTTTGTCCACTTTAATTTTGTTTTCATCATGAACATTATTGTATAAATCCTATAATTTCGTATCTGAAACTATCACTTCGTCCTCATTACTTTCCACTGGAAATTCTTCGTAAATCCAGCTGTTTATCTCAGCATTGGCGAATTTGAGGTACAAGAGTACCAATGACTGAAATTTCTTTGTTTCCTACACGAATTAAATTTTCTTAATTATTTTTTAAAATATTTTCAACTTTTCTCGTATTAAAATTGGCTTAACAAATGACACAAGTAAACTGATAAAATTAAGCATTAAAATCATCTAAAAAGCTTAAGGTACGAAAAGACGGGAATTCCCCTTTTGTTGCTTATGTTGATTGTAAGTACTACAAATATGTATAAGAAGTTATTTCTGTTCAAATTAAAAACAAGTAAGAACGTGATATTCAACCGGGTCGAGTCTGGAATACCCTCCAAATGTTTAGTAACTAAAAAACTCTTTTTGTAGGGGTCACTCCGGGAGGAGCCATACAACACTAAAAAGTCAATTTTTGGAGTTATTAAGTGAAAAAAAAAGAAATTCTTTGATAGAGTAATTTAGGGGGCAAAGGTGGGAGAAGGGTGAGGCAGAGTTTCTTCATAAAAGCTTTTAAATTAGACTTAAATTATACACTATTTTTCCATGTAATTTGTAACTTCAACGCCCACTAAAAGGCGTAGGGCTCCAAAAATTGATTTTTTCTGATTTTCTGACTGCAAGTTCAACGCTTTGGACCTTTGAAATAAAAATATGTCATTTGCTTAACAAAATTAGAAAAAAAACTTTAAAAATTATATATGTTGTTTTTTAGGGGTTGGCTTAGGTCTTCTTAGGGGAACATTTTTCCCTCTGATTCGATTCAGCCCATTTACGAAATTGACCTATGCTATCCTTCAAAACATATTTATACCAAATTTCAAGGGTCTGACTGTTTTCATTTGGACTGAATCGTGATTTCCGCTGATGGACGGATGGACATGGCTACATCGTCTTAGATTTCATCACTGTTCAAGAATATATGTATATGTATACTTCATGGGGTCTTATTTCACTGCGTTACATACGGAATGAGAAAGTGATTACACCCTCCAATTCTTTTTTGGAGTCGCGGAAATTGAACCTTGTTTAGAGAAAACTATAGCGATTCTAGAAATTGCAATGTTAAAAATTAATTTGTCGCAATAATCGGGCCGTGGCGATAATGGGTAATCGCGAATACCGAGCGTGCACTGTAGTGTAATGCATACAGAAAGTTTATATGTTTTATTTTTATTTTTGTAACCTAAACTAGTAGATCATTTGCTTAATTTATTACAAAATATAATTGATAATTTTGTTATTTACATATATACATACAGGAAAATAATGTGCCTTTATAAATCCAAATATTAAGCCAAGAGGTTACATTTCGGAATTTCTTATTTATTCATAAATACCTTAAAATATCCATGTGTGCTGAGCCAAAAAAAAAAAAAATCTTATCGATGGTGGTTGACGGACTAGGTTTGTTCATTGTCTACGAGATTGTGGGCAATTTGTTTTTATGGTGTTTGTGATTAAGGGGATTAAATGCCATAAAGCCAATACGATTGACTGAACAAATCGTCTAAGAACTTAATAGTTTCTTACAAAACACACAACAAAACAATGACATGGAAACCTTTGGCCAACCAGTAAATCAATAGTTTGCTTTTACTGAAAACATATTGTCTGTAGCCAGCTCTCTCTCTCTCTCTCCCTCACTCCTTCTATCATAACTATCACCAGCTAAAAACTTTTTCGTTGCGATGTGACGTGGTGGATTTGTCGCATCAAAATTAACACTTAAAACAGTCATTAGATGGAAACAATTTGTCACTAAAGGTCTGATGGACTGAGGAACAGATTTCCACAATCATTGGAAAATAATTTTTGATTGTATGTGTTCGTCTGTTAGTATTACACACGTGCTTTCGGTGCTACATACAATTTTATTTTCAATTTAAGAAATAATGATGAATGTTTTGTTTCGACGAGGTGTCAATGCATAGATGATTTTGTCACAGATCAAATTGGGAAATCTAAATACTGCAGCAGTATTTCTTCCCTAAATACCTTTTTTCCATTGTAATTGAGTACGAATGTGTTGGTTACATTTAAAGGATTAAAATATAAATAATCCAGTAATTTGAGACAATTTTTATTTTTAATACTGCCAGTCTTTGCATGCTTGGCTGCCTGTCAGTTCATTTAATATGTCAATTTCATGATTTAAACTGAGAGTGAGAAAAATAATTTGTTGTTTTGTTTTCCAAATAATCGATTTTGGAATGCCAAATATACATATATAGTATATTTTTTGTTGTTGTTAAAGATTAAAAGTATGTAGAGAGAAATAATTATCCAAATGAAAAATAAAGGATTATTTTTTATTACCCTATTTGTTATTTGATAAATGTGCTTTTATAAAAATGTTATTAAGTAGTTTATTTTTTAAAAATAAATAACTTTGCTGACTGTTTGTATAAATAAAATAGAAATTTTCTTTCGGGATTTTTATACAGAACAAAAGCAAATTTAAGTATTTTTGTGGTTATTTCAATATGAATTCCCAAAAGAATTTTTTTATATTTTTTACAAAAATGAAAAGCCTCTAGTTTCAGTTTTTTTTAGAGATTGTTCAATATTAAATTTTATTTTAAATAAAAATGTATATTATTTGAGTTCCAAAATTATTTCAGATATAAGATATATTATTTCTGCAATATAAATGGATTCCTGGCCCACCATGTGTGGGTAATGGCATATCCCCATCCCCATTTTTTTATAGAGACCAGCAATCCTCGACCACTAATCCTCTCAAACCAATTTTTTGAAACAATTTTTTTTTTAAATGTTTATTATTCGAATACCAAAATTATTTCATATATTAGACTTTTTCTTGAATATAAAAGGTTTCCTGGGACACCATTTGTGGGTAGTGGCATATCACCATTCCCTTTTTTTATAATGACCACTAATCCTCGGCCATTAATTAAGCCAATTTGTTTAAAAAAATTTTTTTTCAAATTTTTTTGAATTCCAAAATTATTTCAGATCACGGATGGAAAACATGATATAATTGTACTTTTTTTGGTACAATTACGACTTTGTTGGTACCGTGGTACTACCACGACTAATTTGGTACAATTTAAATATCTGAATCAAAAGCTTACACCTAGTTCATAAAAACGTTTTATGCTTGAAAATTTTTGTTAACTTCTCAGTGAATCAGTTAATAAACATAAAATATTTCTGTGAATTATACGGTTACATAATCAAAGATTTTGTGTCAACTTTTTATTACATGCAGTATTCCAGTCAGCACTTCATGAAATTTTCGGATCGTTTCTTATTCCTCTGCTTGTTCTATATATTTATTTTGTCGTTTCTTTTTGAAAATGTTTGTTCTTTCGAGAGAAAATGGTTATCTAGACCCGAATCTTTCAAAATAGTGTCTTATGTCTCATATTTCTGCTAAATTATCACCCATATTATGTATGTCGAAGTCGAATTTGATACTACAACAAATTGTCATAGAATAAAGAATAACTTTAATTGCTTTCTTTATTCTATTACAATTCGTCGTATTTACAAATTCGACTGCGAAGTACATAATACGGATGTATGGCTCATTTAAGTAACGGACTTACAATTATTTGCTATAATTTTTCACAACAAAAACATTTTTCATCGTTAGGCTGCCTTATATTTGATTCAAAAACAATCACGTTGAAAAAGGGCATAATAATTGATTTCCAAATACCGAAAAAGTTTTCAATCAATGTCTCGTTGCCTCAATTTTAAACTACCAGAAAATTTATTATCTTCAATTGTATGAATTTTTGAATAAAATTTAATCAACTGATTCCTAGATTTTTATGTAGATAATATTTTTTTGTTGTATACTTGTGTAGAGAAGTTTTTGAATTTCTATTTATAGAAATATAAAAAATATAAAAAAATGGTACCGTCATGGTATGAAAAGTACATTTTATTTAGTTAATTGGTACAAAACCAAAATAGCCCTTTCCCATCCCTGTTTCAGATGTAAGAGTTTTTCGGCAATATAAAGGGATTCCTGGCCCAATCATTTTTTGTTGAAAATCATATTTTTCGAATTCCAAAATTATTTCAGATATAAGACTATTTCTGCAATATAAAGGTCTTCCTGTAACACCATTTGTTTGTAGGTTCATATACAAACCATTTTTGATGTGTTAACATTTATACGCGCGCCTCTAGGACAGTAAACTATCAGTTTCAATACATACGCAAGTGTAAGTGTAAGACTTTGTTTGTTCGTTGCTTGGCAGTCGGTATTGAAAGTGATTATTGGGCGATTTTCATATAATTTTCCCACGCGTTTTTCTCCGGAAATTCATAGCCGATTTTATTAATTTTTGGATTAAAGCGCTAGTGCGGATTTCGACGAAGAGTTTAGGCCAAAAATTAAGGCGATCCAATATCGGCGAGCGGAGATTTAAGTGTTTTAATTCGGAGTATTAATTTGGAGTAATATTAAAAAAGTGTTTTATGTTGATCTTCGGTTTTGTCTTATGCATAGCAAAGAGAATAGTGACGTGGTTATACGTACATATATAAAAATGAGATAGCAAGACAGCAACGTATGTAGCTTATGTACAAACATAATGTATGTATGTACATTTGTCTGTTGCTTTGCATTCTCTTTGTTTTTTGTGGGTTTAATTATTAAATTTTTATTATATATTATTATATTAAACTTTAATATAAAATAAATAAACAAAAAGGTGTTAACACATCGCCCGTGAGTTCGAACACTCATTGATTTTTTTTTATAATTACCAGTGATTACTCTCTCCACTAATCCTTTCAAGCCAATTTTTTTAAACAATTTTTTTTTTTTTCAAAGTCATATTTTTCGAATTCCAAAATTATTTCAGCTGGTCTACATTTGTGTGTAGTGGCATATGTGTATCCATCCCAGTTTTTTTATTTTTTATAAAATAAGTACAATGAGTTAGCTAATATATTACCTAAAATCGGATTGGCAAAATATTACTAAATAAATTAAAATAAAAATTCTTGCGAAAGCCTAAACTATTGTTCGTTAAATATGAATGGAATTTCCGATTAACTTCATATTCATTAAATAACTTAAATTATAACTTCTTTAGCTATTCTTTTTGAAACTCCATTAACTACTTCGTGGGCTGGCCAAAGAGGTTGACACACAATTTGACACTTGTCTCTCAAATATCTTTCCCAAATATAATCTACAGGAATGCCTTCGTTTGTATGTATTCTGTCTAGCAATTGTTGTTATCAAATTTTTAATAAGATTTGTGGAAAAATAGGAATTGAATCAATGTAACTGTGTGTATGTACATGCTAGTATGTGTGTGTGTATATATATAGATGTACACAAAAGCCAACTAATGAAATTTAATTATCATTATGGAAACTGCACACTGTAACCGAAACAGTCTGTGATATGTATGTATGTATGTGTATGTGGTAGTAACAAAAGTACGAGCATAATAAAGCCATTTCTGGAAATAAGAGAAATGTATCTGTTCATCTTTTGAATACAAGTATTTTTACTTCTTACAGTCAATATTGGTTGCACAGAAAGGTGAAACGGGCAACGCCTTTTCCACATCAACATTATCATTAAGCCAAGAATGGCAAGTTAAAAGTATCACTATGGCAAAATGCCAGAGGCGTCGTCAATTTAATTCGCACAGAAGTTTTTTCTTTTCATATTTTATTGTTAAACATAATTATCCTCATCATCATCATTATGATCACTTCTTTGAAATGCTTTCACAAAAGCCATTCCTAAAAATTAACGGCAACCATGAAAACTCTTGGCTGATGATTACAAACTCTAAGCAACAGCTCTTACTTGGAGTTGTGAGTTCATACTTACACAGCAGAACAGCCATACATGCATACATGCACTAATGTACTCATGTATAGTAGATACTTATTTACCAGAGATGCAAATGTAAAGATTTCCTTGAGTTGACGTTTTATAAATTCCAACAATAATAAACACATTTCGTTCGCTTGTTCCCGTTGGAAATGTGAGGATTTAAAACCAACTGTGTTGTGGTTTTCAAGGATTTTGTATTAAGCAGAGAGATTTCTAAAGCGGATTAAAAATGTTTTACTATACATTCAATTTGTTAAAATGTATTTTAATTCTATCTCTTTTACTCCCTGTGACTGCAAGCAAAGTTTATCTGCACTGCACAGTGGCGCCTATTAAGAAATGAGCACAAACATTTGGAAATATGTAATTTTGAAATTTTACCTCCATGTTTATAAAATTTAAAAAGAGTCTAAAATGCACTTTATTCAAAATTCTGCATACAACATTTTCTTAAAATAGATTTAACATCATTTTATTTATTTTTGATGTGTTAACATCTATACGCGCGCCTCTAGGGCAGTAAACTATCAGTTTCAATACATACGCATGTGTAAGTGTAAGAGCTTGTTTGTTTCTTGTTGTTGCTTGGCAGTCGGTATTGAAAGTGATTATTAGGCGAGTTTCATATATTTTTCCCACGCGATTTTCTCCGGAAATTCATAGCCGATTTTATTAATTTTTGGATTAAAACGCTAGTGCGGGTTTCGACGAAGAGTTTAGGCGATCCGATATCGGCGAGCGGAGATTTAAGTGTTTTAATTCGGAGTATTAATTTGGAGTAATGTTAAAAAAGTGTTTTATGTTGATCTTCGGTTTTGTCTTATGCATAGCAAAGAGAATAGTGACGTGGTTATACGTACATATGTATATAAAAATGAGATAGCAAGACAGCAACGTATGTAGCTTATGTACAAACATAACAATGTATGTATGTACATTTGTCTGTTGCTTTGCATTCTCTTTGTTTTTTGTGGGTTTAATATAAAATAAATAAACAAAAAGGTGTTAACACATCGCCCGTGAGTTCGAACACTCATTGATTTTTTTTAATATGAAAAATATATATGAAAATCGGAACATAAATACAGTAGCGGCTGTTTTTATACCCTCCAAAAAAGAATTGGAGGGTGCATTTACTCTGTCATTCCGTATGTAACGCAGCGAAATATCCCTCGAAGAACCATAAAGTATATATATTCTTGGTCAGTGATGAAATCTAAGGCGATATAGGCATGTCCGTCTGTGGAAATCACGATTCAGTCCAAACGAAAAGAGCCACACCCTTGAAATTTGTTAAAAATATAATTTGAAGCAAGGTCAAGTTGTTAAATAGGCTGAATCGGGCCAAAGGGAAAAAGGTTCCCCTAAGAAGAACTAAACCAACCTCCAAATAACAACATAATTTTTAAAGTTGTATTGTGTTTGTTTTTGCTAAGCAAATGATATATTTTTATATCAAAGAAGATCCAACGCGTTAAACTTGGAGCCATAAAATAAAAAAAGTAGTTTTTGGACCCCGCCCTCTTTAGTGGGTGTTATTATAAACAAAAATAGTGTAAAAATTTAACAAAGTGTATTACTCTAACCTGCATTCCTTAAAAGTAAAATTTTTAAGCTTTTATGACGAAGCTGAAGCGTAACCTGATTCTCCTCTTTCTTAATTGAATTTAAAATTAAATATCGATGCCATACAAATTTTGAAGGAAATAGTCTGTAGTATAGTATATGTTTTAACGTACATAATTGCAAAAATAGTAATAATAAAATATCTGAGACAACACGCCTTATTCTGTAGTTATTTGTCAACGTCACGTCAATACAATATCAAAACTAAAACATCTGCATGCTCTTTTCTCTCAGCATTTAATTACTTTTAGCAGCCTCTTATTATTTTCTAAGGCTTAGAGAATAGCCAGAGGAGGCTGTCAACATTAATCAATAGTTGCTCATTGGCTAAATGTAACTGCCCTATTTTTGATATTGTCTTGACGTGACGTGGACAAGTAGTTATAGAATAAGGCGAAATATGTAAAAAAATTACATAAAATATTTTAATATTTCTCCTATATATATTTTTATACCACAAATCAATAAATATCGTCGAAAATATTTATGTTAATATGACTTAAGACGAATTTAAATCGTGCAATATAAATCGTGCAATCTTTAGGTAATTAACGATAGACCAAAAATTAATTAAGAAAATCAAACAAAACGTGCTCCAAAAGTTATACAAAATTATTATTTTTTCTTGACTTGTGTTATTTAGTAATATCGCCCACTGTGCAAGGGTTAAAGGAATTTACCATATTTCAAATTCCTTTTGCGTTCATGAGAGTAGGTTGCAAATGCTTTTGTCGCCTTATTATTCTTCTGAGTTTTTAAATTCCTAACAAATTGAGTTGTTTGATTATTGTGTTTTGATAAAGATTTTATGATTAGAAGCATTTTTTCGAAACCATATAAACCATTCAAAATGTCAACTAGGATTTAGTTAAAATGAAAATTAAACAACAAAATTGAGGTAGATATCAACAACACTTAATATATGCTATTCCCTTTATAGTCGAATTAATTCTGTATATGTGTGCTGTGAACTATTCTGTGTTTTCGCTTCACACTTCCGTTTCCTCCCTCCCATATTGCATAATGCGCTCTTTGTCACCGGTTTGGGTTGGTTGTTTCGAAATTTCGTCTATTTGTTTGTTATTTTAAATGTTGCTTCTTTTGTGCGTTCTGTTTGTTGTGGAAATTTTTGGTTTATTGCTACATTAAATTTTGTTTTTCCAGCTGCCCGTTTGTCAGTTTTTTTTTTGTAAACACTTTTTATGTTCTCTAATTTTATGTTTTTATAATTTTGGTTATTGCTGTTGTTACTGCTGCTGCCAATGATTATTCGTTTTTCAAAGTTCTTACTCCATGTTTAATAAAATTGTTAATAAAAAACTTCCATAAAATAACAAACTTTAAAATGGAATGTTTGTTTGAAATATCAAGTCATATAAAAGGGTAATACATTTTCATAAATAAAAAATTTTTTTAAACATTAAGTATAAAATATTATTAAGTAAAAACTTATAGGATTTTGATGATCCAACAAAACTAAATGAAATTTAAGAAAATTATGAACTAAAAAAAATGCATAGATAAGAGTCAATGGAGGAGTGTCTCTACAAGTTGTGTCTCCTTCTTTCACAAAATCTTTTCACTAACGCTTTTCTCTTTACATTTCATTAATGAATTACAGTCAAGGATCATCATCATTAGATGAGAACCCTATTCTGTTCGTATTGTAAAATTAATTTGACTAAAATAGCTCAATATGTTCAAGTATTTATTCAAATGAGCAACAACTCTTCCACCGAAAAGGCGTTAAAAGATAATGTTTGAAGTGTTCAGAGTATTTTTATTTTATATATATAAAAAAAAACCTCTCAAGTGTATTGAAATCTTTTGTGTGAATAAAATTGAATATGCATGCAGCAGCAGCAGCAGCGGCAGCATCATCAGCATTATTCCCATTCCAAATTTCACTTCCCATTCAAATTTGTTGGGGCGATGTAAATGTTGTTAACAAGTTACAAAAACATCACAATTGTGACAGGTTGCCCTTTTTTCTTTCTGTTCAATAATGATGTTCATAATGGGTTGAGTGTTTGCAGTGTGTGCGTGCAACGATGGTGATGAGTTCAGATAAATAATTTAACCATTCTGTGTTTGTATATTTTGGTTAAAGGGGTGTTAAATGGGCAAATGTCAAATCAAATAAGAGCAGTTGTAAAAGAGCACAACTGGTATTTGCATAAGACACATGATGTTTGCGGACCTAAATTGTACACACTATTTGCTAAATATAAATAAAACTATTTGATAAATTTGGTACACAAAATTGAAGAAAAATTGAAAGGAATAAGATTTTAAGGTTAATAAATGTGAAATTAAATTTTAACAGAAATATTATTGCACAGAAAAAAATCTGAACAACAAAAGAAACACACCCGATTTCTTTCATATGTAAATTTTTTTACTAAATAAATGGACCCACAAAAAATTTTTAGTTTCAAAGAAAATTATCTCAACGAAAGAAATTTTACTGCCTGTACCACGATGTCACTAGATATCTTTCTGTCGAATAAAATATTAGATTTGGTGGGTTATTTTGTAATTCGATGCGAACGGAATTGCTTTCGCATTTCAATATCAATATCATATTCGTATCGCATTACAGGGTAAACCCCTGGTTAATTTTTTTAGTTTATCAAAACTTTTATTCTAGTTAAAAATGGTTTCCATACTTTTTTAAATTGTAAAAATTAATCAACTAAAATTAGGAAAGCTTTTTTATTTTATATATCAAAATATGCAGAGTGATGCAAAAAAAATCAGCCTTTCGGACGATGTTATAAGTTTTACGAATGGCGTTGTGCTGTTACCTCCTTATTCATAAAAATTATGAGAGGCTTATAAGAGTGTAATAGAGCAAATTTCATATGAAATTTTGTTTTATTACGCTGTTATTAGACTCTCATAATTTTTATGAATAATGGGGTAATAATATTTGACATATGTGAAGTAGACAACTGCGTGGAATAATTGTATTGATTTTTTTTTTTTACCAATAATTGGTCGGTGGTGTTAGTGCTGCACGAATTTCAGTGTCAATTTCCTAATTGCGCAGCTTTCGCCGAACCTTTTTTCCTCTGTTTAGCTACTAGATTCGTATAGACTAGCTGCCGTATTCATAAAAAATATTTTAGGTTTATTAAGCGCTTATTTGACGTATTTCTATGGGAAATTTGTCAAATAAACCTGTAATAAACCTAAAACATTTTTTATGAATACTGCGGTAGAAATGTGAAAGGCCCTGCAGAGTGCAACCGACACCTGACCTCGTTTACTGTTTCTCGAGAATATTGCGGATGCTGATGTCGCAATCAGAAGATGTGCCAAGCAATTGGGTGTCGCCAGACCGGACGCTATGGCGAATTTTATTAAAAAGCATTTTCCCTTAGAAAGTTCAAACGGTGTACTGTTGATCGTCCATCGCGTGTAAATTAATGTGCAGCCATCCTCAATTTAAACTCCTAAGAGGACGAGTTTAATGCGAACATTATTATCATGAGCGACGAGCCGCATTTCCTTGTAAGCATTTACATCAATAAACAAAATCTTCGTTTCTGAGGCAAAATTCGCGATTAAAGTAAAAAAAATTCACTCAAAGGGATTGTATAGTGAGGCGTTCACGTGAGAGCAGTGACTTCCATTCTTCTTACTATAAGGCTACCTGAAGTCAGGGGCTTGATCCAACAAAGCTGGGACAAGCGCAGCCCCAAGGAAATTAAGCGTCAGGAATGTGAATAGCGATGATTTTGCGGAACTCATAAAACGCAGTAAAATGGGCACAAAACTGTGTCAACACTGGTATCAGTTACTGGAAGGATATCATGCTTAAAAACTTTTTTTTTAAGTCCAAATAAGGATTTTCATCACTCAAACTCATTTTCTTAATTTTACTAAAAACATTATTTGAATTCATAATGTTATTGGTTACTCTCTACATTAAAATTTAATTATAATTTGTTTCCTCATTGATTCATTCAGATTTTTATCGCGTTTAAAAATCGTCACCACACAAAATTAAATGGTGTTTTTATAGAGTATCACAAGTTTAAGTAATAATAAAACAAGGAAATATATTTTTAATATCAATAAAACGGGCTTTATGGAAAAGATAATTTTATGAAATTAAGGTTTAAATATGATGTGTCCCATGTGGCCGCCACGCCTGGCGCATAGAAGTCGCAATCTGGAATAGCAATTTTCAAAAACTAAAAAAAACTTTCATAAAGTGGAAGGACACAAGCCCAGTGGATGAGAACGGTGACGAATTGATTGATTAGGATCATATTCAATGCTTTCCTGTACAGCGGCTACAGCTGCTTCAGTGTGCACTGTTCGGCATCTCACGGGATGCACATTATGAGTAACAGTAAATGTTCTTCGATCAATGATCTATTGCATACGAGTATTTTGAACTCACTTAACATGAGTTTCAATAATGACGACGGCACTCTCGATAAGGAGCTCTTTAAAATTTACAATTTAAATATTCAACAACTTTTTAGCACCTTTCAAAAGTTTAAAGTCAAATGATATTAAGCGCATTGTTCTCGTTTTCAGCATCACTGGCCTTTTTATTATTAATTTTTGTGTACAGAGAAAATGACTCAATTAGTTTAACCACAAAACACATACACACACATACATACTTGTCTCCAACTCCAACCCACTCATTCCACTCTGTTCTTACCCACGGAATATAAAAGCTTAAAAAGGTTTATAGCAAAATTCAATTTATGCACCCCTTGGCAGATGTGAATACTGAATTATTCGTATTCGTACAACAATGATGGCAAACAGTTGCACGTTGGCTTAAACAGCAACAAAATCAGTTGAATAATTCGCTTTCACTACATGAAAAATTTAAGTTTCTATTTGTACTATTCGTTGTGTCAAAATGCAATTTTTTTTCCAAAAAATTAAAAACGATGTATGGCAACGTGTGTAATTTTGGTACACACAAAAAGACATCTATGCTTTTAAGCCCTTATAATAAAATATGTTCTTTTTTTAAATTTCTATATATCTGAATGAATGCTCAGTTTTTTTTTTGCTTGCTCTACTGTGCACAAATTTATTATCACGAATTTATTATATATTGTTGACACAGACAACGAGTGACATTTTTACAAAAGTTTTAAAAACAAGCGACCATTGAAAGTCAGAGAGAGAAAGTTAGTGGCACAAGAACATAAATTGATTATGAATGTTTACAGTAAAACGCAAGGAACGAAGAAAAAGCATGATGATGAACCCCGTCATTAAACGAGCAAATGTACTGTAAACAGACAAACGATTTGAATAACTCGAATAATGCGATTTGAATAAAAAAGTTAAAATTTAACATTTAACAAAAAGGAGTGAACCCAAAAATAGCACACATACATACATACATTTATATACACAGATACTTAAATATGTACATGCATAAGCAAAGTTTAGCATAAAGACTTACAGGCGACAACAATCAACGATAATAATACAAATAAATTAGACAATTGACAATTTGCGGTAGTTAGTTTTTATTTAACGGGGAAAATAATAACCTCAGATATGTAAATTTTAAAATTAAGGACTTTTATAGTAGGGGGAACCTGCAGTTTGAAACACTAATTTTAACAAAAGAAATATACACATGTACTCGTCTATTAATTGATACTAATGATGAGAACTATTATCTGTTTCTATGGGTGGTGTAAGTATTATGGAGTCAGGGGCTCTTGATGTTCTGGGCATGAAAGTGCTATGTGATGTCAGATGGACGGAACATGTCTTTCAGGTCGCAAAAGAAGCATTCAAGTGCCTTGGCTTCTTAAGACGGTGCAAGAGATACTTCACCCCTTCTGATCTTCTTAATATTTACACCACTTACATCCGACCGAAGATGGAATACAACTCTCATGTTTGGGCCGGTGCTTCAAAGTCTATTTTGAAGTTACTCGACCGCATACAGGAGAGGGCGATGAAACTCATCGGAGACAGTAGGGTAGCCAACTCTATTGACTCTCTTGAGCATCGTCGCAATGTGGGGTGTGTATCGTTGTTCTATCGTTACTATAATGGCAGGTGCTCTGGTGAAATTAGGGAACTTGTTCCTGAAACCCATTCTTTCTTGCGCTCAACGCGTTTTTCATCAAGAGCGCATGCGTTTGTGGTCGATATTCCAACGAATCGCACTACGCATTACAGAGAAAATTCGTTTTTTGGCCGAACAGTCCGTATGTGGAACAAACTACCCGCAGATGTCTTCCCCGCCACTTACAATTTGAGCAGGTTCAAATCGAATATCCACAGACACTACTCAATTTATCCTCCTTCCCAAAATCTATTTTCCCAGTTCCAGCGCAATGCACTGCATATGTAGGGGTCATGCCCTGAGTGCTGGTGCTACTCCTAAAAAAAAAAAAAAAAAAATGGTAAACTTAAGGCCTTTATGACACGTAGAACTTTGGCATATGCGGACAAGGGCTTTAAAAACGGATACGTACGAACGGGCTTACAAGATGCGCATTACATTTCCAACTCGAGAATCAGTCATATGTAGAAGATCATTTTTACCTGCAAAAATACTTATTATTGCTGGCGAAAAACGGGGTTACAAATAACTAGTATCCAGATATCTAAACAGACTAATTGTTAAATGCTGAGCTTGGAATTTGAAGTCACTTGAAGTATTTCATAAACATTCCATCAATATGTGCTGCATAGCACGACCAACAAAAGTTACAAATATTATTGAAAATCAAAAGTTCCTTTTTAAAAACACAAAACAAAAATAGAAGATTTATAAAACTCTAACGTAATTTGTCTGACATTAAACTGTAGACAGTATAAAGAAATAATGGACGGTTCAATGGTTCAAAAAAGTTTTTTTTTTGGGGGGTTACAAGTTGTACTAGATTTAATTATGAATTTATGAAAATATATTTATATTTTAATGCCTGCAGGCAAGTTTTGGGTTACGTTTTTTACATTTAGCAGAAATAGATAGAACATCATATAAGGATGTGTAGAAAACTGACAAAGAACCAAAACGAAAAAAAAGAAATTGCATTAAAACAACAGACAATGAAATATGTATTTCCATCATCCCCTGGAATAGTTTAGTTTATATTTGATTGAAAAAGAAAAGAAAACACCCATATAAAAAGCTGTAACAATAGCCTGAGCTGTGTGTTCCATATAAAAATAAACATACAGCGAGTAAGAGATAGTGTTGACGTAACTTTGGCTTTCAGGGATTAAATAAATACAAATCCGTTAGATTCAAACATCCAGTTTGGATATTAAACAAAACATTATGCAATTTGTATCTCGTGTAATTCGAGGAGGATGATGGTTTTTTGTGTTGAGGGAATGAATATAGTTGTGTGTGTGTATGTTGTTGTTGCTATTTCTATTATATAACAATTTTATTGGAAATTAATTTGACTTTGAAAGTTAAAAATTCTTGGTTAAGGAAAATATAATAACAGCAAGAAGAGAATCAAATATATCAGGCAATACAATTTGTGTGTAACTTTTTAAAGATTATTATTGTAAGACTAAAGACAGATGATTTTGCTAATTTGCGGAGACGTGAAATTTGTTACTAATTTTTGTCCACTCGTATACTCCCATCAGTGGTCAGGAACTTAGAGAAGAAAATGTAAACACATTTTTTTCCATGCCTCTATTGAAGTTTTTATTCTTGCCCGTTGTGCTGTTTCTTAACTCCCGCAACATCCTTCGCTTTCAAATGATATGAACCAAAAACCGAATACATACTTGTAAAAACAAATCCAATTTGACTTTTGAAAAACCCCTTGTATGCATACGAGTAATTTTTTCTTGGGAAATCTTTCAAACAAAATTGTAATTTAATTCAATCATTATTTTATTATGCCGAGGCCGATAGAAAGACATGTCAGATTGATACATAAAGTTCAGTTCAACCAATTTTATTTAAGAGGGTATTTTTTCGAATTCCTAAGAGATTTTGTGTGTTTAAACACTAATGAATGTTATGTTAAGTTTTTTTTTCTTTTTTTTTGTTTAAAGCAGAATTAAATGAATGAAAAAAATATTGACTGGCTGTTGCAAGAATGTAATATGAAACGATTTATGAAAAGTTAATGCGTTTCATTGTTTTCAAATTATGCATCAGTTCGTTTTATTCACGAAAAAAAAACATCATTGTGGTGTGTCGAGTATTAAATAACACTAATATTAATCGGATAAAATGCAACTTTCAATCATAATTCTATATTTGACAATCTGTTATTAATGATAAAATAAAAAGAACTTAATTTGTTTAAGAGTTTGTGTTAGAAGTCAATGAGTAGGAGTGGATGGTAAGACATTTCGAATGCATGACAAGATAAGGAAAAATATATAACACCTACAGTTTTGTGGTGACATAAAATCATATGTAAAAAATAAGCTTAATTTAAAAGCGTAAAATCTTAGAACTGTGAATTCAAAGAGAAGATAATAAAGCGAATTTTTTAGAGTGTACCAATACCAGAGGAACGCATGCAAATTGTGGAAATTTTTAATCAAAATAATTGTTTTATTCGTTAAACTCTTCGCGCACTCCTTCCATTTTATGGGGTACATAATGGTTCTTCAGAGCGGCTAATTCGAAGAACAAAAGATCGTTTTCGGACCACATTTACTGTTACTGATAATGTGCATTCCGTGAGACGCCGAACAGTGCACTCGGAAGACGCTGTGCAGGAGAGCATTGAAGATGATGCTAATCCAACAATGCGTCGCCGTTCTCAGCAACTGGGGTTGTGTCCTTCCACATTATGGCAGATTTTTTTAGATGTTGAAAATTGGTGTTCCAGACTGCGCCTTCTACGCGCCAGCCGTGGCGGCCACATGGCACAAATCATATTTAAACATTAATTTCATAAAATGTTCTTTCCAATGAAGTCCTTTTCATTGATATTAAAAATATATTTCCTGGTTTTATAATGATTTAAACTTGTATCACTCTATAAAAAAAACACCCTATATATGAAACGTAAAGTAGTGAAAATAATTTTTTTCTACTTTCAATAAGCTTCACTAAATTAACCCTGTAATTGGTGCTAAGTTTGATTTTGAGCATTTACTCGTCTTCAAGATAGGCAATTTCCAACAACTAAAGCAAAAGCAAAAAAAGTTGTTTTATTGTGGCCAAAGACTAGAATGCCGATTTCAGCGAAACCTAAAGAAATATTTTAATTTGTTTGATTTTAGAATGCGGTGCACTGTGGTCTATTTAAAATAGGTTTACCAACAAAGTTCAGAAATATGGGACATGAAAAAAATAATCAAACGGTAACACGGGTATTAAAAGAAAATGTGTTACCATCAGGTTGATACAGTTCTCGTATGCAATTTCCTAATAAAATTTTTTTAAATAAGAATTATTATCATATTCAACTAAAGCCACCTAATAAGTGCTGACAAACACAATACACATGAGCACTGATGATGAAAGCGTTGCGGCTTTCGAAAACAGCTGTTCTGCTCTGCTGTGTAAGTTGAATAACTAAAAAACTGATGTTTACTTTTTCCTTTGTGCCTTGAAATATTTATCATGTCTTTCTGAATTTAAAACAAAAAATTCCGAACAATTAGCCTATAAATCTTAATTCAATTTAATAAAATAGGTTTAATTTTACTAACAAAAAAATGTTCCATAATTTTTATTATTTCAATTTTAATGATGGTCACACCTGACATGTCGGTCGTGTTTGTCATGATATGTGTACAATATATATTTTTTTTATATTATTTAAAGTATTTTTAATATAAAATATATTAAATATCTTTGTGTATACTGAATATCTTTATGAGCTTGCTGCAAAAGAGATCTCCAAATGAGAAAAGATCCCTTTTGTGAATTTTCAGTCTAACATCTCGAACTCTGTCATGTGTATATGTAACATTGTTGCATATTACTTAACTTTTATTGTTTCTCTATGCAAGTAGGATAAAATAAGGCTTTAAAAAATTTTAAATGTTTTGGTGTTGGTGGACCCTTTGGCGGAAATACAAATATGCTAAAAATTATTTCTGCTGAATTTCACAAAAAAAATTAAAAAAATTAAATAATTAATTTCCTGAAGAAGTCACACAAAGGAGTGACGAAATATTGAAATTAAACTAAAATAAAGAGACCTTAAGCTTAAAAATATCAGAATACAATAATAAAAAAAAAAATTATTTTCTTTGTTTATTTTTTCAACGGGCTTAAGTTCGAATCTGCATGACTGCAAATGATTTTTTATTATTTTATTAATAAATGAATTTGTTCAAATTCTATTTAGAATTTTTTATATTAAGATTGGAATATTAAGAATATTTTCAATAATCATTAAACCAGCAGAACGGATCAGTACCGATTTCGAGGCCGCTACGCCATCTCATCAGCGTTCTTTGTTCAATTTTTCCACTTTTGCAAGTGGTGCTAGTTAGTAGGAATATCAACTATTGAACCAATGTTATTAACGAAAATATAGAATTATTTTCTTAGCACATTCAAAATAAATCCAATGCAGAGCCATAAAAATAGATTTCAGTGGCAAGTTTAAGTCCAAATTATTTAAAATTATCCGAATTTGTAACAATTTCGCGTAACAAGTTCCTTATCTTATAGGCCTTTTTCAGTCCATTTATTTATTAGGAAGGAATTGTATTTCTTTACCCTCCTTCCTGGCTGCTATAAATGACAACGACAGCCATTGAATGTAATTTAACAAAAAATATTTTTAAAGTGTAAACTCAATTATTAAGAATTACACAACAACAATATGTATATTCCAAAACTAAAAAAATATCTATGACCAATTTTTTTTGAAACATGCATGAATACGGCTAAAAAAAATATTTGCTTGAATGCCTGCCTGCCGTTCTGTATAATACCCACGATTCCATTGTTCATTCTACTCACATAAATAGTATCTATAAATGCATGAAAATTCCATATGTAAGTAATTTTCCGAAGGAGTATTTTTTTTTTATAAAAAAGTGACACAAAACATTGCACGATAATTAAATACAGGTACATCTAAATAAATAACGCCTGTTTTTGAAAGGGGAACTCTCAACAATTTTAACTTAACAGACTGCAAGTAGCTAATTGGGCCATGTTAAACATGTCTCTACCACTTTGCTATCTGAAGAGGCAAACATTTGGAAACAGATAATGACTAACAAAACGAAAGAGAAGCATATGGAAAATGTTTCATATAGAATATCAACTGTTGTTTTGTGTGCATTTTAATTCATTCTAATTTTTCATCCTACCCAATAGCAATTGTGTCTGTCTGGGAATACGTTTTGTTTAAGGCAAAACCTTAAATTGAAATCATTTGACAAGACGCCAGCCACTACTACTCAGCAACGCTTTCGAGGCATTCGAACTCACCTCAAAAATGTCACATCATTCGAATTGATGTGAGTTCGTTGTGAATGTATTGGCGTTAAAATTTTTTTTTAAAAGCATTCTCACACAAATAATAACAACAGCAACAACAAAGACAACGACCAAAAAAAACACTGAAATCTTCCTCATCATCGTCATTATGACAATAACGAAGAGGACGAGTATGACGATGACGATGATGATGATGATGATGACGGTGATGCTTTCATTTGAAGATAATTGCGCCGAAAATTGCCTGCCGTCGCCGTTCACTGACACCGTTTAAAAAGTTTTCAATTCACTGGAGTATGAATGGCGTATTTTGTTGCCTGTACAGATCTATTATGGCAGCGGTTGCATTGGATGGCTGTGTGCATTGAGTCTTGGTATTCATCACTGAATAATTACTTGTCAGTTGAAGAAATGAAACAGGAAGATAGATATTTTAACTGCATGTGTAATAAAACAAGGAAAAATACTAAAATATTTACGTTTATAAACAAAGAGAAAGAGGGGAAGAGAGGCAGAGGCTCCTAAATATTGTTTTATTTAAGTGCAATTCACCTTGTAATTTGAAACCGAAATTCTAAAAAAAAAACAAACATACGAGGGCAACTTCCCGCATTGTTAATGTTATAGTGGAACACGTGTATGGAAGCTATCATAATGTCACCAGGTTATTTTTTCAAATCTTTGAAAACTAATCAAACGAATAAGATCTATATCATACTCTCATGCGTATTCATGTATATTTCAAATACTTTTCTACTTTTTGGGCCGGGAAATTGTTAGCGAGAAAAGAATACGAGAATTATATAATTCCAACTTTGTATGTTTGTGTTTCAAATAATTTTCCTACTGTTTTCTGGCATAACTAATTGTACGCAATCCCAACGAAATTTTAAAATTTATCACAGAAAGTACTGTTTTTTAAAAGAGAGAGAGAGAGAGCGAGAGAGAGAAAATAATCACCAACAATGATCTTTTATGTCAGGGTTATATGGTAACGAATATTAAGCGGCTGGTATTTATTTGCAAATGCCGTGATTTTTTCGTGTCACACTTTGATTCACGTGAATCGTGATTATAAATTAATAAATTCACGCATGCGTGCGTGATCGTGATACAAAAATTTATAACCGTGCGTGATAGTGCGCGATTTTTAATGCGTATAATATTCAAGCACTCAAGACAGGATAAATCTTTTTTTTTAATTATGTATGAATTTTTATTTAGTCGAACTTTCTTATGTAAATTTTTTTTAATTTTTAATACTAAGGAAAATATGTATGGACATACACACGTAAATATCTCTGTGTTATAGAGATACTATACATACTTTCACACACGAGAACAATTTTACTGGGAGCATGGGCGATTTTGAAAAAAATTGTACCATCGTGTGTGAAAGTCCGTGATTAAAAATAATGCTTTCGTGAGCGTGCGTGATCGTGAGCATCTTAAATATTTCCTTGCATGGGCGTTCGTGAAAAATTTTAGTTTCGTGATCGTGAGCTTAATTTTACGCACGTGCACATCTCCAATTTATACTATTATTATATTTGGAGGTGGGTAAATTTTATTTAGATATCAATTTCATCAAACCAGCATTCACCTGATAATAACATGAAGAGAAATACTATCTGAAGCGATCAACTCCATAGGTCCTTACTGGGTGTACTTTTGTCATAAAAAGTCAAAGGCAGCAAAAATAAGCTCCTTTACCAGCACTTGTTAAGACTTGAAATTGGTAAATCACATAATCTGTGCTTCAAAAAGTATTGCGATTAATTGTTTATAAACATTTGTTATATAAAATTCTTGAAATTACATGAATCGTGCTACAATATGATGTTCCTGCACAAAATTATTATATCGAAACAACCGACATACATCTATGATAGAATTGTGTTCGCAAGATCTAACCACGGTAGGAACATTATACAACTGAGGTATAGGAGTCTTATATCCAGTCGACAGTTCTTAATTCACACAATTTGTGGGTGCTGTTGGCTGAAGTAGTAGAACACGAGACTATGAAGCGGAGAGTCCTGAGTTCGAGCCCCAGCTGAGTCATAAAATATTGTGTTAAATTCTTCTGATCAGCATTAGTGCGTGGTTGTGTTAGTTGTTGCCAGCCTGTTTTCAGTGATGAAGGCATAGTACTGATCACTGGACAATTACTGGCAGCGACTGACCCAATCATGTACTAAAAGCAGAGTAACAGCACCCACCTTCGTCGGCCCTGTAGCAAAAATTAGCCGGCGAAGTAAAAGGTGGAAATAGCTACAAAAAAAAAAAAAAAAAAAAAAAAAAAAAAAAACAACTGTCTATCTTCTCATCTTTCCTAATCTGTCCCCTCAATACTATCCCCTCGTTTTCAGTTCCAGCGCAATGCATTGCATATATAGGGGACATCCCCTGAGTGCTGGTCCTACTCCTAAAAAAAAAAAAAAAAAAAAAAAAATCAGTCTTGGGAACACCTTGCCAAACAACATTCAAAAATTAGGCAACGCTAACATATTTTTTTTTTATTACTTCTGTTTTATTTACAATCTATTTTACAATATTAAGTAAATTCGATAAATTTAAGATACGATAACATCCTTAAGTTATTAAACTATAATAAGCTTAAAAAACTGTTTTGAGAGAAAGATAATTTAACATGTGCGCATATAAAAGGCTATTTTCTATATTGAAGATCTAAAATATGAAGTCTATTATTTAAAAGAGAATTTTTAAATTTTTTATGTAATATTACTTTCTGCTCTCCTTTTTCTATTTAATAATTTTTCCTTACTTTCTCCACTATATTATATTTTTGATCCTCTTATTGCAAATCTGCTTTTGTTTTTAAAGTCTTGTATAAAAGAAGCTCCTTTGTTACAAATATTCATATTATTGCAAGCCTTTGAAACCTAATTATATATTATATTTTATTTATGACTAATCTGTTTTTGTGTAATCAATAGCACTATCATTTACAAGACATCTTGTCTTGTTGTGCTATGTCGCAATTTAAATAAATAAAAAAAAACAAATAAAAAAAAAAAATAATGATCAAATTGACTAAAGAAATCTGAACAAATCTACAAAATTGTCTTATAGAAACATGGCTTACAGCAACCCTCGTTTATACAATTTTAATATTAACAAAAAAAAGAAAAAAAAAACATCTCATAAACAAAATCGAAGCACTTATCTGTTCAGTTCGAAATTCATTAATATCCCATTCCAATGCTCCTCACTCATCCATCTATAAATCCATGCGTCCAAGCAAAGTCAATAATTATATTGTTAAACATTAAATAAAGTGTTGTGTTGCTGTTTGTTGTCTTGTCTTATTGTCTTGGGTCTGATCTAAACTGGCATGATGATGTTCTGATGTTTGTATGTTTATTATTTTTCTCGCTGTCAGTTTGCTCAATTGCAAACTCATCTAATCGTCACATATTGTTTAGGTATTGTGATACATTCAATATGGTTCATAATGTTAGCCAGCATAGACGAGTGTTTCGAAAAAAAATACAACTACATTTTATATTAAATACTTTATGCCAATGACAACTACAAAATGAGAAGGTAACCAGAAGCTTCCTACACATCATATCAACTTGAAAAGTTTAATAGTACATGAGCCATTATTATTAGATAATCCTGAAAAGTAGGTGGTGTCATTGTCAGTTAGTCATGATGAAATTTGATTAAAAAAAATTCAAGTTGTTCGTGCAGTTAAATAAAATTGAATATGTTTTTGGCCATCAAATCAAAGAAAGGGAATTGAAAATTCGTTTTGATGTTAATTGACAACGTAGAATGTAAAAACAGTATTTAAAAATTAATTTATTTATGCAATGTAAGATTTAATTACATTAAGTAAATTGTTCGTTAGACTGTTAATTCTGTCCACTCTCGACAATTTGAATAACTCGATAGCTTGAATTGTTTTGAAATATTGTACCAATTGTTATGAATGTACCTGCCTTAGGACTCATGAATAAGAGAACGGTACAAACAGTTCCTGGGACGTGACTGGTGAAAAAGAAACATATATCACAAAACTAGACTAGACTAGGTTAGGTTAGGTTGAAAAGAGGGGCATAAGCATCCCAATCCGTCCTGGATTACACTTAGGCCCCATAGGCCTGTTGTGCGCTCTATAATAAGGAGTTCCCATTCTACTGTAGGGAGCCTCCACCGAACCTCCACTCCACGTCAAGAACGTAGTTTCTTCAATGTACTTCCTTAAGTCTCTCCAATTAGAGCCCCCAAGAAATTCCATCCCCTGTATAATCTCCTGATTAAATGTTTGTCTCCTGACTTCGCTAAAAGCTGGACAGTAGCACAAGTAGTGCTCCAGTGTCTCGTCCTCTTCCTGGCAGGCCCTGCATGTTATATCGCCAACGATACCCATTCGTGCCAGGTGATTCCTTAACTCTGTATGTCCTGTTATTAAATAAACCAATCTCCGTAGTGCTGGCCTACGGAGATTGGCCGCTTTCGCTGCCCTCAAAAAGCAGCAAATCCAATACTTTTTGCAGACTTTTTTGAATGCATACACACTTCAAAAATAGACTAAAAGGGCTTACAAAATTCCACCACTCTGCATAAAATCGAATGATTTGCATTTAATTTCTATAAGTCTTTCTTGAGAAAAAATGTTAAGTATTACTTTTCTATATTTTTTAAATTTATAATCTGATTCAAATAACGAAACTTTCCTGTGACATAATCATTAAGGACTAGACTTAATTTATTCTAGGATATTTCTGTAAGCCGTGATTACAAAACCACAACTATTACTGGTACTAAAGGTGGCGCAATAGACCAACTATGTAAAGGATAGGTCTAGAACCTGTCACCAAGCATCTTAATTGTGTGAATTAACACCCTGCAAGGGCAACCCAATGTAAAAGTGACTGTTACCTCTAATATAAAGTTCGAGAACTCGAACCGGTTGCTACTCCCTAAGAAACAGTCACGTGAGTACCCAGTGACAAATTCTTTTCTTTCTTGGTATACGTGGCTGCCTGTAACCCACAAGCATTCAAGTAGGATCGCTGAGATCCCGTTTTCGCTCTAGTGATATTAAATAATATTAAAAATTTTAGTTCCACTCGTTAACTTTATATTATTTCAATTGCATCTAGCGCGAGTACGAACTATAATTCGCACTTTATCGGTGCTGTTGGCTGAAATAGTAGAATACGAGACTATGAAGCGGAGGGTCCTGGGTTCAACCTCGCGCTGAGTCATGAAATATTGTGTTGGACTCCTCTGATTAGCATTAGTGCGTGGTTGTGTTAGTTGTTGCCAGCCTGTTTTCAACGATGAAGGCATAACACTGGTCACTGAACATAATTGGCAGCGACTGACACAATCATGTACTAAAGAGCAGAGTAACAGTCGGTCCTGTAGCAAAAAATTAGCCGTCGAAGTAAAAAAAGGTTGAAATAGCTACAAAAAAAGAAAATCTAAATCTCTTCATATATCTTCATCTGTCCCCTCAATACTATCCCCTGATTTCTAGTTCCGGCGCAATGCACTGCATATGTAGGGGTCATCCCCTGAGTGCTGGTTCAAGATAAAAAAAATATATATATATACCTAGAATTATTTTATTGTGTTATTTTTTTTACAATAAAATAAGTTAACATTTTATTGTGTTTTTTTTGCTTAAGTAGCGCTCAGGGGATGACCCCTACATATGCAGTGCATTGCGCTGGAACTTGAAAGGAAATGATAATATTGAGAAGACAGATGAAGGAAGATGGGAATATAATTAGAGAATATAAGGAAGATAAGAATATAAATATAATTTTTTACCACAGGTCCCATTCAGGAGGTTGCTGTGACTCTGCTCTTCATACACGATAGTGTCAATTAACCAGGGCTATGCTTTCGTCACTGAAACAGACCCACAACAACTAAAACAAGCAGTAATGCTGATCGGAAGAATTCGACACCATATTCATGACTGAGCTCGGAGTCGAACTCCGGACCTTCCGCTTCATAGTCTCGTGTTAACTGCTGCAGTCAACAGCCAACGCAATCAAACGCATTTGTGTGTTCCAATTCCATCTTTTGCCATTTTCACTTACATCGTTATGCGACATTGCCTCGGAAAGGGTAAATTTCTAAAGGCCGACACACATAGAATCTGTCATATGTTATACGTCGCCTTTTTCAACTGACAACTGATTTGAAATACATGCTTTCTTATGTGCGTTGTCACATTCAGTACTTCTGCGTCAACGCAAAGTCAGAAAGTTGGCCAACTTTTAACTTTTGACGGACATCGAATTATTTTTCAATAATTTTTTTTTGTATTTCGATAAATTTTTTTTTGTATTCAGGAAAAATGAAATAAGATATAAAAAATTTTCAAAAATAACTTAAATAAATAAATATTGTTCTATTTTTTCAGCCTTTGATTATTTTATTTTATTTTAATTTATATTGAGCTTGAGGCTTATTTTTATAAAAATTATTTATTTTATATTTAGTTCAATATTTCGATATCCTCTGGATATCTTCTTCAGGATAAAATTATTTATAATAATTTAACAATAACAAATTTTTTTATAAATTATACGAACTTAAATATTTTTGTTGTTTTTTGTTTTTATATAAAAAATTGAAAATGAATGAAAAATTTTTCATTCATTTTATATAATTTATAAAAAATTTTGTTATTGTTAAATTATTATAAATAATTTTATCCTGAAGAAGATATCCAGAGGATATCGAAATATTGAACTAAATATAAAATAAATAATTTTTATAAAAATAATCCTCAAGCTCAATATAAATTAAAATAAATTTAAATAAATAAAATGGAGAACAAACAACTGATTTAGTATGCGTCAACTCACTGTGCCAATCTTCTCCGTCGGTCGGTACGCTCATATCAATTGAAAAAGGCGACTCATAACATATGACGGATTCTATGTGTCTCGGCCTTAAATAGCGTGTTTTCAGCTTTAATTTCTAAGCTATTCTAAGAACATGTGCCACAACTTCGACAATTGCTTTTGGCTAAACTGTTGGTATTAAATTAAAGATAAAATGTCATTCCTTTGGTTTCTTTGCAAAAGTAAATGCAAAATATTTTAGCTTTTCTGTGATTTTCCATCAAATTCTTGTTAATTTTAATTTTGTTCTATCTCCCTCTTAATGAATGATATGAACTCCCGATTATTTAAAGTCGCTTGAATTTCTAAATACCGAAAGTCGCATTTGGTATCATTCTAAATACAGGGGACAAATTACGGCACTCGATATCGATCAAAATTCGTATCTAAAATGTCCTGAAATTTCGATCGATATCGAATGCGGTAATTTGACCCCGGATTTAAGGTTTAATCAATATGTGAATTATTTCACGCCAAATTATTGACAGTGACTCTTGTCACTTTTATTTTAGAAGATGTTTTTGAATATTTGTAAGCTGATATACTGGCGTATAGATAATGTCAGAAGGCCCACTATACTCCTACTGGCTGAAATCTTTGTTTCGATGTGTGAAGAAATACTTATAAATACATTTTATCAATAGTAATTTTTATTTCGTAAAACATGCTTCGTCTGACTGCAGCCAGTGCTCATTTTTCTCCTTCTTCAGCTTTTCTAAATGTTTTGGTAATTTTCTTAAAAAATATTTTCAATTATCAGCAAGACCATCTTTAAAATCATCCGATACGGATATTAATAATTCTGATGCTGCATTTTTTCTATACATATATTATTTTTCATTACATTTTGAAGATGTTGCAATAACAACATACAGTGTCGTTCCCGTTGCCATTGCTTGTCATTGCCAGGCATTCATATTTTCATAAGGCAGCTAAGTAAACCTCTCAAGTGGGACATTGTCGAAAAACTATCTGCATTAACAGGCGCACCAATAACAACGACAGCAGCAACAGCTTGTCGTTACGCTTTTTTCCCCCGTACATGTCTGGCCGTCCATGCTTCTACGTATTCAGTTGTTGTTGTTGGTGTTTTCTTTGTATATCAAATCATTTGCTTAAAGCCGGACGTGTCATCATTGGCGCCAGCGTTTTGTTTTTAGTAAAATTGGGCTAACAGTTGCTTCGTATTGTTTTTATTAGAAAAAAGTAAATCCTACTCGTATGTTGTTTCTATTTGACTTGTTCTTGTTGGCTGGTTTTGTAGTGTTTGCGGTTGATCTTGCAACATGTTTATACAGAAATTGATATTTTGTGTGTTTTGAAAATAAACACTAAAAATAATAACAAGTATTCGAGCCTAAATATCGGCATGATGTACGCAGTTTGTGTATAACTGGCGCCTAACTCGAGAAGTTTAAAGTCATTTAATGTAAAATTTTGTTTAAAAATTTGCAATTCCTTGCCCGTTGAAATTAAGTTATCCAAAGTTCTTGGAAATAGTAAAAAGGAAAAATATTCAAGTCATATCCAGTATGTACATAACAACTCTTATATATTCCTGATTTATTTCCATAGTGTCATAACTCACTAAATCTAGTTTTGCTGAAAATGACTTCTAAAGTTTTAAATTTACTAACAACCTGAAGGAAATAATACAATCCCTGTTGAAGTACAAATTAATTCTGCAAAATCGCCTTTTTTAAGGCATGTCACTATTGAAGTAAACGAGCGACAAGTATGTATGCATTTTGTATTCTGTAATTGTAGAGACATTCAAATATATTATTTCAGAAACAATATGCCAGCCTTTACTTACTGCCTGGCCCACGATGTCACTCGATATCGTTTTCTCATATAAATATATTTAAAACAAAAGCAAAATTTTGAAATTTGTTTTTGTTTTAAATATATTTATATGAGAAAACGATATCGAGTGACATCGTGGGCCAGGCAGTTAAAGTCATGTTTTACCAAAAGTCAAAGTATGTCACATTTGAATTAAATTTTCTTGAGAATGGTATTTCACAGGAAATATGTAAGATAAACATATTATAAATTGGGCTCAACCGGGATTTGAACCCGGGACCTCTCGCACCCAAAGCGAGAATCATACCCCTAGACCATTGAGCCTACTATTAAACAGAATTTAATTTTATTGTATTACAAGACTTAATCCACCCCTATTGTGAATGGTGATGTCAATTTCATGTTAACACAATAATAAACATTTTTCACTTGTCCATTCAGTGTGAAAGTGTTTTACAAATTCAAGCCCAGACTTCTCACACATAAACCAAGAATTATATCCCGAGAACATTGACCACATCTTATATGTATATTGTGGATTAAAAGAGGCCAACTGACTTCCTTGCACTTATCTGGGGATGTAGCTCAGATGGTAGAGCGCTCGGTTAGCATGTGAGAGGTACGCGGATCGATGCCCCGCATCTCCAAATTTGTTATTTTTATGCCCACCAAAAAAGAATTGGAGGGTACACTCACTTTGTCATTTCGTGTGTAACGCAGCAAAATATCTCTCTGAGACCCCTAAAAAAAAATATATATATATATATATATATATATATATTCTTGATCAGTGATGATATCTAAGACGATCTACCCATGTCCGTCCCTCCATACGTCTGTGGAAATCAAGATTCAGTCCAAACGAAAAGAGCCAGACCCTTGAAATTTCGTATAAATATATTTTAAAGAATAGCATAGGTCAAGATCGTAAATGGGCTGAATCGGGCCAGAGGGGAAAAACTTTCCCTAAGAAGAACTAAACCAACCTCTAAAAAACAACATAATTTTTAAAGATATTTTTTTTGAAATTTTGTTAAGCAAATTATATATTTTTATACCAAAAGAGGTCTAAAGCGTTAAACTTGAAGACATAAAATAGTTATATAAATAGTATAATTTAGTGGGATATTATAGGCAAAAATAGTGTTAGAATTTAACGAATTATATTGCTTAAGGTTACATTCCTTAAAAATAGTGTTTTTCAGCTTTTATAACGAAGCTGAGACGTTACCTGATTTGTCCTTTAAAATGAAATAATGCATTTTTCAACATTCTCACCTAGAATTTTTTTGTATTAAATATGTTCTTAAGCGTGTTGAAGATTGAGCCACTTCAATGAACTTTAGTTCAACAAAAAATAATTACATTGATTTTACATTATCATTTTTTCATATAGTTTTAACATGGGGATGTAGCTCAGATGGTAGAGCGCTCGCTTAGCATGTGAGAGGTACGGGGATCGATGCCCCGCATCTCCAGATTTGTTTTCTATTTTCCTGTGTATGGCATAATTATGAGCGCATCCTGCGTGCCGAACGCTAGACATTCGTAATCCTTTTCAGATTGCATTCTAAAATTATTTTGCTTTTTTAAAAAAGATAACTTTAAGCTGAAATGCTTTGTGGGATTTAAGTGCACTTTCGATATTTTTTAAAATATCTTATTCGAAGTAAAAAAATTTCGGTTCTCCTCAAAAGTTGTCAACTCTTGGTAACGCACCCTATGTAACGCACGCTACATATTCTCTAATTCATTAATCAAATCAGCTGTAATCACTACGTGTAACCAAGACCATACGTTTGCGTGGTAGTAGCAAAACACTCATGTTATGTGGAAAGTCACCTCATAAATAATTCCACATGTCTTGAGCATCTAAATATTTTTTTTTTTTGTTAAAATGCTATAGCCTAATATATTCCATTAAAAAATTGTGGTCGATAACCAAAAAATGTAATTATTTTTTTTTTGTAAATGTAAAATTTTTGTCCTTGCCAAATATATGATAACGAAAACTTCAAAAATACAAACGGGCTCAACCGGGATTTGAACCCGGGACCTCTCGCACCCAAAGCGAGAATCATACCCCTAGACCATTAAGCCAACTACTGTGGCAATTACCGTTACAAACCACAAAATGGCGTCTGTTAAACAAACCAATAAGACTTCAACAACTAATTTGATTTTTGTAAACATTCTGTATGGGGATGTAGCTCAGATGGTAGAGCGCTCGCTTAGCATGTGAGAGGTACGGGGATCGATGCCCCGCATCTCCAAGTTATCATTTTAACAAGGATTTTTTTTTTTTTTTTTTTAAAAGCATCACTTGTCGAAATTATTTCTTTTTACATGCTTCTTTGCCTCTGCTAAAGCAGTGATGCCAACTCAAAGTTGTGACACTCTAAAAAAAGCGTTTTGCTTACAAATAATGGAAGTTTTGTCGAGGTAATTAGCCATAAAATACTATACAAAAAGGACTGAGATAAGTTAAAAATGGTTAACCTCCTGGGTCAGAGCTCCTTTAAGAGATTTCTATGCCCGATTTTAAAATTCTAGTTTGACAGGGTCACTTCGGGAAGGGCCGTAGGTAGGGCATTTCACCATTGTCATTAAAACTTACAAAGTAATTTTTTGGTGTAATTAAGTGTAGACAACAAACTTTGTTTGATAGGGTCATTTAGGGCCAAAGTTGGATGGAAGGCTAGGGCAGGGAAGATTATGTTATTTTTTAGAGGTTGGTTTAGTTCTTCATAGGGCAACTTTTTTCCCTCTGGTCCGATTTAGTGCTTTTACGAACTTGACCTTTGCTATCCTTCAGAATAGTATATCCATAAAAAGTTTCAAGGGTCTGGTTCTTTTTGTTTGGACTGAATCATGATTACCACAGACGGGCGCATATGGCTAGATCGTCTTAGATTTCATCACTGATCAAGAATATCTATACCTTATGGGGTCATGAATATTTCACTGTCTTACACACGAAATGACAAAGTGAATATACCTTCCGATTCTTTTTTGGAGGTTATAAAAACTTAAATTAAGAATATTTCTGACATCATCAAGGTCAACAATGAATTGAACATGGATCCTATTTGTTTATTCTTCTGCCTAATGAGTAAATAAAAGACATGAAGGCAATATTTAAAGTTTTTGCTTTTTATAATTTATATTTGTATATATATTTTTCTTTAACTCATTTTGTTATAATTGTATTGCATTCTAATAATAAGCTTTCTATATACTAAATATACTGTAGTGTAATAATCTTACAAACTATTTACAATCAAACACTCAAAAAATACGATTTTTTAAAAGTAAAAAATTTATTCAAAAATGTGTTAAAAATTATAAACTTTCTAAATCCAAATAAATTGAGTGCATGTTTAATTTTGAAAAACTAGTTTTTTTAAGTTGATTTAAATAAAAAGGACTCTTGGGAATCGTTTATTTTGGGCTAAATTTTTAAATTTTATTTAGAATTAAGTGCTGAGATAAAAATTAAAGCAAAATAATATTTATATTAATGAACGCAAAAATAATGTACAAAAATTACTTAAATTTATTATTTTATAATTATTACGTTTATAAAAAAATTAGAAATGTTTGATATTTTATGGATTGATTTTTTGTTTGTTTAGTAAATCGGGAAATTATAATTATGTATAAACATAAACACACTTAAGACCACAAGCGATGTAGTGAAAAGTATATAGATTTAAAAAAAAAAAAAAACTTTCTCAAAGATGTTTCAGGAGTCGCAGTTCAGTTTGATTATGATGTTGCTAACAAATAACTTTTATATATGATTTAAAAAAGAAATATTTGGATTTCGCCTGCAGTTTTAGTTGACTTTTCAATTTCAATACAACTAATAATATATTTGTCTAGTTGCGCCGAGTGTATTTAAACATTTTGTTTTTTATTAAAGTTACTTTTTGATATTTTTATCTAACAATGATTGCTTTAGACTTTTAAAATGTTTAGCTTTTTTTCTTTTAATAATTGAATGT
This sequence comes from Linnaemya tessellans, assembly GCA_951800035.1. Classification (NCBI taxonomy): domain Eukaryota; kingdom Metazoa; phylum Arthropoda; class Insecta; order Diptera; family Tachinidae; genus Linnaemya; species Linnaemya tessellans. The sequence goes on along the minus strand of OX637534.1, from coordinate 116,379,983 downwards.
CTAATGAAGAAAATATTAGGTTTCCGGGGCTTTTTCTCACTCTCACTCTCACAAAGCACTGTACACTAGATCCTTAATGGAGTTGATGTCTCTTACTGCACCTTTGCACGATATCATGTTATTTCGGTGGCACCATGGCTTATGTCAGGCGATGTTGAGAAAGGTCGGTGTAGCAATTGTGCGTTATGATGAAAACTGGTTGCAGTGGATGTGGCCGAAGGACTATTGCTGTGTTCTTGGATAGTTGAGGGAGGTGGTGGATGATTGTGGTGGTGATGATGGTGATGATGATGGGCGAGATGTGGATGGGCAACAGCTGTTAGGGTGGCTGCTATGGAATTTGCTGCAGAGTTAAGTTTTTCGGGAGAATTGACGCGTATTTTTGGCGTTTGTCCACCTGCCGTTGCCTGTGTCGAACAGTCTACCGCATAAGCCGTTGAAGCATAATTCGGATGTAAGTGATTGCCATTTAGGCTGGCTAAAGCTTGTGGCAACTGAGGATGTGGTCTTATCACCATGGGTTGTATGGGAAATTGTTGCGTCATTTCTTTGAAGTTGGCAAAACTTTGTAAATAACCGGCGTTGAAAAGACTTGTGGCTGCTGCATCCAATTTGAAGGCCGGCAAACAGGATGGTGGTAGTCCCGATGACGGATATGCGGGTATACTCGATGATGACAGTGACGATGAAAGATCTCTGGGCTTCTCATCGTCCACACTTAAACTCTCATCGCGGTCATTAGCTCCGTTTGAGGTCGAGCCGGGACTATGTTGTAAATGCAAACTGCTGGGTACGGGTGAATGGGTGCCAAGCGAAATGTCAGAATCAGAGGTGTCGGAGGGTGTAGGAGAAGGAGCACCATCGGGCCGTCGGCGACCCAAGCCAGAATTTTGATTATGTTGCAATCTAAAATGAGATAAAAATAATTTTGAATATTAGTTTTGGTGGCTTTACTTGTTTATATCAATTTGTGAAAATTTCATCGTTTGTTCGGATAAAACATAATCCAAATCGCATTTAACTATATAATTTATTGCACTTTGCTTGCAAGCTATTCTCACAATGGCGTTTTTGCCCTAGAACGAATGAACTAATATAAAAGGAGTTGTCGTAGACAAAAGAAATTATGCTCAAACATATGGTGCTGCCAAATTAGATTTAAAATAAATGAGATTTGCTTCTGGGATCCCCGCGATTTCAGCTATATCTCCTAGCTTATAAGCAGTTAAGGGCTATCCATATAGCAGATTATTTTTAGCTCTTTCCCAGTTTTCAATAAAAATATTAAAAAAATATTAACAAATAATTAAATAAATATTATTGAACTTCACATTCAGCCTGATTGTGTAAGGCGCTGCCGTTTAACTGAAGGCGTTTTTTATACAAGATTAAAGAATCTTTAATCTACTACGAAAAACGCCTTGGGCGTGAATGCCATCGCCTTACACAATCAGGCTGAATGTGAAGTCCAATAATATTTATTTAGTTTAAATTAGCAATCATTGTAGTATGTAGACGTGCCTCATGAGCAGACGATTATTTTGCAAAAATTTCGAATGCTGAACTCCTTAAATCTCCGTGCAATTGCATTACTTATGACAACTCCAGGCCAACTTTTTGTTGTGCATTAGTCTCTATTAGAGACTCTCTAAGTGTGGAAATTATTAATCTTTTTACTTCAATATTATTCCTATAAATTTCTATTTAAATAATTGATCATTCGCCATGATGCTTTTATGAAACAGCAATAGTAACGAATTTCTGCATGGATGGATGGACGGATGGCAGTGATCTTTCACCCCATTTAACATGATCGTTCCCACATTATTAAGTCAGTCAGGTCGGTACTCTATTTATTGCCTTTAAACTACAAATGAAACAGTTAAATAATTGCAAAAGTTTCGCTTGATCTGTGCGAAGTGTAGACTAATGATAAGTTAAACGTTAAAAAGTTCGCCTTTAAGTGTGGCTTAACGTCTCACTTTTCACAAAAATTTAGCCATCAAAAGGAAACTAAAACCAAAAACTGCTGCTGTTATTTTTCTTTGGACTACAAACGAAGAGTAACAAAAAAACTGGGAGTTGCAGCAGTTTGTTTTTTTTTCTTTCTCGCAGCTGATCATATTTTATATATTCGTTTGAGATATTTTGTATAGAAGTTTAAAGTAAATGTGGTCATTTGGTCATTTGGCTGTGAACTTTACTAATGTCGTTCATTTATCTTACACGGTGGGGCAACAATTGGATGAGTGTGGATGGGTTGATGGCACCATGCTGATTCCTTACATTGTCATTATTATCTGTAGTTCGTGTGGTTGGTTGCTGGATGGTCGGTTTAGCTGTCTCAATGGTGTGACTGGCGAGTAACAAAATACCAAATGCCATCATTCACTTTTTCGGTCTACTTTTTTCTTTCTTACTTTTCACGTTTAACACATTTAGGCTCGTGTGAGTTGATCACTTTTGATGTTGCTGTTTTTTTTTTTTTTTTGTTAATTCTTTCACTCGTAGCGAGATTTGTTTCTTGGTTCTTGTGGTGTGCTTTTTTGCTTTTACCGCCTTGGTAGCGTTTAATGTTCGTGTTGAGTGATTAATAGCGTTCACATTTTATGGATGGTTGAATGTCTGTATGACCGTTTAGATGGATGGATTGTGTACAAACATCACTCAGAAAAATATAAAAATAAAGTAAAATCAAAATGTATTAAAGACCTTTTAAAAGGAAATTTCAAATGTTTATACCAGCCAGTCGTTTGTTTGTAGATAAGAAAAACAAAAAAAAAAAACTCTTTAAATACGGTTTAGTTTTCATAATACACCAACTGTGCAAGATTACTTGGATATCATAATCTAAAGTAGGGAAGTATTTTCTAAATTGAGTTGTTTTCATTTGCTTCAGAGAATTATGTACCCTTTAGCGATTTAAGCAGTTGATATGAGTACCAAAATTCGATAATTATTGTGTTTTATGTACTAATTTGTCTTAAATGGGCATTAAATGTTTCAGACAGCCGTACAAAATGTTGATTATTTATTTGTTTTTGTTTTATTTGTTAAACTTGAGCTACTTTAAATTCATGTAAAAATAAATTTGTTAATCGTTTACAATATTTATGTAAAAGTTGTAAGATTTTGTGGGAAATTTTTCAATTTTTTTAATTCATATCGGTGATGGCTGTTAATTATTATCATGAAATTATTGATTTTTTTCCATTTTTTAATTTTGATTCCCATGAAAGTCACGGTGGCTTAATCAAAGTTTAATGTACCCTTTCCTTTTTCTTTTCTTCTATATATATTTTTTTTTTGGTAGTGGCTTAAATTTTAGTAAACAAAATTTGATACCTTTTAGCTTTATTCAAGGTAAAACTCTGATTAAAAAAAAAAAAAAACTTTAAATCATTGGAAACATCTCAGTTTACTTGATATTTAGCACACTTTAATTTTCGGTTTATTTTCTGCCGATATACAGGGTGACATGTTTGTTTTACCATCATTTGAGTCGACTAAAAATATTTTATCATAAGTTTCAGAAGCTATTCTTCTTAAAACTCGTACACAGCGTTGGCAACTCAGTGCTTTTAGCACTGTTTTTAGTGCTTTTCAAATTTATTACGCGAAAAATTTTGGCTTCAGTTTTTAATGCTTTTTTTTATTCGGTGGCACCAGACAATAAAAAAATTTTGCTATTAAACTTTTATCTTTACCATATTCCACTGCTGAAGTAGAACGAGTTTTTAGCTCAATGAATCTTTTAAAAACAAAAATTAGAAACCGAATGTGGCTGCATTCGGTAAATGCGCTTTTACAAATCAAAAACGGACGGACTTAAAAGGGAAAATTCTTGCTGTGAAACGTAAATATTCATATTAATACAAACATGGTTTATAAAACGCCGGGTTATGAAATAAACACGGTATACCGTAGGGCGCATGAGGAAATCACGGACTTTGATATTGACCTTTAATATTTTTGATATTTTTAAATAATTAATTTCCTGAAGAAGTCACCCAAAGGAGTGACGAAATATTCAAAAATGAAATATTTCAAATAAAAATAAAGAGGCCTTAAGCTTAAAAATAATAGAGTGCAATAGTAATAAATGATCTCTTATTTTATAATTTTTTTTTAATAAATGTGGAAAATTAAAAAAAAAAATTAAATAAAATCATATTTTAAATAAAAGGCAATTAAAATAAAAAAATATTTATATATAGTGATTTTTTAAAAAATTACGTTTTCTTTTGTCCGGTTTTAGTGCTTTTCAAAATTTTAAAGTTGACAACGCTGCTCGTACAACTGTGTATTTCTTTGAATAACAAAATATATGGAGGAGCCACTACGTATTAGAGCACGTGTTTGCATAAAAATTAATCTGTTTTATATGGAACCCAGTCTGAAAGATCTATCATTTTGAAATTCGAGAACCATGGTTCTTTAGACCGGCGAATATTTTTTTTAACTCGGACCAGCACTTATGAGATGACCTTTACATATGCAGTGCATTGCGCCGGAACTAGAAAGGAGGAGGAAAGTATTGAGGGGACAGATGAAGAAAGATGAGGAGATAGAGAATGTTTTGTAGCTATTTCAATCTTATTACTTCGCCGGCAATTTTTTGCTACAGGACCGATGAAGGAGGATGTTGCTGTTACTCTGCTTTTTAGTACATGATCGTGCCACAGTCGCTGCCAATTATGTTCAGCTACCAGTGCTATGCCTTCATCATTGAAACTGGTTGGCAACCATACATTAATGTTGATCAGAAGAATTCTACACAATATTCATGACGCGGCGCGGAGTTGAACTCAACAAATAGACTAAATTTATTGTTAATATTATTAAAGTAAAGCTTTCGAAATATCCTGCACACACACGGGCAAGAGATTGGTAACCGATCAGTTGGTCGATTCTACGACATGAGTCGTAATTCTTTCGCCTGCCGGATCATAACACCCTCTTTCATACTAAGACACAGCTTTTAGGGAAAGGTTTAAATGGCTAGAGGAAATTGATCCGTATATTTATGGATAATAGGAAAGCCATCAAAACTCATACAGTCGTAGTGGAAACATCGATACAATATACATTACAAGACATCAGGGTATAGCAGGGTCTTTAAAAATTAAATTTTAAAGCTGCTATGGCAAAGTGTTTTATGGCCAAGGTGAGAAGACTCCCTTAAGGTGGGCACATACTTCGTTCTTTTGAACAGTTTTAACCGAACGGGCAAAACTGTACATACAATATATGTTCTTTTCTTCTTCTCAATAATCAAAATAAAAGAAAAAAATTTATGTGAACACGCGAATCAGCAATTTTTACATTTTCAGTATTTTACACTGGCAAAAGCTGTTCTTCGTTACTGTTTGGCCCATACACAAGCAGTTTTGAACGAACACGTGTGAAAACCGACGGTTAAAATGAAGACGTTACAGATTTTTTGCACGTTCCAAAAGAACGTCAGTTTTTGCCCACACACTAGCAGTTTTAACCGTACCGTTAAAACTGTGCAAAAATAACGATGTCTGTGGGGTACTTTACTTCCCCTAACGGAGTAACTGCTACAAAATAGAGTTTTATTTACTAAATATTTGAGCGGTATTTTTGATTCGACCTGGTCCAATATATCGTTCTTACTTGTTATTCACTAAAATCGGTCTTGCGCTAAGCTAAGAAATATTTTATAATTTAAAAAAATAGGTTTATGTGTAAAATATGTAAATTGTTAGTACACCCTGTAGCTTTTTTGTGCATGAGCCATTAATTCCTTTTTTTTTAATTAGTTGTCCCTTGTGCTTAAAGCACGCTTGAATGAAAAACTTTTAACATTTTCCACACAATTGATTTAACATTATATTTGTTCGGCTATATGTTTTCTTCTTAATTATATTTTGTCAATAGCTTTTTTTTTTGGTGAACTTTTAAGAAACTTACAAACCCAGCACAGTTTATAAAAAAAGGGTTAAAAACAGAATTAATTTCTTCTTTTTTTTTTGAAGCTTTGTTGTTTTAATATGTATGTTTTTGTAATACGATCCGGTGGCACCTACCTTAAGTGACACGTAATTATACGACAATATTATTCATAATATGCACATATTCATTCATACACAATACATCCATGCATCATTTATATGTATGTTTAATGTATGATTTCAAAAGGTTTGCTTTCCAGTTGCTTTGCTCATATGCAGTGAGTATAAAAGTATATTGGTTTTATGACATCTTGCCATTGAAATTCAATGCTTTAGAAAAATTCTTAATCGGCTCATGTCAGCCATATTATACGGGAAAGAAGAAATACATACTTCTTATATTCATTTCACAAAAAAGGCACATTCACTCAAGTGTACAATATATTACGATATTATTCCTTCTATGTGGATGTTCTGTGTTTCTTTTGATAGTTTCATGTTGTTTCTTCTACTGCTGCTGTATCTGAGATTTAATGAAAACAATATTTGCCAAGAAGCACAAAAAAGAAAGGAAATTAAAAGCAAAAGATCTCGTCCGTGTGGTAATTTGATCAGTGGTTCTTTTTCTTTTGTTTTCAATAAAAATAAAATTTTTTTTTATTAAATTTATTTTCTAAATTGTGCTATTTTGCAAATTGGAATCAATTATTTTCTTAATTCGTGTTGTGTTAATATTTTTGTATATGCTGATTTTTTAATTAAGAGAATTTGCTAGTTATTGTTTACAGGAAACCGTCTGCTTTCAGCAGTTTTTATGTTCTGCCATGCCCTGAATTACTTGTCTTTGTTATTCTTCAACGACCATAAAGTTACCAAATAACGTAACTTATTTGCAATAAAGTTACCAAATTGTTTTGAATTGTAGGGCAAGAAAAAGGCACAATGGCGTTTTCTTTTCTGCGAACATGGAACATATATTTCAAATTGGCAACTTTTCTTTGAATGGAATTTTTTTGTAAAACAATATAAGATTCAGCAATTTCTTCTTACATGTTTGTTTGGTTTTAAAATTTAAATTGAATTAGTTCAGGAAGTGCCTTAGGTTGAACTGAAAAACAGAAACAAGTAAGAACGTTGTATTCGATCGGGTCGAATCTTAAATACCCTCCAAATATTAAGTAAAAAAAACTCTATTTGAATTCTTATAAAAATTTACATTTTTATGATATTTGGGTTAAGTAAACAAGAGAAAAAAAATTATTTCAATACGGTCGTTTCCATTGTGTTGGGAGGAGCATGGCAGAGACACCTTTCCATCAGCATAAAAGCAATTTACTTATTAATATTTTATATCAACGTGCAACAAAAGGACTGAGATAACTTAAAAATGCTTAACCTACTGGGTCATAGTTCCTTTAAGACATTTCTGTGCCTAATTTTAAAACTCTCTACAGTCACTTCTGGAAAGGCCGTGGGGGAGACAGCTCACCTTTGCCATAAAACACTAAAAAGTGAATTTTTAGGGTTAAGTGTAAAAATTTTTTTAAAGGGTAATTTAGGTGCAACGGGGAGGGGTAGGGCACAGGACGATCATATAACGTCTGAGCTTCACCAGAAAACCTTAAAAATGTAATTTTTAAGGAATGTCGGCTTAAGTAATACAATTTGTTAAATTTTTATACTATTTTTGCATATAATATCTAATGTCAACGCCCACTAAAGGAGGCGGGATTCAAAAATTTAATTTTCTGATTTTATGGCTGCAAGTTCAAGGTTTTGGAACTTCTTTAACATAAAAATATATCATTTGCTTAACAAAATTAAAAAAAGAAATTTACAAAGTGTTTATATTTTTAGGGGTTGGTTTAGTTCTGTTTAGGGCAACTTCTTTCCCTCTGGCCCGATTTATCCCACTTACGAACTTGACCTGTGCTATCCTTTCATTCATTCATTTATGCCAAATATCAAGCGTATGGCTCTTTTCGTTTGAACTGTATCGTGATTTCCACAGACGGAGCAACGAACATGCCTAGATCGTCTTAGATTTCATCACTGATCAATAATATATATACTTTATGGGGTCTTAGGGGTAGCTACGTTGCACACGGAATGGCAAAGTGAATATACCCTTCAATTATTTTTTGGAGTGTATAAAGAAAATAGTGAATTTAACAGAATATGTACTATAATATTCGAAAATATGCACTAAAGGCCAAAATATGCAAACATATGCATTTAAAAGTTTCTAACATATAACCTAGAATTTGATAATTTAATATCTTTGTCGAAAAAAAAAACACGTATGTATTTGCAAGAAAATTCTACAGCTGGTAATAAGTCAGTCATCCACTTCTTACAGCTCACATGAAAATAATTAATCATGACAAACTCATTCAGCAAATAATGTAAATAGAAATATTTTAATGGCTATTGATTCATTTGTAGAAGAATCATGTTATTTCACATTAAATTTAATGAAAAGTTACCAAAAATAAAATGAAAAGAAAACTTGTTTCAAAAACTGATTAGGTGTCTCGTCTTCGACAGCTTTTGCTGCTGTTACTTCTACAACAATTTCAAATACTGTGCCAGCAAATCCATTTAAGGCGGCACCTTTACTTGATTACATTTAACTAAACACGACAATGATACAGTAGCAGCAATTCACACGCATCCGTCATTCATTTACTCCACTCACTTACTCAACACGTCCCACATTCAAAAATAATAAAATTTAACAACCAACGAACGAACTGTTCAAAAAAAGTACAACAGATTGCTCAGTTGCGTGATTTTCGGACAACAAATAAGAAAAAAAAAATTAAATAAAAATAATTGTGTTGCCAACACGAGCCATAAGTAGCATTTTAATATTATTGAACAAAAAGCAAAAAAAAAAATCAACTAAAACAATCTTATAAAACAGTGGCCAAAAAAAGAAATAAATAAATAGTTGTCCGCATACATACACGGATGCTGGAAAGGAAGGCAAAAACACAAAATAATTAATGAACAACGCCATAGACAACTGGCTGGACAATTATGAGTGTTATTGCTCGTGTATGCTGTAGCCATGCATCAAATTTTATTTTAAAAAAATTTCAAATGTACTTCATTTTTAATTAAAAATGAGGTGAATGATCCGTCAAAGTGCCTAGCAAAAAAAAAATTGCAAAAGTACGATTATAACAATATGTATTTTAAGATAAATTTGTACATACTCCTATTGTTATATTGTTTTAAATGGCTGCCTTTAAGAATTTTAATCTTGAATTAATAATCTACAACATATGAGTTTTCAGCACTCAAAAACTTTTATTAGTTACTTGTATATATTTTTTAACAACAGATAATTAAATACGATGGAAATTTTTTTTATTGGTTATACAAAAACTTCAGATTTATATGCAAAAAATTCAGGTTTTGTTCAAAAAAATTATTGGCTAGGAGAAAAAATCATTTCTTATTAGGAATCTTACATTACAGCTGCTCAAGCAAAATATAAATCCTGCATATAAGAAGCATGTTTTTATATATAAAGGGTGTTTTTTTATGAAGTTTTTTTTATACGAATCACTCTGTTGTCTGACAGCTGTTTTGACAGTTTAAAGTGACGTCTCTACTCAGTATTGTTTGGCAAATCATCATGAACAGGTTAACTCCAGAACAGCGCTTCCAAATCGTGGAAATTTATTTTCAAAAACAGTGTTCAATTAAAAATGTTTATCCGCTTTTTTACCGCAAAATTCTCTTCAGTGATGAGGCGCATTTTTGGTTGAATGGATATGTCAACAAGCAAAATTGCCGTATTTGGAACAAAGATAATCCACACGCCGTTCAAGAATTACCAATGCATCCCGATAAATGTACTGTTTGGTGCGGTCTATGGGCTGGTGGAATCATCGGTCCATATTTCTTTGAAAATGAGGAAGGACGACGCGTTACCGTGAATGGAAATCGATACAGAATCCTGATCAATGAATTTTTGGTGCCAAAACTTCAAGGTATGGATGTAAAGGAAATGTGGTATTCAATAGTATTCAACGTGTCATTGCTGAAATACGCCCTCAAATGCTTGAAAAGGTGGTCGAAAATTGGACCTACAGAATGACCTTTGTGCAAAATAGTCGTGGTGGCCATATGCCCGAAATTATATTTAATTGTTAAATGACACGAAATTATCTACCAAATAAAAAATTTTTTTTGGCCATTTCATAAGTTGGCATGTGCTTTATTTAAATTTCAAATCAGCAAGCTCTTATAAAAACACCCTTTATTAAAGTTGTAATTCGTGAAAAAGTATTTTATAAGTTTATAAGCTGCTATTTGACAAATTTATTATAGAAATTTGTTAAATAAGTAGAGTATAAGCAAAAAAGTTATTTTACGAAATAGACCTTAAATGTTTACTAAGAAAATATTTATTTTGTAATTAATATATCAAAATTACAATCAAATTTTTATTTAATATACATAAAATAATTTTAATGAAAAAAATCAGTTGAAACTCTTTCTAAAATTCCGTGGTTGAGATGTCTAACTCGTAACAATTTTAATATCAATGAAAATGCATTGATTGAAAAGAGAATTTTGTGGCATTAATGTTTAGATAGCGAGGTCTGGGTGTCCGTTTTTCACACGGAACTCGGTGTTCGAAATATGTTTGTGACTTGAATTATTTCTAATGAAAGTAATCTAATGGTATTTGTGCTATAGTAATGACAGCACTGTTAATCTCTAAAAAGCATAGAGAATAGAATGAGTTCTAGCCATAGAGATGTGGTTTTCAAAAACAAAAAAACTTATAAATCTTAAAGAATTTGAAATACTAAAATTGTAATATCTATCTGTTTGCCTACGAAATATCGCAAATACGTTCCTGAAACCCTTTTAACAAAAAAAAATAAAATTAAATTAAATATAATATAAATATAATTTTTATTTCCTGAAGATGTTAACAAGCTGTTAACGAAATATCGAATAAAAATTATAAGAAATAATATATTATAAAAAACGACCACAAGCTTGATAAATATTACAATAAACTGATAAGGTCAATAAAAATAAATCAACATAAAATTAAATAAATAAAAATTATAATTAAATTTATTTTAGCATTCTTTTTCATCAAAATACGGGTATTTTAAAAAGTTAAAGTGACAATTGATACATATTGCACTGGGGCTAATGTAGATCATCAGGGAACCCTTCAATGATTTTTTTAAGTTTTTTTGAAATTTTTTTGGAAAGAAAAGAATTAGGGTAATTAAAAAAAAATTTAGAAAAAATGATTTAATTTTTATAATATTTCATTTTTAGCTGTTTAAGCAAAATTCTAATGAATACTTAAATTTATTATATTTCTTAAATTGTTAAGCAATGAGGCCAGTTTTTGTACAAAATTATTAAATTATTAATTTATTTTCCAATATTTCGTCACACTTTGTGTAACTTCTTCAGGGAAATAATATAAATGAAAATAAAATTGTAATTTAATAATTTTGTACAAAAACTGATCTCATTGCTTAATATGTAATTTAAGAAACATAACAAATTTATAAGAAAAAAATGTCGAAATAAAATAGTTATTATAGAATACGTAAATTTTTAGAGAAAAAGAGTCCGTCATTTAAAACACTTTTTTACCGTTTCGTAATATATGCGAAGTTTAATGGAAAACACTTTTAAAAATGTTATAAGACCCTTAAAGTAATTGCTTGAAAACAGATTTTTATAACTGCTGCTCTAGGAGACACTTTTGAAAACCATAAAAAATTCTACTTTTAGAAAACAGAATTGATTTTATCTCTTATTTCACGTCTTTGTCAATTTATGCATATAACGAATAAATATTTTCAGAAAAATAACTAGTAGCTACTTTTCATATAATTTTTGTTGATTTCCTTAACTACCGTGTGATTGTTGCACAAAATAAAAAACAAAATCTATACACTTTCATGTCAAACACAATTTACAAGTGTAAACGGATATGAGAAGTCAAAAAAGCTAAAAAAGTACAAGTGCTTAAAACGTGAAGCAAACAAAAAAAAATGATTTTTTGGATATCTTGCAAATGAACTTGAATATTAGAAACAATATCAATCGTTAAATGTAAATTGTATCTAGATAGATATTGTATTTATTTACAAAGTACATATTCCAATATTTTCAATTCCTTTTGCCTTTTAAACACTTAACAAATGAAGCGCGAAAAATTAAATAAACAATTGTCTTACAAAAAAGCTACACTCTGACACACACACACACACATGTCAATTGACATCTCAACTAGAAGAATAAATCATCCCTTAAGGAACCCTGTCTTTTTGTCATAGTGTTTGTTTTTTAGCATCTCATTTAGTTTGTTGAAAATGTTTTTTTCCTTTAACCCATGTATGACCACATGATGTCTACAAATTTGCAGTGTTATAAACTCACTGCCTATTGCGTAATGCCAAATGAGTTCTTTCTTTCGTATAAATACATTTGAAACAAAAATAAAATTTTATTAATTGTTTTTATTTCAAATATAATTGTACGAAAGAAAGAATTGATTTGACATTGTGAAATAGGCAGTTAGAATGCGTAGTTGCCTAATTGCATACGCAGAAAAGAACAGGGGCCAAATTACATTTTAAATACGAATTTCGATCGATATCGAATGCCGTAATTTGCCCCCAGAGCACAAAATTCACATACGAAAACCACTGATTCTATTAACAAATTTACTAGTGTGGAACTAATCAAGAAACTCGAGGCATTAACTCAACAGCTTTAATTGAAAACATTTTTATTAAATTGAATTAAGATTTATAGGCTAATTGTTCGAAATTTTTTGTTTTAAATTTAAAAAGACATGATAAATATTCCAAGGCACAACGGAAAGTCAACATCAGTTTTTTAGTTATTCAACTTACACAGCAGAGCAGAACAGCTGTTTTCGAAAGCCGCAACGCTTTCATCATCAGTGCTCATGTGTATTGTGTTTGTTACTACTTATAAGGTGGCTTAATTGAATATGATAACAGGGGGTTACTCTGTAATGCGATAAGAATGAAAAACTGAACGCATCTGTATGCTATTTACATTGAAATGCGAAAGCAATTCTGATCGCATCGCATTACAGAGTAACCCTCCAGTTGTTATTTAAAAAAAATGTTATTAGGAAATTGAATACGAGAACTGTAACAACCTGATGTTAACACATTATTGTTTTAATACCCGTGTTACTGTGTTAAAACATTTTTAATTGTTTTAATTAACAGAAATTATAAATTAAAGCTTAAAAAGAAATAAATTAATATATCCTACAACAATGTCACATACTCTGAAGTATTGTATTTCTATTATTTATGCTCAACTGGTGTGTGTAATTTTTTACTTTATATGTTATATCCTCATTTACAATTTATTGCTGGCATTGTTTTAAAAATAAATTAAAAACCATTGAATAAATTTAATTAAAACAAAATAATAAATTTTTTTATCGCTTCGTCGTCGGCCCCAGGAGTAGGGGCTACGTCCGTCTACTATGTGGAAATTTTCCCCCAATCTGCGAGGATCATCAGTTGCGTTGTTCTTTCGCTGAATGGACACGGGAAGGGATTATTTGATTCAAATTCAAATATTATAAACTCAAACTGTTCCTATTCGCATCGGTGGTGAATGGGTTAATTCAATAGATTTGAATATACATTTTATTGTTGGGTCTTTATCAAATTTATTTTATTTGATTTGTTGCTGTAAAACAAATTTGTTGTCCTTTTTCGTATGCCTGCCTTCTACTCAATAGCTTTTATTTTTGTTGATTTTTTTTTAAAGTTCATTAAGTATTTTGTTGTTTACTTCTGTATGCAGAATAAATGGTGTTTTTAGGGGTTGTGGGGTGAGTGAGCGTATTAGTGTTAAGGCTTTTAAATAAATATTTACAGTTTTTATTTAAATGGGTTTCTTTTAAGTACGTTCTTTCATTTAAGTCATCTTACAAGAAGTAAATATAGAAACAAAATACTGTTTATAAATATTGCCATGATATTGTTTAACAATATTTATATGCAAGAGAATTTTAAAGCGATATTAAATGTTGGTTCCTTTTTTAAGATTCGTATATTTTGAAAACTTCTGTACTAGAAATAAAAAAAATTGGCTTGGCTTAAAAACGAATACACTACTTTGTTTGCTTAGTAAAACACACATACATATAAGCTAAAGTAAAAAGTAAAGAATCGAATATTTTTTATTAGGCTGAAGCAAGTAACATTCAGATTTAGTATTTATTAAAAAAATTTTTTTTTTTCTTGTTTATGATTATTTATTGGATTTTCAGTTAGAATTTGAGCCAACATTAAACCAGCGCCAAATTTCATCAAAATACGCCCATTGGTTTTGGAGATATGGGAGGTAGCGTTTCTTGGTTTTCGAGATATAGGAGGTATCGTTTTTTTCATTTTTAAAGGCTATCCATCCCAATATTTTGGTAAATTTTTTTTTGTTGTTTATGATTATTTATTGGATTTTCAGTTAGAATTTGAGCTAAAATAAAATCAGCGCAAAATTTCATCAAAATACGCCCATAGGTTTTCGAGATATAGGAAGTATCGTTTTTTCGTTTTCGAGATATATTTTCCTCATTTAAAAAAGTACATCCTAATATTTTGGTAAACAATTTTTTTTTCTTGTTTATGGTTAATTATTGGATTTTCAGTTAAAATATCACCTAACATTAAAGCAGCGCAAAATTTCATCAAAATACTCCCATTGCTTTTCGAGATATGGGAGTTATCGTTTCTTGGTTTTCGAGATATATGAGGTATCGTTTTTTCTCATATAAATTAGTATTTATTTAGATGGAACTAAGCCCAGGACACCTAAACATATTTTTTATCAAAATATAAAAAAAAAAAATAAGACAACAAATCGATGCCATTTTGCTGTAAATTTGTTCATTCTTAAAGATGTTTTATTTGCGTTGAACTACGACCCACTGCAAAAAACATTTGCTTATATGAACATCCCATTCATTGCCAACAGCTAATTTTGACGCCAATTAAAATTATGAATTGCTTTGCAATTCACTAAAAAACTAGTTTGTGCCCCCTATCGGATAAGATTCAGTTTGCGAATACAATTTTTTTATACCCACCCCCAAAAAATAATTGGAGAATATATTCACTTTGTCATTCCGTGTACAACGCAGCGAAATATCTCTCGTAAGACCCCATAAAGTATATAAATTCTTGATCAGTGATGAAATCTAAGACGACCTAGCTATGTCCGTCCGCCTGTCCATCTGTGGAATTCACGATTCCAAACCCTTGAAATTTGGTATACATAAATTTTGAAGGATGGCACAGGTGAAGTTCGTTAATGGGCTGAATCGAACCAGAGGGTAAGAAGCTCGCCTAAGAAGATATAAACCAAGCCCTATAAAACAGCATAATTTTTAAAGTTTTTATTGTGATTTTATTAAGCAAATTATATATTTTTATACCAAATAAGGTTAAAACCATTGAACTTAAAGCCCGAAAATCAGAAAAATCCATTTTTGGACCCTGCCTCCTTTTGTGGGCATTGAAGTAACATATTACATGGATAAATAGTGTAAATATTTAAACAAATTTTATTCCTTAGGTCTAAATTCCTTTAAAAATTTAATTTTTGAGCCTTTGCGATGAAGTTGAGATATTCTCTGATTTTCCTCTACTCTAGCATTTTTAATTTATCTCCGAAATATTTTCCTTAGTATTAAAAATTTAAAAGAAGAAAAAAAAAACTTATCTTTTGCTTTGAGTGCCCTAATATTATACATAATCGGCCTTATTACCGTTCTCGAATCGGCCCGAATGTTTGTAATAGATTAAAGAGAAATCTTAAATTTTTCTTTAATATATTACATTGTTTCGAGTCGAATAGAGAACCGTAATAAGGCCCATTAAAAATCACGCACGGTCCAAAAATGTTTGTATCACGCATAATAATTTTTTTTTAATTGTTTATTTCTTTATTCCAATAATTAAATTTAAACTATTATAAACACTAGATAAGAATAACAAATTAATTTATGCAATGTCTCTAAATAGAGCGCTCTAGTATTATAATTTAGCATAATAATAATTTGCTCTTTACAAAAAAATAATATTTATATATTTACAAAAAGTGAATATAATTTTTAATATTTTATATATATAGTATAATGAAAAGTTACAAAAAAACATTATATTTATATCAGTCACGCATAGTAATTTATAATCACTATTCACACGTGAGTCACGCGTGACACGAAAAAATCACGGCATTTGCACATCTCTAGTTTTAACAGTGAAAATATGGAAAATAAATATTGTAGTTTTCAGTATATGAATTGTTGTTTTGTAAATCGGTGTTACCCTGTGTTATATTTTCCCTGATTTTTTTGCAACAATACAAAATTATACACATACAAAATATAAAAACTACGCACATCCCTTTTACTATGCAAAGGATTAAGTTGAATGAAATCTGAGCATAAAACATTTTCTGTTAACCGGGTATTGATTAAAGATACTACTGATCCAATGATCAACAAAATTCTAGCTTGTAGGCAAAAACAAAATGGGAAAAGATGAAACCACTTTTCAGTGCAACTGCCAAAGTAACAAAACTGCTGTTAACAACTACAAAATTCACCAGAAAAAATAACGCAGCTGACTACAACAGTCTCTTCTGCTTAAATACAAATGCAAACGAGAGGCCAATAGCGAGTAGGTAGTAGCCGGATTTTTAAGAATTCATTAGTATATAAATACACCATTGAAAACATATAGAAATCTCAAAAGTGTATATATACAACATACTCGAATATCATTGACTTTAAACTGATTTTTATAAAAAAAAAATATTAAAAAATTTTTAAATGATGGGAAAGAGATTGTTGTCCTTAGTAAAACAAAACAAACAAAAAAAATAATAAAAATAAAAAATAATGTACAATGACTAGACGAAAAAAAATCATATGCCAGTATAAACGAAATCACACAAATCAAATACAGGTTGTTGTTTGCCTTTTAAACAGTGAATACCGCAGACTTAATGCTCAAGTAATTTTAGGTTTTTAAAGTTTACAATTTGTAGCCAAAACCTTGAGTAAAAAGTGCCTTTTAATGGTTGGTGTTGCACTTGGCTCCAGCAAACAATGGAACAGAAAGAAATCGATGACTGCGTCCAACTGCCGCCAACACCATTTACATTATAATCACAATTATTACTAGACTAATGATGATCCATATCAGATAAAGCGATAAGGAAGAAGAAGACAACGACTGACGAAACTTTAATAAAAAAAAAATAAAAATATGAAAAACAAAAATCATAAGTACTTAAGAGTTGTAGTTTTTTTGTTGCTGCCACTTTGCAGTATCAACCTTTTAAGAGGAAAAGAAAGCGCTTCTGTTTTCTTTAATCCCTCATTTTGAATTTATTGCTTGAATCAAAGAGTTATTGTGTCGATGTCTTCACAAAAAGTAACAAATAAATGAATAAATAAAGAAAAAAAAACAAACCGCGATCAAAACGAGACGAAGAAAAGCTTAACTAAATAAACACCATCTCATCTCGAGTCTGGTGTATTTTAAATTTTAACTTGTACTCGTATGGCTGATAGTGTACGTCAAAGTGAACTGCTTGAAGTACTCGTATACGCAGCCAGGTTTTTATATATTTTGCTGTTATTTGCGTTCTGTGCAGCTTTTTGCCAGATCAGTCAGGTATATTTTTGTATCCGCTGCTGCAACAATGCAGAACTGCTGATGTGTTTTTGCTTAATAATTACACCGCGCACGGTGGGTGCAAGAATTTTTTTCAAATATTATACTGACCAACACCGTCTTTATTTATTTTTTTTTTAGGAGTAGGACCAGCACTCAGGGGATGACCCCTATATATGCAATGCATTGCGCCGGAACTGAAAACGAGGGGATAGTATTGAGGAGACAGATTAGGAAAGATGAGAAGATAGACAGTTGTTTTTGTAGCTATTTCAACCTTTTTTATTTCGCCGGCTAATTTTTGCTACAGGGCCGACGAAGGTGGGTGCTGTTACTCTGCTTTTAGTGCATGATAGTGTCAGTCGCTGCCAATTATGTTCAGTGATTAGTGACTATGCCTTCATCATTGAAACAGGCTGGCAACAACTAACACAACCACGCACTAATGCTGTTTAGAAGAATTCAACACAATATTTCATGACTCAGCGCGGGCTCGAACTCACGACCCTCCGCTTTATAGTCTCGTGTTCTACTGCTTCAGCCAACAGCACCTGTAACTGTATTATTTTATAAGAACGTTATATTCGACCTGGTCGAATCTTAAATACCTTCCAAATATTTAGTAAAAAAACTAAATTTTTTATTTTAATAAAAATTTACATTTTTAAGGGTTATTAAGAAAACAAGACAAAAATTTATTTTAATACGGTCATTTCCAATTTGTTGGGAGGAGCATGGCTGAGACACCTTTCCATCAGCATAAAAGCAATTTACGTATTAATATTTTATGTCAACGTGCAACACAGAGACTGAGATAAAAAAATTTTTGAAATGTTAAAAATGTTTAACCTGCTGGGTCAGAGTTCCTTTAAGACATTTCAATTTTAAAACTCTATACAAGTCCACTCCGGGAAGAGCCGCCGTAGGAAAGCCTATCTTGTGCTTTAAAACACTAAAATGAAAGTGTAACAAAAAACATTAATGTTTTTTTTTTTTTTGGATAGGGTCATTTAGGGGGCAAAGGGGAGGGGTAAGGCAGAGGACGATCACATAACATCTCAGTTTCATTGATAAAGCTTAAACATTTAATTTTTAAGGAATGTAGGCTTAAATAATGCAATTTGTTATATTTTCATACCATTTTTGCATATAATATCTTACGTTAACGCCCACTAAAGGAGGCGGGGTTCAAACATTTTTTATTTTTTATTTTATGGCTCCAAGTGCAATGCTTTGAACCTTCTTTGACATAAAAATATATCATTTGTTTAACAAAATTACAAAAAAAAAACTTTATAAACATGGACATGACTAGATCGTCTTAGATTTCATCACTGATCAAGAATATACATACTTGATGGGGTCTTAGAGGGGTATTTCGGTGCGTTGCACACGGAATGACAAAGTAAATATACCCAGCAATTCTTTTGTATAAAAATGTGCTTTACCATTTTGCAAAGACTTAACTATGAAACGAAAGGTCTAAGCGTTGTATCGTGCGTCACCACATTTGCCAATAGTTTCTCATAGGCCTGTTTCTCTGTTTAACAATTGAATCAAATTGCAAATTTTTCATACTGAAATATACAAAAATTATTATTTTTTTTATAAATGAAATTTATTTGTTGATGGTTAAGCAAATAAATTTCATTTATATATAATAGTATTGTGACAACAATGTGTCAAATAAAAAATTTCATAACAATTATTTATTTTTTGCTAGAAATTCGTTAAATAATAGAACTTTTTGTTTAGCATTTTTCTTTTCAAATCCGCCAGGAAGAAATAATCTTCATCTGTCCACTCAATACTATCCTCTCCTTTCTAGTTCCGGCGCAGTGCATGCATGAGTAGGGGTCATCTCCGCAGTGCTAGTCCGAGTTAAAAAAAAAATATGAAGGAAGAATTCGATTTATTTTTTAGTTAGGACTGGCACTCAGGGAATGACCCCTACTCATGTGTGCATTGCGCTCGAACTTGGAAAATTGGTTGTGGGAAAGACAATAAAGGGAGTAGCGCCAATGAACATTCGATTCAAATTTCTCCATTCTATATACGACAGAAAAGACCTCCTTAGGGAGTTTATTGCACATGCGGGCAGTCCTGGCAAAGAACGAATTTTCCCTGTAATGCGTAGTGCGGTTCATTGGTAAATCCATGACATATAAGTGTCATCACAATGAAGAGAGTGTTTAGCTTAAGAAGAGGTGAGTTTCGGGAAACATATCCCTGGTTTCATTGGAACACAACCCATTTTAGCAACGATAGAACAGTAAAACACAAACCCCATTTCCTTCGATGCTCGAATGAGTTAATTAAGTTGGCTACCCTACCGACCCCAATGAGTTTCCTTACCCTCCCCTGCACAGCGTTGAGAAACTTCAAAATAGGCTTGCAAGCACCGGCCCATATATATGACCTGTATTCCATTTTCGGGCAAATGTAAGTGATATAAAAAGTAAGTGTGAAGTATGTCTTACACCGCCTTAGAAAGCCGAGGCACTTTAATGCTTCTTTTGAAACATGAAAAAAGTGCTCTGTCCATCGAATGTCACACTGGATTTTAATGGCAACGGCATTAAGAGCTTCAGATTTCTCGATACCTATACCACTCATGGTTACAGGTGAACCAGCGTGATCGGGCATGCTTAAGCATGCAGCATTGTGTCTTACGGGCATTGAAATGTAACCCATTCTTCTGACTCCATTCAATAATTTTATTTAGGTCGGTCTGTTATTAAACGCATGTAAAAGGCGTCAGCTGCTCTCATCTGCAAATTGCAAAATTTTTACATCCCATTTCTCGATGTGTAACATCTTTTTTTTTGCATATTCCTTCTACAACGCCACTGTAGCTCGTCGCCACTCTTCACAGTATTGAAAAGAACATATGAAACAAATTTTACTACTCGTACTACAAATACTTTCTGCCATGTCATTTAAACACTTAATGGATCTTCAAAAAAAAGAGCAATAATAATTTTGTTGCAATTTTTTATGCATGTATTTTAACTGCTACTTTCAACATGAGAAAGTTTTTAATAGTCATGCCTTTAAACGCCAAAAAGCGGAATATATTTCAAAAAGCTACCACAAAGCTGCAGTGCTTTTGTACATACTCGTAAGTTCGGCACAGAAGTAACTTCCAGGAATAAATATGCAAAATATTGCAAAAGAAAACGTAATGCAACATTCCTAGCGGTCATTTTTTAATGTGGCTAAAATACTAGAAAACCACAATTGTAATTTTAAACTATTGTAGTCATAACTCAAAAGGTGGACGACGGGGCTTACAACGCATAGCAGATCATTGAGGAAGTAAAGATGTTTTTAAACTCCTATAGAGTGTGCGTGCGTATGCGTGATATGTGTGACTACGTCATCGTTATCATCGTGTAGTAGTTTATAGTAGTTTTAGTTGTCATTGCTATCAAATGGCGGCATCGGTATAAGATCAATGAAATGGAAAGACTTAAAAGACATCATACCACATCACAACGGCAGCGCAACACAGCGGCATAATGTTTGCATTTCAAACAGGCCAAATGAACAAACATCAACCAGCAAAAATGCACGATCTTGCCACAATTGTTAGCAGCAGCAGCAGCCGCAGCAGCCAGTAGTAGTATGTAGTAGTTGTTGCTGTTGTTTTTGTACAGCCATCCGTATGAGCAGCGTAAGAGAAATGCAAATGTTTTAAATCGTTTTGACTTGATTTAGAGGTTGTAATGACTTGGCTAAAGGTATCAGTTTACTCGTTATAAGTAAATGATATCCGGTTACAGCAACAAAAACAACTGCAAACGGCAAAGGAAAACAAAACGCAAAAGCAATCTAAACCAAATCAAGCTAAGCCGTTAATATGTCTCTAACAAAAAAAAAAAAAAAAAAAAAGTTGAAATGTTAAACGTAAAAAACGTATCTATTGAAACCGTCACATGAACGACAGCATTGTGTGTTTAATAAACCGAGTATCAAGAGCCAAAACCACACACAATTCCCAACAAACTATGCTGCGGTTTGCTTATTTTATTATTCAGTATTATTATTATTACTGATGCATTCTACTTCATATTTTTTTTTTGTTGTATTAAAAGTATAATTTATTGATTAAAATTTTATGCATCATTCAACAGTTTTAGTAATGAAGAGTTTGGCGGCCTCTTCAGCGCAACACTTGTGTTAGTTGATCGTGTTGTTTTTTTTTCTTCTTTGCTCACAACAACTTTTCCATTTTAAATGTTCATCATGTTTTTGGTACTCACATGTTGCAATTACTATCACATACATGCAAACTATTTAATATTTAATGGACTTACCTATTCTTAGCCGCCGCTGCCCTGTCTCTTTGACGACGATTTTTAAACCAATTCCCAACTTGTGTTGGATTCAAGCCCGTGGCTTTGGCTAATTCTCGTTTTTTCGTTGGATTCGGATAAGGATCTTGTAGGTACCATTCACGCAGTAAACTTCGTGTACGTTCTTTAAAACAGTGCGTTTTTTGTTCACCATCCCAAATGGTGGGCGGTAGCGGGAATTTTTTACGTACACGATATTTATCAACAGGACCTTGAAAGGAAGAAGCAAAAGAGAAGAATTAAATTTGATTGCTTCGATAAAATCGAATCTAATGTTTTGTTAGTCCTGGTTTACACTATGAAACTTTTGTTGCAGTATTTCTTATTTTGTGTGAGAGTGCCGAAATAGGAATATATACCATTTGTATTCCTTTCTCAGTCTTCCTCACTAAATACTCAATAGTTGCTGCAACAAAAATTGCAAGTGTAAACGTGGACTTACAGTGTGTTTTCAAGAATATAAAATACGAGTATTTTGATTAAAAAATTGTCCAAGAAAAATCAAGTGGGTAGAAGTAAAGGCAACACAGCATAAAATATATATATATTTTTTCCGACAATTTCCTCTTGAAAAAAAAAGTTAGTTTTATTTTTTAATTTATTTTTGTAGAACAATGATGCTAGGAACACAACTAGGACGAACGACGAATTTCGTTTAGTACGACGAATTCGTTGGTAAAAATTCGCTCTATAAATTCGTCGTATGAAACACAATAACGACGAATAAATTAAAATAATGAACAAAACAATTGTAAATTTTGTTAAAAATCTTTGTAATCCTCTGATGCCAGATTCTTTAGACATTCAATAATTAACCCGGTGGTGTCCATTTTTTTCCATAACAAATTCCTTTTTGCAATTGTTTTCTGAAAATTTTTTCTGTAAATAAATTATTCTTTTCATTTAACAGCTGATGGGGTGACCATATGAAAAAGTAGGAAATAGGAAGAAAGAATATATTATAAAAAGTGTTCAAAATTAATAAAAAGTCGTCCGATTGATAAATTTTTGTGAATTGGTGAATGCATTTTTAGTATGTACTGAAAATTTTCGTCAGTTTGAGTATATGAAACCTGGTCACCTCATATTGATTTGTTCGTCGCTCGCTGACGAAACAATTAGAAACAAACCTATTTCAACTTTCGCTGAGTATGACGAATTTCGTCCAACGCCACGATTGTGTGCATTTTCATATACGCCAATGTGTTTTATGTTTGGCGACGAATATTCGCGACCAAAAATTCGTCGTTCGTCGCAGTTGTGTTTCTAGCATGACTCTGAGTTAACTTTATAAAATTTTATATAAAATAAAACAGTACAATTTTGGCAATTGCAGGTTATTCAAATAATTTTATTGAAGTTGGGGGGTGGGAACTATACCTGCTTCCCTCCCCCTGTATGCGCTCTAGACTGCAACCGAATGATTATTTTAGTACAAAGAAATTTAAATTTATTGTTAAGCAACATATTTTAATAACAAGTTTTAATTTAAATATAAATGTTGTTAAAACTTTTTAAATATATGAGTTTTTTTCGGTCTTTACATGAAAAAAATCGAGTTTTTAATATACATATAATATATAGATACACTTTAACTTTTATTGTCATATACACAATCTAATGAGAGTAGCAGAGAACTAGTACTTTTTTGCTACAAATTTAAAATAACAGATGCGAACAACATATAAGCGGCATATATTTCTTTCCTTAATGCTTTGGGAACAATATTGAAATATTTTATTTTTGAAAAAAAAAAAAAACAAGCCAGAACGTTATATTCGACCTGGTCGAATCTTAAATACCCTCCAAATATTTAATAAAAAAAACTCTATTTTAATTCTTATAAAAATTTACATTTTTATGGTATTTGGCTTAAGTAAACAAGAAAAAAAATTTATTTCAATACGACCGTTTCCCATGTGTTGGAAGGAACATGGCTGAGACAACTTTCCATTAGCATAAAAGCAATTCAAGTATTAATATTTTATATCAACGTGCAACAAAGGGACTGAGATAAGTTAAAAATATTTAAACTGCTGTTGGGTCAGAGTTCCCTTAAGACATTTCTGTGCCCAATTTTAAAAGTCTGTATAGGTCCACTCTGGGAAGTGCCGTAGGGGAGATTCTCTTTTGCCATAAAATACCCAAAGAGGGTGCTGTTGCTGAAGTAGTAGAACACGAGACTATGAAGCGGAGGGTCCTGAGATTAAACCCGCGCTGAGTCATGAATATGATTTTTTCTGATCAGCGTTAGTGCTTGATTGTGTTAGTTGTTGCCAACCTGTTTCAGTGATGAAGGCATAGCACTGGTCACTGAACATAATTGGCAGCTACTGACACGATCATGTACTAAAAAGGAGAGTAACAGCAGCATCCTTTGTCGCCGGTCCTGTAGCAAAAATTAGCCGGCGAAGTAAAAAGGTTGAAATAGCTAAAAAAAATCCTATCTCCTCATCTTTCTTCATCTGTCCCCTCAATACTATCCCCTCCTTTCTAGTTCCGGGGATCATCCCCTGAGCGCTGGTCCGAGATAAAAAAAGTTAATATTTAGGGTCATTAAGTGTAAAAAAAAAATTTTTTTTTAGGGTCATTTAGGGTCAAAGGTGAGTGGTAAGGCAGAAGACGATCAGATAACGTCTCAGCTTAAAAAATAATTAAAAATTTAATTTTTAAGGAATGTAGGCTTAGGTAATGCAATTTTAAATTTTTATACTATATTTGCATATAATACCTTACTTTAAAGCCCACTAAAGTAGGCGGGGTTACAAAATTTATTAAATTTTTATTTTATGACTCCCAGTTCTACGTTTTGGACCTTCTTTGACATAAAAATATATCATTTGCTTAACAAAATTACAAAAAAAAAATGTAACGCTATGTTGTTTTTTAGAAGTTGATTTAGTTCTTCTTAGGTGAACTTTTTTCTCTCTGGCTCGATTTAGCCCATTTACGAACTTGAACCTGTGCTTTCCTTCATAATATATTTATACCAAATATCAAGGGTCTCCTTCTTTTCGTTTGGACTGAATAGTGATTTCCACAGACGGACGTACGGACATATTTTTTTTAGATTTCATTACTGATCAAGAATATACAGGGTGTTTTTTTAAAGGTATAGAACTTCGAATTGAAATAAAACACAAGAAAATCGTTTTAATGTCCATCAATTTGGCTTTATTGGAAGGATAATTTTATGCCATTAATGGTTAAATATGATTTCGGGCATGTGGCCGCCGCGGCTGGCTCGAATAAAGCCAATTCTACAGGTCCAATTTTCAACAACTTTTTCGAGCATATGGGGCCGTATGTTGGCAATAGCGCCACGAATGTTGGCTTCCAAGTCCCCTAACGTTTCTGGTTTGTTGGCGTAGACGAGCGACTTCACATATCCCCAAAGAAAATAATCCAATGGTGTCAAATCACACGATTTTGGTGGCCAATTGACAGGTCCATTCCGCGAAATTATGCGCTCATCGAATGTTTCCTTCAATAAATCGATTGTGACGTGCGCTGTGTGGTATGTAGCGCCGTCTTGTTGGAACCACAACTCATCCACATTCATGCCATCCAATTCGGGAACAAAATAGTCGGTTATCATGGCTCTATACCGGTCTCCATTAACGGTAACTGACTCTCCAGCATTATTTCGGAAGAAGTATGGCCCAATGACTCCACCAGCCCATAGAGCACACCAAA
This sequence comes from Linnaemya tessellans, assembly GCA_951800035.1. Lineage (NCBI taxonomy): Eukaryota > Metazoa > Arthropoda > Insecta > Diptera > Tachinidae > Linnaemya > Linnaemya tessellans. Next base: position 116,354,270 of record OX637534.1, on the reverse strand, counting down.
CAGTCAGTATTATCACATAGAGTAAACGTAGTGCGAAAACGATCCATGGTTAACCGAATTAATTGCTCTGATGGACGATTATGTCGACCATAAAATGGACGGAGCTTGCGGTAAACTTCGCGAACTGAACCATTACTTTCGAAATAAATTTGCACGATTTGCAAGCGTTGTTCTTTTGTCAACCTGTTCATGATGAAATGGCAAACCAAACTAAATATTAATCACATGACAGCTGACAAAATGGCCGCCAGTTAAAAAAGTGATGCCAACTTAAAGTTCTATACCTCAATAAAAAACACCCAATATATGCTTTATTGGGTGTTAGAGGGATATTGCGCTGCGTTACACACGGAATGACAAAGTGAATATACCTCCCAATTCTTTTTTGCAGGGTATGTAAAAACATTCCTATCATTAGTTAAATTTTTTATGAATTGAACTCACAGTTGTTTTATTTGGGCAAGAATGAATTTAACACGGTCATAGAACGTTAGCGAATGAGTTATTTGTTTAAAGTTATGAATGTTGGTTTAAGTATTTTGAAACTATTCCGGAGATATCGCTAGAATCCACGAGGGGTGGTTGTGGAATTACATATGTGACTAATGCGCTTAGTTAGAAGGGAATCTAGAGTAAATTTTGCAGCAATTGTAAAATATGAAAATACTGTAGCTTAAGAATAATGTCTGACTTACTTTTTCCTGTATATCGATTAAATAATTGTGTATGAATTAAAAAAGAAAACAAATTTAAAGTGTACAATTGTGTTCTTTTGTCATCTAAGCATCTAAGTGTATGTCAGCTCTAAATAAACTTCAATAGGAGTATATTTATTTTATTCACACTTACCTAACGATCGTCCCCGTAATTTTTCAGCCTCAATGTAGTGGGCTTCCAGCCACATGGCTTGTAATTTGCCATACGAAGCTTTTGTAAACTTATGATTTTCAATTATTGCATAAAGTTCCCTGCAAGAAAATAAAGCAACAATAACATTAAGTGTTAACTTATTTAACAAAAATAAATATAATTTGTGAATAGAAATAAACACCCCCATAATTGTCAACCCCTGTTAGTGAAAGAAAAACGACAAAAAAAAAACGAAGCAAATAACACCTTAAATAACGAATAAATAAATAAATTCTCTGTGGGGAATAAAGAAGGTCCTGGAAAACACTTGAAAATTTATTGATTTTGATTTTACTTTTTTTTTTTTACTTTCAATAGAAATTTGACTAGTTGTCAGTAGCAGAAGTTTGTTAAAGAAATGTAAATACAAATTAAAGTTTTATTATGAAATGAATAAATTTATTTGTTATTTAGCAACAGCTATTAACAAATTTTTATTATTTGTTATGAATATGTTAGAATCTGAATATAATTTGTAATAAATCCCAGCGATAAATTCAGCTGTAATGCATTTATGTGTACTTCAGTCGTCCAGTGGCTAAGATTCTATCTCACTTATAGTGTGAAAATAAATCTTTATCGTACGTGTTAGGGCTACTGTATTTTAAGAATTAAATAGATTTTAATATATCCTTTTATTTCTTACATAACACATCATAATTGAAAAAATTACTTGTTTCTACTAGCCAATAGAAAAAAAAATTATACAGAGATTTATGTTTATGTGTATGTACAAGTGTGCTTGCAATTATTACTTTTATGTCAAAAAATTGTCCATTGTACATATCTACAAAAGAATAACCTTTAAATGAGATATGTCTCATCTATATTGGTGAACAGGAAGATAGTTAGAAGTGTACCACAAAAAATGTATGGGATATTTATAGGGCGTTTAAGGACGTACTTGTAATTACACAATTTGAGATTAATATGAGTGTGTTTTTTTTTATAGAGTGGCACAAGTTTAAATCATAATAAAATAAGGAAATACATTTTTAATATCAATAAAACGGGTTTTATTGGAAAGAAAATTTTATGAAATTAATGTTTAAATATGATTTCTGCCATAAGGCCACCACGATTGGCGAGTATAAGGCGCATTCTGGAACACCAATTTTTCAACAACTTTTCGCAGCATTTGCGACCGTATTACGCCGATAACTCTTCGAATGTTGATATCCAGGTGTTCAATTGTTTGTGGCTTATCGACGTAGACAAGTGACTGAACATGACCCCAAAGACAATAATCTATTGGAGTTAAATCACACGATCTTGGTGGCCAATTAATTGGACCATTATATGAAATTATTTTTTCATCAAAAGTTTCCTTGACTAAATCACTTGTAGCGCCCGCTGTGTGGCATGTGGTTCCGTCCTATTCGAGCCACGTATCAGCAAGATTAATGCCACGTAATTGAGGTATGAAAAAGTTTCGAATCGTGTTCCTATACCATTCACCATTGCCAGTAGTAACAGTCTGGCCATCATCATTTTTGAAGAATGACTCCGCCAGCCCATAAAGCGCACCAAATAGTAATTTTCTGCAGATGTAATGGTGTTTCGGCAAAAGTTTGTAGATTCTCCTCACTCCAAATGCGACAATTCTGCTTATTCCCGTACCCATTCAATTAGAAATGGGCTTCATGGGAAAATAAAATGTTGAATGGAAGTTCAAAATCAATATCAATTTGTGCTTCAGCCCAATCGCGATGGCCGTTTGGCTTTAATTCCTGCACAAGTTGAATCTTGAAAGCATTTAAGGCGAGATCCTTTCGTAAAATGTTTCATAAAGTGAAAGGACACAACCCCAGTTGCTGACAACAGCGACGGATTTGATTAATTAGGATCATCTTTAATGCTTTCCTGTACAGCGGCTGCAGCTTCTTTCGAGCGCACCGTTCGGCGTCTCACGGAATGCACAATATCAGTAACAGTAAATGTGAGCCGAAAACGATCTATTGTTCTTCGAATTAGCCGCCCTGAAGGACGATTATGTAGGCCAAGAAATGGAAGAAGCGCACGATGATTTTGACGCAAAGAACAATTATTTTGATTAAAAATTTCAACAAATTGCACGCGTTGCTCTGGTGTTGTGACACTCTAAAAAACACGCTTTACAATAAAATAAGTAGAAACAATTTTTTGTTTCTTTGAATTCATAAAAAAATTTAAGACGAGAACAATAACTATTGCGGTTTTCATCTGTTTACTCAGTAAAAGCGATATATAATTAATGTATTCATGAAATCAATGTTTATTTTAATCAATTTTGGACTTTGGAAAATTGTAATAAAATTGCTATCAAATGGTACAAAATTTTTTACATGATGTCGAACATTACCGGCGTAAACTGAAACGTATTTGAGGAATTCATCGTACTCAATCTTAAGCGGCGGCCTGTTTTCGGCCAATGGAAAAATTACTTTCGACTAATAATTAATGCTGGAGGGAATGTTGTTCAAATTTTACCCTATAAACTGTGCTGTTGTTCCAAAAGTTTTTGCAAAAACTGGCAGAACAAATTTGTAAGAAAAGGCAAAATAAATCAATCATTCTTCACTCGATTTAAGAAAATCCGTACTTATTACGAATTGATCTAAGTACATTTGGACAAATTTTTATTTTCAGTGTAGTTGCGTAATATCGTAAGAAAACTTTTAATAAATTTTCTTTTAAATAAATGACCCCAATATAATGTGCTGGGTTGCAGTTTCTCGGTTATGGAAGAAAATAATATGTCGTTTTATAAATAAAATAAAACACTTAATTTTGGCATAAGTGTTTTTGTTTATTTTGTTAATATTAATAAGGGTAATCTAATATCTTCCGAATTTTTGTCATTTTTAAACACAATTTTTTAATTCATTTGATTTTGATTTTGTTGAACTGCTTGTTTTCAAGAAATTCTTCTGTGTGTAACATGATCATTTTTAAATTTTGTTATAAAATACATAATAAAATCAACGGAAGCCTTTCCGTCATTATCATCGTCTTAAGCAGCGGGCACAATAAAATGAAGAATTTTTAAGTTATTTTGCCTGGTTAAGCAGCGTTAGTTGCAGATGACAAGAGACAAGTCTCGACTCTGGCGAACCATTCATTTATAAATAATTTTTTTTGTTTTTAATGAATTCTAAAATGATTATTTAACAATAGACTCAATGTATGCAAATGTTAATTGGTAAATTAATCACATTGTTTATTAATTTAGTAAAGTTATGCTTTGGCTTCATCTTTAGCTCCAACATCATTCCCATCATTATGATCATCATCTTTTATTACCAGCCATTGTATTCTCATTATGCGAATTCCACTTAATGATTTAAGAACGATTTTTTATTATTCATCTTTGGATCAAAGATCAAATTACCACAAGTTGAAGAGGAAAAGAATTATTAAGTGATTAAAGCACAATTAAAATAAACTTGATGTTTATTGAAGGAGGGAAATTTTATCACATTTTTTGAGAAAAATATTTGCAAAAAAAAAATAAATATTTAAGACCTTCAGTCAGGCAGAAGACGACGTTAGAAAATAATTTTCAGAATTATTTTTATAATGTTTAAATGAATGAATACGATTAAATATGGCATAACTTTAGCTGAAATGCAAATGAAAATATTGAATAAATTTAAAGTGCTCATTGCAAGGTCAGGAGGCCTTTCCCCAAAATATATTAACATGTACATATGTGCTGTGAATCGCACGATTGTCGAATCACAGGCGACTTTAAAAACGCCAGATTCTTTTGAACGATTTTGAGCGATTGCGAACTATAGCACAACAATTTTTTGACTTCAAATCGAAAACGCTTTATTTCATGCGATAAGCGATTTCCATCACATGGCCGTAAAATATTATTTTAAACTTCTTTATATTTAAAAAAAGTCCCAAAGTTAAAACAATAATTTTTCAAATATTTGAGAAAAAAATGATCAGCACGAGCTAAATTTAAAATTATATAGTGTTAAACGCAATTCCCAAATATATAAATTTAACTATAAAATTTAATTTAATTTAATTTGTATTTTTGCCAGTCCATCAGCTGCAGTGACCGTAATAAAATGTATACCGCAGGTTCTAGTTTTGTTACAATTTTGCAAAATAGTTCTTTACTTTTAATACAAGCTTGCTGAAATTTTTAAAGATCTCTTCAGTATGTAATGGCTTCAAATTTAATTCAGTTACACCAATACCTCACTTTGCGTCGTGATTACTTTAAAAAAAAAAAAAAAAAAAACGCGACGCAAAGTGAATTATGATTTTCTACTGCAAACTATGTAAAACTCGAAGATAGGTTCCAGGGTTAAGAAAATACTACTTTTTAAAAGAAAAACATTTAAAAAAACAAAAATAATATAAAATTTTATTATACACATAAAAAAACACAATGGAATTGAAAAAAATATATTCAATTAATTTATAAAAAATAAAACAAAATAAAAATTAATCACTGCCTGATGAGTCCATAGTGGCTGTTGTCGTAAGTCGGCTTTCTTTAAAAAAAAATTGGTGCAATGTTTGCTGAACAGATTTTTTTTTTAATGTAAAATAAATTTCCCAGCTTCCACCTGGGACACTTTAAACTCTTTCCGCTATCAGAAGCGTTTTTTTTAAACAAAGCAAATCAAAGTGAAAATAAAACTGTATTAAAATTGCGTTGATTTTCAGTTAGAAAGGGAATCCCCGAATTTTTATGGCATGACGCAATTATGTAGAAACAAAAGTTGTTGCCATCTTTTAGAAAAAAAAAGAAGAAAAAAAAATAAGTTTTATGACTCGAACCCAAAAACAACGCAACTTTGAAAATCTAATGACGCACAGTGACAATTTTTAATCGTTCAGCAACGGCGCAAATTGGAAAAAACGCAAAACGAAACGACGCAAAGCGAGGTATTGGTGTACTTGTTTGTGCCTAATTTCTTCTTCTAGGTTTTGAAAAATTATTAATCTGTAAAACTAATTTACAATTCCAGCAAGTTTTGTCAAAAGTTGTGTTTATCGTATATGAGAGAGAGTGTTCTTAAAATAATAAAACTTTTGAAAATATTTAGTGTGTCAAAAATTATATTAGAATAAAATATTCCATTAGTGTCAAAATAGGGAACACTCTAGTGCATCTTAGTTTGGAGAGGTTCCATGCCCATTTAATACAGAGAAATTTTTATACTAATGCAGGGGATAAATTATGTGAAGTGCTAGAAAATAAAGTTCTTATGCCACCAAACAAATATTCTATGCGTACAACATACGAACATATCGCGGAAGTTCTTTCGAGAATATCAATGCAAGTCTCGTACCTATTTTTCACATTTATCCTTCTTACTGCTGTACACCTGTACAGTGACCGAGTGGTGGTCCGGAAAGCGCCCCTGTACGGTTCTGCTAGAATGCTATTATTATCCTGAAGAAGATATCCAAAGGATATCGAAATATTGAAAAATAAATAAATAATAATTTTTTTTATTTTATTATTATTTTATAAAAATAAACCTCAAGCTCAATATTATTACTTAAATTAAAAGTATTTTATTGATATTACAATTTGCGCCCCACTAAACTAAACTGAGTCGTTAACAACTGTTAACAATTGTAGCGTGGGCTACTCTTTCGAGTTCAACATAGGATTTGAGTGCATAAAGCCTACAATTACATTCGCCACACACCGTCCTTCAGTACCAGCAGCCGTTTGATTAATAGACACCCAATAAAACATAATTACATCTTATTTATTAAAGTAGTTTTATCTGACTATTGCTTCAAGAAGAATGACTTTACTGGCATACTTTTTTAGAAAGCTTCTAGTTATGGGTTATTTAATAGAAAAATTGCTTGCCGTTCAACACAAGTACAAAAATTCATATTAAATTTACTGGACTTGGCTCCAAATGCGACACTATCAATGAGAAGAATTTGATATACGTTTGACACAGTCCGCTCTCTTAATAAATAAAAAACATCAGACGTTAATCTAAAAAAATAAATGATACTGAAAGAAAATGTCAAAATTTGTTTTTTTAACATAGAAAATCTAAGAAAGGCATTAAAAATATACTTTTATAATGAAATATGCAAAAATATGTATTTATATGCGAAAATATGCAGAAACAAGTCGACGTCGTTTCGTAGCAAATTTCACAAGTTCACAAAGGTATTTTATTTACAAGATAAAAACAATTAAAATTGAAGGACATTTTATTTACGCAGAACTACGACGAACCACAAAAGGCTATTTATTACATATCATGAACACCCTAGCTCTACTAATCACGCTCAATCATGCACAGAGATTATTAAAAAAGAAAATATTAAAGCTAGTGTATTAAAGCTACGGAATAAATGAACTCACATACAAAAGCTTAAAATTCCTGTAAAAAAAAGAAATTCAAGTTTGAAAAAAATGGGAAAAATTCGCGAGAGAAAATATGCTCCCAAAAGCAACCGACTCAAAAATGTGCTATCGAATCCAGGATATTAAAAAGATGGTAATAGTGCCGCAAAATAGCCGCCGCCTTAATTCAAGATGTTCCAAAATTGCTTCTTTGATATTAATTGTAAATTTTTAGGTGCGAAAAAGAAAAGAAATTACCTGAAGTTTCCAACATGATATGCGACAACGGCGCGGGCTCTGAGCACAGCTTCACAATTTAATATTTCATGCATATTTGGCAAGGCCACTGGTAAACTCCAGAGAAATCTGGCTAAACGTTCAATATCACCAGAATCCTCCAATGTTTTGCATACAATCTCCACTTGGGCAGCGGAAAAGGCAAGCGTCGGTACAGCCAATATCGGGCTAGGTGCTATAATTTGATGCGGTGCGGGTGAGAAGGTTTCTGTTGGAGGTTGCTGCTTGCCCTCCGTCGGTCCAACGGCCATTTTATTCGTTGAATCCACTGTGAACAAATTCGCATACTATACACGGAACACAGTTGATTAAAAGCGGCACTTTTCTATTTCACTAAACGTACACTAAATGATTTTCTATTTTATTTATTATTATATATTTTTTAACTTTTTATTTACGGCCTCCCGGATTTTCTTTTTAGTTATTTTCCACCAAAGTTGTAGGTATGAGATAATTTTATTTTGTTACTGAATTATTTACACTCAACATGCATTTATTGACATTTTTATTTATATTTTGTGTGATTATAATAATTTAGGTTTTGCACACTTAAACGGTTTCAACTAACTGGCTAATGATATGATTTCAGTTGCATTATTATCAGCTTTATGTGAAATAGTGTTAATAGTAAAGTATAATGTTCAGTGTGCATATGTATTTGTTGGCTTATGTGTGTGTGCTATGTGCTGGTTGGATCACAGTCCGTTGGTTAAGCTGCAGTTGCATTTATTCAATTTATGCTCCAAAACAGGGAATCGCAAGATTCCTCATTTGGCCGCAGGTTTGTAGTCATTTGCTTTATAAGTCCAAAACGCGCAGTGATTTCTAGTTTAGACGGTGTGTTACAACTAACTAGCTCCAAGTGGCTGAATACCAATGAGCAATACTAAGAACTGACACTGATACTATTGCTATAAATATTTGTAAATGTGTGAGTGTGTGTACGTATGAGTTGTCAACCATCTAGTCAGCCAAATAACCAACCAAACTGGCAACATCCAGGCAGAGTGTAAATTTTTGTTGTTAAACACACACTATTCCCACTTTTTTTCTTCTTTTTGTTGTTAGTGCTGCTGAACTTTTTTTCTTCTGCAAATTGAATCTTTTTTTTCTGTCAGCTTTTTTTTTTAAATAATACACTTCCTTTTTGTATATTTCACGCTTTTGTAGTTGCTTTAGATACTTTACCACCGAACCGTTGCAAGCGATACATTATTGTTATCGAAACTAATTGTTAGCGGTCGACCGTTGATGTAACTGATGATTTCAACTGAACAATGAAATACACCAAACAATACTAAATATTTATGAAATATCATGAAACCGTGAAGATATGTCTTCCTTATTGTGCGCGAGCTGATTATGGCGGACAAGTTAGAAATACAGCCAAAGCAGAAAAATGTTCGACAAAACACGCACAAGTATTTTCTCACTATTCAAACAAAAACAAAAAACACACGTTAATTTTTCGTTAAAATACAATAAAACGTTAAAACTTTAGTATCAATGAAGCAGCGATGCGCTCAAATTTAAAATTAACTCATCACCGTTCCAATTGTAGATACAATCTGAGTATTTTGCAATGGATGCGAATGGAACCCACTGTATTCTCGTTTTAACAATAGCAAGATACAAAAAGGAGGCGTCAACAAATCATTTACTACTCATTCATTCAGTCAGTCATTAAAATTTTTTAATTTTTTTCTATTTGTTTCTACTCACTTCCCAAACAACAAGTTACAGCAGGCATCCTTGTCTAACACGACGCCATTTGTAATTTATACACACTCATCTACTAAAATAACAAGCAGTATTATAATCGGAACAAAACAACAAACACTCTTTGAAACTCTCTTTTACCCCACGAATTATTTATTGTAAGTCTTTCTCTCTCTCTATCACACTATTATTTAGTGCAAAACCCAACGGCATATCATTACTGTGGGCTTGTGTGCGAGTGTGTGTAAGCTCTTAAATATGATGATATGACTAACGACGACTGACGTTTAAAATACGTGGAGTGTAGTTTGGCTTAGTTGTATATAAGTAGAAACATGCAACCATACACACACATTCTGGTTGCTAGTATATTTTCTTAAGCTGTTAGAGCTCGTTTGACAGTCGCTTAGTCAGTGGCAACCAACAGTGTGACAGCTGACTAGTGTTTAAGAGTGTGCGTATGTATGTTTGTTCAGTGTATGTTTGCCGTATATATTATATCCTTTGACGTTATTGTTGTGTTGTATTATTATTGCCACATTATGTTCAGCTGGGCGAGATCTATTTACTTTTCGTTTTGATAATTCATTAATGGATTACGAATACAACAGCTAAAATATCCTACAGTGGGATCAAGTTGTCAAAAATTTGGACACAAGAAAAAATTTATATGTTCTTATTCGGTAACTAATTGTTAACGTCACATCAGGATAATAAAAAAAAACTGGGAAATTTTTTTGATAATTCATTAATGGATTACGAATACAACAGCTAAAATATCCTACAGTGGGATCAAGTTGTCAAAAATTTGGACACAAGAAAAAATTTATTTGTTCTTATTCGGTAACTAATTGTTAACGTCACTTCAGGATAATATAAAAAAATGGCACATTTTTTTTACTCCTTGGGGATAACAATTTACTATTCCTGAGGTCCTGTGGTTGCTGTCATAGACCTTAATTGTAGCAAGAGGCTGTTAGATAATGTCTATTAGTGAAAAATAAGAGAGTCGTATATTTGGTATTGTCTTGACGTGACGTTGACAAATAGTTACAGAATAAGAAACTTTATAAATTAATTTTAATTTATATGTAATTAGATATAGGAAACAAAAAATTTCTTAAAATAGGCAGAAAATCTCTTTCGGAATAACTTATTATAGTTGTCCGGTGAACTGGAGGCTTCCACTTAAATTCGTATAAAGCGTGTTTTTTTAGAGTGTTACAACACCAGAGGAACGCGTACAAATTGTTGAAATTTTTAAACAAAATAATTGTTCTGTTCGTCAAACTTAGCGTGCACTTCTTCTATTTTATGGCGTACATAATCGTCCTTCAGAACGGCTATTTCAAAGAACAATAGATCGTTTTCGGACCACATTTAACAGTAACAGATCTCGTGCATTAAAGAAACTGTAGCCCCTGTACAGGAAAGCATTGAAGATGATCCTAATCAGTCAACTCAACGCCGTTGTCAGCAACTGGCTTTGTGGCCTTTCACTTTATGGACGATTTTTTTTAGTTGTGAAAAATTGGTGTGCCAGATTGTGGCCACATGGCAGAAATCATATTTAAACATTAATTTAAAAAAATTTTCCTTTCAATAAAGCCCGTTTCATTGATATTAAAAATATATATCCTTTTGTTTTATTATGATTTAAACTAGTGATACTCTATAAAAAACACCCTGTGAAAAGGAAACGATTTTTTGGAGATATAATTGCTAGCAGCCATTTTATTTAAGTGTTCACATTTTAGAAATTAAGAATAATGTAAACAATAAAACCGGATAAAAAACGTGCATAACACCTACTAAAAGCATTAAGAGGGAAAATAAGATTTGAACAACCATTTTGAAAATGTCGTCATTTGTTTTGCAAATAACGTATAAGGAAAGTGTAATAAAGTCAAAATTGTCACTCATCTTTTACATCCTTTTTCTAAAATGTACATATATAAAAAAGGGTATTCAAAAAATTCAAAATTGTAACGAGAAAGGAACACGCGTCACAAAATACTCGATAAACGTCAAAAAGGCAACACTGTTTACTTTGTTGGTGATGTTATTTTTTTATTATATTTTTTTTTTTTGTTTTTTGCTGCAGTAACCCATAAGGCATATCCGAACAAGATTCTCTTTACCGTTCTCGACTGATCCCTAATACAGTGGACCTGTTATGAAAATTTTTGCTTCAAATATCACAAAATCTCCTTTGCAGCCCACTGTCCATAACAATGTATCGTTATTGTAGCAAAAATGTATAAAATACAATACAGCAGTGGATACAGCAATAAACACACATGCTTGTACGCCGTACTTCACCACCGTATGTGTGTGTGTGTGTGTGTGTTGTATGTATGTCTGTCGATGATGATATACGTAAGTGGTCGGGTATCGTTACCCTATTTTGCCAGAAAATTTGACGTTGCCATTAAGGCGTTGCGCATTATACGGACCCCATTTAATACATTCAAAACATTCACCATACAGCCAACCAACTAACCAACCAAACAATCAACCGTACAACCGTTTATTCATGATTGCAGCCAAAAATACAAAGAACTACAACAAAAATATAAGTTTGTAGTCGCACCATCGCATCGTTCCATGTCATACTAACGTTCTGGTCGTACGATAAATTTGCTTGGAATCGCATTCATGACTCGAATACATTTTCACATTCTTCTTTCATTTCATTTTGCGTAATTGATGCAAACAAAACCTTCCTTCCATGGGCAGAGATGAAAAGTTTTTTTCAGCTTTTTTTTTTTTTTCTTTTTGTTCAAATACAATATATATAAAACCAGTAAAGCTCACCGTCTTTAATGCAATACCAATACACAAGTACTCATAGACGCACACACGTATACGAGTACTCACATAAATCCATACATTAAGAACGTACTTGATTCTCGTGCTAATGTTAATAATGATTTTTTTTTATTTTTTGTTTGTTGCCGCTAGATGTTGGAGCGCATATTAGCGTAGAGAAGAAGGAGGAACACATTCTATTATTATGGTGTGTTCATTTTTTCGAATCGTGGAAAAAAAGACATGAAAATGGAAATGGTTGGTTGGTTGGCCAGTTGGTTAGATCGGATTGCTATAAATGGAAATGAATCCAAGAAGAGGAGTAAAGAGCACCACAAATCTGAGCAAATCAGTGGTTGTAAGTGTACGAGTATTTCATACTGCGAATTGTGTTGTTTATTTAATTAAAGAATAACAAATATGGCAAAATAATACAATATTTATTATAAAGATAGAAACACAACAGGAATTGGAGAAAATATTTTATACTTTGCACACAGTGGCTTAAGTGTACATACACACACACATGTACTTCGAGGACGTATTAAAATTTAAATCAATTTTACTATTACATATTACAAAATTCTTTTTGTAATATAGGGTATTTTTTATAGAGTGATACAAGTTTAAATCATAGCAAAACAAGGAAATATATTTTTATTATCAATGAAACGGACTTTATGGGAAAAAAATTTTATGAAATTAATGTTTAAATATGATTTCTGCCATGTGGTCGCCACGGCTAGTGCGTAGAAGGGGCAATCTGGAACACCAATTTCCAACAACTAAAAAAATCTTCCATAAAGTGGAAGGACACAAACCCAGTTGCTGAGAACGGCAATGAATTTTTGGATTGGGATCATCTTTAATGCTTTCCTGTACTGCGGCTGCAGCTTCTCCAGTGCCCACTGTTCGACGTCTCACGAGATGCACTTTATCAGTAACAGTAAATGTGGTCCGAAAACGATCTATTGTTTTTTGAATTAGCCGCTCTGAAGGACGATTATGAACGCCATAAAATGGAAGATGAGTTTGTCGAATAAAACAATTATGTGGTTAAAAGTTTCAACAATTTGCACGTGTTGCTCTGGTGTTGTGACACTCTAAGAATTCGAGGTAAGACACAAAAATGTCCAAACTTTTATTAGACTCAACTGATGTCTAGAAATCCATTGGTATATTTTATGCGATATGAAGGACCGCTGGGATAAGTCCTTTGCAGCATTTTACTGGTGATCTAGCTTATTAGGATTTGATTGCCCCGAAAGATTATTTTTGTACCTTCCGAGGTTCCGTGTGTAACGCAGCGAGATATCTCTCTTAAGACCCCATAAACTATATATATTCATGATCAGTGATGAAATATAAGACTATCTAGCCATGTCCGTCTGTAGAAATCACGATTCAGTCCAAACGAAAAGAGCTAGACCGTTGAAATTTGGTATAAATACATTTTGAAGAATAGGTCAAGTACGTAAATGGGCTAAATCGGGAAAAAGAGGAAAAAGTTCCCCTAAGAAGATATAAACCAAAAACTACAAAACAGAATAATTTTTAACGTTTTTATTGTGTTTTTGTTAAGCAACTGATATATTTTTATGTCAAAGAAGGTCCAAAGCGTTGAACTTGAAGCCCGAAAATCAGAAAAATTATTTTTTGGACCCCGCCTCCTTTTGTGGGCGTCGAAGTAACATATTACGTGGATAAATAGTGTAAATATTTAAAAAAAAATTGTATTCCTTACGTCTAAATTCCTTAAAAATTTAATTTTTAAGTTTTTACGATGAAGCTGAGAAGGAAATAAAATATGAAAATATATAATTCCTGCAAGGGAAAATCCTGCGTGATTGACGCTACATTCGTACTTGTTCTCGGCTTAAAATATAACAAATTGTTGGTCTTTAAAGAGGCATAACTTCAACCTATAGAGTGCTATAAGTTACCTAACCTCAAATCTTATAAAACATAGTTCTTTAATACATATGTTCATCGCGAAATAATTGATCACAAACTTATGTGACGCACGCTACAAATTTCACTTTGAAGGTAAGTGTGCAGTATATGCCACCATTTTTATAGTCATAAGAATATAAGGAATTTTTATATTCCATTTCATATTCCTTCTTAATGCCGATGGCATTCGTTCCGCTAGTGGGGTTTATAAAAAAATATTCCACATATTCCTCTTTTAATAAAAAACCAATTTTAAGACAAAATCTTAAAAGGATAAGGAATTTGTAAACTCGCAGATTTGAGCTTGAACATTTTTTTGTTTATTTTTTGTGAGAAAATATTGCTTTATGCATATAAACTAATGCTTTAAAATCTTACTTGAAACAATATTTCTTTGAGTACAAAGAAGAAAAAAAAATAAATAAAAATAAATAAATAAAAAAATAGATAAAAGAGAAGAAATATTTTTTTCTTTTATTGGAATTGTATCTGCCACAAAACTCTTTCATATAAGCAAGGACTTAACTAATAAAACGTTTACATATTAAAGATATTGAATTCTTATATTTCCTATTTAAATCGTATAAACAATTTCTTTTTACTTATCCCCATGCTGAGACCCACGTATGTTTCTTGAAAAATCATACATGAAAATACAATGGCAATAAAATATAATAAAAATTAAATTGTGATTATGTAACCAAACAAAATTTGATTACAAATGGAAGCGTACAACAAAAGAGTCTATCAACATGAAAAAAATCTATTGCCGCAGGCAAAGTGTAACCAACTAAAAAAACAACAACGACGAAAGGCCACAAAATACGGAAAAATCTAGTGTAACAGAAATCAAAAATGGGGGTGGTTGAATAAAATTCATACTCGTAACAGTTGCATATCAGTACAGAGCAAATTAGAGATTTACAGAGAAACAAATGATAATTGAAACAAATCAAAGTAACTTGAATTTGTTAATAATATTTTTGCTTCCAATGTAGTATTGAAAATATTTTTTATATATATTTTTTTAAATATACATTAGCAATATTAAATTTTTGGTGTACTCAGTCATTTCCTGGCTCTAAATAAAAGTAGACAAAAATACTTTAACTGAATTAAAGAGAGCTCAGGCATTGCAATTTAGTTAAAGATATTTTAGAGCCACTAAAATAAGTTTCTTTTCTTAGCATTTGCTTCGTTTAGTGGGAACAAATATTTCCCGCCTGGTAGTCCGGCAATTCCCCTTAATATTATTAGCGGGAAAGCATTAAAACATTCGAGATATAATTTTATATATTATTTAGTATATGTTGCACAAATTTTTATCCATCTGTAAAAAATATTATTTGAAATATTTTATGAATCGCATGAAAAGTTGTATAACCAAAATAGCATCACACATACATACATGCGTAGACTTTGAGGAAAAGGATATATGTTGTTGGGTGAAAAAATAAATAGCCGGGATGTAGCAAATCAGGTGTATTTGTGTAGCAGTTTGCACGAAAGAATTTCACCCTACACATACACATGCACATTTTGGTAAAATAAAATGTAATATTTATTGTTTGTCAACCCTTTTGAATCAGTATTAAATTTATAGTTCACAACAGAGACGGAAATCCTTGTATTTTAAAATCTACTTACAAAGATACCGTATATGTGTGTAAATATGTATGTACGAGGGCTGTTCAAAAAATATGATGAATTAAATTTTATTTTTTTTATAATTATTTATTGAACTGTAAAATAAAATGCTTTGGAAAAAACAATGGCCGCACTCAAAAACAGTTCAATTTGACAGTTCAATAATTTTGCCTTGGTAACAGCTGATGACCAATTTCTGAACTAAGGCCACCTGGTATGAATTCGCCTTGCTTGTGCCAGTGTTTTTCCTATCCTCGAAACAATTCTGATATGTAATTTGGGTATGTGTCTTCTCCTCCATTGTCGCTAAACAGAAAAGGTCGTAGGGCGCCAATTCTGTTGAATACGGTGACTGAGGCATTATTACGGGTTTTTTCTTTAAATTAAGATTTTTTTTGGGTAAAAATTCAGTGATGCTGGAACGAAGCTTGCTACATAATCCATCCCATATACCGACTTTCTCGGAAACTGTTCTAAGTCCCCTTTCACATACATCAGGTTTGACTCGTCAAGTCTTGATCTTTCGGGAGAGAGCGGTAAAGAGCTTGAAAAGGGGTACAGACTTGGCGGTACTTGTCAGTTTTTATATTTCCTCTTGTTTTATCATCCGTAATATATTAAATGAATGAAGATAAATTTGACAAGCTGTTTCGTGTGTGAACGTAAATGCAGGTTCAAAAGAAAATTGAAGAAAATCTGATCAAGGAAACCTGCTGTGTGTGAAAGGAGGCTAATAGTGATCGTGGATTCTCCATAACAATTTTCTTCACTTTTTCAACATTTCCATCGAATATTGATGAGCGAATGTCATTATCTAATATATTCTAGACCTTCTTTGAAAAGATTGTACCACTTGTTAAGATTTTCTGAATCAGAGTATAATCATCGTGTGCCTCTTGTGAGTAATTCATTTCGTGCATACCAAATTGTATGCAAATTCTTTGGTCCATTTATTTTCGACAGCAGAAAATTTCCGAGCATGGGAACAATTTTTACTCTTATGACTATGACAAACAAACTGAACTTGTTAAAAAGCTTAAACTGTGAAATAATGCTAATCTAATGTGTTCATTTTAACTCCCTTACTAGTTACTGCTTGGTCCACGATGGCACTCACTCGATATCCCTCTATCGACAGTAAAGACAAGTAAGAACGTTATATTCGACCTTGTCGAATCCTAAATACCCTCCAAATATTTAGTAAATAAAAACTCTATTTTATCGGGGCTGCTCCGAGAAGGGCCGTGAGGGAGACATCTCACCTTTGCCATAAAACACTAAAAACTGAATATTTGGAGATATTAAGTGTAAAAGAAAAAAATGTATGGGGTCATTTAGAGGGCAAATTTGGGTGGATGTGTAGGACAGAGGAGGATTAGAGAAAAGCTATAAAATTTTATTTTTAAGGAATGTATGCTTAAGGAATACAATTTGTCATGAAATATTGTGTTGAATTCTTCTGATCAGCATTAGTGCGTGGTTGTGTTAGTTGTTGGCAGTCTGTTTCAATGATGAAGGCATAGTCACTGGTCACTGAACATTATTGGCAGTGACTGACACCATCACGTACTAAAAGCAGAGTAACAGCACCCACCTTCGTCGGCCCTGTAGCAAAAATTAGCCGGCGAAGTAAAAGGTTGAAATAGCTACAAAAAAAAAAAAAAAAAAAAAAAAAAAAAAAAATGTCTATCTTCTCATCTTTCCTAATCTGTACCCTCAATACTATCCCCTCGTTTTCAGTTCTGGCGCAATGCATTGCATATATAGGGGTCATCCCCTGAGCGCTGGTCCTACTCCTAAAAAAAAAAAAAAAAAAAAATATTAATACCATTTTTCATATAATATCTTACGTCAACGCCCACTAAAGAAGGCGGGGTTCAAAAATTGATATTTTTTATTTTTTGGCTGCAAGTTCAACGCGTTGGATCTTCTTTGACATAAAAACATATCATTTGCTTAACGAAATTACAAAAAACACTTTAAAAACTAGATTATTTCTTAGAGGTTGGTTTAGTACTTCTTAGGGGAACTTTTTTCTCTGTGGTCCGATTAAGCCCATTGGTGAAATTTCAAGCTTCTGGCTCTTTTTGTTTGGACTGATTCGTGATTTCCACAGATGGCAAAACATACAGCAGGCATATCTTGTCTATAACTCTGCTGCAAAATAAAAAATACCACGTCAAAGCCACGTGTGGCCACTGTAAATCTCTACTTGTTAGTAAAAAAAACTTTTTGCAATGGAAATATTCTCTACACTATTTTCTGAAAATATTACAAAACTGTCATATTTACCAGCTCTGTAAGCTTCTCTATCCGGTTGTGTGTTTCTGTTCTTTGTAGTTGTGGTTTCTGTAGTAAATTAAAGTGATAAAACGAATTTATTCTTGTTTTACTTGTTGTTGCTGCTGCTGTTATGGCATCTCTGGGGTTTATTAAACGCTATATTACATTATTAATCTGTTTAATTGAAAACTCTATTTAAAATAGTCTTGGTTTCTGCTTGATTATGAGACCTTTTTGTCTGTTGCTTGAATGTTTTGTGATTCAAAAATGTCTTATTGTTGTTCGCTGGCTGGCTGGCTGGCTGGCTTTATTGTGTGTTTTGCGTAAATTGAGTTTCAATTAAAAGACCATCTAAATTACTTTTTAATTGTTTTCGAAGCCTTTAGCTAGAAAAAAAATTCGTTTAAAGCTTTCATAATTTCTGTTCAATTTGTATGACAAGCCTGCATAACTAGCTCTTGAGTTCAGTTCCTTGATGTTGTTCCACTCGTACGAGTATTTGTGCTTTATTTTTTTAT
Organism: Linnaemya tessellans; assembly: GCA_951800035.1. Taxonomy (NCBI): domain Eukaryota; kingdom Metazoa; phylum Arthropoda; class Insecta; order Diptera; family Tachinidae; genus Linnaemya; species Linnaemya tessellans. Next base: position 116,335,802 of record OX637534.1, on the reverse strand, counting down.
AATATATCTTTTTTTTTTGAATTTTGTGAAATTGCTCAAAATTGTTCATTAAATAAACCACTGAGCACATGATTTGATTTTCGATTTGATTTTATTTTGTTTCAATTCGTTTATTTTGTTCTTCTTGATATTTTTGGTTTTTTTCTTTTTGTTGTGCCAGTGACATAGATAAGAAAGATTGTGTTGTTTGTGCTTGTATTGCTTTCGTTGAAAATGACAAAATCTCAAATATGAATTTAAATTTTTTTTTTTTACAAAACCATGTTAACAGCAGTCGACTACAAAGTGATTTGCGATTTTATGCATATGGAGAGATTTTTCAAAATTGAATTACATGATACGCAGAAACACATTGAGAGTAACTACAAATAAAATATTCAAATCGTGATGTTACATCAGATTTTAAAGTTAACTTAGTATGCGAATTCTTTTTGTGGCAATAGAATTTTTGCTTAAATCGCCCATCCATATTTGCGTTAATTAATATTCATTTCGAAATTACATATTGTCGTCCTGTCTATTATGCATTAGGAACACACAAACGAAATATTGATCAAATATTAAAATTTTTTATAAAAACTTAAAAGACCTAAAATTCATAAAAAATAATTTCATATGCAGTCGACTCCGCTTAACTGGAAATAACCAAAACCCAATTTTTTTTAGTTATCCGATTTTTTTTCTAAAACGTAGTTCGGATTACTGAAATTTGTTACAGTTACGCGTACTGCTTAAAAACAGTAAAACAATATTTTTTATATCAAATCTGTATATATTTTTTACGTCAATTTAATGTAAAAATTTTATTTAAAAAAATTTATTCATAGAATTATTAATTTTGTTGTTGAAATTTTTCACGAATTCCTCGAAAATGTCTAGACAGTTGCATTGACAATATAATAGAAAAACACAATAAAGTACGTAAGAGCGAAAAGGACAAATAAATTTGGCCATTTAATTTTTTAACGGACAAAACATGGACAATTTTTTCAGCCTTAAGTTATGCAATCGATTTCTAATAAATAAATTTGTCATTGTTTATTTTTTCACTAAAGCGAAGTTAGTTTCATACAAAAAGTAATTGTGGGCTTGCTTTTGGTTTTCAGTAATACGATATTTTCAGTAAAGCGATGTTTCTCTAAAGCGAAGTGAATACGACTTGCTGCGTTTAAAATCAGTACGGGGATTTGTATCGCTTTCAGTATTACGTTTTTTTCAGTAAAGCGTGTTGCGCTAAAGCAGATTCGACTGTATAAAACATGTTTTTTAGAGTGTCACAACTTTGAGTTGGCATCACTGCTTTATTTGAGCAACCATTTAGCAGCTGATACTTGCTTTTTGTTTAGTTTGCTTTGAAATTTCATTATGAATTTACTTTGCAAACGCATGCAAAATTGTTGAAATTTTTAATTAAAATAATTGTTCTATTCGTCAAACTCATCGTGCTCTTCTTGCATTTTATGGCGTACATAATCCTCCTTCACAGCGGCTACTAAAAAGAACAATACATCGTTTTCGGACCACATTTACTGTTACTGATAATGTGCATCCTGTGAGACGCCGAACAGTGCGCCCAGAAGAAGCTGTACACGAAAGCATTGAAGATGATCCTAATCTATCTATTCGTTACCGTTCTCAGCAACTGGTGTTTGTGTCCTTCCACTTTATGGAAGATTTTTTTAGTTGTTGAAAATTGGTGTGCCAGGTTGTGGCCACATGCCAGAAATCGTATTTAAATATTAATTTCATAAAATGTACTTTCCAATAACTCCCGTTTCATTAGCCCAGTTCACAATCTCGAGCAAGTAGTCTAGCATCGTAGCATGAGCAAAATAATTGTACGCTACACCAACAAAATACATTGGAAATGCTCTCAAATACTCTCTCAATTTGCAAATGCTATAATGCAGGACCATTTGCACAGGATTGTGAATTGGGCTAATGATATTAAAAATATATATCCTTGCAAATGTCAGTCTTTCTTATATGTAGTGACTCACTCCGGCTAATGAATAATAATTCTCGTATTTCCTTAGTGTTGCAGCGACACTTGCTGCGTATTGTTTTCAGTCAAATTAAAAAAAACACATATACTGTGTGAACCAGGTACCTCTGCGCCGCTGCCCATGTGATACGACTGTATGTTTGTTAAAACGAAAAAAGTTTCTAAAGTCTAAATGAAATCATTACATTTCCAATTATTTATCTTCACATGAACATGAATATTCATGCGCATCTTTGGAAATGTTTAAAAAGATTAATTATTAAGAAGATGTCCTGGCTGGCTGGTTGGTTGGTTGTTTGGTTGCGATATTTTTCTGCCGGTTGTTATTTGTTTTTAGTTCATATGATTGTTTTATATTTTTATTCGCCTCTCCGTTGTTGTTGCTGTTGTCACTTGGTTTTTTTTTGTATTTTATTCTCGAACATTAAGTTAAGAGGATCATGGTATCGCTGTTTAACTGGTTGTCTGTTAAAATTTGCCATGAAAAGCGTTACAGTAGGAAGACAAGAAAAAGAAGTAAAATGTGAAAAAAGTGGCAGATCGCACGGTTGCTAATGACTTAATTAAAGTTTATACTTCAGTTGCGAAAAAAAAATATTTAGCGTAACAACGACACGACAACAGGAGCAACAAAACAATAAACGTAATAAATCGTATGAGTGAGATGTCTTTAACCCTTTAAGTGTGTGTTAAGGAAAGAACTATAGAAGTAAAGAAATTGTGCTAACATGTTTAGAGATTTATGTTTAAATAAAAAATTCATATTAGCTAATGTTACTTCTTCAGTAAATCATAATCAGGCAAAATTCTGTGTGACGAACGCTTCATTCGTACACGTTTTCGATTTGAAATATAATATGAATAAAAAATATAAGAAAATATAAATTATTCTGGTTTCTTGACCTCTTTTTAATTATTATTGTATTTTGATATTTTTAAGCTTAAGGTATCTTTATTTTAATTTAATTTTTAATTTCAATATTTCGTCACTCCTTTGTGTGACTTCTTCAGGAAATTAATTATTTTATATAATTGTATAAGATAATTAGATAATTTCCTGAAGAAGTCACACAAAGGAGTGACGAAATATTGAAATTAAAATAAAGAGACCTTATGCTAGGAACACAACTGGGACGAACGGCGAATTTCGCTTAGTACGACGAATTCGTTGATAAAAAATCGCTCTATAAATTCGTCGTATGAAACACAATAACGAGGAATAAATTAAAATAATAAGCAAACAAAATTTTAATATTTGTTTTTTAAATCATTGTAATCCTCTGATGCCAGTCAGATTGTTTAGACACTCAATAATTATCCCGGTGTTGTCCATTTTTTTCAGAACAAATTCCTTTTTGTAAATATTTTCTGAAAAATTTTTTGTCTGTAAATAAATTATTATTTTCATTTAACAGCTGATGGGGTAACCATATGAAAAAGTGAGAAATAGAAAGAAAAACTATATTATAAAAAGTGTTCAAAATTAATAAAAAGTCGTCCGAATGATACATTTTTGTGAATTAGTGAATGGATTTTTAGTATGTACTGAAAATTTTAGTGCTACATGCAACAATACAGTAGTGAACTATGTTTTTCCACAAAAAACCAGGTTGAGTATATGAAACCTGGTCACTTTATATTGATTTGTTCGTCGTTCGTTGACGAAACAATTAGAAATAAATGTATTTCAACTTTCGCTGAGTATGACGAATTTCGACCAACGCCACGATTGTGTGCATTTTCATATACACCAATGTGTTTTATTTTTGGCGACGAATATTCGCGACCAAAAATTCGTCGTTCGTCGCAGTTGTGTTCCTAGCATTAAGCTTAAAACTATCAGAATACAATAATAAGAAAATATAAATGTTTTAATGCCGTTATTAGGAAAACTAAAATTGTGACGCACACTACAGAAATTCATAAGCAAATATTTGTTTAATTTTTATTGTAGAATTTTAATATATTATTTGCTAGAGAGCAGAATATAAAATGAATTTAACTTAATATACTTAATTAAAAAAAGTGCATTAGAATTACAATACAAAAAATGGTCGTATTTACTGTGACCGATGATACAACGCGTATATCAAGTCTAACTATATGCAAAATTTTAAATAAACAAAATATTTGTTTTTCACTAAAACTGCATAAATATATGACTTCTGACCGCAGGGATATAATTTTCTGCTGCAATATATTTCAGAAAAATGTTACAATTAACTTTCTGACTTCTGCCTTTCTGAATATCTCCCTAATGGGTTAAGCACAATGCAATAACAGCTTAAAGCATTTTCTTTTTATCTGACTGTGCAGCGTCACACCATCCTTGTGGTAATAATGATGATGCGTTTATATGATGACTCTCTGACGACAAAAGTGACAAAAGTACCGAAAGTAAATACAAAAGACAGACAGACAGACCACATACATACAAGTTGTTTGTTGCTCAACAAACTAAATCAATACAAACCAAATCAAGAAAATAATAATAATAAATCTACTAAATTTTTTTCAACAAGAAGTCTGACTACATTGTCCAGAGATTTTTTTTTTTTAATTCAAAGCCACTTTTATTTTGAGGACTTTTATTGAAGATGGCAACCAGCAATGACAATAATACAATTTATAAACACACACACATTTCTAAGTAAAAGCAAATGCAGATTAAAGTGGAACTGGCCTTTGGGGAGGCCCTTTGAAGAAGGAATAGCGTAGGTGTAACTTACGGAATCTAGTGTTATGAGAGCTGAATGTCACAGGGAAAGTTGGAAGGAATGCAATTAAGAATGCAATGCTGTACATTGGACTACGATGCAAAGTTATAATAAAGCTTAATTAATTACTTATTATTATTTGGTTTAAGATTCGCTAATCTGCAGATGCATAACTTACCTACAAGTGGTTCTGACCTGCGTTGCCGTGTTAGTTATTTTTAGCTAAAGTTGGTTATTGATTTTCCTTGAATGGATAGAGTTATAAATATTTGTAATCCAAAGTATGTGAAAATATATGATTTTTATTTGTAAAAGCTCGTTTGTAAATCAATATATTTTAACATTTTAGAAAGCAAAAAAGTTTGTCATCTTCTTCAGAATTAAAAATGTTTAACAACGAAAATGAAAAAACATCATGAAAAACCGCACACTCGATAATAATTAACTTATATGTCCAAAGAAAAAGAAGTGCGAAAAGCCATCTGTTTTTTGTGGCAGTATGAAAACATTTTTAAAAGCGAAAATTTAAAATAAACAACTTAGAACATTATATTCGACCGGTTAGAATCTTCAATACCCTCCAAATGTTTAGTAAATAAAAATTCTATTTTGTAGGGGTCACTTGGGGAGCTCCCGTGGGGAGACATCTCACCTTTGCCATAAAACACTAAGAAATCAATTTATGGGATTAGATATTTTATAGGGTCATTTAGGGGGCAAAGGTGGAGGGAGGCTAGGGCACAGGAAAATTAAAGCACATCTCAGCTTCGTCCTAAATACTTTAAAATTTTAAATATTTCCACTATTTTTCCATGTAACATGCTACTTCAACGCCCACTAAAGAGGGTGGGGCCCAAAAATTGATTTTTTTTTTTTTTTGGTTACAAATTCAACGCTTTGGACCTTCTTTGACATAAAAATATATCATTTGCTTAACAAAATTACAAAAAAAAACTTTAAAAATGATGTTGCTTTTTAGAGGTTGGTTGAGTTCTTCTTAGGGGAACTTTTTCCCCTCTGGCCCAATTCAGCCCAATTACGAACTTGAACCTGTGCTATCCTTCAAAATATATTTATACCAAATTTCTAGGGTCTGGCTCTTCTCGTTTAAAATGAATCATGATCGTCTTAGAATTTATCACTGATCAAAAATATATATACTTTATGGGGTCTGAGAGGAATATTTCGCTAGGTTACACACGGAATGACAAAGTGAATATAACCTCCAGTTCTTTTTTGGAGGGTATAAAAACATGATCAAAAATTTAGATTTGAAGAAATAATTTGCTCAGCAGGAATAAAAATATGTCTTCACTCAAAAACCGATAAAAAGTTCTTGTTAATGTATTACAGGATGTTAATTTTCCCAACAGGCTATGGGTTCAAATCTGCGAAACTGCAAATTATTTTTTATTAATTTTTTTATTTTTATTTTTTTATAAATGAACGTGATTACATTCTATTTATTATTTTTGAGAGTGGAATATTAAGAATATTTATTCTTGTTAATCCTTGCAGAAACTTACATCTTTCTCTTATTTGGTTAAATTTTTTAAAGATTTTGATTACCCAACATTTTTTGCTTGCGGGACTACTGGCTGTAACATCAACTTTTTATCTGGCCAACATATTTTCGGAAACAGTCAAAGCATTATGACAGACAAAATAATATGAAAATTTTCCTTTTTAACAATTCCTTTAAAAAAATCATAAACCTTTAAGCCCCAGTGTGTCTACATTAAGGTATTTTAAACCAATCGAATCATGTATAAAAATCAACAGTTTTTACTTCGAACTTAATGGCTTTAAAAAGAAAATAAAAGTATTTCTAAACTTTTTTCCCTGCACTTCAAAAAAAAAAATACTCCTTTTTAAAATACTCCTAAATTAAATATAAAAGGTCTTATTTTTAATATTAATCAAGCTAGTGGTAATTTTTTATAAAATTTAAGTTCTTATAATTTTTATTCAATATTTGGTTAACAACAAATTAATAATTTTTATTTCCTGAAAATGTTAACAAGCTGTTAACGAAATATTGAATAAAAATTATAAGAACTTAAATTTTATAAAAACAATTCTACATATAAAAAAAAGTTTTATTCATAAAAATTATTTTTGACTTATAAAAGCTTTATAAAAGAGATTTCCATACAAAATTTGTTTTATAAACCTTTTATAAAACAGAAATATTTTTTATGAATAAAGCAGTAAGTATTTAAAGGCCCGCCGTAAATAAATAAGAACCCTGAAAAAGTAAAGATTAAAAAAAAATAAGAATCAAATGCCAACCAAAGCCGTGAAACCGTGATAAAATGATAAAGATGTCAGTGATTCTGATGCTGCCGTTGTTGTTGTTGCTGTTGTTGTTTAACGTGAACACGTATCATGATTGCATATAAGGTATGAAATTGTTTTGAATTATGCACCCGTGCGACTGAGCAACGTCAGTAGTTTTTATAGCGGCAAACAACACGCAACATCAACTACTACTGCTAGAATAACAACAATAAGCATCGCCATCAGTCACATCGCGTTAATAGATGATGTTGATTAATATGCGTAATCGTCACGCAAAACTAACAACACAGCCAACAATAAAACCCACAACAATCTCCTTAACTTAACGCATCTCTTCTTATCGCGCATTGCCATGGCAACGAAGAAAGAAGTCGTCATACTGACTGTTTTTCACATCATTTTTTAGTTCAACTCTAGATTGGACACAGAAGGACTGAAAACGAAAAGGAAAACTTCAGCACCATCTTAAACGTCGTCATCTGTTCATTTCACAGCAAAGACGAGTACGAGTACGAAATTCTCAGCTTTTTCTTCTTATTTGCTTTAAAGAGCTTCTAAAGTGCAAATCAATGATTTTATCATGTTCTGTGTTTCACGACCAGACACATGGAGACACAGATACACACACAGTTAAGCGTTGCAACAGATGATGTCGACGGCCACGACGATGACAGTGAGCCTTTTAACATGTTCATTTACGCATGCGCGTTGTAATGCCAAAAAGATGTTTGATCTGAAATATGAAACAAACAAAAAATAAATGAAAATGAAAATAAAACAAAAATGAAAGACTGCAAAAACCAGTGGCATTTTTTTTTTCGTCTTGTGAACAATTTTGGTTTTGTCGCTTATCGAAAACGAATTTTTTTTCGTTTCGTTCAAGCCACCGCTGCAAAAGCCCAAACCAGCAAAACTGCAAGTGTACAACATCATCATCAGTCTAAATGTCTTGAGACAAATGGGATCAAATACAAAACGGGAAAAAGTTCATAAAACGAAAATTATTAAATGCATGTCAATATGAAGCGCATTGTTGAAATTCTTTTGCAGAAACCAATTGCCAAATAAAGAAACCAACTTTAGATGTTATTAATTTTTTTTTGTAAACGACTACTAATAATAGTGCGTAATATACATAAATATATAGTAAATATTAGGTCTTTTCGTTTAGTAAGGCGGATCGAAAATAAATCTGTAAATTAATCAAGCTGTAAATTAAAATTTTGGCTATTGATGGCAACGGAATATGAAGAAAAAATCGGTACATCACAAGATTTAAAACTTGGCTCCTGACTTGCCAGCTTAAACAAATATTTGTATGCTTGACACACTGACTACATTTTGTAGCACATGAATTTCTCTGCTTGTAGCAAAAATCTCATATAAATGTTATGCCTTTTAACTTTTTAAAAAAAAAAAAATAAATAAATAAAAAAATTTATTAGTTTTTTATTGATGCCATTCAGCTCGATGACAGTTTCCAAAAAATTGTTTCTCATATTTTCAATATGTATACGAGTATGAGTGAAATGTTCTTAAAGTCAAAGCACTTTTTAAGAAGCACGCAGCAGCCGCATAACCACTTTAAAAGGAACTGCACACAAAACAGACATAAATGAGTCCTTATGACAATGGAATGTTGAATATTCGCCTGATCAAATGATATTTATAATTTTTAAAATGCTACTCGCCTTTTCGTTCTTGCCAATGAATTGTTTTCTTCTTCTTTTATTTGTTATTATTTTTATTTATTCATGTGCTTAGAATGTGATGGGTTCATAATAAATGTTTGTTGCTTTTTGTGGTTTTACTAAATCACAAACGCCGGCGCATTGACATTCAAAAAAAACCCTTCAGCACAAGTGCCAGGAGGAGACGAGTGTGAATTGGGGGAAAAATTCGGTTTTTTTGCCAAGTTAGATAGACTTTCGAAAAGACTAAAGTGCATTCCAAAATTTTATTGAATTTCAAAATATAATGCGCAGTTTTAATTAAGACGATCGTTCGTTCGTTGAAAATGTTGAGTGAATATTGAATGTTTGAAAAAATTCGTAGCCGGACTGATAAGACATATTGGATACGGCAGAGCATTTTGTTTGTATGTGTACTTGTATACACATATACGAGGGCAATTCTAAAATGTTGTTATTATTACAATTAATTTAATGTGATGTATACGTGCAATAAAGCTGCTACCTTTACTAATTTTTACAATTCTTTTGACACATTTGCGATAATAACCGACTTCTTGCCAAATTGCGAAATGAAGCTGAAGGCATAAAAATACCTAAAAATATTTAGATTAAAGTTCTGAAATTTGTAGAATCATAAAGTTTAATATGTGAGCGATCTGTAATTTAGATATTTAACAGAATGAAATAATCCTCGTTCAACTCTTTGTGTGAATTAGATAAAAGTTGTATGTGAATCTGAACAAAGTGTTTTAAAGAGCGTAGAAAATTTGTTGTGAAAGATGTGATAAAAATCCTTACAAAAATGCAATAATCAAATGTGTCATTTATTTTTGGAGAAGATAGATAAAATGACATCCCATTCGTACGTCTGTTTGAAATGCAAATGTTTTTTTTTTAATAAAAATAAAAATTCCTTTTTTGTTCCTTAACAATCTGTTTTGAGCTGAAATTTAATTTATTATGCGGAAGTCACAACAATTATTTATATTAAAAAATATCAATATTCTGGTTTTAATGAGAGAGATTTTCAATGCGAATAAATTGTTCCGATCCTGTGGAATAGAAGTTAAATATCCTACTGCTATTCTTTGCTTAGTTTAATATATTCAGATCAGTTGAAATTTAATTTACTATGCGAAAGACAAAAATTATTTACATTAAAAGATATTCAATATTCCTCTTTTAGTGGGAGAACTTTTCAATACGAATAAATTGTTCCGATCCTGTGGAATAGAAGTTGAATGCCCTACTGCTTTTCTTTGCTTAATTTAATATATTCAGATCAATATCAATATCAGAGTTCTTTTAAGACATTTCTGTTCCCGTTTTTAAAACTTTATTTTGACAGGGTCAGTCTGGGAAGGGCCGAGGGGGAGACATCTCACCTTCGCCATAAAACACTAAAAAGTAAATTTTTCCAGTTATTAAGTGTAAAAATAAATATTTTTTATAGGGTCATTTAGGGGTCAAAGGGGGAGGAGGTGGGGTAGGGCAGAGGAGAATCAGGTTACGTCTCAGCTGCGTCATAAAAGCTTAAAAATGTATGTAGTAAGAATTTTAACGAACATTTTATATTAATATATTAAATTGAATTAAGATTCTATAGGCTAATTGTTCGAAATTTTTAATTTAAATCTCAGAAAGACATGATAAATATTCCAAGGCACAAAGGCAAGTCAACATCAGTTTTTGTTATTCAACTGACACAGCAGAGCAGAACAGCTGTTTTCGAAAGACGCAACCCTTTCATCATCAGTGCTCATGTGTATTGTGTTTGTCACCACTTATTAAAGTGGTGACAAACACCACTTAGGTATGATGGATCAAAAAATTCAGAAAAATGGGACATGAAGAAAAATAATCAAACGGTAACACGGGTATTATAACAATAACATGTTAACATCAGCTTGATACAGTTCTCGTATTCTTTTTTACAATAAAATTTGTGTAAATAGGAACTGTTATCACATTCAACTAAGCCACCTAATAATACACATGAGCGCTGATGATGAAAGGGTTGCGTCTTTCGAAAACAGCTGTTCTGCTCTGCTGTGTAAGTTGAATAACAAAAACTGATGTTGACTTGCCTTTGTGCCTTGGAATATTTATCATGTCTTTCTGAGATTTAAATTAAAAATTTCGAACAATTAGCCTATAGAATCTTAATTCAATTTAATACTTAAAAATGTAATTTTTAACGAATTTAGGCTTAAGTAATATAATATGTTAAATTTTTATGCCATTTTCGTATGTAATAACGCTCACTAACAGAGGCGGAGTCCAATAATTAATCTTTTTATTTTATGGCTGCAAGTTTAACGCGCTGGACCTTCTTTGACATAAAAGTATATCATTTGCTTAACAAAATTAAAAAAAAAAAAACTTAAAAAATTATGTGGTTTTATAGAGGTTGGTTTAGTTCTTGTTAGGGGAACTTTTTTCCCTCTAGCCCTATTCAGCCCATTTACAAACTGGACCTGTGCTATCGTTCAAAATCTATTTATACCAAATTTCAAGGGTCTGGCTCTTTTTGTTTGTAATCGTGACTTCCGCAGATGGGCGGACGGACGGACATGGCTAGATCGTCTTAGAATTCACCACTGATCAAGAATATATATACTTTATGGGGTCTTTGAGGGATATTTCGCTGCGTTACACATGGAATGACAAAGTGAATATACCCTCCAATTCTTTTTTGGAGGCTATAAAAAAATACCTGGGAAGTGATGCTGACTTCCTTTTAAATATTGCCGAGTACAAGTACAACCTGTTTTTAAAATTGTCGAAAAATCTTGATATCGAGTAAATAATTAATTTGCTTATATTTGTTATTCACCATAGATCATAGCATGAACTGAGATCTTTTGAATGATTTACAATTTATTTAAAAAGCTTTGGGAAATTTGCCACATTTGGGTCAAGGCACTGAGATAGATCTCCGGTTTCTCCGAAAGGTCATGTAGCACTTGGTTGTCTAAAGCTAGATTTACACGATTGAAGGTATTTTGAAGTCTTATCAAAATTTTGAAAATTTATTTTGATGTTCTATTTACACGTTTCAAAAATTTGATCAAAATATTCTTTCAATATATATCAAAATCTTTTGATCAATATTTGATCAAAATTTATTGAAGGTAATTTACACTATTGGTAAACTTTTTATATTGAAAATATTAATTTTGATCAGCTGTTTTGCTTCTCTTGTGAGATAATTTATTTTTATAAAAAATAATTTATTATTATAAAAAAACAATTATTAAGTATGGACGACGACACAATAATCATAGCATCAACATTTTTAATATTGGAGGAAGAAGTAGCTGATAATAATGCAAAAAAAGAAGAAAACAAAAGGAATATCGTGTTCGACTTTTTCTTTTGGTAATGGTATGTATGTATGTCTCTTTTAGAGAGCGATTGAAAAGGAATGATCGAAAACTTTGTGCGAATGTCACCAGACGATTTTGATTATTTGCTTAATTTCGTCACTCCATCAATAGAAAATACCAATACTAATATGCGGGAATCTATATGCCCTGAAAACGCCTGGCAATTACTTTTAGATTTTTAGCGACTGGGGACAGTTACGCAAGTCTAATGTTCTTGTTGAAACGATCAAGATCATCGATATGCAATACTATGCCTGAAGTCTGCGCTGCATTATATAAATTATTAAAAGATGAATTTTTAAAGGTTAAACCTAATTTATTAAATAAAAAAACATATCAAAAATAATATATATTGGTACAGATGCCAGCAACAGAGGAGGAATGGGGGAGTATTTCCCAAAGTATAAACAAAACGTGGAATTTTTCCAATTCAATCGGGGCATAAGATGGAAAACACATCGATATTATATTATATTATATTATAATATTATATATAATATATTATATTGAATCAAAAGAATGAACATGCTGTCAAATTATTTATAGTTATCAATATTGCCAGATTCGATTTTGATGCTTATTTACACGGCATCAATAAAATCTTCAAAAGTTTTGTTCAATAAATTTTGATCAATAAATTTTGAAGAAATTTTGCTGTTTACACGAGCTTAAAGCATTTTGAAGAGCAATTTTGAAGAAAATTTCAATCGTGTAAATCTAGCTTAAGAACTTTGTGTAATGGTGGGCATTCGTCTACTGCACTAAGTAAATATATACTTATTTTATTTCATGTCATACATGTTAATGATTTACTTGCTGCAGTCTGACTGTGATCACATAATGTTTTGCTGATTTCATTAAATTTATGAATATATAATGATAAATACATTTATTTATTCATAATTTGATTGGAGTGAGAGTGGGTGAAAAGTTTCTCCTGTAACGCAAATAAATTGTAAAGTGGATGGCTAGTGGCTGATGAGTCATGGACCCATGAGGTGACTGGGCTAAGAAAGTAAGGGATTAAAAAATATTCCTTGTCAAATATGTAACAACATTCATGTTGTTTGCTTGATTTAATTTAATTTCATTACTTGTGTTGATTTTAGTTATTTTTTTTTATGATTAAAATTTATCTCTTTTTTCACTTTTGCTACTATCACACACTGCTTGAGTGCTAATGAATTTGAAACTTTTGCCCCAGCATGATGGCAAAAGGTGGGGAGGATGAAGGGCAAAAACAAGCAGTGGAGGGGGGTGTTGAATATTTTGTAACAACTGTTTCATTATTTATTTTCTTTCTTTGCCAGGTCTTAATGTATTCATATTTGTCACCCGATTGCATAAACACGATAATCAATTCTGAGTTTACACATGTTCAAGTGAAATTCAACAATAACAACATTTTCGGAACGAAATCCAAACCAACCAGTCAATCATTTGTTATTCAACCAGCCAACAGCATCTAGTCAATCAAATTAATTTACAGATTGTTGTTCAGTTGTTTGTTTGTTTGTTTGTTGTGATTTTTTGTTTGCCCACAAGTCCGTTGGATGCTGTTTGGTATGATGATTGTGTTGATGGTTTCAAATTTTTCTTATTTTCATTGTTGTCACAACATGTAATGATGTATAATTTTGAAAACTAATTTTTCTTATTTATTGTTATTATTATTATTAAATAAACAGAGTAATTTATTTGAGGCTTACGTTATCGTTAATGTTAATGCGATTATAAAGATAAATACAATAGCATGTAAAATTAGGAAATCTCTTTGTGGAAAAATAAATCCTCACCCGCGGCACAGATGTGATAAATAGTTGAGGTTGTAAATTGCAATGAACATTTTTAAAGTTTCAATGTTTGGATTGAAAGATTTTTTTAATGCCCTAAAATCTTTATTCAAGAGGTCACTTCTTCCATTCTGTTTTCTATGTTCCTAATAAATGATTAATCAGGAAAAACTTTGATTTAAATAATATTTAAGTAAATTAATTTTACTGCCTATACCACGATTTTCCCATATATAGTTTTTCACACAAAAATGAATTCTAAAATTTTCCTCTTAATATAATTATTCGATGGAACGATATGTAGTGGCAGGATGGGACAGCCAGTTTAATATAAATTGAACGGATTTTAGCTCGTCGTTGCTGTAGCAAAAATTGGCCGGCGAAGTAAAAGGTTAAAGCAGCTAAAACAAAAATTTGCATCTTTTATAATTTCGGAGTGTTTTGAAAAAAATCACTTTTTTCGAATTTTTGGTTCACGATATGTCACGAACGCGTAAACCGATTTTGGCTCTGTTGTCTTTGAAATCGATCAATAAAGCCCTTCAAAAGTTATTTAAAAAAACCACTTCAAAAGTACTTTTTTTAAAGTTTTTTGATATTTCCGAAAATATACCGGTCCGAACCGGTTCCAATTCACACGAAATCTAGTTGTGCAGGAACCCTTTGAATCGCGGCTTGTTTTGGCGCACACATACACACACACACATACATACACACACATACATACACACACACACATATATATATATATATATATATATACATACATACCCTGCAGGAGGATAAGCGTTAATTGTCTTTAAGCTACTGGTAAGATTACTAGTATAGCAAGCACTAGTTCAAAACGTGATTGAACATATACAGAAAAGTACTAGTACTTCAAGTAGTTCATTTGTAGATTGATTTGACTTGTAGAATTTCATATTACTTTTTGATCATGTTTTAAAGCGAATTGCTAATTCCCATTTTCATTTATTTTATTTTTAATTGTTACAATTTTTAAACAAATTCAAATTTGAAACAAAGAATATTATTAGAATACTTTGCCACCTGCATATCAGTTTATTTATTCGATGATTTATGTAAGTAAGCCGCAGTTTTCTTGTGTGTTAAAACAGTGACATTTGAAAAAATAAATAAAATTTATTTTAAAATCTTTTAAACCTTTTTTTTAATATTTATGTTCATATGCAAAATCAGCGATCTTTTTTAAAATAATAAAAAGTGATACATGTATTGTATGTTCATTAGTGTTTGGTATATGGTGAAGTACCAAACGTAACTCAAGTTGTACAAGATGCTAGTGGATTGAGTGTGCCCTGAAGGAACTTTCCATTTCCTCTTATAAACTAAGAATTGATGAACCAGAAATTGCTTGTGAAGACAAAGACTTAACAAATTTCATTGGGTTTAAATGCAGAACTGATTGTACTAGTATCCGACTAGAAGAAATTATACTAGTACTCATCTAGTACTAATAGTACTAGTATCCGCCTAGTTTCCATCTAGTACCAATGGTACTAGTAATTTTCCAAACACACTCAATGTTAATTTGAGCATTAACATGGTATAGGAAAGTTCACAGTTGGGAACTAGTACTGGTGATTTTTGTACTAGTGCAATACTAATTGGATACTAGTTCGATCTCCTGCAGGGTACCTACAGACATAGTTTACGTCTTCTCAGTAGTAGTCAGGAAAGCTTCCTAGGAACTCAAAACTTCGAGATCTGGTGACAACTCTATTTTTTCGAAACGGAGTAAAACCAGTAACTTTCCATTTTGTTGAAAATTTTAAATTTTTTTAGCGGGAAGTTAAACTTTTTTTGAAAAATATTTACATTAAAATAAGCTTCTATTAAATAGAAAATTGATACAAATAACAAAATTATAAGTTAATTATTGCCTATTCAGCGATGTTGCAAGATCCCCTTCGATCGCACATTTGTAACAAAATGAAATTCTAAAATTTTGTTTTTGCTTTAAATGTTATTTGTTTGCCAGAACGATAGCTGGCGACATGTCCGAACAGGCCATTAATTTCAGCAAAGGTGCATAATATCTAATTTGGCTTCAAAGAACCCAAGACAGGGGCAAATTGCAATATCGGTCAAGATTTCCATTTAAATTGTATTGAGATTTCGATCGATATCGAATGCGGTAATTTGGCCCCAGATTGGACGAGTGTTTACAACGACGATGCACAAAAATGTTTACCCAGAATTAAGCAGTTGAATCGTAAAGTTGTATTGTTTTCTTTTCTAAAAAAAAGTGCAACATTTTGTGTACTTTTCAAAGAAAAGTTACCATTTAAGCCCTATATTCATAAAATTTAAAATGGGTTTGAAATGATTTTTATTCAAAATTTTCTTAAAATAATGTTTTAATTTTTTTATGAATATGAGAACATGTCTTTTGAAAACAGTGAATTTATTAGAAATAGGTCTACGATCCCTTAGGACTATCAATTTTTAGTTTAATACCAAATTTAAATAAAATAAAAAAACAAAAATGTGTTTTATGTTTATAGAAAAGAAAACGACATAAGAAACAACATTTTATTATGTATTATTGATATTTTTTACAATTAACAGCCATTTTCACAATGTATGATTAAGACTTAACAACAACTTTTGTATGCCAAACTTGACGTTAAAGTCCACGTTAATTTTTAATCGTACATTATGAAAAGGGCCGTAAATATGATTTTATTCAATTACTAAAAAAAACATAATTTCATAACAAAAATCATATATAGTGGAACATTTTCCCAAAAAAATATTTATAATTATTTCATATAAATTACAGCCAGATCAGATATTTTCAACAAAACGAAAGTTCGCAACTTAAATTAAAATGTTGCACAATATTTCACAAATAGTTTTTGTTAAAATAAAATTGATGATTCAACATGCCACTATTCAAGTGAATACATTATGTCATTCCCTGCAACTGAAAAAAAAGAATTACAAACGTGACTATTAAATGCTTAAAATGAATAAGAATAATGATTATGTAATTAAAAGGAATCGTTGCATTTCATAGTTCGTTTGTAGTCGTACTTGTTGTTGTTTTCCTACCAACTACAACTATTTGATATTTATTTGTACAAATACAACAACAAACTTCATTGCAAACAAAATGATGAGGTGTTATAAGATTAATTGCTGGTGCAACAACATCAACAACTACATGGGCTATTTAATCGTTGATAAGCCATCTTAATGATGTTTAAAGAGTGAGAATTTGTTAATTACTGACTTTGGTAAGTGACTCCATTAACCAAAGCGATAATGATGTGCATGTATGCGCGCGTCTGCATGTGTGTTGACGAGTGCATAAGCGGCTGCAATAAAAAACAGATTGCACATTGCATTTATGGCATTTATTGAAACACACACATTCGGTGCAGGATCAGAGGGAGAAGGATCAATAGGGATTTGAACAGTGTAGACATTCAAATTGAAATACAAAATATAATACTCACACATATTTTGGTTTAACACACAAAAGAGTGAGTGGGGACGGGGCAAGACGTGGGGATAAAATTTATTTTCTTATCGGTCCGCGGTTTTTTACATTGCATTTTCCATAATAATATGAAACAATCCTAATACAATTTAATAAGGCAGGGCCACCCCTGCAACTTCTCCGCAAAAAATTTTATTATTTTAATTTTCAAACTCCTATAACTTTCGAATGGATCAGCCGATTCCCACGTGGTAAGATATAGTTCTTCGTTGCCTATAAAGAGTCGGCAACACGATTTGGTCACATATGTAATTTAGCAGTGTTTTGAAAAATTCACTTTTTTGCATTTTTTGATTCACGGTATCTCACGAACCGGTGAACCTATTTTCACCCCGTTATTAGCACTCGACGTAGTTTTTGCTTTTCAAGGCCCGAATAGTTCGATCGGAGAAGCCGTTTAAAGGTTATTCTAAGAAACACTTTCGAAAAAAAATTTAAGTTTATTTTGGTATTTCTCGAAATCTACATATTAGCCCGAAGAGGCTCGAGGAAATCGAGGCTTAAAAGAAACCTTTGAAACGTGTTTAATTTGGTTCGAACACTAATTGCTTAGATATATAATATCAGAGTTTTCTTTAAAAAATCAATTTTTTCGAATTTCTTCCTTAACGAAATCTTAGGTTGGCCGGTTGGTAGCGCCCGACGTTATTTTTTATTGTCAAGAGCTGATTAGATCGATCGTAAAAGCCGTTTAAGAGTTATTTTAAGAAAACCGCTTAAGAAAAATAAATTTTTTCCAGTTTTTTTTTACATTTCCAAAAATGTACCAGCCCGAACAGGCTCCAATTCACAGGAAATCTAAGTTTGAAGGAACCCGTTGTTGAATCGGGATATGTCTCCAATGAATAAAAATATTTACCTGAAATAATAGAGTTTCAAGTCTGATAAAGGTATTAAATATTTGCGAAACAATAGAACCTTTTCCCAAATCTTTCCACTGTCCAGACGATGTGTCAGTTAGCAATAAAATGAAAATATATATTTTAATATTATTCGTGCTGATTCTTTTCCCAAATTTACAAAAAAAGTTCAAAATTGATTATTTCACTGGGGCTAATGCAGATCATCAGGGAACCTTTACCCAACATTTCTTAGAATAACTAAAGATATTATTTTAAACTTCGACTCAATTGAATCAGAAGTTTAAGTAAATATCAAAGCTATAACAAGAACTCAATAATCAATTTTTCCCTTTTTGTTTTCTTACTATGTCATACTACAACTGGCTGGCTTTTTTCCAACTCTAATTGTAGGTGTAAGAGACAAAGAAAACAACAACAGCTAATTATTCGCAGTGTTGACAACATTTTGTTATTTTTGCGTTGGCACTCGCATCGTTTATAGTTAATTTTATATATTTGGATATTTGTTGTTTTTCACAAAATATAAATATATATATTTTTATATATATGTATATATTTTGTTGAAACTTGTGGCTTACATGTTTGCTTTATTAAGCGTGTTATTTTTTACTCCAATTTTTGTTATTAGATGTGGAGAAAACAATCAGGTTTTCTTAAATGCAAGGCCCTGCAAAAGGCCCTGCAAATGAAAAGTTCGAGCCATTAAATTAATCTAACTAACCACTATTGAAAAAAAAAAACAAATAATTAAACGACTATGAATACAAGAAAAATGTAAACAAATAAAACTAGGATCGTCATCGTCCTCCCACCCCATAAACACGAAATTAACCGTTTGAATTTCGATGATTTTTCAACGAACACTATCAAATATATCAGACATTACAGCAAACTATTCATAAAAAAATAAAAATTTAAAAGCTCAAGCACGCCAAGAGGCTAAAATCCCTTCACAGCAGATCACCGTTTTTCGAGCTCATTTTCTGTTCGTTTCCTGTTATACCCATTCCAATGTGTCCCTTAAACCATGTCCGTGTTTAACATGTGCACACTTACTGAGTTTTGAAATGCCTTCTAGCACTAAATTGGAGTACATGTTCGCTTGCTGCATGCTAATGCAGTACTAGTCCCAGCATTTCTTGCGTCGGTGTGCTATATATTTGAGCCGTCATAGCCTCTACTTGAACGTCTTCTTAGAATCTGCGGCCACCACAGCACAACCCAAGTGTAGGCAAGTGAGGGTCTCGCCATCATATTAGATCCAGAGTACACCCTTAGGCAAGAATCCCCCCCATCCCCTGTCAAATCAACGTGATCGTTCTAGGGTATTTGCGTTTAATGCAGATATTGTCCACATACATATTTTTAGTGCTGGGCCAAAGTGTACATAATTTTTTTATTGCTGAATCAATTTAAGAAAAACCGTAACAGTCCAACCTAAATTACGACGCAAAGCGCAACGTAATTTAGCGCTTAGCTTTTACGCTGAAATGAGTAACCTAAATTAAAGCGTTAACGTTGCGCCATAATCAGTAATGCTTACTCACTTTGATTAATAAAAACTCTAACTAGAAATAACGAATAGAGGCGAACACGCTAAATTGACCTAAAAGTAGCTAAAGTTACATCACTTAACACTTCAACAAAATGAACAAGAGTGCTTTTGCAACAAACTTCACTTCATTACGCGCTGTCAAAATTGAATTTTTGAATTGCCAAGCGTTGACGCCGCTTTATTTCGGTCGGTTTCATACATTTTGGCAGACACACAACGCTTTGCGTCGTAATTTAGGTTGAACTGTAAAGCAACTCGTTGTGATAAAGTGTACAGTCGTTTGTTTGCTGGGCTATTTTAATCAACGCTATCAAATCATCATTCAGCAACAACAACAACAACAGACACAACTAAATGAACCGATGACGCCAAATGAAATGTCAAACTAAGCGCCAAATACTTAAATTCCTTTGTTTTTTCCCTGCTGCTGTTGCTGCTGCCGTGTTATTTTCTCCTGCTTTAAATAATGATCACAGCAATTGTAGTTGTTAGTGCTGCCTGGCACCTTTTTATTTTGTTTTATTTCATTTATTTATTTTTTCATTTATGCATCATAATTCTTTGGATTTGTTTTATACCTAGAGCTTGTTATTATTAATGTTAGTTTTTGCTGCTGCTGCTGTTGTTTTAGTTGTTTTTTGTTTGTTTGTTAAGTTATTTGTTGTTGTTTTATTTTCGAAAAATGTAATTACCAAGACGCTGGCTAAAGTTTTGTTGCTGTTGATATTTCAGTTGACGTTTTACTCGGAGAATACAAATTGCCATTAACGCCTCTAACGATTTATTGTATTCCCTTGTCATTGTTGTTGCTGTTGGTGTTTCTGTTGTTACCACAGTGTTGCCACTGTTTTAACGGCATGTGCGACACCAGTACAAGAGTGTCTCTCCCCCCCAACAAAAAAAGAAAACTATGAGAAAAAAAGGTAGCAAATAATTTGTTGCAAGTACTTAGTTTAATATGGCCGGTCGTTGATGACAAAAATAAAATAAAAAAATAAAAGGCATACAATGTATTTAAGCGAGTAACACAAAAGCGTCTGTAGGGAGGGAACAACAAAGTTTAATTTCTTAATATCATCATCTAACATCTCATCAAAGGTGACTACATACAACAAGTCATTAAGATCTTTTGCTTCGTTTTTTTTTCGCAACATTTAAGTGGCTCGCAATACACCTTTCATTTGATTTGGTAAGTCACTTCATTCATATTCGTCATAAGACGCCTGGGAGTCATTTCGAGACAGTGTGTAGAAAAATGAAAAAAAAATTTGGTGAAAATTTATATGACATAATTTATATTTAAAGAATGTAATATATTTTGTATGTAACTTTTTATTGCTACATTAAATTCAATTAAAATTTATTGGCTCCTTGTTCGAAAATTAGTTTTTTAAATTCCAAAAGACATGAAAAATACTCCAAGGCACCAAGGAAAGCTAACATCTGCTTAAATAACACAACTTACACAGAAGAGCGGAATAGCTGTTTTCGAAACTCGCTACACTTTCATCATCAGTAGTCATGGTTGTTATTGTTTGTCTCCATTTATTATGTTGTTTAGTTGAATATAATAACTGTTTTTATACCCTCCAAAAATTATTTGGTGGGTATATTCGCTTTGTCATTCCGTTCGTAACGCAGCGAAATATCCATCTGAGACCCCATAAAGTATATATGTACATATTTTTGATCAGTGATGAAATCTAAGACGATCTGAGCACGTCTGTCCGTCCGTCCATCTGGAAATCACGATTCAGTCCAAACGAAAAGAGCCAAACTCTTGAAATTTGGTACAAATATACATTGAAGGCACAGGTCAGGTTTGTAAATGGGCTGAAACGGGTCCAGAGGGGGAAAAGTTCCCCTAAGAAGAACTAACCTCTAACAAAAACAACATAATTTTTGCAGTTTTTTTTTCGTAATTTTATTAAGCAAATGATATATTTGTATGTCAAAGCAGGTTCAACGCGTTAAACTTGGAGCCATAAAATAAAAATTCTTAGATCCCGACCTCTTCAGTGGGCGTTATTATATGCAAAAATAGTGTAAAAATTTAACAAATTGTTTTACTTAAGCCTACATTCCTTAAAAATAACATTTTTACGCTTTAATGACGAAGCTGAGAGGTAACCTGGTACTCCTCTGCCCTAGCCTCTCCTCGCTTTTGCCTCCTAAATAACCCTTTAAAAAAAATTTTAAATAAATTTATGTGTGTGAAGATAAATATGCCGAGTTAAATATGTTTTGACGTAAGCTGTTACGAAGTGAACTTAAATATGTTATGACGTAACGAAATGGCAATCACTGAAATTTTTTTTATGAAAATCCATATTTATATACAAAATGATTATGTTAGTGTATTCTATCCCATGCATCATTTTGTATATACTGGCAATGCATGCCAACTCCTTATGGCCTGTAAGTTGACCTTTCATGACCTATAGAGATTTTCATAAACTCAATTCAGCTATTCCAATTATTGTGTGTGATAGATGACACCCCCATAATCAGTTTTTATTTACTGGTAATGCATGCCAACTCCTTATTTGGCCACTGGGGGCAAAAGCTCCACCATATCACACACATTCTCATGGCCTGCAAGTTGACCTTTCATGACCTGTAAATATTTTCACAAACTCAATTCAGCTATTCCAATTGTTGTGTGTGATAGAAGACATCCCATAATCATTTTTTATTTACTGGCAATGGATGCCAACTCCTTATTTAGCCGCTAGGGGCATAATCCCTTCAAGATCACACACACTCTCATGGCCTGTAAATTAACCTTTCATAGCCTGTAAATATTTTCACAAAATGCTCAAAAAATTTATTAAATATAAATTTTCATTAAAAAAAATTACGTCATAAAATATTTAACTTTACAGCTAAATACGTTGTTTCGTAACTGTTTACGTCAAAACATGTTTAACTCGGCATATTTATCTTCACTCACATAATAAATTTTACATTTCATTATCCCAAATATATTATGGCAAAGGTGAAATGTCTCACCCACGTGCATTGACAGGGAGACCCCAAAAAATACAGATTTAATGTTCTCCAAAAAGAATTAGGCCGCTTAAAGTATACTTATTCTTGAGTAGTGATGAAGTCTAAAACGGTTTAGCAATGCCCATACGCTCGTCTATGGAAAACATAATGTAGTGTATTTTTGGACCCCGCCCCCTGCAGTGGGCGTTGACGGACGATGTTATATAAAGGAACTCTGTCCCACCCAGTTAAACATTTTAATTGTACTAACTAAATATTTGGAGGGTATTTAAGATTCGACCCGGTCTAATATAACGTTTTTACTTGTTATTTATAATAATTTTATTAGTGAATTTTTTGAAGAAAAAATTCCATAAAATCTTATGAAGTACTTAAACCTGTATTTTCACCAATTAAGCCCACTGTACGTATACATGCCACATTAATGAAAATTAAAAAAAAAGAAAAAAAAAGAGAAAAGCCGCCAAACACCGACAAGCGCTATTAATTAGATAAATATCTTAAAAAATTGTTTCACCGTAATTAGATTTGGTGTTCTTTTTTTCTTCTTGGCTTTCAGTCAAGTTGGTTTTTGTTACAGCCCAACATTACATTCGTGGCATAAACTACTGGTAAACGACTCATACAATATGCCAGCCAGCCAGCTAGTCAGCCACAGTGTAGTAGCTGGCTGTTTCATATTCATATGAGAGCGTTTGTCAAAAGTGTTAAAACACGGTGAACAGCCAGCCAACCAACCAACCACTCACACTGACAAGTGATTAATCATTGAAACCTAGCGAACCAGGCAACGAAGCGCAATCAGTTAGTTAGCCAGCCAAACAGGCAGTCAGTCGGTCGGTTTGGCATCCAACCAACGGCATTTTATAAAAGAAAGAAATGGAATCTAACATCAGTAATTACATGTCATATCAAAACAAATGCACTCTAAGTGTTATTTATCAAAATTATACTCTGACGGTTGCGTCTACACAACAACGGCAACAACAAGAACAACAACTAAATACAACTTGCCATTTCATCATAATCCAGTAACTAAATACTCGAGAATATTGTGTCCACATACAAATAAATAGCAAGTATCTTATTCATGTCAACTATGAAGTTAGTCAGTCCGTAGTTCTCGCCAGCAATTATTCCAATCAACTAACTAATAACACTTGTTCACACACACACACACACACACATAAAAACGGTATTTCTATATCACAAGGAATTCGAGCAATTTCAATGCTTTTTACGGCATTTGATTTTTTCAAATATCTGCTGCCGGAAAAAAACGAGCCAAAGAATACTGCGATTAATCAGAAATTGTTATTTCTTTCTCTATTTCTATACTTTCTTTGCTTTACATAACATTCACAAGACGACACATATTGATAGAGTTTCTTATTCCATTCCATTCCATTCTCTATCCACAAAATCAATAGGAAGTGGAAAAACTACTCGTATACTAAATAAATCTAAATGAACGTAATCTGATATCCGCTTTAGTACGTTTATGTTGTATACAGAGTTAAGAAAGAAAAAAACATATTTTGATTCTAAATGCCAGCATTTGTGTTCAGGCTGAACAAGACATCACCACACTGCCTTTTGTGGAAAGAACTGATTATCTGTATCTTAGCAGGAGCAGCAACGACGGCCAACAAAAATAAACCAGAAATCATTTATCAATCAATTTCTAACCATAATCGACTTTAGGCTCATCTCCTTTTTTTTGTTGTTGTTTTTTTTTTTTTTTTTTTTTTGACAAAAAACTTGTCTCAAATGAAAACGCAGATAAAATTAGAAAAGCGGAAAAATTAAACAAAAACTTTTCATGTGCTCATGTTACAATAATTTTATATGGGTTTATGATCTAAATGAAAAATTTCATGCCTGCTGGTTTGATAATGATTTTATTTTAAATTTAAATGGGTTGTTTATTAAAAAAAAATTATTGTATTCACTTTAAAAAAAAATGTCTAAAGATTTCTGGCAAAAGAATGCTACTCCAAAACAGAAACGTGCACACCGACAAACAGACACATTAACAAGTAGGAACGTTGTAGTCGACTGGGTCGAATCTTAAATACCCTCCAAATAGGAGCAGCATGACTGAAACACAAAAAAGGACGGAGATAAATTAAAAATATTAAACCTGCTAAGTCAGGGTTCCTTTAAGACATTTCTGTCTATTTTGACAGGGTCTCTCTGGGAAGGGCCGTGGGGGAGAAATCTAACCGTTGTCGTAAAAACTTAAAAAAGAAATTTTTGGGGTAATTAAGTGTAAAAAAAAAATTTTATGGGATCATGTAAGCGGCAAAGGGGGAGGTTAGGGCAGAGGAAGATCAGAGAACATCTCAGCTTCGTCGTGAAAGCTCAAAAATTAAATTTTTTAAGTTTTTATATTTTAATGTTATGAGCTAGTGAGGCTACGTTTTTATATAAATAAAACAATTTGTTTTATTTCATTTTCCCGACGTTTCGTCAATTATTTGTTGACTTTATTTAGGGTTTTGGGAAATCTATTTAATAATTAAAAACATAAGATTATTATATTGTACACTTTCGCTTATTATAATGGGAACTTACAATAATTTGTTTATTATAATTTACATATTAATTTTTTAAAATATGTTTTTATTAACAATGCTATGGTTTTCCATTTCATATAAACACAAATTACAGCTTAAAGCTTTTTCACAGCTTTACTCAATAGCTAACTTATAATTAGTGCTTATGTTGTCCGTATCTTATTTTAAATTCATCGCCCTTTTCCTTTTTTGTTTTTAAATTTTTTAAGGTTTTTACACTATTTATCCATGTAATATGTTACTTCCACGCCCACTGAAGGAGGCGGGGTCCGAAAATAAATTTTTCTAATTTTATGACTCCACGTTCAACGCTTTGGACCTTCTTTAACAGAAAAATATATCATTTGCTTAACAAAAATAAAAATAAAGTTTTTTAATTATGTTCTTTTCTAAGGGTTGGTTTAGTTCTTCTTAGGGGACCTTTTTCCCCTCTGGCCTGATTCAGCCCATTTACGAACTTGACCTGTGCTATCCTTCAAAATATATTTATACGAAATTTCAAGGGTGTGGCTCTTTTTATTTGGACTGAATCGTGATTTCCACAGACGGGCGGACGGACATGAATAGATCGCCTTAGATTTTATCACTGATCAAGAATATATATATGGGGTCTTAGAGGGATATTTTGCTGCGTTACACACAGAATGACAGAGTGAATATACCCTCCAATTTTTCAAATTTATTTAGAAGTGTTAGATTTCTCGTACATGAAAAGAACAAGAAACTTAATTGAAGATGTTTTTAATTGGAAAAAGTTAAAACATATTATTTGCTATTTCCCAAAAAAACGATCTAGATGATCCGTGTTAAAAAATAAAATATTATGAAAATAGTGGCCATGTTCATTAAACCAATTTATTTATAATTTAAGAATTTTTATTTTATTATTTATTGCCAGATGTAATTCAATTAAGATTAATAGGCGCATTGTTGTAAAATGTATTTTTAAATGCAAAAAGGCATGATAAATATTCCAAGGCATAAGGGAAGGTTAACGTCAATTTAAATTATCCAAGTTACACAGCAGCTGTTTTTGGAAGTCTCTACACTTTCATCATCAGTACTGATTTTATTTATTATTTTATTTGCAATACTTCCACAAATTGTCAATGGTCATGCGGTCGCTAAGTTGTCCGTTTGAAATTCTTTCAATTACCTAATGGCTCCTGTTGTGCGTGACTATTACCATGTGTCGATGTCCGCTATTGGCAGATTGATCGTGCAGCTACAATTTAGCCACAGCTCCTTTTCGAGCACCAATTGGATTTTTTTTAATAAAAATTTTTTTAAATTTATACTCTTTTTAACTTTTTTTTACGTTTTGTTTAAGTGAAATTAAAAGAACCAATAGCTAAGAAATAATTTACCTTTTATCGCTTTATGATATTAATAGCCGTTACAGCTAAGAAACTAATGCCAAGGGATAAAAGATTAGCTTTTTATCAATATATAAGAAAAAAGACATGATAATTATTCCACGGAACAAGAAAAAATCAACTTAAATTTTATTTTTTTTAACTTGGGCCCAATTTACACCATGAAGTTTAATTCATGAATATATTTTATCTTTCTTTCAAAGCATCTTCTAAAATCCTCTAGCATGTACACGATGATTTCTAATTCATGTATATTTATATATCAGGGTTGATTTTTTAACTTACAATCGCTTAATTTTCTTTGTTTGATCATTCGTATTTTAGCATTAGTGATTTATATATAAGAAAATATAATAATAAAAACGAAAATTAGTGCAAAAGGAAATACAAAGAACTTCATGAAAAACAGAAATCGTGCAGTTTTTTCTATACCTACTTCGTCTCTACACCGCTCACCAACAAACAAAAACTGCATGAATAATATTCATGAATAAACTTCATGGTGTAAATTGGGCCTTACACATCAGAGGTGAACAACACTGATTTCGGAAGTCGCCTACACTGCCCACATCAGTACTCATGTGTATTTGTGCTTAGCACCATTTATTAGCTGGCTTAGTTGCATGCGATAAAGTTTTTTATAAAATTGTATCAGCGAATTTCTGAATTTTTTGTTCCATTTGACTTAAAGCAAACACATTTGATTTTATTTTTATTCTCGAGGATATGAAAAAATTAAGTTTTTTTTTAAAAGCTCAAGGCAGTAGCTTAATTTTTAAAGTAGTTATTTTCTTCCTTCTATTTGTTGCTATATTTAAATCTAATTAAGATTGTTAGCATCAGGTTTCTAGCACTTTATATTCAGAAAACTTTGGCTCTTCATATACTCGTGGTAGCGATAGCTAAAACTTCGTAGTAACGATATCTTGCTAATAATTGTTTGTAAACCTTAAGCCCTCAATATATTTCGAAAAAAAAGGTTTTTCTTTTCAATGCTATACCTCAAACTTAAAAAATACTTTCGTTATAGGCCTCAAATATAAAGGGAAGTTATTTAAGGAGTCCAGAAAATTTGATTTCGAGGCATACAACAGCTAGATGTGTGCCTTTTCAAGCAACAAACATTTAAATATATTTCTTTTAATTCTTCAAACCTCCAGGTGAGAATAAAAAGATTTAAATTAAACACCACATAATCAGGATTGTGTTTATCTTGATCACTTTATTTCGTTTCAATCTGTGAAATAACAAAAGTACAGTTTCATATTTAACCAGAAGATTTCTATCATCGAATCATTCAAACCAAAACTTTAAAAACCAAAATTTGACAAAAGTGCCACTACGAGTGTGTTGCAACAACGAACGTTATTGAATGTAAAAAAAGGTGTTTTTGTAATATGAACTCCTGTGCGTCGTTTGTTACAATAACACAATTCAATGAAAACGGCTTCCAATTATGGTTGCCAGAATATGAATCTGAGACCGATTCCCAGAGGGTAAATTGGTAACAATAGTTAACGAATGAGTGGATGGATGGATGGATGGATGGATAGATGGATGTATGGTTGGATGTATGGATAGAGATGCTTGTTAAGAGCATTTGACAATTATGAAAATGTTTTACTAATGATTTAATGTACAAGTACTTAAATGAAAAAAAGAAGGAGAGGAAAAAGAGATTCCTTTCAATTGGCAACAGTAACTGATTTTTTAATTTCATTATACGACACAATACAAGGGAGGCAGGCGGCGTTGTGCAACAAGAGAAATTCTTTGTACAAAACATTTGGAAACATTTTCTGTTTCCTTTTTTATTCCTACTTTTTTTTTTTTGTTTTGTTTCTTCAAATGGTTGAGGAGGATGGTTGCTGCTGCTCTACACACGGTTGTTGCTTAATTGTAATTGAATTTTCATAATTTGTTTACACACACTCACACAATGATGACAAATACATAATGATGTGAGCTGCAAGTACATTAGGGTTATAACTTTTTTAAAACATATTGCCAAATATATGAATTGTGATAAGTAGTACACAGGAGACAAAAAAGTGTAGAAAAATTAAAAAATGCATGCCATGTTGCATCAAAATTGTGTCGTTGCCTTTTGTGCTTACTTTGAGAACAACTCTGCCAATTGTTATTATTATACCCTCCAAAAAAGAATTGGAGGGTATATTCAACTTGTCATTCCGTATGTAACGCAGCGAAATATCCCTCTAATTTCTCGATCAGTGATGAAATCTAAGATGATCTAGCCATGTCCGTCCTTCCGTCTGTGGAAATCACGATTCAATTCAAACGAAAAGAGCCAGTCCCTTGAAATTTGGTATAAATATATTTTGAAGGTTAGCACAGATCAGATTCGTAAATGGGCTTAATCGGACCAGAGGGAAAAAAGTTCCCCTAAGAAGAACTAAACCAAACTCTAAAAAACATCATAATGTTTAAAGTTATTTTCCTATTTTTGTCAAGCAAATGATATTTTTTTAAATCAAAGAAGGGCTAACAAATCAGAAAATCAGAAAAATAAATCTTTGGACCTCGCCTCTTTTAGTGGGCGTTGAAGTTATATATTACACGGAAAAATTGTGTAAATATTTAATAAATTGTAAATTGTAAATTTTGAAACTTTTCTGACGAATCTGAGATGTTCTCTGATCTTCTTCTGCCCTACCCTACCCCCAACTTTGCCCCCTAAATGACCCTATAAAAATTTTTTTTTTTTTTTTACTTTTAATAACCCCAGAAATTGACTTCTTAGTGTTTTATGGCAAAGCTGAGATGTCTCCCCCATGGCCCCTCCCGGAGTGACCCCTACCAAGTGAAGCTTTTATTTACTATATATTTGTAGGGTACTTAAGATTCGACTCGGTGGAATATAACGTTCTTACTTGTGTGCTTTGCGTTTGTCAAATAATACGAAATTAAAAAAAATTTTTGATGTGCCAAAAATGTGCTACCAATTCAGATATGAATTATGAGAAAAATTATAAAATTTTTAGTTGAGTAGATACAGAAAATGAAACAGGGTTTTCGTCAAGTTTTTCTTTCGCAAAATGATCACATATGTATAAGAATTTTTTTAATACTACATACTCTGCAACTGCATCATTAAGTTGAAAATTTGGTTACTACCCTAATGTCCATGTATCCTTGCTTATAAGAGTATGTAACTACAATTGCATAACATATACATCTATATATAAGTTTGTACATCATATTGCGCTCATGTATGAGACCCTTAACAAAAGATGTGATAACGAGATGGCGGAATATGACTTCTAAAGCAGCCTGAGAAGTGCAAAAAAAAAAGCAGAAGGGAGGTTGTTGGTTGACATTGTTGGAAAAGTTACAACAACGAAAAGAAAAAAAATTAACTAGAAAAAAAACATATGAATGCAGACGTGCATAAATAAAGTCAGGCATTAATGAAGAGGTAGGACACATTAGAGGGGGAGTGGTTTGGAGTCATACTTTCAGTTGGAAGAATAAATGAAATCCAACAATTGTACGCATTACAAAACGAAAAGTGTTTAGTACTTGTTATAAATTATATTCTATATGTAAGTACTTGTGTACATAAACATATACATACATACGAGTACGTAAGTATGTGTGTATGTACATAAATGCACAAATGTCATATATTTTCATAAATTTATGGCATACATACAAATAGTACATCGGATTCATATGCATATAAATACACAGAAGAAAAAAATAAAAAAAGTGATATTCACTGAAGAAATTTTTCTATAAAACACTAAAAAAAAATTAAGTGTAAAAAAATCTTTTTTTTATAGGGTCATTTAGGGGGCAAAGGTGGGGGGAGGTTAAGACAGAGGAAGATCAGAGCACATCTCCCCTTCGCCATAAAAGCTTAAAAATTTAATTCTTAAGGAATGTGGGCTTAAATTATACAATTTGTTAAATATTTACACTATTTTCCCATGTAATATGTAACTTCAACGCCCACTAAAGGGGGCGGGGTCCAAAAGGGGGATATTTCTGATTTTCTGGCTGCAAGTTCAACGCTTTGGACCTTCTTTGACATAAAAATATATCATTTGCTTAACAAAATTACAAAAAAAAATTTTAAAAATTTCGTTGTTTTTACAGGTTGGTTTAGTACTTCTTAGAGGAACTTTTTTCCCTCTGGCCCGATTCAGCCCAGCTACGAACTTGGCTTTTGTTATTCTACAAAATGTACTTATAACGAATTTCAAGGGTCTGGCTTTTTACGTTTAGAATGAATCGTAATTTCGTCTTAGATTTAATCACTGATCAAGAATATTTTTTTTTTTTTTTTTTTTTTAGGAGTAGGACCAGCACTCAGGGGATAACCCCTATATATGCAATGCATTGCGCCGGAACTGAAAACGAGGGGATAGTATTAAGGAGACAGATTAGGAAATATTAGAAGATAGACAGTTTTTTTTTTTTTTTTTTTTTTTTTTTTTTTTTTTGTAGCTATTTCAACCTTTTACTTCGCCGGCTAATTTTTGCTACAGGGCCGACGAAGGTGGGTGCAGTTACTCTGCTTTTAGTACATGATCCTGTCAGTCGCCGCCAATTATGTTCAGTGACCAGTGACTATGCCTTCATCATTGAAACAGACTGGCAACAACTAACACAACCACGCACTAATGCTGATCAGAAGGATTCAACACAATATTTCATGACTCAGAGCGGGCTTGAACTCACGACCCTCCGTTTTATAGTCTCGTGTTCTACTACTTCAGCCAACAGCACCCACTGTTCAAGAATATATATACTTTATGGGGTCTTAGAGGGATATTTCCCTCCACTTTTTTATTTATTTTTTTTGGAGTGTATAAAAATTATAAAAAGAGGTTTCAAAATCTACAAGACATGAAAAATTGTTTGAGTTTCTACTTTAAATTTTTTTAAATTTAAGGTATAGCCTTTTACGTATTCTGTGACAACATACTTGTATACAAAATTCACACGAAATAAATGAGAATTACTGCAATAACAAAAAAACAATGTTTGTTTTATAATATAAAATATAATTATCCCAGATATTTTTAAAAAACAATTGTGTCATTTTTATTGTTCTGATTTTATAAAAACACGAATGCAATTAGGGTTGCCAGTCCGGCTTGTTTTGGCTGGATTGTCCAGCTTTTTAATTGCCTGTCCAGTTTCAAGCTAAAAAGAAATTTGTCCAGCTAAAAACAATTTTCCACAAAATGCTCTTAATATTTATTTGCTGCTTTAAAATAGTTTTTATAAATTTGCTATAACTTTTTTACTTCAAAGTACAAAAATATCTAGTAGCTTTTTTTGTTTTGTTTGCGTCTTTTTGGTATGATTTTTTATTTTCGTTATTTAATTTTAATTCTTAAATACATACCGCTTATATGCTGGAAAAAGTCATAAATAAAGTTTTCAATTTGCAAAGAAGTCAATGGGAAAACGAAAAATGATATTTCTCTCAAGAACTGAATATGCAAGATTTTTACATAAATTTTTTACTTAAGATAAATATAGAAGCGATAATTAATTCTACATTAAAATAAGAAACTAATTTTTTGAGTTATGACGTTGTTCCAGCAAATGAGAGGTATGTCGATATAATTAATAAAATTGTTTGTACAATAAACAAGTAACTTTTCGTGAAAATTTTATTTCAAAATGTCCAGCTTTTTTTTTAATATCCAGCATTTTTAATTCACATGTCCAGCTTTTTAATAATCTGGATCTGGCAAGCCTAAATGCAATCCAGTAAAATTCAGTAATAATATTAAAAAATTTTAAGTAATTAAAAATAGATTTTTATATAGAAGAAATGATTGTCAAGGAACATAATATTTTTAGCGCAAAATACTTAAAACAAGTTTCGTATAGAAATATATTCTTAAAGGTGTTTTAAAAAACTGTTGCTTAAGGTATAAAGAAGCCGAATTTTGCATAAGACTTTGTATGATTATTTAATTGATTTTACCTAAAACTTACCCACAATTAATTTTTATTAAAAGCCAACTGAAATTGTGAGTAAAAATTTAAGTCTATGTTTAATTGTCGTAAAATCATTTATTTTAGTTAATTATTTTAAGTGTAAACATATTTTGGGCAACAAAAAACATTCATAATTATAGATGCCTCAGAGACAGCCAACCAAAATAACTAGACAGTCTATCAACCAACGAGACTGTCATCCAATATGACGTCTATTTATTTTTACATCTACTCACATATACGAGTACATCCAACAACATGAGTATTCATAATACGAATAAGTTTATTTTTTGTACTTGTAGGCATCCCAATCATGTGAATGTATCGTACGTGTACAATCATCCATCCATCTTTTCAATTCAATTCTTATACACTAGAATGTTTTTTTTTATTTTATTTATATTTCGCTATTATTATTTTTAGGTTTTAGTTGCTGCTGAAACCAAAAAAATGTTTTTAGGTAATATTGTATACATATGCTTGTACATATATGTATGTATGCATATATGTACAAATTTCTGTACATCAGTCTGACTAGATAAAAGCGTGGCCGGACATTTTTAGTTAACTAGATGATTTATTGAAAAATTTTCAGTAGTTTATACTCTAAGAAATAAACAGTGTAACAGTTTAACAAATTAACACACCAGGTGATCAGAAATAAATTCATAATTTGTGTAAAAATTTCAACAACAAAAATTATTACTCCTACAGAAATTAAAAACAATATCAAAATTGATAGAAATAGTTGAAAAAAAAACGAAAGTTCGAAATTTTAAATGAAATTTATTTGTTGGTGGTCAATCAATGTCTATATGCATTTCATTGGTGCTTTACCAAATCATCAGTACATGAAATGCATTTAGACATTGATGGACCACCAACAAATAAATTTCATTTAAAATAGAATTGTGACGACAATATGTCAAATAAAAATTTCATGAAAGTTCGAAATTTTAAACCAAAAATTTTTAACTAGAACGGACCATTAGACCAATTGTGATGCACAGCGTGCTACACATTCCTACGAAGTTTTAATAATCCAGCCAGTAGTGCATCCTGGAGATAATTGTATTCTCTCAGGAAGAGATTATCTATATACCTAAGCCTTCATGCACTACTGCATGCCCGAATAATCACAGGGAGCATATTAAACGGACTGTTTCTGCCCGGTCCACGATGTCACTCCATATTGTTCTGTCAAAGAAATATCCACATTTAAAAGAAAAACAATATTTTAGGGGCTCTTTTCGTTTTAAATGTAATTGTACTATAGAAGGATAACGAGGGACATCGCGGGCCAGCTATTTTTCTTCTAATAGTGTTTTCACACTAATTTTAACGTTAAAACCAACGGTTAAAACCTGGTTATACCCTACAAAGTGAGCTTGTTAAAACCAATTTAAAACCATTTTCGAATTGGTTTTAAGTAGGTTTTATGAAATGCAGCCGTATTTTTACCTGTTTTTAAGTGCTGCCAAGTTATATATTGAAAACAGCTGGTATTGTTTATGTTAATAAGAATTCATACTGACGCCTGAAATATTTTGAAAACATTGTCAAAATGGATGCAGCCACAAGAAGAACTAAAAAATGTCAGAGAAAAAGGAAATTATGGACGGAGATTAAAGAAATTATTTTCATTGATTTGTGTAAGGAGAAAAAGAGACAAATTGAGAAGAAGAAAATGGAAAAACTTCTGTTGTACAGTTTGTCAATTAAGTGTTGTAAAAATAGAGAACAAGTTCACCAACAAATTCACACATTTAATTTATTTTATTTTAACTGTGAAAACACTATGAGACATGCAAAGAATTAAAGCAGCTTCTAAGAGATTTAAAATTCTTATCAAATTACAAGATTAATAAGTTTTAAATTTTTCCCTTTCCCAAGAGGGGGTTGGTTGGTTGGTTAGTATACGTGGCGGCCTGTAAACCACAAGCATTCAAGTAGGATCTCTGAGATCCCGTTTTGAAAGACCACTCCACTCGTTAGTGTCAACCTGTGTAGAACCGAGTACAGATCTCGGATACGGTGATGGATGCTAGGTCCAACCAGTCGCATCGAGGAATCTCATAAGGTCACCTAGACCTATACCTGATAGCTCCGAAAGGTCGAATATTATACTGTTACCTAAGATTTTGTGTCTCGTATGGTGCAATGCCGGCCATTCACAAACGAAGTGATAAACTGTCTCTTCTTTGCCCTGATCCCGGCAGCTGTGACAGAATGCATTATAGGAGAGACCTATAATACCAGCATGTCTGCCTATTACCCAGTGCCCCGTCACTACTGCGACGAGTCTTGAGATGTCCCTGCGGTTTCTGTTGATCAGCAAGATGGGGGAGACCCATGAAAAACCAAATCTCTCGAGGACATACCAAAAAACGCATGTCAGAACTGCTTCATGGATTGAAAAAAACACAAACACAAGGGCACGGCTATTATATCTGCGAGGGACTATTTTGAAACACACAATAGAGGAATTGATGAATAAATAAATATTTTTTGACAAAACTGAAAATTCAACTTATTCTTTTGAACCGATCTCGCACAAACATGTTTCCCAAAGTTTCTCAAGTGTGCGGGAGAAAAATGTCAGATTACTATTTCCAAGTCTGGGAACCGGATAATATTCACCGAAGTTATAGAGCAATAAGTGCGTATCTCAAGACCTTGAAGTTGTTTGGAATATCTCAAACACAGATTGGCGTTGTATTCCACAATATTTACAAGAGAAAGTAGTATCACTCTCGGGAATTTCGCTTTTTGTTTTTCTTGCCGCCAGATGTAATTTTGTAAAATTGTTTGAAATTTTGTTTTTGTGTACATATAAATTACACTAACGCAAAGTGATTTATACAATACAGGCCTTAATTAAGCCTGGAGTTGTAGAACTTTATTAATGCCCATAAATACAATACAGATTGCTTCGTAAAATGATTAAGTTTCTGTCACACTGTACCATAATGTGAGTAGTTGTTGTTGGTGTTGTTGTTATTGGTTGAAAAAGTTTATTTAGAAAAAATCACATAATGTGTCATTTAATAATCATGGTACATGCAGCAACACAATGGCAAAAAAGAAAATAAATAAAATAATAAAAGAAACATGTTACAATAACGAACGACATTATATTACACATAATACATAAGAGTGAGTGTATGTAGATATGCATGTATGTGTGTACATACAAATGTAGTTATAATTGAAATTCGTACCATAGAATGATGAATATTGTATTGCTCGCAACGTGTGTATTGTTGTGCGAATTTTTTCCTCCACGCCATTGCCATCACGAACTAAACTCATCATCATCAGCACCATCATGAACACTGCAGTTGTCGTCACCATCCAGCCCATCCATCACTGGCACAACATGGAATACAATACAAAATGTCGCCATTATGTATCACATCACATCCTGTGCAAGAACACGCCACTTCTCTATTTATTCGTTTACACCAGACGCAGTCGGTCGATACAGTCACAATCCGTCAGAATAGATTCATGCGAGGTACTTTTTGTAATATGAAATCCGGACAGACAGACAGAGAGACATTTTCCACAATGTATTTAACTGTAGGATAAGAAATGCTGCAATAATGATGAGGATATTGTTGTTGTTGTTGTTGCTGCTGCTGTTGGCTTTTACGTTCGAGCACGTTTATGCGCCTTGGCAATAGTACTTGTTATGAAGGGATAGATATTTTGCACAGTTCTACTCACTAGACTCCTTTTTTTACAAACAACACTGTGTTGTTGTGGATTTCTGAGTAAATATGCTGTCTTGAAAAAAATTAATAAAAATTGAAAAAAAAAAATGGGAAAAAATCAAAAATAAAATGAATTCTTCTCAATTGAATTCGTTAGCGAAAATATAGTTTTTGGTCTGCTGTTTTTTTTTACACAACATTCTGAATATATATTCCGTTTGTACTCGCATATATTTTTTGCTTATTAATTTTGTTGAGAGTGCGGATGATGAATTGTTGGATGGTTGCAACCATGAATGGGGTTTGCTGGGATTATTGCAACTATTACGCTATTTATGAGATAATAATGTGATTAAAAATACTTGTTAATTTGCTAAAATAGACACACATGCACATACACACGAGTTTGTATAAATTATGTAGTTTTATTTCGAGAAAAAGTTCCACGGCTTGACAATTTCATTAAATTGAAAAATGAGCTTTATTATTGTAAATGTTTCAATTGAAATTCATTGTGGTCATTGTAAGTCAATTATTTTGATTATTTAATACGTTTGAAATTTTCTAAATCTTTAAGAGAACTAATTTGAGATTTAAAAGGGTCAAGTAATATTTAAAGTAGTTTTTTTAATCTTTACAAATATGGTAAATATGAAAGTGCTCTGTCGCTCTCAAACCGCTGAACCGATTTAGATGAAATTTGGCATAGAAATATTTTGAGATCCGAGGAATCCTATTAAGTGGTCAAGTGTGCTGGTCGAAAATTTGTATGGATATATGAAATTATGCAACTGATAACTAAGAACGTTTTAAACGTTGATACAGTAAAATGAAAGCTAATGTATATGAGCTGGAGTTTCACATATTCTTCGCGGACAAAGTCAGGGGAAAAAAGTATAGTGAAATAAAAAACCCCAACTTTAATGCTTCATACACGCTGGTATGAGCGCATAAGATTTCGCATTTTATAATGACTTGCACTTTTTATAATGACTTGCACTTTTTATGATGACTTGCACTTTTTATGATGACTTGCACTTTTTATAATGACTTGCATTTTTTATAATGACTTGCACTTTTTATGATGACTTGCACTTTTTATGATGACTTGCACTTTTTATGATGACTTGCACTTTTTATAATGACTTGCACTTTTTATGATGACTTGCACTTTTTATAATGACTTGCACTTTTTATGATGACTTGCACTTTTTATGATGACTTGCAATTTTTATAATGAATTGCACTTTTTATATTGACTTGCACTCTTTTGTAATGACTTGCACTTTTTGTGATGACTTGCACTTTTTATAATGACTTCCACTTTTTATGATGACTTGCACTTTTTATAATGACTTGCACTTTTTGTAATGAGTTGCAGTTTTTATAATGAACTGCACTTTTCATAGCGACTTGCACTTTTTATAATGATTTCCACTTTTTATAATGACTTGCACATTTTTCCTTACTAATATTATAAATATGATAGTAATTCAGTCTCTTTGTCTATCTGTCTGTTACCTTTTCACGATCAAAGCGCTCAACCGATTTAAATGAAATTTATCATAGAGATATTTTAAGATCTGAGGAATAAAATAGGGTAGTTTTTGTTTTTGGAAATGATCCTATTAAGTGGTCAAGGGTGGTCGAAATTAGTATGGACATATGAAATGTTTATACTCAAGTAGTTAACGCGTAAACTTGTAGCCGATTCGTACTGTGATATTCAGATAAAATTAGACATGATCGATATTCCAACGAACAAAAAAAATATTTCTCCAATTCAACATTTCCAATGTGCACAGCAAAAGAAAACAATTGCTACGCTCCCCCAACGTCAGCAGCTGTCTAATTGTACCAAACTTTGGCTTAATAATAAAGCATCGGTGGCTTGAATATTGGATTCGAATGCTTCAAGAATTGCTGGTTTGCCAGCATAAAGCAATGACTTAACGTAGCGTTATGCAAACTAGTCCCGAGGCGTCAAATGGCACGAACGAGGGTGCCAGTGAACGGGACCATCCATATCGTTAGTTCTGAAGCCGCTTCCACACATTTACTCAGTGTTGTCAACTTTTCAGTTTCAAAAAGCATTAAAACCAAATAAAAAACATTTTCGTAATAAAGCATCAAATTTAAAATATATGAGTTTAATTTAATTTAAATAGCGTTCAACCAAAATATGTATACATTTTGAGATATCGTAGAACATACAATAGCGTAATAATAAATATGAAAAAGAAAACATTTTTTCTTCTTAAATCTTAAGTAAATTTAAAGCCTCGCAACGTAATATTCGAAATAATTAAAAAGGATCAATGTAACAATTAACATCAATATAATTATAGAAAATACACAGCAGAACAGAAAAACGAAGTTCTCGGAATTCGCTATATTCCCATCATCAGTGCTTATGTGTACATACTGTGTTTATCACCGTTTGTTACGCAGACCAAGAAATGGGGATGTGATTGCAGACATCTATGTTCTTTATTCGTCGTTTGTAAATATCTGTATTTGGCTGCAAGAGTATTATGCAGTGAAAGAAATTTTAGAATAAAATTTAAACAACTTGTACAAAAATCTTGCCAGTTCTTGTTTACACAAATTAGATGATTATTTTCCTGTATTCACGAAAGTAAAAGAACCAAAACTAACTGACCTAAAAAAATAGCATCGATGAACTGAACAAGCACTAAAAGCGGTGCGAAAAACATAGAGTTGACAACTCTGCATTTAGTGGAGAATATCGGCATTTCCTCCTCGTCTGCTCTCATTCCGAATTTATCAATAGCTTTCAAACTCTTGGTTTAATATCTCGGTTTGTAATTCAGTTGCTATCTTTTGATATTTAGCTGCCAAATTATTTGTATGTATGTGTGCTCGTAAATTTGTATATCTTTATTAGTTACCAAATATTATATGTAACATTTTCTCAGGGAAACCAAAAAAAAACAAATCTAAACAAATGCGGGTACTTTAAGAGAAATATAAAAGCTCTATGGCAGTTTATGAAACATGCACTTGAATGTTTAAACATTTTTGAATTTATCCTTTGGATTCGATTGCAAATATATGTACAAAAGTACATATATGAAAATTTAAGTGTTTGACTTTTATTTCCAAGTCAACAAGCAGCAACGACAACAGCACTCTGCTTAGTCCGCTTATTCGTTTTAAGTGAATAGATGAGTGATTGAGTGAGTGTTAAGTTGTGGAAGACATGCTGTGTTAGCAGGCAACACAGTAACACGCCTCATGCACCACTTGCAACAGAGTGCTAACAATACAAATGAAATAGACCATGATTTTGTTCAATCTGTTCAAGTTTTGTAAACGCGTAGAAAGAAGAGTGAAACCAAAATCCAAGTTGTTGCACGTTTAAGCACAAAAACAAATCCAACAACACTACTTGCTCTTACGTATGGGGTTTTTTTTTTTTTTTTTGTTTACTGTTGTTGTGTGTAAGTGGAGAATGTTGCAATATATAGCTGTACTATTTCTGCACATGCAACATTATGGAATTCACGATTTCAACAGAGAAGTGTAACCTGAACAAGAGCCAGGGCGTTACTTTGTAATGTAAAATATGACACACCCACCCATGGCGCTAAATACATGCACGCATACACAGTTACTGTTTCTGTGGAAGAAGAAGTAGAAGAAGAAGAAAAACACAACTGTAAATATTGGTTCTATTAGACAAATATAATAATTGTGCTGCCATATAAACCAAATGTGCCCAGTCATTGCAGTCGTGTTTATGTGCATGTGAAGGTACACCCTCTAACACCCCAACTTATTAACGATTTCCTTTTTTCATCATTGTTGGTATCACATTGTTTGCTATTGTTGCCACTGCTGTTGCACACTTACACATGTTCATATGTATGTATACTTGCAGCAACAATGCTTCACATTACGTACGAGCAAATAAAAAAAATATATATATGAGAATGAATGTTTGATCTGAATAGTTGGTTGTATGGTTAAATATGTTGAGGATTGTAGATGATACTTGTTGTATATATGTATAATTACATGTGCACTTAAATAAATGCTTGTATGGATGTTTGTGTGTGTGTGTGTGTGAGCATATATGTACATATATAAATATGTTTATTAAAACATCAAGTACCCACTTGAGTGTGTGAGTTAAAATATTCTTTGTGCAACAACTGTTTTCGAGTCACAGTAGCTGTTGTTACAGCAAAAACATTTGTCTCATCATCAGCACTATAGTTATACCCCAGTCACTTTAAATAATACATTCACGTCATTCATTTTGTTATCTTTTCTTTGTTAGATTATTGGCTAATTTCTTGTTTGGATGTCTTAAAGTTTACTTTAAGCAATTATCAAATATCCCAAGAAAATGGGATGCGTATTAAAATTGGTGTCACAATCAATTCAGCTGGTGAAGAACGAAGATTAGCGAAAATTAAGATGGCTACGGCAGTAGGAGTGTAAAAAGTGTACTACCATCGGTTTGGTACAATTCTCGTATGCAGTTTCCTAATAAAATTTGAATAAATAAAAACTGTTAACATATTAAGCTAAGCCACCTAATAACTGGTGACAAACAAAAATACACATGACTACTGATGATGAAACTGTGATGGCTTTCGAAAACAGCTGTTGTGCTCTGCTTTGTAGGTTGAATAGCTAAAAACTGATGTTTACTTTGTGCCTGGGCATATTTACCATATCATTCTAACTGAAATTTTCCAATTTTTGTTTTGAATATAAAAAAAACAAAATGAAACCAGTAAGAGCATTATATTCGACCGGGTTGAATTTTAAATACACTCCAAATAGTATTAAGTAAATAAAGACTCTATTTTGTAGGGCTCACTCCGGAAGGGGCCGTGGGGAAGAAATCTTACCTTTGCCATTAAACACTAAAAAGTAAATTTTTAGGATTATTAATGCAAAAAAAAAATATTTTTTTTGATAGGGTCATTTGGAACATTTCAGACTCGTCATAAAAGCTTTAAAATTTCATTTTTAAGGAATGTATTTAACAATTTGTTAAATATTTACACAATTTTTTTATTTTATATTATTTCAACGCCCACTAAAGGGGGTGGGGTCCAAAAAAATGATTTTTCTGATTTTCTGGCTGCAAGTGCAACGCTTTGGATATTCTTTAACATAAAAATATGTCATTGGCTTAACAAAATTCAAAAAAAAAACTTTAAAAATTATGTTGTTTTTTAGAGTTTGGTTTAGTACTTCTTAGGGGAACTTTTTCCCCTTTGGCCCGATTCAGCCCATTTGAGATCTTGACTTGTACCATTCTTCAAAATTTATCTATAACAAATTTCAAGGGTCTAAGTCTTTTCGTTTGGACTAAATCTTGATTTCCTCAGACGGACGGACGAACATGGCTAGATCGTCTTAGATTTCATCACTGATCAAGAATATATATATATATACTTTATGGGGTCTTAGAGGAATATTTGGCTGCGTTACACAAGGAATGACGAAGTAAATTTAGCCTCGATTTTTTTTGGAGGGTATAAAAATGCGGATCGTGAGAACATCGTATATTTACCATACAAGTTAGCAGTGAATTGTTTTACTTTTATGCTCGAGAAATATTCCCAAATTAGAGAAATGCGGCTTAGTGCCGACCATGATTTTCGTATTTTAGATTTTGAGCCTGTCTAACGTTCACCCAAATGTATTTTTGCAACTGTTTTATTGCTATTGTCGTATTCTGCACTCCATTTATGCTGCTGAGTGGTTGAATATTTTATTCCGTAACTGGCGAGTGGATGCTGTTGACATTTTGTATAAATTTTAATTGAGTTTTACACAATAAAAACTGTGTTTGCTTAACTTGCCACTTTAGGTTTTTGCCTCTGGTGTGGTTTGGTCAAGGATGTGTACGAATACTAAAACAATTAACGCTTGTATGAAAAATGTTGCCTCCAATGAATCGTGGCCAGATTAATTACAACATACTGTCAGTGTTATCGCAGTTAGGTTTTTTT
This sequence comes from Linnaemya tessellans, assembly GCA_951800035.1. NCBI lineage: Eukaryota > Metazoa > Arthropoda > Insecta > Diptera > Tachinidae > Linnaemya > Linnaemya tessellans. Next base: position 116,293,289 of record OX637534.1, on the reverse strand, counting down.
TCTTCTAAGGAGAAATAATGAAACATATTTCAAACAGAAGTGAAACAAAAAAATAGAATAATTATAAGACATACATATAAATAGATAAAGTTACTAATACTGGAATATTATTTGTATTAAATAAAAATACGTAAATATGTACATATTTACCTACATGTACATACGTACATTCATATGTGCCGGGCTCATGTACAGAAATCCTAATTCACATAATTCTTAAAAAAAATCTTATATCTTATTGAGTGCCGCCATTAGGAAGCCAAATGTTCATGATTTTCTATAATCGGCATGGACGTACTCTTAGTATAAATTTGAGCCTATGCACTTATCAGTAGAAGAAATTGTACCAGATTTTTATTTATTTATTTTTTAATATTGCCTTCAATGACATTCAAAATTTTATGTTAAAAAAACTCTACATTCTTAAAAAATTAATTCTTTTTGCTAAAAGTCAATGCCGATTTCATGTGAAATTCTGACAGAACCCATACAAAAAATATTCAATCGAAATATTTGTGGAAAAATGTTGCTAAACTAGTACATACTCTGTTTTAATTATGAAAAACATGTGAAATAATATGAATGTTATTTATTTCGAACGATAATTTTTTGAAACTAAAAATTTTCTCATTGAAAATGGAAAACATAATTTCAATTAAAATGGAAAAAACTGAAACTGAAATAACTGATGTTGCGCAACATATTCCAGAAATTCAAACAGAGTACTAGGCTTAAAGGATCAAAAATGCCGAACTTGGGAAATTGGTGCCGGGGCTATAGGCACAAATCGTGCATTTGAAAATTAAATAAATATGTATATATACAAAAAAAATTAAATGAATGTATATACAAAAAAGTTTGTTTGAGTCTAAAGCCTAGTACTCTGTTTGAATTTGTGGAATATGTTGCGCAACATGACTTATTTCAGTTTCAGTTTTTTTCCTTTTTAATTGAAATTATGTTTTCCATTTTCAATGAGAATTTTTTTTTCGTTCGAAATAAATAACATTCATGTTATTTCACATGTTTTTCATAATTAAAACAGAGTACTAGTCTAGCAACATTTTTCCACAAATATTTCGATTGAATATTTTTTGTATGGGTTCTGTCAGAATTTCACATGAAATTTGAAACAGAATACTAGGCTTAAAACTACATATACAAATCACTTAGCAACAATAAACCGCTTCCAATACAACATCGTGTTTTCGCTCATAAGAGCCATCAATTTCCAAACGAAAAATAACTTAAACTGGTGACTACTGGTACATTAACCCTATATAATCTCAGAAAAATATTCAAACTAATTTGCACAGTGAACCTATAAAAAATATTACTTTTCTTTCTATCCATTTACAAATTAAAGTCCGTTGTTACAGTGGCGTTTGTTATAGAACTTTGTAAAAGCATGCAATAAAAAAGATGACATTAATATATTACCACTGTAAAGGAACAGTACTACCCATTGCGAGGTGTGAACTGTACTATCTGCTATGGCTATAGTGTTCTGGTTATTCATATACTTGTTTTAGCTAAGGATTTTCTTTTGTTTATCATAAATAAAAGTTGTCTGTTTAAAAATACTCAATCGATTAGTAGGAATTTTATTGTAAACTGAAAACAATTTTCAACAGTTACAAATTTAAGGAGTGGAATTTATCATCGACACAAACCAATCGTGCACTGTGTTATTTGTAAGCAATTCACTTTATTGATAAAACAGTTCTCATTACATTGAAACATGGGGTACCTGTATTACCAATTTAAAGCAAATTATTGCCGCATAGCTAAACATGTCGGCCAGAGTTTACGCCATTGGGTCTACGACATCGCGGATTATAATCTTTCGTAAGCGGATTTTATGCTTTCAAATTCGACAAAAGCTTAGAGACAAAAAGTTAATCACCCTTATTGTGTTTGGCGTTTATCGCCTTCTGATTCGACATTTTGGATTAGATTAAAGAAAATTTAAACTTTTTGTCGAATTTGAAAGCGTAGAACACCATATGGCTGATTGCTCCAGCTTTGTAAATTCTAGCTGGGATAAAGCTGCCTTGGGAAAACCTGTTTATGGGTTGGTAATTTTTACTCTCTGTAGCAGCGGTTGTTTAATATTCGTCCCAACTGGATGATTAACTATTCGCGGCTCCAGTTTCAATAGTTTAGGCGACTCTCGGAAAAGTGAATCGCCGTTTACAAGTTGCGTCAACTGTAATTAAATTTTTCTCTTGTAAATGATGTAAATAAAAGTATATTCGGAATTTGAAACAAATAGTCTAATGTATCACTTGGTGTCTTTACGCATCAAATGACGCACAGTGGGGTATTTTGAAAAAAAAATCGAAATAACTGCAGGTATCAGACAACCAAAGAGAATTTAAAGAGATATTATTAAGCTAAAGTTAGAGTTTATACCATTAAAATGGGTCGGATTTTTAAGGAACCAGAACGTTGCCAAATAGCCCGTAACGTTCTTAAATATCTACGACTGGCAAAAAATGCTGCCAGTCCTCCTAATATTGACATCCTGGAAATCCTTTTTCGGCTACTCTGGAAATCTCAGAATCAGATCGCATTTGTTTTTCTTTCTATTGCATTAATTACAAAATTTTCGGCTTGAGTAAGAACTTTCAGTCCAAAAAGTATTGAAAAAACACTTTTTCTAATAATAGTTAACAGATTTGTTTGAGTCTTGAGGTTAATATTTGTTATTCTTAGATATTTCGCTAACCATCGGTTAGCTTCTTCAGGAAGTTATTTAGTTTTGTCAAAAAATTTCTTTTCAATAAGACATAATATTAGAAATTTCCAGCAAATAAACAACTCCTTTTATTTTTGTAACAATTTTATATTCTAGATACTTTTCATTTTATTTGTTTTTCTTTTATTAATTAAAGAAATATTATTGTTTCTATATAAAGATTAACAACAACTCATAGAGAAATAAAAATACGTATGAATTATGCAAAAAAAAAAAAAATTAACATAATCTTAGTTATAAAATAAAACAACAAGCCAATTACTTTTTATTAACAAAAATGAAAACTATTTAACGAATAATATGCATGTATTTGATTACAGAAATTATTAATATTTAATATTTTTTTTTTAATAAAAAAACGAGTAATAAACAATATTAATAAGATTTATGTAATATTACAAATACCATTAAATCAGCTTAATAAAATTATTTTAACATTAATAATAAGTTTTTTAACATTATTTTATTTATTTTAAACAAATTATTTTATTAATTATTTTATAGTGTAATTCAAAAGAAATTACTTAATTCACATGCGCTATTGTAACGTTTAAAGTTGTATTTGAAAAGACAAAATTTCTCATACCACAAACTATTTCCAAAAATATTTGTTTGTGGATTTTTTTTGTTGTCTTTTTAAATTCAACTTTAAAAGATACAACAAAGATTGTGAATCGAGCAAATTTTTTTATTTTTATGACTAAAATTAAAAACAAGAAAATAACTGTTAAGCTTTTAAAACTGGAATCAAGTTTGGTAAAATTTATAAACATAAATATGTATATTTCTTTGTTATTTAGGGAAGAAAGGAAACAAAGAATAAAAAAGAAGTTTTACTAAAAGTCCATGGTCTGCAAAATTGTTAATATGAATGTTAGTCGAAACTATAAACTAATGGTAAAACATATTTCAAGCACATCCGTTCAGATTTTTCCTATATGCTCATATCTACTCGCATTTATAATATACGCAAGAGCATACAGCGTCATAAACAAATTATGTGTGCTGTTGTTTTTTTTTTTTTTTTTCTAAAAAGTGTGAATCTAACTGCCTGTTCCAGAATGTCGCAATCTATCGTTCGTTCGCACTAGACTTGTGTCCAACTAGCTCATTCGCTCAGTTTTGACAAGAACCTTTAATGAAACCTATGTAATTTAAATGGGTTTGATCAGAGGTTCTTGTCAAAACTGAGCTGGTTGGACACAAGTCTAGTTCGCACAAATAACATTTGAAACAAGAAAAAAAATTAAGTATTAATTTTCATAATTCATACCGGTTAACATTATATTTGTATCGAACTCGCTCATTCGCTCGTGTTTGACAAGGACCTATGATTAAACCCATTTAAATGATATTGGCTTGATCAAAGGTTCTTGTCAAAAATGAGCGAATGAACGAATTCTATATAATTCTAGTTAATAGACTTGTGTCGAACTCTTTCCTCCGCAAGTTTTTGACAAGAACCTATTATCAAACTAATGTAATTTAAATGGGTTTGATCAGAGGTTCTTGTCAAAACTGAGCGAATGAGCTGGTTGGACACAATTCTAGTTCGCACAAATAACATTTGAAACAAGAAAAAAATTAAGAATTAATTTTCATAATTCATACCGGTTAACATTATATTTGGATCGAACTCGCTCATTCGCTCGTGTTTGACAAGGACCTATGATTAAACCCATTTAAATTACATTGGCTTGATCAAAGGTTCTTGTCAAAAATGAGCGAATGAACGAATTCTATATAATTCTAGTTAATAGACTTGTGTCGAACTCTTTCATCCGCAAGTTTTTGACAAGAACATATTATCAAACTAATGTAATTTAAATGGGTTTGATCAAAGGCTCGACACTAGACTTTTGTCTGCGATCAAACCCATTTAAATAACATGGGATTAATCTTAGCTTTTTGTCAAAACTTATTAGACTTGTGTCCAACAGCTCATTCGTTCAGTTTTGACAAGAACCTCTGATCAAATCCATTTAAATTACATGGGTTTGATTAAAGGTTCTTGTCAAAACTGAGCGAATGAGCTAGTTGGACACAAGTCTAAAACCTATAATCAAATGAACGAGTTCGATACAAGTCGACTATTCGACACAAGTCTAGAAATTAAATCAATTTCCTTTATTCTTAGTTTGCAGTTTCAACTGTTTCGCTATTTACTTTACTCTCGTCAGCTTCAAGACATTTTAATTTGTTTTAGATGACCAAAATAGCAACGCTCTTTGCGACATCTTAGAAATGACAGTAAGACAATTTCTTTCACAAACTGTACGAGTAAAGTCGACAATTAATAAAAACTAATAACGTAAATTCATAGTCACACTTTCAACTCAATGATAGTTAAGCTGCAGCTAAAATTTTACCTGCTTTGTTGATAAAAAATAATTCCTACTTGAAATATGTTTTAAAACATAATTTTCATACAAAATTTATCTTAAAACACGCTGCAAGTCCATATTATTTTGTAGGAACAAAACAGTACATCTATTCATAGCCGATTTCTTCACATTTATATATACGAGCAATAATTCTTCGGTGTGATGAATTTATAAAAAAAAACTTAATCACCTCTATTTGCCATCAACATGGAGAAGAGTTTCTCAATATTAGACTGCAACTAAAACTAGTATGTTCTTATATAAATGAGCTCCACATATTTTTGTGGTACAATTTTAAGCATTTTACTGCCCATCAACATTGATTTAAGATATATGATTTAAAAAGCATTTTCCTGTAGGTAAACAAAATATAATTATTTTTTCAATTTGTTATCATAAAAGTGGTAAAAAAGCATTTTGAATTAAATTGAAAATCAACAACAACTTACAAACACACATGTATAACAACACAAATTTAAATGTTCAGTACAGAACTATTTAAGATCAATAAGTAGGTAGTACTATATCGCATTTTATATACTGAGCGAACTTCCCGCAACAAGCTTTTATTTCATAAAAGTTGTATAATATCGTAATTTTATGGATTTGATTTAATTTGTACTTTATATTATTATTTTTAGAGCATTTATGTTATTTTATTGTATTAATACTCCTGAAATCTATGAAGAACAATTGATTTAGACATGAGCTCTCTTAAATCAGTATTATTTTCACTAGGTGTCCTTTAATGCTGCCAATTCATGGCGTATGTATTTTATTTTCTTTTCAAACAAATAATTCACTATAAAAACTATTACTTGTCTTCATAAAAACAATTAATCCCAAATAATTCACAATATAAACTATTCAAAAAACAATTAAACACAAATAATTCACAATAGAACTACTTCAAAGTATTCACAATACCGATTTGTTGAGAATAGGAATACTAACAAGGAACTCATTTCCATAACATTTGTAATCGGAGTGAATAAATTGAAACTTTACAGCAAGTGTGCCCAAAAGTTCCTTATGGAAGAGTAAACACCAATACATTGAAATAAAAACTAAGTTTTATTCAATATTTCTTGTTGTAAAAACAAATACATACAAAGCGATATCATACGCTAAAGAAAAACAAAGTCTTCACTGATGATTTATATATCGCTGTCGTCAATGTTTACCAGCAAACCTTACGAAAGTGTTGTTGCTTTCCACTTGTTTTTATACAATGAAGAACAACAATAAAATAATAATAAGACAAAGTTGTTTGTGTATTTCGTATTGCTAGTGCTGTATGCGAGTATTAAAACACACATCCTATAGCTAAGCGCTTTTGCAAAAACAAATGTGCATCAAGCGCATAGGGCCTGGGCACTCTTGCTTTACAGAGTCGCTTCTGTAAATAAACTTCTAAAATATTTGGAACAAAGAATTGTTAATTTAAAAAGAAAATAGTTAAAAAATAAATTTCAATATTTTAAAATTCCATCGTGTAAAACAATTTATTTTATGGCAAAAACAAATAAGGAACAAATCAAAGTGAAATGATTAAAAACAAAAATGTTGAATACCTTTTCAATAATTTCATATAATTTTACTATAAAGTGATTTATGGAACGGCGCTGTATATCCTGTATAAAATTCTAAGCGCTTTATTTTTATAAGTTAGATTTTTTCTTAATTTTTGGCTAATTTTTGCCATTTTCTGGATTTTCAAATTATTTAAATAACGAGCTTGCGTGATATTTCTTTAAGGCTTTTTTACTTTGTTGGTAAGTTGTGTTGAGAAGCTCGAGGATTATAACAAAAATCATGAACTGAAAACTCTCTCTGTCTTTGTTTCTTAGTTTTAATTATATTTAGCTTTATATTATATAAAAAAAAATGCATGAAAGGAATAAAGACATACTAAAAAGGCATAGTGTGAAAAGGCACTTACTTATCAATTCTATTTTTGCAGTGTTTTCTAATATTTTAAAAGTGGGTTTCCTCATTATTTAATATTCAAAAATTTTTTTCAATTTGACTCCTTTATATATTTTTTAAATAAAGAAGAAAAGTAAAAATAACTGTTATATTTTCTTCATATACAAATCAAAATAATAATAAAAACATATTGAAATTAATAATAAAAAAAAATGAAATTTTAAATTTGTTAATAAATTGTTTATCCGGAAGAAGTCTCACAAAGGGGTAGCGAAATATTGAGAATTTATATTTTATAAAAATTTTCATAAAAATTTAAATTTTTATTTTCTTTAGTAAAAAACATGAATTAAGCATGTAAACAGACTATGAATAATTTTAGCAACAGCTTAAATTGCAACTAAGAGCGACTATGCATGACTATGAGACTTAAATAATAAATTAATAGAAAAAGAAAATATTCCATATTTATGCTCCAACTTTTTTTTTCAAATTTAGCTAATTTATTTCTTTTCAATTGTAGAATCAAAGATTTTAATTTTTGTATTTCTTGAGTATCAAGTTGTTTTGAAAAAAAGCAGATCTTAAAATTTTACCAAACTTTAATTTCCTTTATGTAAATATTTCGTTCTTGTTTTTACTTAAATTTTAAAATATTCATTATTTTCTTTACTCATTTGGATTTGTGGACGGATATCTTAATGTATTCTGTTTTTTTTTATTATTTATTTTGTTATAATTAAATATTTTCTCTATTATTGTTTAATTATTATTTGATTTATATAAATTATTGGAAATATGTTTGTTCTTTAAAAGATTTTTGTTTTATTGTTTGATTTGTTTTTGTTATTAATTGAATATTATTTTTATTTGAAAGTGCTATGTATTGTAGTTGAATTCTGTATTAAATTAGTTCATTGTTTCAAATAATTGCTGTTGTGTCTGCCTACAAATTCGTTTAACTTATTGTTTGTTTTTTGTTTTTGTTTATTTTTTTTCTCTAAACTAAAATTATCCGTAGTTCAAGTTGTGTATGTTGTAAAGTTAATTATTTTAATAATTATTGTTGTTTAATTTTTTACGATTTTAGTATATTTTCTTTAATTTGCTTTATAATAAACTCTGAAGAAAATAACAATTTGTTTAAAGCCATTGTACAAGGCCATTTTAAGTGATGTGCTTTTTTGATTTAAAATCTAAAAAAAAAAAATATTTTTGTTAAAAAATTCATCTAATATTTATGTATTTATTTTTAATAATTACAGTACGCTTTTATATATTAATTTTTATGTTTTATTTCAAAGTTAATATTTAATATTTGTTTTTATTCAATATTTCCATCGAATTACTTGAATTTGAATTCTAATAATTCAATAACAAGACTTTTTTTGTATTATTAAATTAATAATAATAATAATATGTATAACAAACTGCTAACTATATTCTAAGTAAATTGTAAATCTGACAAAGTCCTGTGAAATTTATCAAGTATTTTGAAATTTTACAAACCGTTAACTTGTTTTCTTTGCTACTTTACTGTATGTGTGTGTGTGTGTGTCAGTGTGTTTGTTTTTATTTGTTATTTTTCTAATTTTAAGGTTAAAAATTTAATTTAACAAAAAAAAAAGGGTTGTATTTTAACAAGAAACATAAAAAATAGAAAACAAGTTATTATTTATAAATATAATTAATTTAATCATTATTAAATATATATAATTGTTTTTTTTTTTGTTTAATATTGTTTTTACTAACGCTTCTAAGGAAGATAGGTATCTACGTAGCTTTGTTTTACAAAAATATTTATAAATTTATTTTTATTTTCTTAACTAGAGGCTACATTTTGATTATTTTCTTTTTAATGATTTTAAAAAAATTTCATTATTCTCGTAAGTTGTTAAATGTTTCTATTATTGCTCTTGCTTTCAAAACTTATTACAGCATCTAATTGTTGTTGCATTTTTATTTTAATAAAAATATTGTTTTTTATTAAATGATTTAATAATTTTTAAATATTTATACGCATAACTGAATGAATCTTATTAAAGAGTTCTTTTATTGGTATTTAAGGTACTTTAATATTTATTTTGGATACAAACCCAAGGATCCTTGTATATTTACTTTTTCCATTTGAAATATTTTAGAATCCCTGTTTTAATGACCAGATTATGATTTGTTTTAATTTAAGTATTCCTTAATTAATTTCGTTAATTTTTTTGCAGTTTGCACAGTGGAATGGTTGTGTTGAAAGTTGAGAAAAAAATTTGCTGGGAAATATTAAAGTTTCGGGAAGTTCTTATGTTTTAATATTTTAAAGTTTATCCCTAAATGTCTCTCTATGTTTTTCTCAAAACTTAACTGCTCCATATGTCTGTATTTTTTATTAGAAAAACAGCTGTCCTTTAGTATTAAAGCTTTTGTACTGTAAAAAAATTACAACGCATTTATATGTACTGATTTGATAAATTGATTAAATATAACGTTGATAAGGAAATCGTAATGTATTCTATTTCTTTAATTAAAATTTATGTATTGAATTTTTCATATCAGATATTACGAGTAACATATTAGAATCTTTAACACTTCCGATTGGTTTTTGGCCAATCGATAATCAGTCTTAACCATAAGTAGTACTGCACCTCATCCTGATCGAAAAATGTTGCCAAATTATAATTTCTATTTTTCAAATAATGAAATCGCGTAATATGTAATTTTTAATACATCTTGATCATGATGTGTTTTAGTTAATTTACATCATCATCAATAAAAAGTAGTTCTTGAATTGTTTACTAGTTCCGGGCTTTGAATTTGAAAGAAGTAGCCCATTGCCTGAGTGACGGTCTCATTAAAAAAAGGTACTCGAATAAATGCTTGGACTAAATTTCAAAATTTGTACGCAAAATTACAACTACAGAAAAAAATAAACTCAAACACTCTTCAAATAACTTGAATTGTTCCGGAAATTAAATATTTTCCACCTAAAACTCAATATTATTAACTCACAAATATGTGCCAAGTCTGGCAACACTTGTTTTTTATGAAGGCGAAAACAGCTGTGTCCTCTAAAACCACAAATTTGAATATAAAAAAATAAGTAACACAACGATTAAATAAAAACAGTCACCTCTATCGTAAATAACAAGTGGAATTTTTGTTCACATGAAATTCTTATTACACTCGAAGGAAGGGAAAAACAGTATCGTGAATTTTCCGTGAGAAATTATTCCCGCTGGCAGTTCTCAGTGAATGTACAAATGAGAAGAAGCTGAAAACAATATGAAAAATGAAAAAGAAATTTGTGTTGCAAAAATTTACATTTAAAAAAATTTTAAAAAAGTATAGCTACATATTTAGTAGTAAAATAATTTGGATATAATTTTGGAAACCGAACAAAACAAATTAAAAATATTGTTAATCTTTAGAATTGGAGCAACAAGTTTTACAAAGACTCAGGCAAAAAATATCAGTTTGTGTCTTATTAATAGATCTTGGCCCTAAAATAAAATTTGTAAACTTTAATGTTCGAATTATAATAGAAAATACTTACATTTTCTACTCTATTCCCCACCACAAACTAAGTGAACAAATTAACGGGAAAACTGAAAAAACTCGCGGGAAAAAAATCATTCACGATAAGGAGAATTTAATTTTAGCATGAAATCAGCCACGGGGAATTTTTTTACGATTGTAATTTTGGGGTAAAGGGAAAAATTATTCACGATAGGGGTGGGTGTCTTTGTCAACAGAACATTTTTTTACCCTTCAACAAAGAATTGGAGGGTGTATTCACTTTGTCATTCCGTGTGTAACGCAGCGAAATATGCACCTAAATCCCCTTAAAGTATATATAGTGTTGATCAGTGATGAAATCTAAGACTATCTAGTCATGTCCGTCCGTCCGTAGAAATTACGATTTAGTCCAAACGAAAAGAGCCAAAAAGAAACCTTTGAAGTTTCGGTATAAATATATTTTGAAAGATAGTACAGGTCAAGTTCGTAAATGGGCTGAATCGGGCCAGAGGGAAACAAATTCCCCTAAGAAGAACTAAACCAAACTCTAAAAACCAGCATAATTTTAATTTTGGGAAACAAACGATATATTTTCAGGTCAAAAGATGTCCAAAGCGTTGGAGTCATAAAATTAAAAAAATCAATTTTTGCACCCCGCCTCCTTTAGTGGGCGTTAAAGTAACATATTACATGGAGAACTAGTGTAAATATTTAACGAATTGTATTACTTAAGCGTAAATGCTTTAAAAATTAAATTTTTAAGCTTTTATGACGGAGCTGAGACGTTATCCGATCATCCTTTGCACTACTCACACTTTGCCCTCAAATGGCCCTATCAAAAAAATATTTTTTGTTACACTTAATGACCCCAAAAATTGACTTTTTAGTGTTTTATTGCAAAGGTGAGATGTCTCCCCCGCGAGCCCTACCGGAGTGACCCCTACAAAATAGAGTTTTTATTTACTAAGTATTTGGAGAGTATTTAAGTTTCGACCAGGTCGAATATAACGTTCGTAATTCAAATTTATCAAAATAATGCTTTTTATTTGTACGCTTTCATTTCCACTGTATCCCACTGTGCACTACTGATTCTTGTTATTGTAAAACGAATCCTAGATGCAGCAAAGTTGAGTAATTGAAAACAAATTTGAAAATGTAATTATTTTTGTTTCACGGCAACTTTTTCCAGTTACATTTTCAAATTTCGAAATGTCTGGCTAAATATATTTTTGTATTCGTAACGAGATTCTGTTTTAAGTATTTATAGGAAAACTGCCAGTAGCTGCGCTGCAGTAAAACTAACAAAACTTTAAAATTATTATTTACAGCTGGGGAGTTTTTTTTTTAACAATTTTAATTGGGAGAATCTCAAAGTTTATCACAAGGAATTTGTTTCATTTCTCTTCATGGTATCTACAATATTTAAAGTGAAACTCTTTTTAAAATAGAGAATATTGCGTTTAAAGGGCGTGTTAACCGAGTCCTTTGTTTTATTTAGTTTTAGAAAATATGTTTTTCTTTTCAAATATTTTCAGCAACGATTTGTTTTGTTTTGTTTATTTTTTGCTTTTGTTTTTATCAAGTTAAATAAGTGCAACTATTGGTTTGTTATCATGCAGTTACAGTTTGATTTAAAAATCTAAAATATATTTTTCACTTGTTATAAATTTCGTTTTAATTATTCAATTTTAAATCTAACGACTAACTATCACACTCCACTGTTTTGTTTGTTTTATTTATTAATTTTTCTTAGATTTTTCAGTTGTTTTTGTTTTACTTAAAATATTGCCATTGCCCATTTGTTGTTTTTGTTTTAAAATGTAATTTTTTCTTGTCTGTTTTCTTCTTAACAGACCAACTTACAACTCTAATATTGGTTTTAGTTCGTAAATTAAAACTAGTAAAAAAAAATAATTAAAAACTTATTTATTTTAAAATGCCTCTGGCCACTGTAGCTTTTTTAATGTCGCCCACTGTACATTCAGTTTGACTAAATTGCTGTTTATTGCTTGCTTAAGTCGACATTATATACTTACAATGAGCTTTTGTGTCGCATGCAGGAGATGTTGCATTAACATCCTTGTGCATTGGTTGCTATTGATGACTTTTGCTCAGCAAATGAGCATTGAACTCGTAGACATTGTTCAGCTGCTCGCCACATATGTTGCACTTCCAGGGATTACTTTCACAGTGGCAGCCCTTGTGCAGGAAATATAATGTTTCATCGGGAAATTCGATGCCACAAAAGAGGCATGTCAGTATCTGTTTGCGATTTAAGATACCCGAATCACTTTCGGGACCCGTTGAGGTAATCGTGCCATTGCAGATGGGGGTTGACGATGTGGCCGTTCCGCATGTGGGCGTTAAGCTGCTTTGTATCACATTATTATTTTCCATAGAGGCAGCATTTCGGGTAATCCGATTATTGGCTTTGGCGCAAATGCGTCTTTTTAAATCTTCTCTAAGCAGCGACTTTAAAGGTGATACCTGCAAGTGTGCATAAGAAGAAATTGGCATCTGAAAATGACTACTGAAAATTTGCTACGAAGATGTTGCAAGTATGAAATACAAATTTCAAATAATAATATGGGAAAATGTGTTTTAAAGTTCTTGGGTCGTTGATATGAAACGACTCTAATGTTAACCTTATGGCAAGCGTTGCCACATATTTTGGATTCCATCACAATTACCACAACCGCAATAAGATTGATTTGCGGTCGATACTTGATGCTGTTGTTCTCTTCTTCCTCATATTCATTTTTGCAGCATTACCACAAGCGATTAGTTTGAAATTCACCGTCTCGGGGAATCCCCATATTCCCTCTTTTGAACTAAAAATCTCCTTAAACGATTTGAAGAGTTTAAGTAATCAAATTACCTTAATCAGCGATGTTAACCTGGTGTTGGGTGCCGAAAATTCAGACTCGCTGCTGTCACCGCCATTCATGGCATCTCCGTTAATATTATTTTTAATCGTATCCTCGCTGGGAGGCTCCTACGTAACACAATCAATTAAAAATGCTTATATAAAATAAAAAGTATGTTTTCCATGTTGCACATGCAACACTTGCCTGTTTTATTGGTATGAGACTAATGGAAGGTGTTATATGATTCTCATGGTGATGGTGTTTTGGCGATGCTGATGTCAAGGGACCACAGAGAGTTCCACTCGCACTGCTGCTGCTGGTACTTGAAGGCAACGATTTGGCATTACAATCTAAGGGATGTTCCTGTGGTGGCAAACTGCTAATGGTCAGGGGTACAGGTGACTGCATTATGGTATCACGATCCTTCGGCCCACCTCCGGTGCCGCCACCTTCGGCTGTGGCACTTCCTGTTGTGTGTATGGTAGTAGATGCCGATGAAGCTGTTGTTGTTGTTGTGGTGTGACCCTGCAAATCAAATGCACGCAAAACGCATAAGAGCACATTCTCAACGGACGAACGAGAATAGAATGAAGTAGAGGAAGTCAATGAATTTACTACAGACTTAAGAGAATCATTAATATTGGAAGTTTGCTTTACATTGAATATGGCGTTATCCGAGAGGCCATTGTCGGGCAAGGTTGAGATCTCCACATGTGGTGTTAAGAAGTGCATGGGTGGTGTAGCATTCTCCACGGAACGTAGCGACTCGCCGCTGTCGCTCTGGTGGCTGGGCATACTGTTGGCGGCAGCCGAGACTATGGCCGCATTGGAATTGACAGCATTGGCGGCTGCAGCAGCCGCTGCTGCTACGGCATTTAGGCCGGTAGGCACAAAACCGGCAGCAGCAGCGGCGGCAGCTACTTGTGATGCCTGTGACTCCAGAGCGAGCAACAACGACGATGAACCGCCCGGTCCTGGATTATCCAAGTCAATGCCATGTCTTTTAAAAGAGACAAAAATAAATAAAATTTCAGTGATGCCAACTGAAATAAATACCTGTTGAAGAAGTGTATTCTAAGCGACTTCATAGAACCCGCACGATAACTGCACAATGGGCAAGTTTTGACAAGATCATGTTGTCCCACATGTTCATTTTGAAAATGCGCTCTCATGGCTATTTGACGTTGGAAACCACGATTGCAAATCGGGCAATGATACGGCAGCGTTTTCGTGTGTGTGGTAAAATGCTCAGCCAAATGATCTTTGCGGAAGAATCTAAAAGGAAAAGAGAAAAAGAAGATAAGTGGAAAATCCTTTAGGCAAGTGGAAAATCCAGCTGGCACCTTTTTTGGCACACTCTGCATTCATAAGGCTTGACACCGGTGTGCCTCATTTTGTGGCGTCTCATATTTGCACCATTGGAGAATTTCATATTGCAAACATCACATTCAAATACTTTGCGCGACGCCGACTGTGAAGAACCAGATGAAGAATTCGCAGCCGGACTACTGGCACTGCCATTTGCAATGGCACTGGCCACCGCACTATTGGCCGTTACCACACCGGCATGAGGATCTGTCACATTTAAAGCTATTGTTGGCGTTGCTGCACTGACCGGAGTTTGCAGGTTTTCCGGTTCTCCTTCTTCGCTTTTAAGTCGTACCGCTGAACTGGACAGGCATTGCACCACATGCAAGAGCAAAGATGCTCTTGAACTGGTTTCGAAATTCTCGCAGCGTTCACAGCGGAATGTAGTTAGAGATGGTGAACTGGCGTTATTCGTTGATAGATTTGTGGGCGATATACTAACATTGGCGGAGATGGGGGTGTTTTGTAGTTGTGGTAAAAGCGGTTTATTGTCTCCCCCATTGTCTGATGATGATGAGGATTGTTCTTCGGAGCTGTGATGATGCTGTTGATGTTGGTGCTGCTGGTGATGATGTTCCTTGAGACTGCGCAGGGCATGAGCGTGCGACGCCAATGTATTGTGATGTAGCAACGAGGCTGTTGTTGACATGTCTACAATGAGTCCATTATCTTTTAACGAAATATCCATCTGACCGGCAGAACTCATGGTGTCGGTCATTTTCCTAAAAACAAAGTAATATAAAAAGGACATTTAATGACAAAGTATTTTTTATTAGAGACGGCTACTAATTGATTTGCGCAAATAAAAATCATAATTTTTTTTTTTCAAAGCTAAAAATGCCACAAGCCTCAGTTAAACGTTCACTTTTAAATTGCTTATAACCATTTGGATGAATCTCTTCTAAGTTGTTGCCCCTTGGACTTTTAAATCCATTTACATTTTTATTGCAAAAATTTATTATCTGCTTTATTGGTTTATTACTATTTTATAGGCGATTGCTTGAGAACGTCAGTTCATGAATTTGGGAAATGAAAAATTATGTCAATAATTAACAGTAATTTTTTTTTTCAAAAGTTTATTGTTTACAAAGTTTATGTAACTGCAAAATTTTAACTGTTTATGGCCAGAGTTAAGTAAGATGGGCACTCTATTGCCAACGATAACATGCAGCTATTGTATAAAAGTTTGAATAATATAATAATTGTTGTTGCTGTTTGATTAAATTAATTATTTACATTGTGCATATCTACAGAAAAATACCTCTCAAGCCATATATTTTTCTTCAATATATATGAACGATAAGATAGTTAAAAGTGTACCACAAAAATTTGCGTGGCGTATATACGATTTTTTGAGTATAAATGAAAGCAATTATTTGAATAAATAATATGCCAATAATCACTAGAGCTACGGAAAACTAGTGTTTTATGTGTCAGTGCTATTACTACAGGCCGACAAATTTGAATTTGTACTTTTTATTACACAAATTTATGAAATCGTTTCATATATAAAAATTATGTTTGATCAAAGCCGTTTATATGTTTAGAACTACTTAACGATTTTGATTTAATTCTTCTGATTAGCATTACTGTATGGTCGTGTTAGTTGTTGTCGACCTGTTTCAGTGACAAAGGCTGACAAAGGCATGGCACTGTTCACTGAAGAATTACTGGCAGGGATCGACACCATCATGTACTAAAAAGAGTACAGTGACAGCACCCTCCTTTATCGGCCATGTAGCAAAAATTCGCCGGCGAAATAGAGGTTAAAATTTCTACAGATATTTTCTATCTCCTCATTTTTCTTCATATGTTATATCAAGACTATCCTCGCATATCTAGTTTCGGCGCAAGGCAGCCGATCCAATGAGTATTAAAAAAAATTTAGTCGACTATTGATTTAGCTAAGCAAATCGTAAAGCTGAAAGTCCATACCATCCGTTCTATGCGTTGTTGCGTTTTATGCGTTTCTCAAAAAGTAGATTCAGAGTAATTGTATGTGACAAGCTACATAGCAAACCGCGCGGAATGCATAGATGCATAGAACGGATAAAGTAGGTTTAATTTCTACTTTTCCTTGCGTCGCACGCAAGTTGAGAAAATATTTAAGTGGTGGATTACTTTTTCTTTCTCTCTTGTCATGGTGAAATAAATATATTTATTTCACCATGGTTTTTTATATTAAACATAAAAAAAGGTGGGCGTATAAAAAGCTTTGCATGTAACTTGAATTTATAAACGCATAGAATGCACAGAAAGTATGAAACGCATATGCATAGAACGGATGGTATGGACTTCCACCTTAAAAGGCCGGGGCACATAGAATCCGTTATACGTCGCCTTTTTCAACTGACAACTGAGTTGAAATACATGCTTTCTTCTGTGAGTTGTCACATTCAGTACTTGTGCGTCAACGCAGAGTACGAAAGTTGGCCAACTTTTGACGTACGTTGAATACTTGGACAGACATCAGTAAGTTTTTCAAATTGTTTTAATTAATTTTTTTGCATTGTGTGTTCAGGAAAAATAAAATATTACAAAAAATATTTAATAAAATAAATAAATTTAAGTTAAATAAATAAAATGGATAACAAACAACTGATTTAATATCCGTTTGTCCAAAAGGTGACGCATAACGTATGACGGATTCTATGTGCCCCGACCTTTATTGATAGAAATGAACTTCAGTTGTATAGCTTAGCCATAAACCTATGATCTAAGCAATTTAAATAATTTATTTGTTAAGTTTTAGCCCAGCCCACATATTCTGTATCTATTTTTCAATGTCACGTCAAAAGAATACTACAAGTAGAACACTTGTGTACCCAGTTTCTTCATCAATTGACAATTTTGAACAGTATATCGGTAAAGTCAAGGCCTTACAGAATATTCACGTCCTGTCAGAAGTGTAGGTAAGTGTCCAGCTTTACATATCGTCTTGACATGACGTTGATAATTAGTTACGGAAGAAGGGGTACTGAACTATTAATATAATACAAAATTAAATCAAGTTACCAGCCTTTAATTTCGTTAGCAGCAACTAAAAATAAACTGTAAACTCAGATTTCATATAAAAATTTTCAAAAACTCAAAATACTGCGCAAAGTTTTCAAATGGCCATTATATTCTACTAAAACTTTTTAAATCCACTAAAAATCTCATTACACTCATGAAAATGATCTATTTGAAATTACAATTTCAGTTTTGACCCCAAAATATTAATGCAGAAAAAGAAACCAGAACACACAACACAGCCAACATTTAATTGATCCGGTTTGAAATGGAATAGAACAAGACTGGGATTGCTTTCACTAATTTCTTTTGAGGTGTGTGAAATTTGTTCCATTTTGCAATGAGAATATTTCTCAATACAAAACCGGTCATTTATTTCTTCGTTAGCAGACTTTGCCAAACTGGCTTTAATTCTTGCTGGTTGCAAGACCATAAAAAACAAATGATAATATGTGCTCATGCACATTTACGAGTGTGTATATATATGTGTGTGTGTGTACATGCATTAATATTATTAAAGTTACTCAATTCCATTAGATACAAAAACCCATTAAAGCCAAACATCAACCGTAAAAAGCAACAACAATAACAAATGGCCAAGATTGCAACACAACAAGCACATCTTTTTTCTTTTTTTTTTTGAAGCTCAATTTTATTTTTCGAAACACGTCTATTTTCGCAACACAAAATCTGTTTGTTCAATAACTTCTATATGCACAAAAGTGCGCGCTTCACACGACTGCTTCTAATGCCAAAACAACAAACTACAAAAAAAATAAAAATAAACCTAAAATATTAAATTGAAAAACAAAAAAAAAATTCTTTAAGTTCATCCCCTCTTGCAACACAGCCCCGCACTTGTTTCAGCAAGTGTTTTGGTAACCACCTGATGGCATACAAAAGAAAAAAAAATAGAAAAAAAAACAAACGGCTCACAGAGTCAATGTTCAAAGGAGCTTTGCTGCAGCTAAGCAGTTGGTTAAGACATCTGATTCGCTCAGTCAGCAACAGTGACTGCGGCTTTGCCTACTTGTACCATGTCTACAATGTTGTACAGGGTTGAGAAATCATACGAAACTAGTTTACGACTGTCAAGCAAAACAGCAGACAGACTAATGGACGGACAGACAGACAGTCAGACAGACAGTCAGACAGACTACCAAAATAACAAATGATTTACTTTTGCGGTTTCTTTGTATGATTCTGACTTCTGCATGCATGAATGACGTGCATACAAAATGTATTCATGCATGCTAAACAACCAATTATTACATTAAAAACGAACATTGTCGCTGTAACGTTGAGAGCAAATAGCAAATGGCCATGTGTGTGGTTTATGGAAACAGGGTGCCCAACTCGGTCTTATTTACTAAAGTGGGTGTCATATATACAAGTGTATATATATTTTTTTTACATAAATAATTTTTTCTAGTCTTTTTGATTGCTCGCAGCTAGAGATGTGCAAATGCCGTGACTTTTTCGTGTCACGCGTGATATTCGTATAATATTCACATACTCAAAACAGACGATTTTTTAATTTTTGATAAGGAAATTATATGTATATGTACATACACACATATCTATGTGCTATAGAGATACTTGCTCCCACGCACAAGAACAATATTACTGTGAACGTGAGCGATTTTGCAAAATTGTTACCATCGTGCGTGAAAGCACTTTGGTAAAAATAATGCGTTCGTGAGCGTGTGGGATCGTGACCGCATTGAATCTTGCCGCTCGTGAGACTGCGTGAAATAAATTTGAGTTTCGTGATCGTGAGCTTAATTTTACTCACGCGCACATCTCTACTCATAGCCTTATTTAGCTACAAAACACAAATTCGGAAGTACATCTCACAATAAACCGAATTGATAGCATTTAATCACGTAAATATTTTTAACTGGAAACGGCAATCGGCACAGGACCCCTCGCATTATGTCGGATCTAAAAAAGAAAATAAACTGACAATGTTGAGATAACGAATGGAGAAACAAGATAATTAGAGAGGGAGAGAGCCATTTTTTTTTTTAATTTTTGCAATTGGCGGTTACACTACTACGCTATTTAATACATGCTAATGCCAATTGAGTGCGGATTCGAATCCGTGATTTTCGGCTTCGTAGTCCATGCCAGTGGTGTCCAAAATTTAAGACGAGAATGTAATAATGGGTATTAATATTAATAAGTTGAGAGGGCTACCCAGCAAACACAAACACTTAAATGTACGCAACTCATTTTGTTTTACTCTTTTGAGCAAAGAAGTTTTAAATTAAAAAAGTAAAATTTTCACACAGAGAAGTGGAAGAAAAGAAACGAGGATCATTGACGACTAAATTAAGGACCGTAATAATGTGTGTTCTTAATGCTTTAATTTCCACAATAGCGGCATTGACGCCAATGGCCTACGCCTGAAATATTTCTGGCAACACTTTTTAGATATCTTGGTCATTTTGTTATCAAATATTTTTATGCCCTCCAAAAAAGAATTGGAGGGTATATTCACTTTGTAAGACCCCATAAAGTATATATATTCTTGATCAGTGATGACATACATATATGTCATCACTGATCTGTTGAAATCACGTTTCAGTCCAAACGAAAAGTGTCAGACCCTTGAAATTTAGTATAAATACATTTTGAAGTGTAGCACAGGTCAAGTTCGTAAATGGACTGAATCGGGTCAGACGGAAAAAAGTTCCCCTAAGAAATACTAAACCAACCCATAAAAAACAACATAATTTTTAAAGTGTATTTTGTAATTTTGTTAAGCAAAAGATAAATTTTTATGTCAAGACATTGAATTTAGGCCCAAAATGTTGAACTTGCAGCCAGACAATGCATTTTCGGAACCCGCCTCCTTTAGTGGGCGTTGAAATAACATAATACATGGAAAAATTGTGTAAATCTTTAACAAAATGTGTAATTTAAGCCTACGTTTCTTAGAAATTATATTTTTAAGCTTTTATGACGAAGCTGAGACGTTATTTGATCATCCTCTGCCCTATGCCCCCTAAATGACCCTATAAAAAAATATTTTTTTTTGCACTATATAACCGCAAAAATTTACTTTTTAGTGTTTTATGGCAAAGGTGAGATGTCTCCCCCACGGACCCCCCTGGAGTAACCCCTACAAAATTGAGTTTTTATTTAGTCCATATTTGGGAGGTATTTAAGATTCGATTATTTTTATTATTATTAGCCTACTGACACCCAAAATAGCACACTAAATAATAATAGGTGGTTCTCAGTAGTTTTTTTGTTACTATCTTAAAATATATGACTTTATGACTATCATTTGAATATCCCAAATAATTTAAGAAAATTATGATTTCAAAAATTTTTTTTGTTAGGCGGTTTTGTATGTCAGCTAGAGTCGCAAATAGACATTGTGGAAAAAGGTGCAAAACAAAACTCCAACATGTAATAATAAACAGCCAAAAAGCTTCCTTTTGAGGTAACGTTTACACCCATCACCTCAAAAGATAATTTTTCCAATTTTCGACTTTTATAGAATTTTATTTCCGGCCATGGAAAAATATTTCGTGAAACTATGCATTAAGCAGGCAAAGCAGTTACACACGCATATTTCCAACAAAATATTAAGGGAAAATATTGAAAAATTAAAATCTTGTTTCCCTTGTGCGTTGAATTGTATGTCATATTTAATTCTTTCGGAATAAAATATTACAAACCTTGGACTAATAAAAAGCACTTTTGTTTAAATTTATTCCTATGTTACAAAAAATTTAATAAAAATAAAAATAAAATATAATGTATAATAACATCTAAAGTTACCCACATTCCATTCCTTTTCAAACATTTTACAATTTAATAAGAAAAAAGTCATTGTATGCTCATGCATGGGTGTGTGAGTGTGTGTGTGTGTGTGTGTGGATGTGTATAGTTGAGCTCATTATGCTAAATTTGGAACGCATCCAATTAACATTGAATATTGGGTCAAAGCAACTTTACAGCAATAATAACAACATAAGAATCTATAACTAAACGCTCCAAAAAACACGTTACCAGCATTTGAAATCATGAAATGCAGACAGATTTATGAGTTAAAGGTGTTACACATAAGTACATACATACATACACACATACATATGTAACTCTGCTATTGGATCTACTTTATAAGAAAATGTATAACAACAACAACAAAAATACATACATTAATACAACAAAAATACATACATTAATAAAAACATTAATCCATACTTCTGTACATATCCGTAAAGCGTAAAAAAACGTGTGTCTTCTTATCATGTGTTTTTTTTTTTTAATTTTTTTATTTTAGTAGGTAGATTAGTGAATAAATTTAAAGATATTAAAAAAACACGCACTATTCTGTTTGTTCAAGGTGCAAAAATTTATCAAAGTGAACCCACTGAAACAGATAAAAGCAAAAAAGTGGAACAAAAATCAAAGAATTCGAAAATTATTGAATCTTTGCCGTGTTTTATACAAACATTTATTTTTTTAAAAGGGAACAACAACCTGTCTTCAAATTGTACTAAATAAAGATACACACGACTACATAAAAACTTACATACAAGTATCACAGTGATAGTTTTTTAAGTCACTCTGTTCGTTAGAAGAAGAGCTCTTTGGGATTGTTAAGGATTGATTTAAAAGAGTTGATGGAAAATTTAATAAGCGATTAATATATTACATAGAATATTTAATTAAAAAATATATTTTATATCTTTTTTTTTATCTAGGACACATGAATTATATATCGATCAGGTTCTCATGAAATAAATTATAGTTGGAAGTGTTGTACAATAAATACATGCACTTTTGGAATTTAAAACGAACTAATAAATATATTTAAAAAATATGCATATCTACATATATTTATGAATTTATTCATCATGTGGTTTGCTTTGTATTTCTCTCAGTGTAACTATTTAGTGTATGTCATATTATCTATACAGATATTTTATGTTTCGCTTTTGAAATGATTTAAAACTTCCAACACAAAGCGCATCTTAACGAAGTCATTGGGTCAAGTTTTTAAGGCCAACTAGGTCACTTTATGAGGATGATACTAAAAATACAACATTCACACGACACGCACACACCACCAACTTGTTTCTATTCCTACAAGAAACACCAAAGTTTTTAATCGTATGGATAGAAAACTGAAGCCAAAGAAAACAACCAAACATAAAGAAAATCAAACAAAGTATGTAAAAAAAAATAAATAAATCACATACTCGTATGTATATTTAAGTATGCGTGTATGTGCATATGGCTGTATATGAAAGAGTTGGTTAAAGGGAAACTGAATGTGCATATAAAAATATTTGGTACATTAGACCGGCTCAAAAAAAAAGTGGCTAAAAGTGGGTTTTGTCAACGTTCTCAAATAACAAATTGATGGCAATCATCATGCACTGGGTCTTGTTTGAAAACAAATACTTCACAATAGCAAATATAGTGTGTATTACTACAAAACAATTCACAATAGCAATCTATTGGGAATGAGAATATACGTTGTCTTCCGAACAGTGTTACCGTTGACAAATTTAAAAATATAGAAAAAGTGCCAATATATTTTCCAACAAAAAGAAAAAACAATATTAATTTATTATTTATTAAGCTCCAGGTCGTTTTTTATATAAAATTATTTCTATTTTATTTTATTATTCAATATTTCGTCAACAATTTTCTTGTTTAATAAAGACACTTAAATTTTATGCAAAATTTTTTAATATGAAATTTTTTTTTGTAAATTTGGCTTTTATTCTCTACTGCAGAAAATTTATGATTTATATTGAAAAATTGCAAATATGCTACTAAACTGAGTTCCACTAGTATAGTATTATTTTTATTATTTAAAAAACATTTTTCTTAGTCTGCTTTAAACTTTTATAAAAAAAAGTTCCCAAATAAAAATTTTATTTTCGACTTAGTTTAACACGTTAAAACTCTCGGTACATATTTTTAAAATTATAAGCCCATTCAGTAATTTTTCATGTTTATTACAACAAATATTTATAAATAATTTTATTAAAACGAGTGAGCATGAATCATATTATAGTGTTGAACAACAATTGTAAAGTTACAATTCAATCGTGCTGTTAAATAAAAATTATAAAAAACCACAAAATGTCAATTATTGTGCGAAAGTATTTTTAAAGAAACCAGCAATATATATAAAAATAGTTTTCCATATTTACTATTTTCCAATCGCTTACTACTCATCCATGCATTTGTTTTATTTCGTTTCCATATTTAGTATCTACTTAAGGGATGTGAAAATGTTCTATATTTCCTCGATAATTAGTTACAAAAATATTAATTTTTCAAAAAGTATTCCATTTGCATTTTGCCTTATTTGCATCTGATCAACAACAAATTTCAAATGTGGCATGAATTGAAAAACAAAATTTATTAATTATGTCCTATTTTCACGTACGTGTACTGTTCGAATATTTAAAATTAGGGTCATATGACCAAAACAAAATTATTTTAAAATTTCCACTAGAAATATGCAACACATATAAATTCTAATATATGTGATATTTTTTAGATTAAAATGTGTAATATTTAACACAATTTAAATTCTTTTTTAAAATTTTATTTTTAATAAAAAAACCGAATGTCCTTTGTAGCTGGTGATCTATTATCTAACTTTATCATAAATCATTTTTATATTAAATTTAATTACGATTGAAGGGCTAATTGTTAGAAAATTTGTTTTAAATTCCGGAAGACACTAAGGAAACTCAACATCAGTTTTAATTATCCAACTTGCACAGCACAACAACTGTTTTCGAAAGCCGCTACACTTTCATCATCAGTATTCATGTGTATTTCTATTCGTCCCCATTTATTAGGTAGCTTATTTGAATATGATAACATTTTTTATTTACACCAATTTTATTAGGAAATTACATACGAGAACTGTATACGGCTTTATGTTCCATTGAGTTAAATAATTAGTCCATATGTAACAAGTAAGCACGTTATATTCGACCGGGTCGAATCTTAAATACCCTCCAAATGTTTAGTAAATAAATACTCTATTTTGCAGTGGTAACTCCGGGAGGGGCCCGAGGGAGACATCTCACCTTTGCTATAAAGCAGTGAAAAATCAATTTTTGGGGTTATTAAGTGTAAAAAAATATATTTTTTGATGGAGTCACTTAGGGGCAAAGTTGGGGGGAGGGTAGTGCAGAGCAGAACATTTCAGTTTCGTCATAAAAACTTTAAAATTAAATTTTTAAGGAATGTAGGCTTAAATTATACAATTTGGTAAATATATACACTATTTTTCCATTTAATGTTTGACTTCAATGCCCACAAAAAAAGGGGGCAGGGTCCAAAAACGGATTTCTCTGATTTTCTGGCTGCATGTTCGACGTTTTGGACCGTCTTTGACTGTAAAAATTATGTTGCTTTTAGAGGTTGGTTTAGTTCTTTTTAGGGGAACTTTTTCCCTTTGGTCCGATTCAACCCCAACCCATTTAAGAACTTGACCTGTGCTTTCCTCCAAAATATCTTTATGGGGTCTTAGAGGGATATTCCACTGCGTTACACACAAAATGGCGAAGTGAATATACCCTGCAATTCTTTTTTTGGAGGGTATAAAAAGGATCACATTTTTCAAAAGAAAATGAAACTATTTTTTCCCAAATTTAAGGGCCATCCTAATGTATATGTGCACACATACATATGTATGTATGAATATGTATTAAAGTGTATATTCTGTAAGTAAATTAGGACTAGTTTTGCATTTTTCTCATACTGTTTCATTTTTACTTATTTTTAGTGTGGTTTTGCTTCTTCTTGGTACACAAGTGAACCCTATTTTTAGAGCCAAAGCAAAAAGCCAATAATGGGGTGACGGGTAAGTCCCACATACATTTGTACACCTTGATATGCACACATGTCTTCAAAAATATAATTTTTTTTTTAAATATCATCACAATCTTTGTCATCATCAAATGCAAGACGCACACAAACACACTCACACATAATGATATACCCAGCAAACACACATTTGATGTTTTAATAGGCAGTATAAATGTGTTTGTTGGATAAAAGAATGCACAAGCGCACACAGTTGTAGTCTTTCAGGGCTGCCAAGTTAAGAAAACAAGATACAATAAATTATGAAAGCATAAAAAAAAGAAAAATTTTAATTTTTTAAATATGTAAGTATGTATTTAGGTTAAATGATATTATGTAGGCTAATATGCATATATAGTATATGTGTATGTGTGCACATATATTATTATAAAATAAATAAATATGAGAAAATGTCATTCCTTATTCTTGTAGGGCGAGTTGTACTCGTCTTGTGTATATTAATTTGTTTATGATTCATGCTAATTTACTTCGGATTGCTACATATATGATTAAATCTAATTTAATAACCATTGGCTGCATAAACCTCAAGTTCAAAGCAGTGACGACATAAAATATTGCCACTAAATATTCGTTATTCATTTTGGCTTTTTACGTTTGATGTTAAATTCTTAGTAACCGAAAGTGTCATTCCAAAAAACTTTTGTATGCAAAAAGAAACGGGAATTAGAATTATCATTAAAAAATTTATTTATTATGTACATTCAGGGCAAATTAATTTTGCAAATACAAATAACAATATAAAAAGAACTGAAAGCTCGATCAATTGCAAACATATAAAAATTTTGAAACATTTGCTTTATTCCACATGATATCATTTCTATGACTTCCTTTGCTAATATTTTAGTGTGTTTCTATGAAATTGTTTGTGTTAAAATATGTATTTCAGGATGTCGGAAGAAAGAAATTGCATATTAAAATTTTAAATATTAAATTTGTACGAAAGAAATAATTCTTTATTTAAAAAATAATCACCCCTATCGTGAATAAAAAGTAGAATTTTTTTTCACTTGAAATTTTTATTTCACTCGAAGAGAAAAATAATATCGTGAGTTACCCGTGAAAAATTATTCCCGCTATCAGTTCTCAGTGAATGTAAAAACGAAAAGATGAAAACAACATGAAAAATCAAAGAAATTTGTTTTGCAAAAATTTGCATTTATGTAATAATTAAAAAAAAAACTATAAAAAGAATGGCTAAATATTTAGTAGTAAAATAATTTGGATACATTTTGGAAACCGAACAACACAAATTAAAAATATTATTAACCTTTAGAATTGAAGGAGGCAATTGAATTCTTGCAAAAATATCAGTTTATGTCTTATTAAGGGATCTTGCCCCTAAAATAAAATTTGTAAACTCTAATATTCGAAAAATACTTAAATTTGTTACTCTATTCTCTACCAAAAACTAAGTGAATAAATTAGAGGGAAAACTGAAAAAACTCGCGGGAAAAAATCATTCACGATAAGGAGAATTTAATTTTAGCATGAAATCATTCACGGGGAATTTTTTCATGATTGCAATTTTAGGGAAAAGGGAAACATTTCGAGGGAAAAATGATTCATGATAGGTGTGAATAATTTTTTTAAAATGTAGAGAATAGGTATACTTTTTTTTAGAGAAAATAATTCATATTGCAGCACTAAAAAGGGGAAATTTTATATAGAGTTTGAGTTATATGCACACACATATATTTAGCAGAATGATAACGATATTTAATAGAATTGTCTCAATGAAATCAATAACAGCAACAACCCGTTTGAACCTCTTCAAAATTTCACTTTTCATCCTAATTTTCAGCACTTGAACACGGTACACGAGCAAACAACAGAACTCATAAATGTGTAAATACAAACGTATCCAACAAACACATGCACATTTCCTACATTTTAATATCAAACTCACCTACTTGCAGCTCTGAATACATGTGAATTTTTATTTTTTAGGTAACAATGCTAAGCGGTCATTTCACCATGACCTGTTTTTACGATTTTGCTTTTATATTATTTTAATTTAGTTGTACGTACGCAAGCAAATCCAACACGATGAAATAATTGGCAAACAGCAACACCAAAGCTAAAAAATTTAAAGATTTGTAACAGCAACACCAACAACAGCAACAATTAAGTTATGACGAGAACTAATTTTACATCAATATTATTAAAGCAAGTGGGGAGAGAAAAGAAATACTAGAAAAACAGCATACAAATAAAAATACAAAATGGGAAAAACCAACAAGATATTAGTTGCCCACCACACATCCCACAACCGTCTAAATATATAAATGTATACTTAGTTACAATATGAATTTGTTGTAACAAAAATACCTACAAACAATTGCAACAACAATAATAATGTCATCAACTAAATGTAAAGCGATGAAACAATTTGCAAAAACAGAAGCACAGAATCGAGCGAATGTGTTTGTGTGTGTGCCAGTGTGAATATGCCACACACAACATGTGCCAACAACATGTAATAAACACAATAAAATCAGCAACAAAATCAAAAAGACTTCTTCTTCAACAACAATAACAACAGCAGCAACGACAGAAAAGCATTCGAACCCATACCAGAGACGACAACAGCAACATAAAAAAATAAAAATAAACAAAAAAGGCCGAGCAAAGCAACACGAAACCACTTTCCACGATATGACATACTTTGGCTACACTACCTTCATGTGCGAGTGTTTTCTTGTGTTTATGTGCTCCCAAAGATAGAAAGTGGAACAGGAATTACCTTCCCCCCCTCTCTCCCAAACAACAACTGACATATCAATGCCATCAGAGTAAAGCAACAACATCAAATCGTACATAAAATGAAAACAGAAGAACTATACGCCAACGTTATGGCACGATGATTTCATGCTGCTGCAGATTTATTTTTTCTCTTTTTCATTTTGAAATTTTCATTCTGTATTTTATTGCGAAACAACACTTGCCACTAAAAAAATACTAAAATCGGCAGTCGCTATACCAGACACATTGTCTGTTTGTCTCTCTGTCTGTCTATCTGGCGGTTTGCTAGCAAGTCAATTGGACTGTTGTTCGATCTGTATGAAATATTTTCACACTTCTTGCCAGTTTGTCTACTGTCTGTCAGTCAATTACAGAAATTTTTGTGTCAGTAGCAGTAGAAAAAAAAACGAAAAGACACACACACACACACATACATGCAATAATAACACAGACATGTACAACAAAAATGGGAGCAAATTACTTAAGTCAGCGGTGTGCTTAATGCGGCCAAACTTAATGGCATTGTTTGCTAATATTCATTCTATGTTTATTTTATGTCGGTGGTAATGGTTGCATGGAACTCTACCTACTAACTTACTTGCAAACAAACATTGGTGGTGAATAGAGAAAACAAATGCACACACACACACACATGAATTTACTAAAAGAGCGCGAGTGGATATTACAATTATTAGAGTTGCCAGCTGACTTTTTTATAATTGTGCAGTTTTTTTATAAGTATGAATGACGATCATAACGCAACTTAATTATCAGGGTTTCCTTATTTAATATTCACCTTTGAAAGTTATTAACCGATATTTTTATACCCTCCAAAAAAGTATTGGAGGGTATATCCGTTTTGTCATTCCATATGCAACGCAGTGAAATATGCCTCTAAGACCCTATAAAGTATATATATTCTTGATCAGTGATGAAATGTAAGACGATGTAGCCATGTCCGTCGGTCTGTGGACCCTTAAAATTTGGTATAAATAAATTTTGAACCTGTGCTAGGTCGAGTTCATAAATGGGCTGAATTGGACCAGAGAGCAACAAGTTCCCCTAAAAAGAACTAAACCAACCTCTAAAAAACTACATAATTTTTACCGTTTTTTTTTGCAATTTTGTTAAGTAAATAATTTATTTTTATGTGAAAGAAGATCTAAAGCGCTGAAATTGCAGCTAGAAAATAAACAAATTAAATTTTTGGGCCCCAACCCCTTTAGTGGCCATTTAAATAACATACTACATGGAAAGATAGTGTAAATATTTAAAAAATTGTATAATTAAAGCCCACATTATTTAAAAATTAAATTTTAAATCTTTTATGACGAAACTGAGATGTGCTCTGATCTTCCTCTGTTTTACCCTCTCTCCACATTTGTCTCCTAAATGACCCTATCAAAAAATAATAACTTTCACTTAACACCAAAAATTGTAACACCAAAAATTTACTTTTTAGTGTTGAGATGTCTCGCCCACGGCCACTCCCGGAGTAACCCCTACAAAATAGAGTTTTCATTTACTAAACATTTGGAGGGTATTTAAGATTCGACACCGTCGAATCTTGGCATTGCTTAAAGTAGTTTCAATAGTCTGACAATAGTTTTTTACAAAATAATATTAAGCTCGCATTTTCTCATTACTTGCACTGAATTTATAATTTTCAATTACTTTTTGATAGGAGCAGTATATTTAGATATCTTGGCATTAGAAATGAGAATTTCTAGTATCTAACATAATATAAAAGTGACGCTTGACTAAACGTATTACCAGTTGTAATATTTTTTAACGACCAAAATATCAGTTACACACTAAAAATATTTTTGCTGTTTAAGGCATGATATTCTCTTTTTATTTTAATTTTTTTTTTCTCTTCTACACGATTACTATGAACTAATTTTTTCATATTAGTAATTACATGCGACGATTTCTACAATTATTTTTCTGAGATCTATATTATTTTTATAGAGATCTAATAATTATTTGTTTTAACCAGGGACCGGAATGGTTATAAGTTTTATTTATTACATTTTAATTATTATTTTCTGAGTTTTATTTTTTTCCTCAAATAATAAATCTTATTTTTTATTTATATATATATATATATATATATATATATATATATATATATATATATATATATATATATATATATATTCCTCAGAAAATAAGGAGTTATTTTTTTATTTTCAGAAAATAAAAGTTATTTCTTAATATTTATTTATTCTTTGGAAAATTAAAATTATTTCTTGACTTTTATTTATTCCTCAGAAAACAAAAGTTATTTCTTAATTTTTATTTCAGAAATAAATTTTCTTAATAAGTTATGTAAAAAAGTCCTTACAATAATAGTGTAACATATCAAAATTATGTAGAATGTATGTGAATACCGAATAACTTATAAATGCTTACGGTAACTCTATGCATCCAGCACAGTTTTGGCTCCCTATGTAGCGTCAAACTTTGGTATTTTCAAATTGTTCTTAATAAAATGCAACACATACACTCATCTAGCTAGTTCAGATAGATATTTTACATAAATATACACATACATGCATACATACATACGTACATATAGGATGTTATGAACTTGTTCCCTTTGCAATCGTTGAAAGAAATCTGCAAATAGCCAGAAACTAGCAAATGCTCTCTTTCTTTACTTCTTCCAGTCCTACTCCTCCACCTTGTCAAACACACACACATGCACACACTCCCAATCAAAACAAAGTCGATGTTGCCGTTGTTGGTTGGGTATATTTAATGAATGCACTTGCAAGCAGTCAGTTAACGTATGTAGGTTTTCTTGTTTTTGTTCTTGTTTTCTACATCAAGTGCAATAACAATTTCATGTATGCAATTTACTCTCGTTTCACGCTCCCATACATTTTTTTTTTTATAGGTATTATTATTTATTTTATTTTTTTTTTATTATTTAGCTTTTGTTATTGTTGGCCCCCATATGCGTAGTGGAGCATGTGTGCAAGTGTGTATTTTAAAGTTAAATAAAAAGATGGTTTCAATCGTGCTTGTGTACTCGAGTGATTGAGTTTAAGTCATGAAGAGGGCGACAGGTGTACAGTGGGGTTTATTTTGTTGACCTAATTCTTCTCTTCATCAAATATTTTTGCTGTCACTTTTTTCTCTTTGTAGTTGTTATTAGTGTTTTTTATTGTGCTCATTCTGTAGCACTGAATATGAGAGTGTTTGTAAAATTTTATTGATAGGACGGGGGAGAAGATTTTGAAAATGTGGTAGGTTAGGTCCAACCAACACGAAATATATACTCAAACCCACACACACACACACACACTTATTCTACGTAATTTAGATCGAATGGGAACCACAAGAACACAAGCACATGCACAAGTTAAACTATGACAATTTAATGCATTTCATTTTTGCATTGAGAAATTGGGATTTTCTTAATTTTACAAAACTGTTTGCTTTTCACTTATTCTACATTCTTTCTAGATTGACACACATCCGTTTTTGTTAATTTTTTTTTAAATTGTTTCGTATATTTCGTTTCATTTTTATATATATTTTTTTCATACCACTCTTCTTTCTGGTTCCTGATTATCCACGGAAAATTGTTGTAAATTACTTTGCCGAAGCTTTGCGAGCTTCAGTTGTTTGACGTTTGGAAGTGTAACCGACTCTGGAATGCCGATGGCCATGACGGCAGCTGTTTGCTTGCCAGCTTGCTTGTTTTATATGTTTGCTAAATACAATAAAGTGTGGTAGGTTTGTTTTTGCTATTGTATTTTTTATTTGAGTTGTTATATTTCTTGCTCTCTTTTGCCACATTTTATTAAACACACCTCGTATCGTGGACTTTACAATTATATGTAGTGACAGTTGGCAAAGCAAGAGAACATTGCCGTCATCGCATCAGTTTTAGGAACGGACATAGGGAAATTAGGTCAACAGTTTTGGAGTGGGTTCGCAAACACACTGCCGACTAAACAAAATGATTGATAAGTAGCGGACGCATTGATAGCAGCGCCACCAAAATTAGCTAAATGTTGTAAAGTGTTTATATTTTGTCATAAGCGGCAGCATTATCATGTGTTTTTGAAAAGACCTATACAAATTGTAGCAAAATTATCTCTATTTCATTTTCAGTTTCTACTAGCGACAAAGAATACAAAATTGCCCAATTTACAATCTGTTGCAGAAGTTGCTCAAATGCTTTTAGCAATTTCTCGGAGATATTCTTCAATATTGGATTTCGGTGCGACAACTGTTGTGGGCTTGTCATTACAGATATGAGCCTTAATATAGTCCCACAAAAAATATGCTAAAGACGTTAAATCGAGCAATCGGCCAATCTGCCGGCTCAAAACGTGAAATATACTGTTCACCGCACACTCCTCTCCATTTGGCAATTGTTTTTGCAATTTGTGTGGCAAGTGACACCGCCTTGTTGAAACCACATGTCAGCCAAGACCACCTCTTCCATTTTGGAAAATAATATTTTTTTAATCATCGTTTCCCATTCACAATAGCGTTCTTGCCTTCGTCGCCTTTGAAAAATAATGCTTCTGGTCTATAATACACACCAAACAGTGCATTTTCCATCTGATTTTCACAGCAAATAGGTTAATTTTACTTGTTTACGTATCCATTCAGCCAGAAATGAGCTCGTTGCACTCTTTTAATATCTCCTATCGTTTTTCGCTTGTAAGCCGATTTATGGTTAAATTATAGACCAAACTGAACATGTTTAATAGTAACATGTTACACGAAAACAGCTGAGCTCTCTAAAAACAGTGTTGCCAAGAAGGAAGTTGCTAAAAAATCATCCTTTACTATGGAACTGTTCTCTATAAGTCCCCGTTTACACTTGCAATTTTTGTTGCAGCAATTTTTGAGTATTTAGTGAGGAAGAGCGAGAAAGGAATACAAATGTTATATATTCCTATTTCAGCATTCTCACACAAAATAAGAATTGCTACAACAAGAAAATTCAAAAATATCTAATTTACAAAAAATTAGTGAGCCAGCATGAAAATAAACAAAAGTACGTCTTCTTTTTTTTTATAACTCGGACCAGCACTCAGGGGATGGCCCCTACATATGTATATGTACATAGGGCACAGTA
Organism: Linnaemya tessellans; assembly: GCA_951800035.1. NCBI lineage: Eukaryota > Metazoa > Arthropoda > Insecta > Diptera > Tachinidae > Linnaemya > Linnaemya tessellans. The sequence goes on along the minus strand of OX637534.1, from coordinate 116,259,728 downwards.
TTGAGAGGACAGATGAAGAAAAATGAGAAGACAGAGACGTTTTTGTACCTATTAGAACCTTTTTACTTCGCCGGCTAATTTTTTGCTACAAGGCCGACGTAGGAATGTGCTGGTCCTCTGCTCTTTAGTACATGATTGTATCCGTCGCTGCCAGTTATGTTCAGTGATCAGCGGTATGCCTTCATCACTGAAACATTCTTACAACAACTAACACAACCATGCACTAATGCTGATCAGAAGAATTCGACACCATATTCATGACTGATCGCGGAGTTGAACTCAAAACCCTCCGATTCATAGACTCTGGTTATTATTTTCAGCCAACAGCAGCCTCCCTTTTTACTACAAATATTTAAATATTTTTACGATTTTGCAATCGTAAAAACTCATTTCTGATATTGAGAAATGTTGAAAGTACTTTGCCGGGCAACAACGAACACCAAAAACCTGATCATGTAGGATATCTAAAATAGTTGCAGTAATTTTTCCGGTTTTGCTATTAATTGCTATTTGTACGCTGAAACTGTTCCATCCTTACCCTTTAGGTTATTTTTTCATCACCAACAATGTTAGCTGCTTCAAAGCTTATTGCTACACATCGTTAAAGTTTTGAAAATAATTTGCCTTCAACAACAGATGATTGATCAAAAAAATAAAATAAAATTAAATTAAAAAAATTGCTTTTGCTATGAAAATATTTTCAAATGATCAGTCAGTCAGTCGGCTCTTTTAGACGTTCGGAAAACGTAACGAGCAAACAAATGTGTGTATTGGATGAAAAGTCATAAAGTGTGTTTCTATTCGATGTTGTTTGCTCGGATCGACATTGCCAATGCACTGAGGGAGTTGTGCAAGCGTATACTTGTTCTTTAGATTGTGTAAAATCTGCATTAAGTAGTTAGTGAGTCAAATAGACAGACAGACGGACGGACGGACGGACAAAAAGACAGCCAAGCAATTAAGAAAATGAATAGAATGGTGGGAAGTACAACGGAAACAATCATACTGATATTTTTTATGATACAAACATTATTTTTTGTACTACTTGCTCTCACTGTATCTCCCTTCTTGATCCAAGTTGTGTTCATTATTGCCAAATGTTTTTTTTTTTTTTTTTTGGTTTAGTTCGGTTGGATGGTTGTCTGGTGTTCTTTTTCGTTTCATGTTTGCCAACCTGTATTAAATGTTTGTAGGTTTACAAATGTTTTTATTTATTTTATTTTTTTTTTTAGTTACATTTTGCATTTGATGTTGCAAATATTTTGCAGTTCTTATATGGGAAGAAACCCAACTGGACTGATTTTGTTACAGCATTTGATTTCCAATCGTGCAGTTGGATGTTAAAAAAAACTGTACGTATGCATCCAATTTTTGAAATTCTCTTGACGTTCTGGTCGACAGATAGTTGCGGAATAAGAAATCATATATTTCTTACTTTTGCTTTAATTGATTGATATATTTTTGTTTTTATGCTGAAATATTTACTGCCTGTCCCACAATGTCACTCGATATCGTGCTGTCGCACAATTACATTTCATTTTATTTTTGTTCCCTATTCCGATACAGAGCACTTTTGCTGGATCATAAGCAATATGGTGATAAATATTAATCACTTTCTTCAGATATTAGACTGGCCAAATTGAAGTAGCTATTATTTGCACGTCGATGTTCTTGTTGGCATGTGAAAAATCACTTAATCGATAGCTGATCGCTGCTTATGCCCGCGAATTGCTTTTTATCAATTTGCAGAGAGAACTAAAATATCGAACAAATTCAATCCTCGGCACAATAGAAATTACAAACATAATTTTAGTCAACTTGTCATATTCATAAACCATTACTAAATCACTAAAGTTCATTTAAGCATTCACAAGTACTCAAGCTAAGAAAACTATTTTGTTGCGAAACTTTGTAACAACCATTAGGCAACAAGATTTGGCAAATACAATTTTCGCAAAAAAAAAAATGTTTTTGCTTGTATTAAACTCATATTTTGGTTGTGGGTAACCTTCCTTATTAGTATTTTTTGGTGTCACAATTTTTTCTCAGTCTTTATTAAGTCTTCCCCCTTTCTCGCCACCAGTTAGAAACAAACACAGCCGTCCACATTTAGTTAACACTTATTGTGTTAAGACTTAAAACAACTTTGTTTTCTATTTTGGTGTAAATTTGGTTTTTGTTTCTTCTATTTTCAGATAAACGAAACTTTGAAAAGTACGAGAACGTATCTTAAGAAAAGCTAAAATTAAGAAAAAGAAGAAGAAAAAAACAGCAGCAAACCATAGAAACTATTAAATAAGTTAAAGTAGAATGAAACTACAACTTGCAAGCAGCCAGCCCGTCTTATAGGCGAATCAGTAAGTCATTCAGTCACTTATTTAGCCAAGCATGCAGACAACAACAGCCACCTGCAGCAAATGGAATCATTAAAGCTTTCTGTTTCGGTTTCTGTGTGTGTTTCAGCAAAAATAGATATTTTTTTTTCTTCTTATTTTATTACATTTCGAGTACCAATGAATAACGAACGGCCCACAAGGTAAGTGAGCTTATAAAATAACCCAGTTTAATATCTACATACTCAAAGTTGGTAGTTATTTATAAAGCCAAGATTTCGCAACTGAAAGCAGAACAAACAAAAAAAGTAATTTTAATCGTTCGTGTATGTGTGAATTAAGGAGATCTGATTAACTGCCACAAAATGTTGACGGGTTTCTGAAGTGCATTTTTTTTTTTTAATTTTATTTGAAAAGATGTGGCACAGAATCGGAAGTAGTTCGACTACAAGGAAGAATTTATTAAAACTCACTTTTACTATTGATATTTATTACCTTCGATTTTTAGTTCAGGATGCACCATGCAAAAATACTGATGGAATAAAGTAGGGACCTGTTTGGAACAAAACATAATTGGTATATCATTAAAGAACACTAGCAAATAATATTATTATCTCTCAGATCGAAAGTTGCACTTGCAGAAATGTTTGTGCAGTTACAACGTCCACGGTTCAGACTTTAGCACTGCTGAAAATTACACCGGTGCAAATAAGCAGATTTCTCTAAAAGGAAAAGAAACCGTCAGTGTTGTATTTTTACCAATAATTCGTCTGTAGAGCAGCGTTGCCATAACTTTTTCAAAAAAAACTGCAACTTTAAAAAAAAAACTGGTTTTCACGTAAAAAAACTGCACATAAAAAATTCACAAAAATATATAGTTTTTTTCATATTTTTTTATTAAAACAAAAACATAACACAACAAATTAAATATGATATACATCTATGTACATACATATAACAAAGCAATTCATTTTAATAAAAAATATATAGGTACATAGGGTTTAAATAAACAAAAAGAGTTCATTATTATTCAGATATAATACTGCCTGTGCCAGAATCTCGACAAGAAAAACACAAGGCATATCTATCTAACAGGTACAACCATTTCTACAAAAATAGAACACTTATTGTAGAAACTACCTTAACAGTTGCAAAAATCGTTAAACGACACTACCAAGTTTGACGTTTTATCAGGTTAGGCAAGTGAGCTCGTGCTCCCACCTGCAATATATGTACACCTTGGTAAAATTCAACTTGCTTTGTGGTCAGGGGTGCAAAAAGATGTATGTGATAATTACATACTCGTATAAAAAAGTATAGTTAAACCTTGCCACTGTTATATTAAGCAAATGGGGTAAAATTATGGTTTCAGAAATTGGAATTAAAATAACAAAATTAAGAGTAAAAAAGTAAAATGTAAAAACTGCAAAAACTGCACAATTTACAGAAAAACTGGTTTTTAAAGAAAAAAGCTGCAAAACTGCTCAATGCTTAGAAAAACTGTCAAATGCAGATAAATCTGCACATTTGGCAACGCTGCTGTAGAGTCACAGCTTCAGTTTCGACGCCCGCTTTCTAATTGTGTTACATCAACTAGTCATACATTCTGCCGCGTAGCTGTTCGACTCAAACAAACTGAGGGTGCTGTTGGCTGAAATAGTTAACACGAGACTATGAGCGGGAGGTCCTGAGTTTAAATCCGCGCTGCGTCATGAATATTGTGTTGAATTCTTCTGATCAGCATTAGTTCGTGGTTGTGTTAGTTGTTGTCGGCCTGTTTCAGTGATGAAGGCATATCACTGACCGCTGATCATAACTGACAGCGACTGACACAATCATGTACTAAAGAGCAGAGGAACAACACACTCCTACGTCGGCCTTGTAGCAAAAAATTAGCCGGCGAAGTAAAAAGGTTCTAATAACTACAACAAATTCTCTGTCTTCTCATCTTTCTTCATCTGTCCCCTCAATACTATCCCCTCCTTTCTAGTTCCTGCACTGCATATGTAGGGGTCACCCCAGAGTGTCTGTCCGGGCTTAAAAAAAATATAAAAACTGGAACCGCAAATAACCTTCGCGGTTGTGGCTGCTGATGCATGACGACAAATCAACGTGACGGTCTCCACAACGAAGAAATTCGATATGTTTCCTTACAAAGTGCATTAGAGAATATCTGCCGACTTGTTGTGGAACCATCCCTAACCTTTAGTTAAAAAATCATCATGAACGACCAGGTTATTTAAGCGGCTACGTGAATAAAACCAAGTAAGAACGTCATATACGACCGGTTCGAATCTTAAATATCCTCCAAATTTTTTGTAAATAAAAATTATATTTTATAGGGGTCACTCCGGGAGGGACCATGGGGGGAGACATCTCATCTTTGGCAAAAAACACTAAAAAGCCAACTTTTGGTGTTATTAAGTGAAAAAAAAATTTTTTTTTGATAGGGTCATTTAGGGGGCAAAGATGAAGATGGAGGGTAGGACAGAGGAAGATCAGAGCACATCTCAGCTTCCTCATAGAAGCTTTAAAATTTAATTTTTAAGGAATGTATGCTGCAGTAATACACTTTGTGAAATATTTACACCATTTTTCCATGTAATACGCCCACTAAAGGGGGCGGGGTGCAAATATAATTTTTTTTATTTTCTGGCTGCAAGTTCAACACTTTGGACCTTCTTTGACATAAATATATATCATATGCTTAACAAAATTACAACAAAAAAACTGTAAAAATAAGGTTGCTTTTTAGAGGCTGGCTTAGTTCTTCTTAGGGGAACTTTTTTCCCTCTGGTCCGATTCAGTCCATTTACGATCTTATATATATTTATACCAAATTTCAAGAGCCTACCTCTTTTCGTTTGGACTGAATCGCAATTTCCACAAACGGACGGACTGACATGGCTAGATCGTCTTGGCTTTCATCACTGATCAAGAATATATGTACTTTATGAGGTCTTATAGGGATATTTCACTGTGTTACAGACGGAATGACAAAGTGAATATACCCTCCAATTCTGTTTTGGAGGGTATAAAAAGAGCAATCACGATTGAGGGTGATTGATGAAAACCTTCTCAAAAGCCCGATTATTTCTACGTTATCGTTTTTGACAAGGCACTAAACGTGGGGTCATATAAAAATCCCTGTGATATTATTAATCTTCTTTTATTTACGTACCCTCATCCAATCCAACCCAGCCCAACCCATTTTCGGACGGCAAAATATTCTTTTATCGCCCCCGCAAAAATGAGCAAATACATCGATGGAATTTATGAAATAATTATTTAACATTTAAAATGGAATCCCATTTTTATGCCACATACTTGGTAGCCCTATTTTTCATTGGGAAAATTGCATCACAACTTCTCGCTGAATGTTAACGATAATTTATTGCCACTTTAAGCTTTTTTTAGTCTATGCAAATACATCAATGTTTTAAAATCCATATTACTATTATTATTTTCTTCCTTTCGTTAACAAAATATGTGTCACTGCAGGTAGATTTATTGTTTTGATTATTTTCTCATTCACAGTCTGTTAAATTAAAAAAAAAAAAATATTTAGAATCACCATCATCGGCAACTGTAAACTCTTGCACACAAACACTCGCACACCAACACAAGCAACTCTCATACATCATCAAGCCCACAATTTATATTGTTATTTGATTTATGCAGTTGTAAAATAAAAAACAATAAAATAAATAAAATTAATTAGGTCATTTGCTTAGATTTACAGAAAATATAAATGAAATAATACCTATCCATGCATATGTATGTATGTATGGCTGTAAGTATGTGTGTATGCATGTACATATGCATGTGTGTGTACGGATGTAGGTAGAAAAAAATAAAAGGAATTGAAATTTACACTCACGTTTTATGTTTTGTTGTTGCTTAAATTTTCGCAATGTAAAATCGATCAACCTTTAAACCCCTAATTTTAAAGGGTTTGTTAAGAATATTTTTTGGGTTTGCGTAGAAAATTTGCAACAACTTTGTTGCAAACTGCACTTGTGTAGGTATTTTTTAAATTATTTCGCTGCTTTCTGCAAGTGTGTATGTACAAATATTTTAAGCAGTAATTTTTAACTTTTATTACGACACGCTTATATTAGAACTTGGACGTTTAGTTTCGTTTAGTTTTACTCTTTTGCACTTGTTTTTTCTTTTTTTTTTTTGTTTGTTGTAATTTTTACACTATTGTCCCCAGGCGGTCGGTATAAGATGACAAACTTAAAACTCAACAATAGAAAAAAGCGCTCAAGACGCGTTGTTTAGCAGGCCTACGAACGCACTAAAAGTACCACTGTACGAAAATCAGTTACAAACGCACGAGAATTTTCAATTGTTGTTGGATTTATTTTGTAATGCAAGCACAAAAAAAAAACTAAAAATTAAGAAAAAAAAAAAATTAAACAAACGAAGAATTAAAACGTTACGAAAACAAAGCAGAGGAAAAAGAGTTAAACACCAAATTCCGCATCCGCAATGGTCGCAAAACAAAAACACACTGATTGTCAATGGTGTTGAAGCAAATAAAATCTCTAATATTAAGTGAACACGACGACGTCAACAACGACTGTGTATGGTGGGTTAAAAAGCTCATGCAATATGTACATACAGACATACACACTACATAAGGTATACATACGTACATGCATAAATACATATACCGCCAATACAGAAGCAGCAGCATGTCCCAGCATTAGCAGCGCTTTTAGCAACAAACCAACGTACAAAATACAGATACTATAAACAGATACTAAACATATTATTTGTTTTCTATCCTCCATAGATTGTTATTTGTGAACCAGATAGCACATAAGACATGAATGACATACGAGCATGTAAAAAGTCACACTTCTGGACAGTGTTGACACGGCCAAAGAATTTTGATAGCATTTAGAAAAATGCATACACTTAATTCAAATTTAAAGGTCTATATGTATTAACATAATATATTAAATTAAATCAACCTTTGCACAATGTTGACTTGCGCAGTCTACTTCAAATTGTCATTCTAGTTGTCGTTATCGATTAACGATGACTGCCAACATGAGTTTTGCATTCTAAAAGATTATTTGACAACCATATTGTGTTGAGACGATCCTGAAATTATTATTGTCACTTTTGTTAGCGGCTTGAGTTAATTTGGAAGTAAAACGAAATAAAAAAAAAATCAAGCTGAGAATTCCATACATGAAATTTTAATTCAAATTTAAATATTTTGTAAAAAAAATTTTGCATGCTAAGTTTAAAATAAAACACATTTCAAGCTCGTTTTAAATTTTATGAATACAAAGAAAAAAGTGCCGGAAAAAAGGATGAAAATGTGTACTGTGCACGTGTAATTGGCTACAATGCTGGCGCATATCTACATCGATTTGATTTTTCCGTAAAGCCTGGTTTAATCAAATTTTAAATGGCTTAAAATAATTTTATTTTACATGCATGTCATTGGTGCTTTACCAAATCATTTAAAATAAAATTATGACCATCACCGCTATCGGGAATAACAAGTGGAATTTCTGTTCAGGTGAAATTTTTATTCCACTCGTATTTAAAAATGGTATCGTGAATCTCCCGTGAGAAATTATTGCCTACCAAAAACTGAGTGAATAAATTAAAGGGAAAAGTGAAAAAAAATGCGGCAAAAATCATTCACGATAACGGGAATTTAATTTTAACATGAAATCATTCAGGGGGAATTTTTTCATGATTGCAATTTTAGGGAAAAGGTAAAAATTATTCATGATAGGGGTGAATATGTCAAATAGCAAATTTCATGGCATCAAATAAGTTACGAGATCATCATCTTACCCTTATAATTGTATGTTCTTTTTAATAATAAACAAAATTATTGTTAACTTTATTCTAATTTGTTCGATTTTATTGAGGATTAATAAACAAATACATAGATTTCATTTAAAAATAACCAAAACGGCAACTCTAATTCTAAACATGTTTACACAGTGTCGTGCGTACGTGTGTAAATAAGTCTGCAAGTACGTTGTCCGATATTTATTCGCAGTTGACTTACTGATGCTGCTGTTGTTTTGTTTTTTTTGGCAACTTCGTTGCGTTGTTGTTCATCGCTACTGCCAGCAGCAGCCAATTTCGCCTGCAGTGCAATCATTTCCCTCAAAATGTTCGTTTTTTTCAATTCTGCTTAATTTTTTTGTACGTACTATGGTTTTCTCAAGGCCTACAGATTTAGGCCAAAAATCTCAAGTGATCTAAACCAACCAAACAAGAGTCTGTCTGTCCGCCTGTATATCTTCGTTGTTTGTTTGTTCGTTCGTTCGTTCGCCCGTTCATTGCTTCAAATTTAATGTTGTTGTTGATTTCATTATAGTTAACTACTTACCTAGTGAGCGAGTCGACCAACTTACAAGCCGACGAGATAAATTTTACTAAGTAGAAAAATTCAAAAAAGAACAACTAAATTTAAAACAATTACAGAAACAACAAGACACGAACAAATCCAAAATTATTTCAAACTCAGTGTAGCGCGATAATGCTGAAAGAGCGCAATATGAAATCGTATATGCACATACATACATAGCTACATGTATAGAGTAGGATGTGTGTAAGTATGTACTGCAATAAATTGAGAAATTCATCCAATCAAAGCAGTGTTGCCAAACTGGGAATTTTCTCCCCAAACTGCTCAATTGGGAAATTAAATGGTACATGCATATATTTAATACTGGCATTTTTGGTGCTATTGTCTCTATTGATTGCTCTTTCTTTTGTTATTCCTGTCTATGCAGCAATCTTTCCACTTGTTGGCGAATTTCATGTACTCTGAAATTCTTTTGTGTTTTGGAATTCTAAACTTTTCAATGTAATATATTTGAAATACTGTTTACTGGTTATATTGAGTAAGAGTCAATGAAAGATACGCATATAATAAAAATCAATCATATCGACATAACAAGCAATATTATTATTGTAATGTCAGGTAAATAATTTAAAATTATCCAGTATCAAAATTATAGATAAGTTTTAAAACTCATGATGCGAGACTTTATCCTGGATGAATTTAGAATAAATAGACATTATTGAAAGTATATTATAATAATTTCTAATATTTGTTAAGCTTAAGTTTTCTTAAAAAACAATTTTTATATAAAAAATATATATACATACATGCTTATGACATTATTAAGAATCAGCATAAAACACAATAAATAATTCACTTTTTTAACTGCTTTGTCCCCTTTTAAATATGTATTAGTTATTGAAAGACAGACGAACTTTTTAGAAGAAATGGTGAAGAAGCAGATTGTGTAGTATATGACCCACTGTACCGGATATAGATGCGTTTCTTACTTTTCATCACATCACAGACGCATCTGTCCAATATGTAAAAGCAAAAGTGAATAAAAAAAGTCCAGCAAGAGATGTGTCCTATGTAAAAAAGGACTAGGAGATTCCTCATTGAATAATATTAAATAAAACATGTAAGATATATATTTTTGAATGCACATTATTTTCTTTTTTAATTCTGGCAGCACTAATGGTACAAAATGTATTGCTTCATACACGGTTGCATTCCATATATGTGCTAACAGAGTTGCTTTGTTCAATTTAATTCACCACGACAGTGTTGCATATGAGAAGTACCCATAGCTACTACTTTTTCTGTGAGAATTTCTTCGCAACACTGTATTTAACACAATCTCACATTTGCCTTCGTGTGCGTTGTGTGACTCTTTATTGTGTGAAATACAAAAACTAAAATGGCGACGTCAGTAGAGTGATGGAATTGAGGAATTTTTTCAATTGTGTTGATTTTTTATATTCATATTATATATATTGGTGGATATTTTAACCCAATTACAACAATAAATCTTAAAACACAAACAAATAATGGCAGATAGATGTGTATCAAACAATTTTTGTGCAAATGATTAAAATAAAAGTGAAATAAGTAAAAAGCAAATAAAAAACCTGAAAAAAGTTATGCTAAAGAAAAAATAAAAATGGCGCCCGCGACGTTTTGACTTTCTTTTCTGTAAAATCGTTTTTTGCATAAAATATTTTAAGCTATATGTAAATATTACTTAAGAAGAAAATGCTAAACAAAACCCACTGAATTGTAAAACTTGTTCAATATTATATTCTGTAAAAGTTAAAGCTAAATTCAAAGTTAAAAAACGAAATCGCTGGCAGTTGTTTCTTTGAGTTCGTTTCAGTTTCACTATATTTTTATTTCCCATTCATATACGTTAGTATACGTGCGTGTGTGTAATATATTCATTCTCTAATAAATAAAAGGCCTTGAGGATGTGTGCTGCTCAAAGTAATCCAACGCAAAGTTTTGGTCCTTATGCCTGGGGTTTTGCTGACAATACTCGAGGGGCCGAGTCCGTGTTGGAAATATCGCCCAACATAAACTACACCGTTAGCAGTGAATCTGTAAGTAATAGTACATTTTTCAAATTGAATTCAAAATGTTTTTATTTGAATTTTCCGTTTTCATATTTTTTTTTATTTATGTACTATTTTTTTGTTGTTTTTTAATTGGTTCCTCTGTGCTATGTTCTGCTGTGTTCGTTCTGTATGCCGAAAAGAGTTGTGCCCACAATACAAAACAAAAAAATGTACAATACATAAGTACTAATGAATAAATAAAATTATAAGACTGTACTTGTGATAGTCGTGGTAGTTCTGTGTTCTGTTCGTTAGTCGTGGTCGTTGGTTGTTTGGTTGGTAGTGTGCTGTCTCAGCAAAGTTGAACAACAGCAACAACAATTCACGAACACACTGAATTCGTTGTATGGATGGATGGAAGTTGGTGTGCATACAAATTTTAAAGAAAGCGCGCGCGTGATGATTTATGATTGTTTTGTATGTTTGGTTAGAATTGGCATAAGTATTAGTTATTTTGGAAGGGGGTGTTATGCTAAAGCTTTCATGCACATATGCATGTAGTGGCAAACACATATGCATAATTTTATTACTGCATCGATGTATGTTTGCTATTTACCAGGAAGAAGAAGACTTAAATGCACTCACATATTTTGTTATATTTTCATACTTAATCGTTTTTTATACTTTCGTTTTGTTGATAAATTTATTGAACTAAACGAAAATTTTGCATATTTCTATATCGAAGTGTTTACAAAAAGGACTATACATACATATGTATATAAAAATCATGTTATAGGAAAATCGAATATCTATTATTGACCAAGAAGAATGGCTTTAAAATTAGCTTTATTATCTAAACTATTATTAACGTTACGTAGAAGCAATACCAAAAATTGGACAACGCCGAACTTGTTCTGGCGGAGCATGGGTATCCGTTAAGGCATTGAATATAGCAGGAGGCTATTAATATTCTGCCTGTTGTTGAACAAGAGAATAAGCGTGATCAAAAGTCCTTATACTACTACTTGTGGTAGTTTCGAATAGAAGCCTTCTTGAAATTGTATGGAATTGTATTAAAATTGTTATCCGAATGATATTTTTATATACATATATTTACTTATTTGTTGTGTAAATATTAAAATAACTGCAGTAAACTCAGTAGGTAGTTAAAATATATCGTACCTAAATGTAAATCGGAATAGGAAAAATAATTTGCAGTGATGCAAAGGCCCACCTGTTTTTTTCACGTAATGTGAAGTTGCATCATCGCCAGATTTGATGCTGATGTATTCCAAACCGTGGGCGAAAAATGTACTCATGACACCTTTTAGCATTAACTGAATAAAGTAATTTCTTTTTCCGAAGTTGTAGTTGTATTCCTTTTAGTGAAAAATTTAAATCTTTCGTGAATGTATAAAACTTATTAGCTAGTATTTGTCCTATTAAGAGAATTGGAATTTAAATATACATATATACATACATATGTGCAGAATATAAAATAAAAATCTTTCATATCTTTCCGTAATACAGAAAATATGCTGCCTACTTTTTGAACTCGAGATCGAAATTATTATCAAGAATTTCATAACCTTTATGGACACAATAAAATTATGGGTTTCTTTTGCAAAGAATATAAAACTTTTTTAAAATTCTTTTTTACCCCCTTTCCTTTTGTTTTGTTTTTATTTAAACTCTTATATAACATTTTTATTCTATTAAAATTGGATAAAAATATGCCAAAAGTTGATTTAATGATGAAGAAATAAGTATTTCTTTCGTGCAGTTACATACATTTAATACTAAAAGTAAATTTAATAATTTTGTAATTGTACGAAGAAAATAACACTTTCGGCATCCTTAAATGGACAACAAGTAAATTGTAAACAAAAAATGTTTGATGCAGTAATTAGCAATATCTATACCCTTTTGCTTTTCGTAATATAAAATTATCAGTTAATAAAGTTGTTTATGCTATGGATTAAAGACAAAAACTGTATTCTGTATTCGTAAGAGTTCCAATGTTCCTATTTAATACCCGAATGTATGGCATGTTAGGTAGCTATTGAACTTAGTAAAAAATAAAAATTAATTAAAAACATTTCTTGCTGAAAGCGGTCTTGGAAAATTTTCCAAGGCACCGTTAATGACAACGAACGTTTTCTACCACGAATAGTAAAATCGAAAGTAAAAATATTAACTACTCTTTCGTCCTTTGAGCACGGCAATAATGTCTTCGAATTCTTATACGAATGTATAGCACAATGAAAGCACAGACTGGAGATAGATTTATTAAATAATACGAAAATTCAAAAAAATTCATTTAAAAACATCTTTAAAATAAATAATTGTTATTCATCATACTAATTCTAAATGTTGAAATTCATCTTCTATGATTAAATAGCATTATAATTTTCAGATGCCATATTTGTTATCCACTGATGGATCATTAACAGTGCAAAAAGATGTTAAAGCAGGATTATCTGGCAAACAAAGTGTTGTGCGGCGTATGGTATTGGTCAATGACCCATTCTCATCAGGAGCTCAAAGGTGAGCATATTTTTTTTAAATTAACTAACTCGCCCTTAAAATCAAAAACTCCAATATGACCTGTTGATAAAGTAGCATTTCCTTTATATATGTACATATGTTTTTTTTTAATTCATAATTAGAGTAATCACTGGTGCTGCCGCCGCTTCCTCAGGTGTTAAGAAAACGGATCAACAAGTTTTAAACTTAAATTGTGACAAAAATTGTAAGTTAATTTTTTTTAATATTCTTATAGAAGATTATATCTTCTGTATTTCACTGACTTCTTAGATCTTCTTGTCGATCAACCAGATCAATCACATTTATCGAACGGTATTGTCGATTCAAAAACTCAAACTATACTAACAGCAGCTGCTGGGTCTAACAAGGCACATTTTAGTCCTATTGGTCCCATACATTTGACGGCCGAAGAATGTAATGAAATTTTAATGAAACGTGCTTTGGCCGCAACGCACCCACAAACTATAACATCAAACGATGGTCATAACACAACCACAAGTAAGCCCTACATAATATTTTCATAGAAATAATCTAAAGTTTGTGTAAGACTTGAAAGTTAATATGTGATGAATTTTCATTTTCTTCCATACTTCCGCCATTTACTTCTCAACTGTTGGTCATGCAATGTTAGGTGACATTTTGCCCGGCATATCTGTTCAAGTGCAAAAAGTAATACAAGGGTTAGAAGACAATGACGATTCACAAGGTAATGCACCCAATTTAAAATTAGAACCTGGAACATTGGAACTCTCACCGAAAACAGAATTACAAGACACCATGCATTTTAATGATGTAAGAGAAGTGGGTTTATAATATTTAAAATATTTTGTTTTTAATCTAATGATTCGAAATTTTTTCTGGCGATTTCTGTTTTCTAGGCCGATGCTACGATAAAAAAGGAACGTCCCTACAGTTGTGATGAGTGTGGCAAATCATTTTTGCTAAAACATCATTTGACTACTCATGCTAGAGTTCATACAGGTGAGTAAATGTTAGCATAAATAACATTTGCAGATTTATTGTAAAAATATTACTAATTTATCAGGTGAACGACCTCATATATGCACGCATTGTGGTAAAAGTTTCGCCCACAAACACTGTCTAAATACCCATTTGCTGCTACACTCCACCGATCGCCCTTATCAGTGCACTGAATGTAAAAAGAGTTTTACACTAAAGCATCATTTGCTAACCCATTCAAGGGTGCATTCACGTGATCGACCATTTATTTGTAATGAATGCGGACGTACATTCCCTCTGAAACGTCATCTAGTGACCCACAGCAAATATCATGCTGGAGAACGGCCGTTTGTTTGTGACGAATGCGGCGAAAGCTTTGCCCAAGAAAATCATCTCGTTATGCATTCACGGTAAGTCATTATTAAATTGCATATTTATTGACTTTTTGTGTACTATTTTTAATATATGATGTTTTTGTTTACAGTTTTCATGGATCTATTAATCCATTTGTATGTCAGGATTGTGGTGTTACATTTCCGCGTAAATTTCAATTGGTCAATCATGCTCGTATTCATGGCAAAGTTCCACATGCCTGTACAGTGTGCGGCAAAGAATTCTTACAGAAGAGGACTTTAGTGGCACATATGCGGTACGTTTTGAATATAAAATTTATAAGTGGTTTTGTAAAAAGTGCATACTTGTTATTTTGTTATGAAAATTAAGACAATTCTTTAGATTTTAAGTTATGAATATATTCTGTTTAGTACTGATTTTTAGTGTAGTTTTGTTACTAAAACAAAAAGTACTAGGGAGAGGTTACGAAACAGAAGCTGCACGATTATAGAATTAATTTCTTTGTTTTGCAATGATTAGCAAATGTCATTAGCAAGAAAGATTAGGAATTAATTCATGTTAAGATAAGTTGAAGTATGTTGATAAAGAAAGTAAAATAGTGGTTTATCGATAGTCAAAGATAAGTGGAATATATATTTTATCAATATTGATTTCTGAGAACATAATAAACTACAGCATTTGAAAACAATGGGACTTGATCTCCATCTCAATTCGAGAAAAATTATAAAAAAGATATAAAAAATTATTTTATTGAAATTTAATTCGAAACTATGGGCTTGTTCCCTTTTTTATTGAAAAATAATGAAATGATGGAATGCAACAAACTTGTTTGACTTATACACAATATGGCATTGTTAGTTTCGTATGTAGTGAAGTCCTTATTTTTTTTAGGTTATAATTCAATTGTATTCTTAACATGTAATAGAAAAAAGTAAGTTTTCGTTGAATCTGAAAATGTAAGAGTCCTGAAGAAAATATTTAGTTCGTTATATTTTTCTCTACAAAATGTGGGAGCATGTATTCATTTTATTTTATTGAAAACATTCTTAAATTATTTCAAGTTGGTAATATTGTCCGCGTTATAAAATTAGGATGCACATTCTCCAGTTTTTGTTAACAAATTTAGACCACTTGAGCGTTGGTAGGTAGCTTTATTTTTACCAGAAAAATAGCATAAGATAGGTTAATGAATTTCCTTCAAAAACAAAAGTCAACTTTTTAACAATGACTTATTTCCTCCGTCTGTATATAGTGTACATACAGGAGATCAACAGCATCCATGTATAAGTTGCGGCGAAGGGTTTGGCACAAGACAGGAATTAAATCAACATATACGTACTACTCATGGCGGTGTTAATCCAAACTCTTCAAGTTCCGCTGTAGTGCCGTCCAACACGATGATTTCACAGCAGCAGCCAACACAAACCATACAAGTATGTATTACAAATAAGATAAAAGTTATAAATTGTTTGATTGAACGTTTCTCCTCGCTGTTTAATTGTAGCAAGTACACCAAACGCAGGCCCATTCTTCACACCAACAACAGCAGGGGCATCAAGTTCAAAATAACCATCCACAAACTATAACTGTGGTTAGCAACCCCAACAATTCGGCACTGCTAACAGTAACAGCCAATGATGCCAATAATTCGGCCAGACCTCAATTTGGTTGCCGGTGAGTGCGAATGCAATCTTTTTTTTATTTATTAGTAAATATTTAATTAAAAACGAATGTTATTTGTATATTTTAGGGAATGCGGAAGTGCCTTTAACAGTCGCGAAGCTTTAGCTCTCCACCTGCGTTTACATACCGGTGATAAAAGTCTTATGACCGATTTATGTGCTTTAACCGCCGCCTTGCCTACACATTTACTAAGCACGACCGGTATGAGTTCGGGTGCCACAGTAGTGGCTACCAATCCAAACATAATATCCCAAAACCAAATGCCAGTTCAAATCATATCATCAACGGGTCAAGTTGTATCACAAACAACACTGGTGCAGGCCGCCGCAACAACTCATCCGCAGACTCTTGTTCCTGGTATGCCATCGGTCGGCTTGCAGCAGCAACAGCAGCAGCAACATTTACAAAATGGAGCTGCCCACCAGCAACATCAACAACAACAGCAACAACAACCACAGCAGCAGCAACAAACTCAACAAACACCCACCAAACCGAAAACACACTTTTGTGCTAGCTGCGGCAAAGGTTTCGCCGCCAAGCATGGCTTAATGCAGCATAATCGTCGCCATCCAAATGGTGGTTGTACGGTTCGAACCCATGTCTGTGAATGTGGCAAAGCATTCTTCCAAAAGAATCACTTAATGCTACATCAACGTCAACATTTGGAAACGAAACCACCAATTTCGCAGCAACAGGTGTGTTGAACCTCTCACTCACAATCACTCTCTCAAATCAAACTCTCTAAAATCAATTGAGAAATAATCTTATTAAAAAGGTTGTAGTTGTGCAACGTAAGTGTTGAGATGTTTAAATCCATTTTGTCTATTATATTCATTTTTATATTCTACCGTACGTTTCAATTTTGATTTCTTCTGTTTTTTCTGCTGAATTTTCGGTTATCTTCACTTGATTTTTATTCTACACTGTTTTGTTTCTTTAATTATTATCCAAAAAAATGTTTGTGTACATATATGTATAATATTTTTTCTTGTAGATTTTTGATCTCAGTTTATTATAATTTAAAATTAATGAAATTCACTTCCAATGGTGTTGGGTTAAATTTACAATATATAAATAATAAACGGTAAAAGAATAAGAAGTTCCGAATTTAAATACCCTTCGTTACATATTTACACATACAGAATATTTTTGTAAATGGAAATTGTCACGAAACTATTTAACTAGAACTTTACAGGTGTTCCTGTCACCGGTGCGGTGCGTTCAAACAAATTTTTTAATAATTGCCTTTTTCATACAGAAAATTCAATTGAAATTAATTCGGTTATAATGAATTCTAGATTATAATGATATTTAACCAATTTTGTACGCCCTTCTCATTACACTTACTTTTTTTTTTTAACTTGTCTGTGGTGTTCGAGGTGCATTTTCAAACAATTGTAAGAGATTTTATGACAAAAAATGTTGTGGGGGATATAAGTGGGTTGTGATTTGAAACAATTCTTTAAATTTTTCATGGAAAAGACATAAAAAACCGTAATGCGATATTTCGCAAGAGTGTGTGGCGGTTATGGGCTCGATTTCCACCTTATACTCTTGTCAGTTGCACTACAGCGAGTGAACATATTGATTATTGTCGTTTAAAGTAAATTATGATTATGTAACTGTATTTGTAACATTTATTAAATAAATAAATAAATATTTTAACAAAATATTTGACAGAACACTTTCTATAAGTCTCTCAATACACCAAAGGTAAATATTTAACTCGAATGACAGAAACTTCTAATTCTTAACAAAGCACGAAAATAATTTTTTAACACTCTTAAGTCTTAGTTTTGTTTTGGCGCTCATGTTAAATTTTTAGCTTTCGTGTATTCAGAGACAAAACAAAAACAAATTTTGGAAATGTTTGTTGTTGTTTTATATGTAATTGTACGAAAAAAATAATTTTTTTTCGACATCCTGAAATAGGCAGTTAAACTAGTATTTTATGACGAATATTTCTGTAAGATTTTTTCGGTCACTTACTGTGAATAAAACGTGAAACTTTTGAGCTTCCATGATATTTTCAGTCCTCAATAAAGCAAGATTATCATGTAAAGCTTTGTTCAAAGTTGAAAGAACCCTTTCGAAATTCTGAAATCGGTGGATAATATTTTATATATATTTTATATGTCTGTTGAGGAACCTACTGCAAAAAGCTATTTCATTATTTTCGTTTTCTAACTTGCAAAATAGAGTCATATTAGTGGTGTAAAGAGCAACAAATTTTCAATCGAAACTTCAATATCAACACATAAAAGTTGTTAATATTATGGCAACTATTTGGACATTTCATATAAATAATGTTCACATCTGCTGCTAGTGGCTGCCAATCCATACAACTACAGATCTTATTTTAGTTATTATTAAAGGGTTGGTTCCTCCCATGTTTGCAGAATATTGCGCATAAATACAATTCCTTACATTCATCTTTATACGCACATACCGCAACCTCTTATGCAACATTTTCCCTATTCACTATCAGCTACTGAGGACGTAAAATGTTTCAGTTCATCTTCTTTAAATTTCTTTTTGATTTTATTAACTTCATTTTGTTAGACTTTAATTTTCATTCAGTTAAACTCATTTTACTTAAGAATTCAATAATTTATGCATAAGACTTGTTACACTACAACAATACAAGCAGCTTGATTTTATTCTCCGTCAGGATACCAACCAGCAGCAGCAACAACAGCAACAACAACAGCAGCAGCAGCAACATGTGCAACAACAGGTACAACAACAGCAACAACAAATGGCGCAACAACAGCAACAAAATCAACAACAACAGCAACAACAACAGCAGCAGCAACAACAACAGCAAATGACAACCAGAGAAGTAATGATTGGCAATCAAGCTGTTCACGTACAAGTGCTGCAAGGCACAAATACGGCACAAGTGATTAAATATGAAATAAATATACCACAAGAGAATCAAAATATTGAATGAGCCATATAAGAGGATATGCAACGAAACACGCAGACAAGAAGACACTACCGTACCAAACAGAAAAGGACTACTTAAGATGAAGGCAAGTTTAATCCAAACGCTCATTTACATATGCTTATACATATACAAACAAACTAATTTACTTATATAGTAGTAATGTGAGAAAACGATTTTGTATATCAACTAATAGAAAGAAGCATTTAAACACACACGATTAGCGCATCATGATTAGGATGATAAAAGTATTGCTGCATACGTTTGTATGTATGTACGTATATCAAGGATATATCTTCATATTTGTTCAATCTCACGCCTACTACCAATGAACAAAAGTATCCTCTGCATTTCTTCCATAAAACTCTCATATTTTGAGAACATTGTTCGCTAAGGTTCTCTTTATAATAAAATTATTGTCCCATATTCATAGTCAAAAAATAAAGTATACTTTAAGAGCAGGGTTCAGAGATTATTCATCTCAAATAATTATTTACTTGGCCACTAACAGGGTTGATCGTTTAAACTTAGAAAAAATATATTCTCACTCACACATGTAAGGCATGCAAAACAGCTGTTAAAATATAAGCGCACTAAAGGAATGAATGGTTTTTGAGAACAATTTAAAAAAATGGATTATCATAGTGGTGAATAAAGCTTAGTGATTTGCAAACATATGGAAATTTAAATAAAACAACTACTAGACGTACAAAATCATTTTTATTTGTACAATAAATCTGAATTCAGACAAAAGTCGGTTTGAGGGAGATCGCATTTAAAGCATTAATTTTGAATTTCTATGAAGGAACATTTACTTTAGTATATGTGATATATGGAGATATATTAACGAATCTAAATGTTCTTACTATTGCCATCATATATTGATCCAGCATTTTAATGATCTCCTGATCATCATGTCCTTGTTTTATAATCCCCCTTATTCTATAACTATTTGGCAACGTCACGCCAAGACAATATAAAAAATTGGGTCGTTACATTCTGGTTGCCTGCAACAACTGATTACTGCTGACTGTCTCTGGCTATTCTCTAAGGCCTAGACTATTATAAGAGACTGTTTAAAACAATTAAATGCCGAGGAAAAAGAGTATCAAGAAGTTTTAATTGACTTGACGTTGGCAAATAGTTGCATAATATGGGGGATTATTCTTTTCTGTTCATGGCATAGATTTTGTTGAAACGGTCCATTCATCCATCTGCCGCCGTTGTCCGGTAATTTTTGTTTTACAAGGTAATCAATCTATTTCTTGTATAGTAAATTTAACTAGTAACTTTTTTTCTGAGCTAAACATCACTATTTTTATTTTCAGTTAAAAATATATGCAAAAATATATTTAAACAGAATTTCTTCTCGTTATCGTGTAGAATGTGGAGCTGCATTGACTAAAATTTGGCATTTAAAAATATTCCCTCTTATTCTGTAACTATATTTCAATGTCACGTCAATACAATATCAAAAATACGACACTGCCGTACTTCTTTTCTTGATCAACTAATAATTTCTAATAGCCTGTTGC
This sequence comes from Linnaemya tessellans, assembly GCA_951800035.1. Classification (NCBI taxonomy): domain Eukaryota; kingdom Metazoa; phylum Arthropoda; class Insecta; order Diptera; family Tachinidae; genus Linnaemya; species Linnaemya tessellans. The sequence continues at coordinate 116,238,984 of OX637534.1, read as the reverse complement.
CATATTCAAGACTTAAGAAAGTAGTCACAGACTATCAGAAGTATCCTATTGTTGATAGTGTCTTGACGTGACGTTTATAAATAGTTACAGATTAATGGGGATTAAAGTTGCCATTATTTATTATATATTGTGGCAGCGTTGCCAGATTTAAGCTTCCACTTAAAATTAGTACTCAATGAAATATATGGCGTGCATTACTTGTGCACTTCACATGATCGATTCTGTAATCGACAAAAGATATATTTATAGTTGCTTTTACTTGTATGTAATAAGAAGAGAAGAGTTGTTTAATAGCGTGCGTAATAATTTTGAGGCCACATTACTTCTAAAGTACCCGACCGATTTGAATAAAATTAAGATTGTGCACATCAGTGCCGAAAATTCTTTAAAACCATATAACTTTTTAAAATCGGAGCAATAGTACCTGCATAAAAGGCATTACAGAGAATCATATAGATAAGATTGGTTCGCTATAGTTAAGAATCTCGGAACTAAAAGCACTCAAAAGTGAAAAATTCTGGTTTCAAACTGGTCTTAAAGTATATTTTGCGCATGACTATGAATATGAGTCAATGTTTTAAAGCACAATTGTTGTTGATTTTGTTTCTATTTTTTATTGTTTATTTTTATCTAATATACATATTTTACCATATTGACACATTTTTTTAATCTTTACAAAACAAATTAAACTTTGCTCTAGTTTTTACCATAATTCCTCTTTAAATTGTTTACATGCAACAAAAACATACTTTTAAGCAAAGTAGCAGTAAATAAAATTTGATTAAATTTTAGACTAAAAAATTGTTTTCCATATATATTTTAATAATAATAATTTTCTTTTTAATTTAGTTTGTATATATTATACATAGTTATTAATATGTTTAATTTTACGTTTATTTTTATTGGAAACTAATGAAAAAGGAAGCAAAAATAACACAAGTTTGGTGAAAATAATCTAAAATTTTCCTTAGAAAACAGAATCAATTGAATGTTCGTTTATTTCTAACAAACAATAAAACCTAAGAATCAGAACTAAAAAGCTTAAAAAATTTTTTTAAGTGGCCATAACTGCTTTATTTGCAACCATAACTGAGTGATTTTCTTCTATATATATAGTAAGCCAACGAACGATTTGTAGTTGTGCGTATGTTGCAAAGGCAAATGTTGCAGAGAAAATGCTAACAACATTATAATTATTTTAATGATATTTTATATTCATGATTATGGAAGAACTGAGAGCAGGTGGTGAGTTGACGAAACGATTTCGTAAACTTTTAAAATTTATAGAGAATATTTAATTTTTTTTTTATTGGGTAAATATATTTTCAAATGGAGACTTTGATTATAAAAAAATACTGCAAATGATATTTACAATACATTTATTTTTGTTATTAGCAATATTAATATTAATTATATTGTGTCTTCTCTTTAAAATTTGATTTTCATTCCATTGATTTGTTTGAGGTTTTTAGACCCTTTATCAATAGAATATTTAGCACATAATGTGATCCATTTGAAGAACTTTGTGTCTTGTTGGTCTATCTAAAGTTGTGTTTGCAATGAAGTTTGAAAGTTTGGTGAGCTAAATTTATAACAAAAAATTTTATGAATTTCGATTAAGTAATTTAGACTTCTCATGAGTACAACTGTATTACTAATAAAAACGATCATTTAATATAATAATATAGATTTATTTATTCCTGAGGTTCTAATGTGAAACAAACAAACGGTCATGATTATTATTTATTTATATGATGAAAAAGTTTCTAAATTTCAAAAAATATTAAATCTTCGTTTGTGATTTTTAACATTTGATTTAAAAATAAAATGAAACATTATTTCATTAGTACATATAAAATAAAAACAAAGATAAACAATTGCTAAATGTATTTTTAGACTAGTTATATAAGTTGTCACCTTTAAACAAAAAACAAATTTGATCACTATTTTTATTTTAGAATATTATTTATATAATATTTTTTATGTAAATTTTAGGCTTTAAATCATTCAAAAAAAGGAAATATCAATTAACTATTTTTGCATAATATATTTTAATTTCTATTAAATTTCCAAATACTTTGTTTATTCTTTGAACTCCCTGAAACGGAAGAAAGGAAAACGAATCTTTTTTTTTATTTCTTTATTATCAAATGAAATAAAATTTTTTAAGTAGTATTTTATAAATCTTCCCAATATTTTTTTGAAAAATACAAAAAGTAAAACATTTGATGTGTTGGTCGCATCTAAAACTACAACCTCTTTTAAGCTTCGAAAATTATGTAAAAATAAAGAAAATTTTGTAAAATAAACAGTTTAGTTTTTTATTTCACTGAAGATTGTAGTTAAAAAAAAAGAAAAAATTAAAAAGTAAATCATACAAAAAATGAGAACACAATATTGTTTAATATTACTCATATTATTAAGCAAAACATACAAAAACAGGTTTTTTTCTTAAAGAATTCGTAAGATAATGGCGGGCTTTCCACCCACTATTATCTTTAGCTTTATTGGCTGCTGTTGTTACGGCACTTTATTTCAACAAGAATGCAGTTTAGGTTCTTTGTCTTTTGCATTAGTATTTAAGTCAGGTTTAAACAAAGTTTTTATGCAAAAAGTAAAAATGTGTATTTATATGTATATCATATAAAGAAAAAGAAAAATTAATAAAAATTAAAAAGTTAATTCATTGTAATTATTTCTGTTTTTATAGTGTTGTACATATATAATAAAAACTTTGAATTTAGTTTAAGTTTTATTTCTTTTTATCTTAATTTCTTTTAGAAAGGAAACGTTTTAAGATTTTTAAATCAGCGTAAAAAAGAAAATCTTAATAAATTATAAAACCACTTTAGCATACACATACATACATACACAAATGTCTTTTAAAAAGAACGCAGGTACTAAAATAAACCATTAAAACACAGCATAATTTATAAAAAAAAAATTTAAACAGCATCCTTTTACAGCAATAATAAAGAACAATGGCACATATAATACATACTAATTAAATCGAAAAAAAAAATGTGTGAGAAAAGAAAGGCCCGGATTGCTCACTTAGTGTCCTTCCATTATTTTAACAATTTAAGACATAATTTTAAATTTTGTATTTATTTATTTTTTTGTGAGGGGCAGCTGCTTTCTAAAATAAAAGGACTCGGCATATGTGCAAAGTAAAATATCTCAAAATCAATACATAAATATCACATAACCGGTAACTGCATACAAATAAAAATGTATAAAATTATACAATTTCTACAACATCACAGAGCTAATATGTGCCTAAAAGCACCACTTAAATATATGTACGTTATCTACAATGTAAAATAATTATTATTATGAAAGTATACTGTAAAAGCAAACTGATGAAAATCCTTTCCATCAAATTAACAAATATTTGAGATAAACTTGATACAAAAAAAAATATATACTTAAAAGTAAAATAAATAAAAAAGTTGTGTATAAAAAAGTTAGTTTTCTAGTTAAGCATTAATATAAATTATCCGATAAGGAAATAATAAAAGTTTTAAAATTACGAAAAACAAAAACAAATAACCGAATATATATACATATATTTTAATATAAGCTCAACAATGAAAAACCGAAATAAAGTAAAAAAAAAAATGAAATGTAAAACCTACAAGAAATATTTCAAAACAGCACAATTTGAAAAAGAAGCTTCAAGGTCATTGACAATGATCCTCTTATTTATTTCTTTTTAAAAGGTAAGTGGATTTTTTTTTCGTAACTTAACCAATTTCTTTTAAAATCAATTAAATCATTGTAACGTGAATTTCCATACACCACAAAAGACCTTGCAGGACGTGTCCTTACCACACGGACTAGTCGTTCTGTCGACAGTATCTCTTCTGTGGCTGCCAGAGTCGCTGATGACGAAAAAACCAGACACCTGAAATGCAATTGAGCATCATCAGTGTGAAATATTTAAACACCTTATATTTATATATTTTTTTAAATTTTTGTACAATTCTAGATTGAAACTATTTCCTGAGATAAAATTTTCTAATTAAAATATTATTTTCAGAACCGTTTAGAAAAACATTGAGGATTTTTTTTACAATTCCTGAAAACTTGGCATGAAGCTGTAAAATTGAACAGAAATAAATTTTGTAAATCACTTTGGATTCAAAAATAAATTATTTATCAGAAAACTTGTTGGAGATCCGTTCAAAATAAATGCATCACAAGAATCTGATTTTTCCTATAATAAAAATGAGTGCTCATACGATGTTATTGAATTGACGATTCTAGATGAATTATGATGGTAAGTTCATTTATAAATGATTTTTACCTCTTATGTTAAATAACTAACAAAACTAAGATATTAAAAAAAATCCTCGAATTCTAAATACGAAATTGTCCAGTTTATCTCATTCGAAGCTAAAATATGAAAACCCAAAAATTTTCACGATGTAGAATGGATTGTTATGCCAATGGCTTTTGAACAAAACTGGCTGATTGCTTGTCTGCCTTGAAAAAAGAATTGAGAATTAAGAATCCATTTTTCGGAATTCAGATACTCTTTTGATTGCAAAAAAAAAAAATAAGGCAAAGGCTAAGATAATCATCAACAAACTGATGCATGGTTGTACAAGAATAAACATGCTGTTGCATAACTATAAGTTTCCTTAATTTTTGCAAGAACTGCTAGAAAGCAGCTAAAAACTACAAGAAATGTTACAAGCAGCAGACATGCCATTACCCTTTCTTGTCATATTACCTATATTTAGATCTTGAACATTGGATCACAAATATGTATGTGCTCGTATGTATCGATAGAAAATGACTTTCGACTTATACAGGGGTGTCATAGAAACCAAGTCGGTTTTGATGTTTCTCGGCTTTGAAAACCAATATTGGTTTCGTTTGGTGTCATGAAACCAAGTTGGTTTTGTTATATACTCTAAAAAAAGAAAAAAAAATACAAAAGGAAAGAGTAATCTTGTGCAATACATCTGAAATGCACTGTAATCTGTTTTTTGTAAATATATATTTTTCCTCAAAATTTGTCTACAATTTCTCTCTTCATTCAATATCTAAGTAACGCATACGAAATTTGCGACCCAAATTTGATTTTTAAGAAAAAGTAGAAATTGTAACAAAATAAATACCTCTGAGTTATTCTGTATTTAAAAGTAAATTTTTAACGGCAATTGAAATAAATAAAAAGTCACTTGTAATAATAACAGTTTTAATTAAATTGTTATAAATTGTCTACTATATGAAGATACAATTGATGTTAATGTATCTATACGGCAAGTGCTACAAGTCATTAGTGAATGTAAACATTCATATTGGAGCCTCCTCTTTAAAAATATACATACTAATTATTTTCCTTATTTAGTTGAAAAAAATTAATAATAATTGCTAATTCTCGATCGTATCTAGCTGCAGATTGTAAACACTTGAGGAGCTATTTTAACAACTTGTTGAATAAATTAAATTTATGTTTATGAAAATGCCTTCAGATTTGAATTTGCTATAGAAAAAAAACGAAAAGAAATGGAATAACGCAAACTGTGTGTGTGTGTGTGCTTTTTCAAGCATTTTAAAATAAAATTTATTCTGTTCGGTTTCTCTTTTTTTACAATCCCTTAAAATAGTTACGTGCCCATATCGTTTAACTTAATTTTGTTAAAATTGTTTACATGACGTCATCATCAGAAGTTATTTATGTATTTATTAAGCGGAAAATTAAATCAAGCCGTAATTTGTTCTCTGCTACTCGTCCAGATAAACCAGATTTCTAACAGACATACGATTTTATTCGTATTCATTAGATGGAATGTGTGTACATTTCACGTGCCCGTTAGACTTTGTATCTTTAGTTTAATAATTTGTTTTTTGTTTATTATAAAAACAGCAATAAAATATATTGTAATTGAAGATTTAAATTGCTTGGCTTAGATGAATTAAATGTAATTTACATGTTCGAATTTAATATTTTGAATAGTAGTGCTGTCGAACAATAAATAACTAAAAAACATGCGAGTACATATTTTGTAATAGTGCACGAAAGACACCTCTAACTTTTGTGACCCTCATAAACAAATTAAACTTGCTAAATAGTTGAAACTGTGAACAGTGTAGGAACATAAAAAAGAAAACCGGCCACGTAATGTACACGTAAGGTCCGAAATTTGAAAATGCACCTTATGTTTTGAATATACCTCGCGTCTAGTGTTGTAGAATTTTATAGACTTTAAGCGAGTACATTGATCCCAGTGTGTACCGTCACGTAAAAATAATGACCCTTAACAGGTGATTATAGCACAGGGGAGCCAACAAAAATTCACGTGGAAGCGACTGAATTTCTTTTTAGGTAGAGTTAAATTCAAGATACATAGAATCCTTCATACGTTCGTTACATGTCGCCTTTTTCAACTGACAACTGAAATACATGCTTTCTTATGTGAGTTATCACATTTAGTACTTCTGCGTCAACGCAAAGTACGAAAGTTGGTCAACTTTTGACGTACGTTGAAAACTTTGACAGACATCAGCAAGTTTTTCAAATTGTTTTCATCAATTGTTATTTTTTTTGCATTGTGCATACAGGAAAAATTTAATAATAATTTTATAAAATAAATAAATTTAGGTTAAATAAATAATAGGGAGAACTGATTTAATATCCGTCAACAAAGTACTCATTGTGCCAACCTTCTCTGTAGGTACCTTCATTTCAGTTCAAAAGGGCGATGTATGACGGATTCTATGTGTCTCGGCTTTTAAAGTTCCCCTACTTTTGCATATTATTAAAGTCATAATAGATGTAGAGCGGAAGTTGTATGTAAAATACCACGAGGAACATTTGATGCGACCTTCATCATTTAGGTACCCTCGTATATATTTTTTCATTACTGTAACAATAAGTGTTTAATTTTGCTTTACGAATTTTATTACTGAGAATACGATGTGCGATGTGTATGTAAATATGTAAATACGTATTTTTTTTATTTCGCATGTTTATAAATACAGAAGAGACAGAAGATACTCGCACACAGACGGACACTTGTTAGTGCTTAACTTGTTTTTATTTTGTTTTATTTTTCATACGTACATAAATACTTTATTTTTGCTCTTTTTTAACAATTTATTGTTTTTCTTTTTCTGTTGCCATTTCTTGATAGAGAAACCCCTTGAATTGAATCTAATTTTCGTGTGTTTGGTTGAATCTAGATATTTTGTACAGCACATGAAAGGAATTGGTACTTCAAATATAGAATTTTTAATATAACTGCTACATAGTACATTATTTGCAAGAAGTAAATTAATAAGTATAAAAAAGAAAATTATTTCAGATTATATCGGGTGTTAAGCTGCACGAGAGCTTAAAATTATAATACAAGAAAGATGCAATGCTTGCTGAACAGCTTTTTTTTGTTGAATGTAAAATAAATTTCCTTGTAACCATTGATATTCGTAGCTACCGCCAGGGACACTTTTAAAAGTCCTTGTTCTGTCAGGATAGTTGTTTAAAAAACAAAGTGAAAATAAAACTGTATTAAAATTGGGTTGATTTTCAGTTAGAAAGGGAATTCTCGAGTTTTGAAGGCATGACGCAAAAGTTGTTCCCATCTTGTAGGAAAAAAAAGGAAAATTAAAAAAAAAAATAATGACTCGGACCCAAAACAACGCAACTTCGAAAATCTAATGACGTACAGTGAAAATTAGTACTAATTCAGCAACGACGGAACTTCGAAAAAAAGCAAAATGAAATGTCGCTTAGCGGGGTATTAGTGTACTTGAAAATGAAAATGAACGCAAGTTATATTTTTTATCTTCGACCAGCACTCAGGGGATGACCCCTACATATGCAGTGCATTGCGCCGCAACTCGAAAGAAGGGGATAGTATTGAGGGAACAGATGAAGAAAGATAAGAAGATAGAGAATTTTTTGTAGCTATTTCAAACTTATTACTTCGCCGGCTAATTTTTGATATATAGAGTGAATTATTTCTTTTACAGCTCTGTGCATATTACGTTATACATACCTACATATATACTACGTACATACATAAATATATAAATATGCATGTAAATGGATTTATGATTTTATAGAATTCTGGAATTTAAAAGGCTTATTTGAGTTTTCCATTCCTTTAAAACTACTTTCTCACTGCACTCACTCACTCACTGTGCTGACATCGAAATCAGTCTTCAAGGTGAACACAATCTAAATTAGTTCACAAAGTGCAAACATCTCATTTGTATTCACTTTTTACTCTTGAAAATGTGTACGTATAATTTTGAATAATACGATAATGAATGAATGACAATAATAATAATAAAAGATTAAATACGAATACACTTACACTATAATCTCGAAAATTTAGGCATTTTCTGTAATTAGAAAACAATTCCAATTTTATTTACATTTGGAACTTGGAGGCGGGCTATGGTGTATTTCGATTCGAAACAGTGCATAAAACCTATGAATACCTATTCGAATGGAAAAGATGTTTTTTGGATTGTCAAAAATTCAGTTTCTTGTCTTAAGTCTACTACAAAATGTCGAATTCGAAAGTGAAAAACGCCAGGTGAATATTATTTTTATATCTGCCCAATATTTACAATTCGAAAATATTTTCTTTCGATTCGAAATTTTGGTTGGGTTCAGGCACTCAAGTACAAATACAAATCTTAAAAATCGGGTTAACTCGTTTTAAGATATTTTGTCCGAAGTCCACAAATGTGTATGTACTAGTATGTGTAGGAAAATATGTTACGAGTAAGTGTGTTTGCGAAAATATTCATTTTCTTACTTGTTTTTTTTTATACAAATTGCTTTTATTGTTGCAAATACCACACAATTTTTAGAGAATTATTTAACTTATTTTTGTCCTTAAAAGCTGCTAAGAAAATAGAAATAGGTATATTCAGATATTTATACAAAAACATTAAATATTGTTTTATTTAATAAATATTCAATTAGACTGTTTTGTTTTTTATTTGCAATAGACATGAACCTATTATTTTTTTTATTCATTGTTTTCTTTATTTGTTTTTGTAACAGCTTTACAAATTTAGTTTTTATCGATTAAATAATTTAGGTTGATAGTGACCTATTTAGTAGTAAGCAGATTAAATTGTTCATGCTTTATAGTTGGTAAATAATTACGTTGTAAATTTTTATGTCTGGCTTTCAAATCATTCAAAAATGTCACGCATCCCTACTTTAAAAACCACGAAATAAAAGACGATGATTCTTTGGATTCGCCAATATGTCGGTATCGGCGACACTAGTTAATTTTTATGAATAAACATTAATAATTAATAGAATATCGGAAACTCGTACTATTTTCTGCGGTATCCAAAATGTATTCAAATTATTTTACTATTTTTTTAATTTTTTGTTTTAAATTATTACATAAACGTGAATTTTTCAACACAAATTTTTTGAATTTTTCCTGTTGTTTTCAGCTTCTCTTTTTTACATTCACTGAGAACTGATAGCGGGAATAATTTCTCACGGGAGAGTCACGATACCATTTTTCCCTTCGAGTGGAATAAAAATTTCACTCATGATAGGGGTGAATATGTATTCAAAAAGCACTAAGGTGAAAAAGCAAAAACCACCGTGTTAACAACACTGAATATTTGATTGCATGTACGGGTGGGTATTCCTACCAGCCATACAAATGACCTTGTTTCATTTAAATTTACTTCTCATGTATTTGTTTATTCATCTATTCCGAGTTTTGCTTTAGATCTGTTTAATGAATTGCTTTTAAAAATGTGTGACTGTTTTGTTTTTTTGTTATTGTTGCTAATTAAGCCGGTTTTGGAAGTACTAAGAGCTTTTAGTAGGAGTATATTGTTTGTTTTTAATTTGTTTTATCTGGCGTATCTTTCGACCTGTTCTAAAAAATATAATTTTTGATTAAGTAAAAACGAAAAAGAAAAAGAAGAGAGATAAATTTGGACTTTCAAAATCATAGAGAGAGTTTTGTAAAAGCTAGAGCAAAGGTAACTTTCGCATTCGTCATTCGTAGATGATTTGTGTAAGTACGATCTGTGTTTATATACAATCGTAGTGGCGAACGTTTTCAAACACGTACACGCGAACTACCCAAGAATACTAATGAGGTTATGATCTCCGAAAGCCTGTTATGTTGTACTGTGATACTGGCATTTCGTTAATATTAATTTTTTCTTATTCCATCGATTTGGGTACTTTAGCATAATAAAACTTATTTAGCATTATTCATGGTATACTAAAGATAGATTTACATATTTGCGAAAAATGTATATTTAGCATTTCGAAAGCAATGGTTTTTTCTTAAATTTGTTGTAATGGAATCCATGAACTTGGAACCATAGAATGGAAATTCAGTCTTGTAATGAGCAGTTAATTGGAACGTTTGAAATTGACGAACAGTGCCATTTTTGGTTTGTGCAATTTTATTGCGCAAGGTATTTTTGAATGCATTTTTCGCCGTTTAATTTTGTACTTTTTTTCCTGAACGGGTTGTGCTACCAGCTTTTGCAATAAGCTTTATCGTAAATGCTTACTGTTGTACATACATATTTATAAAAAAAATCTATGAGCTAGTAAATTTAAAAAATTTAAAGTGTTAACAACCAACAACCATTTATTTATTTTGACTAATTTTAGAGTTTATTTTTGTCTCGATCGCAAATAAAAATGTTATTTATTTGCCAACTTTTTTTTAGTGAATTTTGTTGTTTTGGCTGTTTAAAGACAATTCAGTTTAAATCAGAAATGTTGTTTGTATTACAAACAAATCAAATGAAACTAAAATATACATATGTGTCACAATTTTGCTCGTTTTTTTTTCTAATAAATTAACATTTATCACGAATATAAATTATTTGAATAGCTGAAAAACTATGGTGCAGTTACAATGATGTGCTAATAAATAAAAATAAGATTTTATGTGACTAGATGCAGTACCTAATTGTCGAGCATTGAGTAACAACAACAACAAATTACATGAATATATTTGTAAAAGTGAATGTTACAGGATTATGAAAACTGGAAAACTGGTCTTTGTTGCAGTTCAGTAGGCTGTTCTGTAATTACAAATGCAAGAAAATGTGTTAAATTTTAGGTAAAATTTATACAAATTGTTGTTCGTTGCTTGGATTAAAAATTATATACAGAATGGCAAAAATATGGCATTTTGAAGAGCAAACATTTGCTTAATTTTGGAAAAAATTCCATTCCTTACATAAGTGAGGCACAGTGTTAAATGATAACATGATTGTCATTGATTTTTATAAAAACGTAAAATATTTTATTCCAAACACACGTCTTGGAAATTTTTAAATATTTCTAAAGTAGTTCTTTTTATCTAATTTGCATGCTCTTGATGTTCGACCCATTTTTGCAAAGAACTTTCTCCATTGCAAATCTGTGGAGCATAAATCGTTGTTTTTTTTTTTGCTTTAAATTCGGATTAGAAACGATACAAGAATTTTATTAAAATATGGGTCCAATCTTACGATGGAATAACGACATCGACAGCAAAAACTTGTAATTTCCCGACTCTTTGTAGACAATATTATTTATACGCCTTAAAGTATACTAAGATATTGTCAATAGTAATTAATTGTTTTTGACTACTTGTAGATAAATGAAAAATCTTTTGCTGTCGAGTTGACGTGACGTCGATGTCGCCATTCGTAATAAGGCAGAATGTTATATTTTTATATGGCGAGTAACAACAACTTTTTTCAAGTTATCTGAATTCCACTTTTTAGGAAATAACATTTTAAAGTTCATGGCATTACATATTTTAATCAACAGCTCCTTAATACGAAATTAATTACATATAATATAAGTCGAATACCAAAATCTAAGATCTAAAAATTGTTATTGTTTTAAATGTTATTTATTCGATCGAACGATAGCTTTCGACATCGGTGAACAGGCAGTAAGTTATTATGCATGAAAAGCTCATTCGTGCTATACAAAAACTTTACAGTCAATGTTTTCGATATTCGCTACACTATTTTCGATATTTCCACTTTTTAAGAGGATGTCAGTAGTCACTTACTCGTTGTGCTATTTTAAAATTGTTTATGAAAGAGCTTCGCAGATTTTCAACATAATCAACTCACATATAAAAATGTGTGTATCTTTAATACAAAAATGTGTTGCAATAATTCGGAAATTCATATAAATAATAAATAAATTTAAACTTTGTTCGCAATCATAAAATTTATAGGACTTTATTAAATTAATTATTGATGCACAAACATACAAATAAATGCATGAAGGCACATACATACATACCTACATACATCCCCACACATTTGTAGGTGTGAAGGGATTTTCCCGACAATGGTATGATAAAAATATTTGTTTAATATTAAATTAACACACAACCTGTTTTATATAGTATAGTACAAAGAATTCCAACGCCTCATGCAATCAGGCCCCATGGACTTTGTTTAAAAATACTTGCAAGTTCACATTTGCAGCGAAACTCTTGAGAAATATCGATCGCTTTATTGCTTTATTAATGGGAATTATAATAAGGAATGTTTACAAAAGTTATTAGATAAAAAGGTGTAAGATTATATATGTATGTATGTACATACATAAGAATAATATTTTATACGTATTGCACATACGGGTATACATATATTCGTTCATATCTGGTATGAAGGAGATATTAAATTATTTTTAAAAATGAGTTAGGTATTTCTAAAAGAAATATGTAATAAAACCAAACTTGAGCTCGTTAATTTAAATTATATATATTTTATTGGCAGCTGCTTGGCTCCGAAGATTTTGTTGTCGGGAAAAGTAAAGAATTCTACATCAAATAAGGGCTTTTAACCCATAAATACATTAAAAAAATTAATAAAAGGCACTTCCTAGTTGCAATTCCATTAATGTAAGAAATACACCAATACCTCGCTTTGCGTCGTTTCGTTTTGTGTTTTTCTCAGTTGCGTCGCTGCTGAGTTAGTACTAATTTTTGCTATGCGTAGTTGTTTTGGGTTCGAGTGTTAAATTTTTTTTCTAAAAAATGGCAACGACTTTTGTTTCTATATAAGGTCTGTCTGCGTACACATATTTTGCATCATTTTGTGCAAAATCTTGCAAAATGTTGTCTGTGTACTGCAAATCTCTTGCAGCGAGAGAGCCAAAAAGAGAATTTTTTGACAGTTGGAAGTCAAAATTTTGCTGGAGAAATTTCTGGCTGCAAGATTTTGCACCTAGTTTGAACAGCTGTTTTCATTTACTCTTTGAATGAAATAATTTTTGTGAAATGAAAATAAAAATTGAAATTTAACAATGGCAGAGGTAAGTAGATAGAATTGTGTTGATTTTTAACGTTTATAATAAATTATAATAAAAAAACATTTCACTTCATGCTAGAAACGTCCAAATATACAGTTCGACCGTGATGTAAGTGGATTGGAGATGTAAGTGATCGGGAATTCACTTTTGTGTACACATATACTAAAATTCTTTTGCTCTGTTATTTCAATTGTTTACACACCGATCAGCTGTTTTCTTGCAAGATTTCACTGGATGCTGTCTGCTTACTTTTTGACAGAGTTAAATTGGTCTTACTCTCCCAAAAAAAGTTACTGAGTATTTGCTACTGGAAAAGTACCCAGGCAGACTTATAATTGCTCCATGCCATCAAAACTCGGGGATTCCCTTTCTAACTGAAAATCAATGCAATTTTAATACATAATATTTTATTTTCACTTTGATTTTATATTATTTATTTATATATAATTTTTAATTATTTTTGTTTTTTTTTATATGTTTACTTTGTTGAATATTCTTTTTAAAAAAGTAGTATTTTCGTAACCGTGGAACCTATCTTCGATCTTTACATGGTTTGCTATAGAAAATCATAATTCACCTTGCGTCGTTTCAATTTGTAACGTAACCACGACGTAAAGTGCGGTATTGGTGTATTTATAAATTAATCGTTGTTAATATTCAAATGATATTGAGCAAAAAAAAAAAAAAAATTGCTAATGTCTAGCATTTCAAATATAATTTATCACAATGAGTAACTATTGAATTATAAATTTGAAATAAACAAAAATTAATTAGTCATTCGAGTTTAAATAATTACGTGGGCGCCTGTAAGCCAAAATAAGTAGCAGAATGTATGTACATAAGTCGACGTACATATGTATGTATATACCAGTACATATGTACATATATACATGTTTATAAACGAGTATATTGCAATTCGAAAAAATACCTTAAAGCGGTTCCCTGCATATGAAATGAATTTGGCCAACGACAGCAATCTAAACAAGATTTTTTATTTATATTATTTTTTTTTTTCAATAACAATATTGTTTGTTTCTTTATTAATTCTATACTTCTAATTGTTATTTTTTATGAATTAAATAATTTTTTTAAATTAAAATAACAAAAATGAAAAACACATGTGAATTACTAACAAAATTTCTAAGAATTTTCCATGATTTCAAAACAGATGTCCTGGTATTGAAAAAATAAATAAATTAAAAAAAAAAAGAAATCGTAAATGTCAATTAAAATTTAGTTTAAAATGTAAATAAATAACGTCATTGCCATTGTACGTTTCACTTGTCGACAATATTAAATGACAACTTTTCTCTTCTTCACAATCCACTTTTTTTTTATTTAATTTTTCTTATTATTATTTTTTTATTTTCGTTAAGATTTGGTACCTCAATAAAATATAATTCATTTAAAATTGAAATTCATGAGTATGCAAACTAAAAAAAGAAATAAAAATTAAACACTAAATTACGAGTAACAAGTGAAAAAAGCAGTGAAATTACGTCATGTTTTCGTTTTCAAAAGCTTCATTCGGAAGGTTAATTTGTCTGTTTTGTTGCTGATATTGTTGTTGCAATTGCTGCTGCTGTTGCTGCTTGCTTGCTGTCATTGTTTATTTGTATGAATACGAGTTTGTTTTAAACTTCTATGTTATTTAAATGAATTTTGATTTTTTTTAAATGTAAAAATATTTCATGCTGCATAAATTCAGAGAAATGATTCTAATGCATGCAATTATTTTCTTTTCACTCATAGATTCCACAAGTCCAAGTTTTATTTTAAATGAAATGGTTTGGATTGTTAGTCGTTTTAAAGGGCTTTTGTCAATGAATACTTGGATAGTTACATACACATGTACATACATATGTACCTATGTATATACATATATTAAGTTTAAAAATTAAATAATAGAATAAATAATAAAACATTAAATAATAGAAAATTAAATAATAGAATAAATAGAATGCATATAATAAAATAATAAAAAATTTCGAAATAGGTATTAATTTAATGAATGGAACTGAATTCTGGCTCTTAAAAAAAAACCACAACCGATATTTTTTATCAGAAAATATTTGAAAATCCACAGTAGTATGGATATGTAGTCTGTGCGTATGTGTGTAGCCAGTGATCAGAGAATGCTAGATGCTATTTAAGTACAAAAAAAATAGTAATTATGAAATATTTATCCAAACAAATCCCCTTATTCTGTAACTGTTTGTTAATGTCACGTCAACACAATATCAAAAATAGGGCAGTTACATTCAGGTTGTGGACAACTGCTGATTAATGCTGACAGCCTCTGACGATTCTCTAAGCCCTAGAAAATACTAGGCGGCTGTTAAAAGTAATAAAATGCAGAGGAAAACGGTTATGCAGGTGTCTCAGTTTTGATATTCCCCCTTATTCCGTAACTATTTGTCAACGTCACATCAAGACAATATCAAAAATAGGGCAGTTGAATTCTGGGCACTATTCCCTAGGACCTACAAAATAACAAGAATCTGTTAAAAGAAATTAAATACGAAGGAAAAAGAATATGCAGATGTCTTAGTTTTGATATTGTATTGACGTGACGTTGACAAAATGTTACAAAATAGGGGCGATTGTCTTGACGTGACGTTGACAAATAGTTACAGAATAATTCGGAATATTTTTTAAAATTGTTCTCGTCTCATACACAAGCGAATTTAATGTTTGCAATCCGCTGGTTTTGCTAAGGAACAAATTTTTTTTTTAATATTTTTCTAGAAAGAATTTCAAAGAGATATTTTTCAAAATATTTCAAATAATAATCTCCTCTCATGCACAAGCAAATCTCTTGGAAGCAATCATTCGGTATTTTTCTGCATATCTTTTAAAAAGTATTGTTTTCAAAGAGATATTCTTCGAAAGTTTTAAATATGCCGGGTAGCGTAATTATACAGTAGAAATAGTCGTATCAATAAATATATTGAGGAATACCTCATAAAAGGGGTAGGGTCATCATGCAGTAGCGATTATTACGCAAAATTGTGTTTCTAAATCACATTGATGTAAAAGTTTAGTTGGCTACTGCCAACGGGAAAGTGACGCGTTTGAGAGGAATCGTCAGTAAGTTGAAATGTTGGCTTAAAAGTCTACCAGTCGTTGAGATTAATAAATTTGTGTTACACGTCGCGCCAGAGTGTTGCCTACGCATTGTTGGTGTTACCTACACGCTTTTGACTTTTAAGTATGAAAATGTTTGTTTTTTTTCGTCTTCTTTTCAAATGTGCAAGTAAGTGGGGGAAAAAAAATATTGAACGCTAGCATTGGCTCGCTAGCTTAATTTGAAAAGCTGTTAAAAACATATACAGCCGTGGGAATATTTTTAAGGGAAACAATTTTATAATTGACATCTTATTCATGTTGTTTAGAGACAAAATTGCGGAAATGTTTGCGTCTTAAGTTCGGGCGTAAAATTATTAAACGTAACCAAATTCTCGTGATATTTTAAGCCAATAATAAATTTTGACATACGAGGTCTGTTCAAAAAGTAAGGTGAATTTTTATTTTTGTCAGAATATTTTTATTTATCCATTCATTTCTATGCTGTTCTTTTCAAAGTAGTCTGTATATGCTCTCTTTGGTACAGTGAAACTTCGATATAACGCATTTCGTTATAATGACAATTTTAATATAACGTATGTTTTATTGAGCCTGTTGCGAAATCCTTTTTATGGCAAAGTTTTTCATACAAAAATACACTATAGCTATAACGAAAAAATTCTGAACAAAAAAAAAAGCCTCTGTATAGCGAAATATTGCTTTAAATGCCTCAATATAACGAAATCAGAATAAATACTAAAGTCCCATTATAAAAACAGTTTTCTTTTCCAAAAAAGGAATGCTACATTTTTTGCACTTTTCAATGGAAGATAATAACATTATGGCATTTGAAAATAGTGAATTTATTGGAAATTGATCTACCATCTCTTATGAAGATGTGTTTTATTTTAAAATTGCTCCTAATTGTAGTTTTTTAGAATAAAAAGTGACAAAATGTTACATATTTTCCCAGAAAAGAAATCGCCATAAATGTATTTACATACGCATTCGTAAAGCCTCTATATAAAAAAGTACTCGTACAAAATAAGAATAAAATTATAGAAAAATGTTTTATTTACCTCATGAAATATAAGATTTTATTAGCATTCTCGTGGTAAATAGAATTTACTTCAAAATTTCATTAAATCAATGCTCTGCTGATTACATTTATAGCGAAGCAATGGCTTCGGATCCCCTTGGAATTCGTTATACCAAGGATTCACTGTATATAATTGAGCTTTCTCGATTTAGATTTATCTCCTCAATTATCCTTTTATGAGTCTCAGCAATCTTTGGAACAAGAAAAGGTCGCAAATGAGAGTATGAAGCGGGGGGCCCTGAGTTCGAATCCGCGTTCAGTCATGAATATTGTGTCGAATTCTTGTGATCAGCATTAGTGCATGTTTGTGTTAGTGGTTGTCGGCCTGTTTCAGTGATGAAGGCAAAACACTGGTCTTTAATTGGCAGCGACTGAAACAATCATGTACTAAAGAGCAGAGGAACAGCACCCTCAAATAATGTAAAACCACTTTATAAAACCTGCAAAACTCATCTTAGACCCATGAATGCTTTTGCAAAAAATGTTCAGTAAATAATTCTTTATTTAAAAATCGCAACAAATTCCACTCAGTGTCGTATATAAAAGAACTACGGTTCTAAGTAAAATCAATCACTGTCGTATGGAAACGTACGAGATGGCACCATACGACGGAATAGGTGTCGTACGAAAACGTACGACGTGGCACTCAATGTGTTAAAAGTTTCCTTAAAAGCTGTATGTAAATAGATTCGGCAATAATTAAGAACGTATCAATTATTAGCAAAGCGTTTATATCGACATAGCTGGTTTTACCAAATTATTATCATGTATGCATTTGTGCGTCATAAGTTATTGAAAATGATTTTGTGCGGTTTTTGCCATCAAATCTACAGAATAGCTTTCAAAATATCATGTCACTCGAAATTCATAGAAACCGCAAAATTATCTTATCAACGAATATTTTCATTGTCAAATTTCAAAACATGTTCGTTCATACTCTATGCACCTACAATTTTGTTTAATTTGAGAATTAAGTTAATCGTTTATTACTGTTAACATGTCATACTCTCATTAAATGAAACGGCTGCCTTTATTTAAATACTAGCAAATGTGAAAAGTTATACTATGGAGTTGAGTTTGTCTGGTTGTATGAGCAGAATCGAAACCCACTTGTATGTTCGTAGTTAAAAAAAAATTAAATCCAAAATATAAGAGCAGCCCAGCCGTCGTCGCTGCTTTGAAAAACTATCGACAGCAGCCAGGTTGCTTGCAGCTCCAGTCGCACATCAAATGATCAGTTTATATTTAGTGCTGGCTCGCGACGGTTGACTTTTCCGAAAATAAAAGGCAAATAAGCAAATAATTTACTAAAACAGATAATTTAAAAAATAATAAAATTTATAAAATTAATTAAATAAAACACAGCAAAATAATTTATTTCAAATAAAAAAGAGAGAATAATCGAAACGAAACAAAATTAAGTTTAAATTTTTGTGTGTTAAAGCTTTTGTTGAGTTGTTTGTTAGCTTTGCTAACCTGAAACAGAAACGAAATAGAAAAAATTAAATAGAAGACAGGCAATTCGGTGTTGTTATTCTTTGTAGGTTGTACGTTGATTATTAGCTAAAAGCAAAGCGCTAGCGCTAGACTGTTTTTTATTCTGTAAGATATTTTTGCCAGCTAAAAAGTGTTTTTTGTTTGTTTTTCTATTTGTCTACGAAAAAACACACTCCACATACTTGTACATACAAACTTGCATAAATATGTACGTATGGGCCCGACAAAGCCCATTAATTAATAAAGAGTGCCTGCCTGCCTGCCTGCCAGTGAATAACATTTTAAAAATAAAGCATTTCGTTATTTGACTGTTTCTGTGTTTTATGTGATATTTGATTTTTTCGTGACAAGTAACTAATCAATAAAAATAAAAAGCTATAGTGCAAAAAAGCAAAGAAGGAAGGAATAAACACGCATAGAAATATTTTGAATTAAATTAAACTATTAAAAGGAAAAGAATCGAAAAGAGAAATAAATTTGGAAGCTTATATATTTTTTTATTTGCATTTAAACGAAACACTTGAAAGTGCAACGGAAATATAATTTGAGTTTTTTTTTTGTACACGTAACAATAACAAATTTTGTTATCAAATAACGTTTAAAAATGGTCTCAAGAAATGCCAAAAAGAAACAACAGCAGCAACAACAAAATGTTGCTGCAACATCATCCACATCTAGCAACACCGTTAAGGCCACATCGTTAACATCACCATCCTCCTCTGAAATGGCTGTGAAAAATTTGGATGTTGATTTAGCCGATGCAACGCAAGTGCGCGGCATTTCAAGTTCTACAGGAGAATTCCATATGGCCAAACACTACAAGGCCTCGATGTCATCATCAAAGTCCGCTACTAGTGAAAGCAGCATCAGAAAAATTCAATCAAATAACGAATCATTGTCGTCATCATCCACCAAGTTTAGCTCAAAATCACAGCATCATGAAGAAAAATTGTCGGATGAGTTTTCCTCAATGGGAAATGTGATCTCGTCTATTGATTTGGTTAGCGAGCCCGCCATGAAGGAGCCGGTCTTTTCGGTTCCCATTGATGTGGTTGAAATAACGACAAGCGGCAGCACGGGCAGCATGAAAAAAGTATATTCTTCAATTACTTCATCATCTCAGTCAACATCACAGTCCATGTCACAAAATATGGCTACCATATCGTCGTCATCAGCCATGTTTGATAACGCAATAACCGGCGGCAGCGCTGCTTACGTAGATGTGGAATTTAAGCCAGAAACTGTGACTATAAAAGATGAATCGATGGCTACCACAAAAGCATTTCAAACGTTGGCTAAAACTACAAACGGTGCTACAGAAATGACATCATCGTCAACTATCTCCAGCCAGTTTATGGCTGCAGAATCAGTTAATGGTACAACAACAAAAGCTGAACAGCAAAGCAACACCAACACTGAAAAGCAACATTATAAATATCCAGCAGCAGCTGCCGGCATAACGAACGCTGACTTCGACAATAATATTCTTCTTCCTGCCGAAACGTATGAGGTTTTAATGCCGCAAACTCCAGTTGCAACTCCAACAGCATCCACATCCTCCATGACGTCGAACGTCCAAAACACAATCCAGTCTTCCAAGCACAATTTTAATGACTTCACTGCCATCGACAATAATGCATCATTAACTAGTATTGAACAAAGTAAAGCTTCATCCACCCATATCAGCTCAAAAAACACGAACACAAACACCACCGCCACCTCCACCTCCTCCTCAGTGATCACACAAGCATTAGATCATACAGATACATCTTCAAGCACACAGAGTGTAAGTAAAAAATCGTTAAGCTCGAAACAAGTTTCCGAGAAAGAGAGCCTGACTCAAGAGCATTTAACAAAACAGAGCAATTTAGTATCAAAGAAAGAGGTTTATGACGTTAAGACTAAAACCTGGAGTGAATTTCATGATGCCAACGACACTAAGCAACCAGCGTATGAACGCTTCGTTAGCAAGGATTCGGATGGCAGCTGCAAGGTGACGTACAAAAAGAAAATCTATGATCGTCGTAACAACAAATGGCGTGTCGTTGAAGAGAAGACTGTTAACAATGCAAATGAAAAAGTATTTCCGGAAATAGTTGATGACGTCATTAATACAACTACTACAACGTATACGACCAAAATCTATGACTCTAAACTGGGACAGTGGAAAGTTGTTGATGAAAAATCATTTGTTGATTCCAAAGCATTTGTGCCACAGGATATTGCGCGTGAGATTGAAAAAGACAATACAGATGTTGCCAACATTACAACAACAACTGAGATAACCAAGGTAAGAGTTAAAGTGGTATAGTGGCAGAGAGAGCGAAACAGAATAGATTGAAATAGTTAGTGGTTGACCACTTCATTAGCATAGACTTCTTCTTTGCCATTGTGTCAAAAAAGTTAGCGACATATAAAGTTTAATATTTTTAATTGATTAAAAACAAGTTAAAACGTTATATTCGACCCGGTCCAATCTTAAATACCCTCCAAATATTTAGTAAGTAAATTTAAAATGTTTAACTTGGAAGGGCAGAGTTCCTTTAAGACATCTCTGTACCCAATTTTAAGTCTCTATTTTAACAGAGTCATTCCGGGAAGGGCCGTGGGGGAGACGTTCCACCCCTGCAAGATCAGAGAACATCTCAGCCTCTACACTATTTTTGCATATAATATCGCACGTCCGCTAAAGGTGGCGAGGTTCAAAAATAGACTATATCATGTTTTCCACAGGCGAACGTATGGGCATTACTAGATCGCCTTAGACTTCATCATTGATCAAGAATATATGTATATACTTTATGAGATCCAATTCTTTTTGGAGGGTATTAAAACTGTATTTTGTCGGGGTCTCTCTGGAAACGGCTCTGAGGGAGACATATCACCGTTGCCATGAAACTCTAAAAATAAGTAAATGTAAAATTTATTTAAAATTTTTTTATGGGGTCATTTAGGGGGCAAAGGCGGAGCAGGGGGTAGGGCAGAGGAGTATCAGGTTACGTTTCATCTTCGTCATTAAAAAATGTTATTTTTAAGCTTTTATGAGATGTTTTCTGATCTTGTCCTGTCCTACGCCTCCATGTACCTTTGCCCTTCTAAATTGACCCTATAAAAATTTTTTTTATACTTAATAACCCAAAAAGTTTACTTTTTAAGTTTTTACTACAAAGGGGAGATGTCTTTGCCCACGGCCCTTCCCGGAGTGCCCCAGTCAAAATATAGTTTTCAAATTGGGATCACGAACGCACGCGTGATATTAATAATTTAAACGTTTTACGCGTGCATCACTCGCGACACGAAAAAATCATGATATTTGCTTATCTCTTGTTAATAGCTCCACTCCTGAGCAACTGGGGACTTTAGTAATAAAAATATAGATTGAAACTCTCCTCTGCTACGTCCATGATATATATCCATATTATTTTGAGTCTACCCCCATAGTGCATTGTAGATTTCTGTAGTAAAAAACTTAAAACGAAAAAATCATGATATTTGCATATCTCTTGTTAATAGCTCCACTCCTGAGCAACTGGGGACTTTAGTAATAAAAATATAGATTGAAACTCTCCTCTGCTACGTCCATGATATATATCCATATTATTTTGAGTCTACCCCCATAGTGCATTGTAGATTTCTGTAGTAAAAAACTTAATTATTTACCTTAAAATTTAATACTTTACAGATTTACGATGCTAGTATTAATGACTGGCGTGTTCTGGATGAAAAAACGCGCACCGACGTCATTGAAAAGATAGTAGAGGCCCCGAAAAAAACGGTTTACATTGACGAATACACTGAAATTGAAAAGAACTCCAAAATCTTGGAGGACAATGAAAACATTGAATACAATTTAAGTAAGACCCTAAAACAAAAAGATGTAACCGAAAATACTTACGACGAAATAAATGAAACACGCACGAATGTGAGGAAATTAACCGATTCAAGAAAGGTAAGTGAGTCCATTCCTTGTTATAAAGGCGAGTATCTGGCACATATTTTGCCAGTGATCTTGGTAGCTATTTTAATACTCGTTTTATCATTTAGGATGGAGTCGATAAAAGAAAAACCCAGAAGGTTACACATACTGAGATGTGCATTTGTGAGATTTGCACTTGTGGGTAAGTTTGCAAAGCGAATGCTTAAAATATTTGGGGTCTGCACCGCAATGGTACACACTTTCTGAAAACTGCAGTAACAAAAAAAGCAACCTTAATTTGTAAAAATTTCTAATTACAGCCATCATCATTGCGCCACTAGTGAAACAGATTCTAAAATTTTGCAACAGGATACTTTAAGAGAATCTACAGGTAAATGCATTGAATACTGTTTTATACCTTTTCTTCTAAATTACTTAGTTATAAATTCTATTCCAGATGTGGTTGATAATGTGGAAATGACCAGGCTACGCACCAGCACATGGTCGAAATCTGATTTTGAAGATACTGAATCTCTTAGTTCAATAAGACAAGGTGACAAACACATTCCCAAAAGACCCCTACCAAGGAACGAAAGATATTTGGATAGTACCATAGAAGTAACCGAAAATGACGAATACGAATACATTTGTAGAACCCAACCAGTTCGACCCCACGATAACTTGAAACCCGAAGGAGAGTTTTACAAACCAGAAAAAGATGAATACAAACCTTCTAAAAGACCAGAACCCATAAGACCAGAAGACAATTTGAAACCAGAAGGTGAATTTTACGCTCCAGAAAAACTTGGTTATAGACCCGCAGATAGAATTGAAGTAATATTGCATAAAGATAATCTTCGATCGGAAGGAGAAATGACTTTTACTGAGAAAGAAGAATACAAATATGTACAAAGACCACAACCGGTTTTAAGAAGTGACAATCTTAAACCTGAAGGAGAATTTTATACTCCTGAAAAACTCTTGTATAAACCAGGTGAGCGGCCTTCCCAAGTTCGTCCAGAAGATAATTTGAGACCAGAAGGTGAGTTTTACACACCCGAAAAACCTGGCTTCAGACCAGCTGAGAGGCCGCAACAAAAGCGACCTGAGGACAATCTTAAACCGGAAGGTGATTTCTACACTCCAGACAAACCGACGTATAAGCCAGGAGAAAGGCCCTCTCAAGTTCGCCATGAAGACAATTTGAAGCCGGAAGGTGATTTTTACACTCCAGAAAAACCTGGTTTCAAGCCAGCCGAAAGGCCACAACAAAAACGACCTGAGGATAATCTTAAACCGGAGGGTGACTTTTATACTCCAGATAAGCCATCATATAAACCAGGCGAAAGACCTTCGCAAGTTCGTCCAGAAGATAATTTGAGACCAGAAGGTGAATTTTACACTCCTGAAAAACCGGGATTTAAACCTGCTGAAAGGCCGCAACAAAAGCGACCTGACGACAATCTTAAACCTGAAGGTGATTTCTATACTCCAGACAAACCGACGTATAAACCTGGAGAAAGACCTACTCAAGTTCGCCCAGAAGATAATTTAAGGCCAGAAGGCGAGTTTTACTCACCTGAGAAACCTAAATATAAACCAGGGGAAAGGCCCTCTCAAGTTCGCCATCAAGACAATTTGAGGCCTGAAGGCGAATTTTACACCCCCGACAAACCTGGCTTTAAACCTGCTGAAAGGCCACAACAAAAACGACCTGAAGATAATCTTAAACCGGAGGGCGACTTTTATAAACCAGAAAAACCATCATATAAACCTGGAGAAAGACCTTCTCAAGTTCGACCAGAAGATAATTTAAGACCAGAAGGTGAATTTTACACCCCTGATAAACCCGGATTTAGACCAGCTGAGAGGCCACAGCAAAAGCGACCTGACGACAATCTTAAACCTGAAGGTGATTTCTACACTCCAGACAAACCGACGTATAAACCTGGAGAGAGACCCACTCAAGTTCGCCCAGAAGATAACTTAAGACCAGAGGGTGAGTTTTACACACCCGAAAAGCCTGGATTTAGACCAGCTGAAAGACCTCAACAAAAACGTCCAGAGGATAATTTAAAACCTGAAGGTGATTTCTACACTCCAGACAAACCGACGTATAAACCTGGAGAGAGACCCACTCAAGTTCGTCCAGAAGATAATTTGAGACCAGAGGGTGAGTTTTACACACCCGAAAAGCCTGGATTTAGACCAGCTGAAAGACCTCAACAAAAACGTCCGGAGGATAATTTAAGACCAGAAGGCGACTTTTACTCTCCTGAGAAACCGATATATAAACCTGGAGAACGACCGTCTCAAGTTCGTCCAGAAGATAATTTGAGACCAGAGGGTGAGTTTTACACACCAGAAAAACCTGGATTTAGACCAGCTGAAAGACCCCAACAAAAACGTCCAGAGGATAATTTAAAACCTGAAGGTGATTTTTACTCACCCGAAAAACCAAAATATAAGCCCGGCGAAAGGCCTGCTCAGGTTCGTCCAGAAGATAATTTGAGGCCTGAAGGCGAATTTTACACTCCTGAAAAACCTGGATTTAAAGCTGCTGAGAGGCCACAACAAAAGCGACCTGAGGACAATCTTAAGCCGGAAGGTGATTTCTACACTCCTGATAAACCAACGTATAGACCCGGAGAAAGACCTTCTCAGGTTCGTCCAGAAGATAACTTAAGACCAGAAGGAGAGTTTTACACTCCTGAAAAGCCTGGGTTTAGACCAGCTGAAAGGCCACAACAAAAGCGACCTGACGACAATCTTAAGCCGGAAGGTGATTTCTACACTCCAGACAAACCGACGTATAGACCAGGAGAGAGACCCACTCAAGTTCGCCCAGAAGATAATTTAAGGCCAGAAGGCGACTTTTACTCACCTGAGAAACCTAAATATAAACCAGGGGAAAGGCCCTCTCAAATTCGGCATGAAGACAATTTGAGGCCTGAAGGTGAATTTTACACTCCTGAAAAACCTGGATTTAAAGCTGCTGAGAGGCCACAACAAAAGCGACCTGAGGACAATCTTAAGCCGGAAGGTGATTTCTACACTCCTGATAAACCAACGTATAGACCCGGAGAAAGACCTTCTCAGGTTCGCCCAGAAGATAACTTAAGACCAGAGGGTGAGTTTTATACACCCGAAAAGCCTGGATTTAGACCAGCTGAAAGACCTCAGCAAAAACGTCCGGAGGATAATTTAAGACCAGAAGGCGAATTTTACTCCCCTGAGAAACCGAAATATAAACCTGGGGAGAGACCCTCTCAAGTTCGCCATGAAGACAATTTGAGGCCTGAAGGCGAATTTTACACTCCCGAAAAACCCGGCTTTAAACCTGCTGAAAGGCCACAACAAAAACGACCTGAAGACAATCTTAAACCGGAAGGTGATTTCTACACTCCAGACAAACCGACGTATAAACCTGGAGAAAGACCCACTCAAGTTCGCCCAGAAGATAACTTAAGACCAGAGGGTGAGTTTTACACACCCGAAAAGCCTGGATTTAGACCAGCTGAAAGACCTCAGCAAAAACGTCCGGAGGATAATTTAAGACCAGAAGGCGACTTTTACTCTCCTGAGAAACCAAAATATAGACCTGGGGAACGACCGTCTCAAGTACGTCCAGAAGACAATTTGAGACCAGAAGGGGACTTTTACGTTCCAGAAAAACAGGGATTTAAACCCGCAGAGCGGCCACAACAGAAACGACCTGAAGATAATCTTAAACCGGAGGGTGAATTTTATACTCCAGTTAAACCAACCTACAAACATGGTGAAAGGCCCACCCAAGTTCGTCCCGATGACAATTTATGGCCTGAAGGGGAGTTCTATACTCCAGAAAAACCTGGTTTTAAGCCCGCGGAAAGGTCACTGCAAAAACGGCCCGAGGATAATCTTAAACCAGAAGGAGACTTTTATACTCCAGATAAACCAACCTACAAATCTGGGGAAAGACCTAAGCAGGTTCGCCCAGAGGACAACTTAAGACCTGAAGGAAAATTTTATGTTCCTGATAAACCAGTTTTTAAATCAGCTGAGCGAACTGAACGTATAATTAGAACCGACAATTTGCGTTCAGAAGGTGAAATGACATATGTCGAAAAAGAGGAATATGTATACGTTAAACGGCCAGAACCCGTAAAGATAGAAGACAATTTAAAACCCGAAGGAAAGTTTTATGCACCTGAAAAGATTCAATACATTCCAGGTGAAAGACCAAGTCAAGTTCGTCCAGAGGATAACTTAAAGCCTGAAGGCAAATTCTACACACCAGACACGATTGATTATAAACCTGCTGAAAGGCCTTCGCAAAAACGACCGCAAGATAATTTAAAACCCGAAGGCGATTTTTACTCACCTGAAAAGACTGGTTATCGTCCAGCCGAACGACCCGTTGCTAAAAAGCCCCAAGATAATCTTAAACCCGAGGGAGATTTTCACGCACCCGAAAAAGTTGATTTTATACCTGGCGAAAAACCTAAGCAAGTCCGACACGAAGACAATTTAAGGCCTGAAGGAAAGTTTTATACTCCAGATAAGCCCAAATTTACTCCCGCAGAGCGTCCTGTTCAGAAAAAGCCTGTAGATAATTTAAAACCTGAAGGAGATTTTACAGTGCCTGAAAAGCAATCGTATCAACCAGCGCAAAGAACGGAAAGAGTTATAAGAACTGACAATCTCCGTACAGAAGGCGAAATGATTTTTGTAGAAAAAGAAGTATACCAATATGTAAAAAGGCCGGAACCTGTAAAGCAATTGGACAACTTAAAGCCAGAGGGCGAATTCTATGCTCCCGAAAAACAACACTTTGTTCCAGGCGAAAGACCAGCTCAAATTCGACCGGAAGACAATCTCAAACCAGAGGGTGATTTCTATACACCAGACAAAACTGATTTTAGACCAGCTGAAAGACCTGTTCAGAAACGCCCAGAAGATAACCTTAAGCCAGAAGGTCATTTCTATACTCCAGATAAACAGAAATTCATTCCAGTAGAAAGGCCAATCCAAGTACGGCCCGAAGATAATCTCAAACCTGAAGGCGAATTTACTGTTCCCGATAAGCCAGAATACAAACCAGCTGAGAGAACTGAGCGCATAATTCAAAAGGACAACCTCCGCACCGAAGGAGAAATGACATTTACTCAAAAAGAAGAATACCAGTATGTTGTGCGACCCAAACCTGCCAAATTAATAGACAATCTCAGACCTGAAGGGAAATTTTATGCTCCTGAAAGGGCTGAATTCTTTCCTGGTGAGAGACCTTCCCAAGTGCGACCTGAGGATAATCTTAAACCTGAAGGTGACTTTTATGCCCCTGAAAAGCCAACCTTCCGGCCAGCAGAAAGACCAGTCCAAAAGAAACCGGAGGACAATCTAAAACCCGAAGGAAACTTCTATACACCCGAGAAGACTGGCTTCCGTCCAGCAGAAAGACCTGTTCAAAAGAAGCCTGAAGACAACCTTAAGCCTGAGGGCGATTTCTACACACCAGATAAGCATAAATTCATTCCTGGTGAAAGACCTTCTCAAGTCCGTCCGGAAGACAACCTTAAATCTGAAGGAGACTTTTTCACGCCAGAAAAACCCAGCTACCGCCCTGCAGAAAGACCTGTTCAAAAGAAACCAGAAGATAATCTTAAACCCGAAGGAGACTTCTATACACCAGAGAAGATTGGCTTCCGTCCAGCAGAAAAACCCGTTCAAAAGAAACCCGAAGACAACCTCAAGCCCGAAGGTCACTTTTATGTGCCAGATAAACCTCAATTCATTCCTGGTGAAAGGCCTTCTCAAGTTCGCCCAGAAGACAATCTAAAACCGGAAGGAGACATTTTCACACCAGAAAAACCCAGTTACCGTCCAGCAGAAAGACCTGTTCAAAAGAAACCTGAAGACAATCTTAAGCCGGAGGGCGATTTCTATACACCAGACAAAACAAAATACATTCCTGGTGAAAGGCCTTCTCAAGTTCGACCGGAAGACAATTTAAGACCAGAAGGTGATTTTACTGTACCTGATAAACCTACATATAGGTCAGCAGAAAAAACGGTACGCATAATAAGGAAAGATAACCTCAAAACTGAGGGTGAAATGACATTCGTGGAAAAACAAGATTATCAATATGTTACAAGGCCTGAACCTGTGAAACGTCTAGATAATTTGAAACCTGAAGGCGATTTTTATGCCCCAGAAAAGCCGAAATTTGTAGCTGGAGAGAGACCCGCACAAGTTCGGCCTACGGATAATTTGAAGCCAGAAGGTGATTTCACTGTTCCGGAAAAACCTGGTTTCCGCCCAGCTGAAAGGCCCATCCAAAAGAAACCAGGAGATAATCTAAAGCCAGAAGGAGATTTCTACACACCTGAAAAGCCCACATTCCAACCAGCAGAACGACCAGTTCAAAAGAAACCTAAAGATAATCTTAAACCAGAAGGCGACTTTTATACACCTGAAAAAACTGGATTTCGGCCAGCAGAAAAACCCATTCAGAAGAAACCAGAAGACAATCTCAGGCCAGAAGGCGAATTCCACTCACCAGATAAACCGAAATTTGTTCCATGCGAAAGGCCTTCTCAAGTTCGTCCTGACGATAATCTGAAACCTGAAGGAGATTTCTACGTGCCTGAGAAACCTGGCTTCCGTCCAGCAGAAAGACCCGTTCAAAAGAAACCCGAGGATAATCTGAAACCAGAAGGAGACTTTTACTCCCCAGAGAAGCCAGGATACAAACCTGCAGAAAAAGTGGTACAAAAGAAGCCGAAGGATAATCTTAAACCCGAAGGTGAATTTACAGTTCCTGACAAACCAACATTTAAAACCGCTGAAAGAACTGAACGCATTATAAGGCAGGACAACTTGCGGACGGAAGGGGAAATGATTTTCACCGAAAAGGAGGAATATCAGTTCGTTAGGAGGCCTGAACCCATCAAAACTAAGGACAATCTCAAACCAGAAGGCGACTTCTTTACACCTGACAAATCTGAATTTAAGCCGGCTGAGAGACCAGTTCAAAAGAAACCTCAAGATAATCTAAGACCTGAAGGAGACTTCACTGTGCCTGATAAACCTACTTATAAGCCAGCAGAAAAAACAAGGGTCGTTGTACGAAAAGATAATTTGCGCATGGAAGGCGAAATGACATTTACTGACAAGAATGAATATCAATATACTAAGAGACCGGAACCCATCAAAATGTCCGACAATTTAAAACCTGAGGGCGACTTTTATACACCAGAAAAAACTGGATTTAAACCCGCTGAGCGGCCATCACAAAAGAAACCGATTGATAATCTCAAACCTGAAGGAGAATTCTACGCCCCAAGTAAACCAGGCTATAAACCATCCGAGCGTCCAGTTGCCAAGAAGCCAGTAGATAACCTAAAACCCGAAGGCGAGTTTACATCTCCAGAAAAGCCTTCATATAAACCAGCAGACAAAGTAACTCGAATTATTCACAAGGACAATTTACGAACTGAGGGTGAAATGACTTTCGAACAAAAAGAAATATATCAACATACCAAGCGACCAACTCCAATCAAACCTGCAGACAATCTAAAGCCAGAAGGAGACTTTACCACACCAGAAAAGCCTTCTTATAAACCCGGTGAAAGAGTGGAACGTGTCACTCACAAAGACAATTTGCGTACTGAAGGTGAAATGACATTCGATCAAAAGACCACTTATCAGCATGTGAAAAGACCATCGCCAATCAAACCTATTGATAACCTAAAACCTGAAGGCCAGTTTATTACTCCAGAAAAATCTCCCTATAAGCCCGGGGAAAAAGTTGAACGCATCGTGCGAAAAGACAATTTGAGAACCGAAGGTGAAATGACGTTCGAGCAAAGGGACTCTTATCAATATGTCAAGAGACCAACTCCAATCAAGCCCACTGACAATCTAAAACCTGAAGGCGAATTTTATAAAAAAGACAAACAAGCGGGTCCTAAGGATGTTCTCGATAGAGTAACTCCAAGACGCCCTGTTGATAACTTGAAACTCGAAGGAAAAATGGAAATTGTTAAAAAGAACGACACCACAACAACGCAGCAAACAGTTGTCCGTCAAACTAACACTAAATATTCTCACAATAGCTCTTCCATTAACTTGGGATCAGATAGCTCCATTTTGAAAACAACGAGTCAAATGAGTTTTGCATCCGGCAAGACGGCTGTCCCTGTTGCCAATTTAACCACAGAGAAGCCAGCAGATGGCATGGTCATTGTGTCTACCAAGAAAGTTATCACCGTTGTGGGAGGCAAATCCAAAAAAGAACCCGAAACGGAATACATTCGAAGGCAAGGCAAGGTTAATGTTATTGAAAATGTCGAAAAATCTCAAAAAACTAAAAACATTAAAAATGTGGAAAACATTTACAAAGAGGATGTTTCCCTTACTCAAAAGCATCTTACAGCAAAAAATAAAACCATAATTGATGCCACACAACATGATAGCACCCGCATAACTAATGGCAGCAGTTCCATTGTAAATGGCACTCAAAATAAATTGACTATAAGAGATGGAAATAAAACAAGTTCTGATACACAACACCATCACACTTGCTTGGCAAGCAAACTGTCGTCCTCAACTAATCACATCCACACTGACGGCACGACAATTATCAGAAGAGCTACTTGTGTCAATCAAAGAAATGCAAATAACTCTCAGATGAAGAACATAATAAGTGGCACTGGAAGCAGCGGCTATGAAACTCACTCCCGTGATGCCACTTCCAAAATTATAAACACGACTAATGGCAACTACGGCCAGGTAATCCGCTCAAATGCTACAAACATAAGCTCAAACAGTTTGGAAAGTGCAAGTGCATCGTCGACATCCATGTCGTCTAGCAAGCAGTTCCATCATCGCAAAACAGAATTTACTTCAGAGTCCAGTGCTGCCAATACAATACTCCAACGGAAAAGTGTACCGTCGGAATCCAACCAATTCGGCAGTCTTACATCGAACGCAAAAATACAACGCAAAAGTATAATGAACCTAAACGAACAACCTTCTAGCAGTTGGTTCCCCAGTGAACGGCAAAGCTACACCAGTATTCATCGGCAGAAAGAAGCCGAATCATCTGTTTCAGCCAACCTGAATGAACGCCGCAGCTTAACAACAAAACATCGCGAAATTAAAGATCAACAGACAAGCAGCAAGAGTGCAACGGTACACCATACCGTATCCGGTCATGCCTCCGCTTTAGACTTTCCGTCATACAATAGAAGTGCAGAACGTGTAGTCTCACGCCAATCACGTGCCAATCAATCATCTATTTCGTTTGGAAGCGAAACTTCCGCTTCGTCGAGCCTCTACAAAATGGAATACAAAACTCTTCCGGTCACAACTTGTGCTGTGCATAAAATAAAACAAGGTGCATTCCAACACACTAGCGATACTCATGATCATAAACTTTCTAAAAACAACTAATTAAGTGATTTACATGCATATATTTTTTTATTCTTGCAGAAATATTTCTTGATGCATATTATTAATATTCCCTTGTTTTTTTTTTGTTAACAATTTTGTACACATATTAACACACACACCCACACACACATACATACTCATATACAACTAAATAATAATATTTTTCTACATATCAAAATAAACCACGTTTATAATTAATAAAGTCTCGAAATTAAAAAAATTAAGAGGAATTTCATTTACATGCGGCTGCGCAGCTGATTCTTCAAACAATACAAATTGTTGGCTCATCTGCGGATTCTGCTTTTATTTGGTCCTTCATTACACTGGTAGTTCACTTATTTCTGTTGCATGTTTAAATTAGTAAAACTTTAGTCCCGGATTATATTGAAACATATTCAAGTTTGTCTAAAATCGTCAAGTATTTACTTTCATTACAACAAAAGTAATCAAGTACATTTTAAATAAAAATTTCAAGTACATATTTACATGGAAATCAAGTACATATTTACATGGAAAAACTTCTTATTAATTGCCTTAAAGTTTCAAAAATCATTTGAGAATTTCCAAAGAAAAAGCAAAGCAGGCCTTGAAATTTTTAAAATCATAACAAAAATTAAATTACAAAATTTCAAGACCTGCTAAGCTGTTTCTTTGGTAATTCTCAAATTATTTTTTAAATAAAGTTGCAGTCTACTGATGATTTGGTGCAAGAATCAGTGAAATGCAGGCATTAATAAATTCGAGTGAAACCATTACCCCCTATCGTAAAAAACAAGTGGGATTTTTCTCCATGCGAAATTTTTATTCCACTCGAAAGGAAAACTGGTATCGAGAACCTCCCGTAAGAAATTATTCCCGCTATTAGTTCTCAGTGAATGTAAAAAAAGAGGAAGAAGCCAAAAACAACATGAAAAATTAAAGAAATTTGTTTTGGAAATTTAAATTGGCGATAAGGGGTATTTATTTCTAAAATGAAATCATTCACGGGGAATTTTTCCATGATTGCAATTTTAGAGAAAAGGGAAAAATTATTCATTATAGGGATGAATATCTCGAGAAAATTTCATTGAACTAGTGAGAGAATATTTTACAAAAAATCTGTTTGTTGTTTTGAAAAATTTTATATTGAATTTTCAAATACAATTTTCAACGCTAAGACAAGAAACGGAGGGTAACTTACGGCTTTCGATATCGATCGAAAATTCCATTTAAATTGTATTGAAATTTCGATCGATATCGAATGCGGTAATTTGGCTCCACATCTTTGCTCTACGATTAAAATAAAAAAATAAGATACATTTTCGTATATGCCAACACTGCTGCCGAGTGAAGAACAATGATAGCAAATATGAATATAAAATAAAAAAAATGCCACACGCATGCATACTCATACATGCGCGGAACCATTTTATTTCTGTAACAGGAAAAATGAAACACATTGTGATTCAACATTTTATAAAGTCGTATATTTATTTATTTGTTTTCAATTTTTAATCTTTTAATGTTATAGTTTTTAAATTAGCAATAAACAATCGCTTATGAATTATTTCTAACTATGAAATAAGTTTTATTAAAAATTCCAAATAAGATATCAGATACTTGTGTATGTAAGAACAAAATTAATAAATTTTCTATAAACACTCTTACGCATATTAACTAAATATAAATATAAATAGTTACAATGGTTGTTTGGAAGACTTTATTTTTCTTTAATTTTAATAATTAATAATTGGTTTTTATTTAAGTGTGTATACATATGTATATTTCATTGATTAAGTTTAGTTTAGTTTAACAATTATTTTGATACTTAATTAATAATTAATTATGCTTAGACACAGTTCAATGGAAGACAATTTTCATATTTGATTCTCTGTTGGAAGACTTGTACCTGCTTACAAACTAAGTTATTTTGTAAATGAATGTTATAATTATTTTTGTGTAATTATTATGATAATTTATAGCTAGTGTGTTTTCTAATTGATATTTATTAATTTAGTTAGAGGTTCGTTCGTTCGTTCGTTTAAAATGGAAGACCAATTTCAAATGCATTAATTAATGCGTTGCCAGAGTCGTAAATTCCTATTATGCCAAAGAGAACGCCTAAACCAATGATAATATAATCTTTGGCAATTTGTTTCTGGTCCAGTAGATGGCCCTTGATCTTTAAATGGAAGTAGCAAGGCCAAATGAAACTTAACATGGTGCCGGTGAAGCTTCCAATGAAGCCCATAAGTATGGAAAAGTGTGGTATGAATATGGCCATTAAAATTGTAGATACGATTACGCCCACACGGAAGCCTAAGCCCCAAACTTTAAGTTCACCATCCAAATGCCAAATGGTTGGAAACTTTGTTTTTGGAGGACCCCGAAAGAAATTGCGTTCCAATAGCTCACAGGCAGCATAGTATGGCAATGGATAGCTGAGTATGGCCTTGATAACTAGAAAAACATTGACCAAACCTTTGAAGCCCTGCGAATGTAAATTATTCGTTATAACCTGTTGGGTATCGTTTTGGAAGGTCAGAAAGCATATGTAGCCGAAGCCGGCCTTGAAAGCAGCCGCTGCTATATGTGACCAATCTAACATCCAATTAAACTTGGAACGGTCTATCATGTTGCCCTCTAGCGTTGGCAAAAATATCTGTGAAGTATAGGAAAAAACTATCACACCCAAGGAAATGGGGAAGTTTTCAAAATCAATACTCCAACGCACTTTCGACCAACCCCAGTCGCCGATTTGCAAAAGGCAATAGCCCAAGATTACAACATTGATGACAATATGCGACATGGTGCACCAGAAGGAGAGAGTCGAAACCATTTTCAGAGATTTTAAAAAGCCCATGGGCAGTAGAAATATGCCAATCAACATCATCCAGGAACGAGAATCGAAAGCACCTTGCGGATATGTGCCGACCATCAAGTCGCCGCAAACGACCACGTACAAAATGCACGTCATTAACAACTCAATTAACTGAGCAATACTTACGGCCCGCGCTCCCAACTTGGGTCCGAAGCATACTTTCGCTATGGCAACATAACTGTCGCGTACACGCACTAATTGTCCAGTAGCTGGGTCTGGTTCATACAGGCATTGCACCAACACTTTTCCCGTGTAACAGCAAATGTAGGCAATACCAACCATGGCCACTATGGCCCAATAACCGCCGTGTAGTACTGCAAAAGGCAGCGATACAATAAACATGCCCTGTATGGCGTTGGTTACATTCCAGGCTGCTTGCATTTCATCGATTTTATGGCCACCGCCACCTTCACCCTCGCACACAAATGAACTGCCCTCGGATGCCACGCTTCCCTGCCTACAAAGAAACAAAAGAAAATGTACTTTAGAAACACCTTTTGGGTAAAATTCTGTTAGAACCAAAAAATTAATTTTTTTGCAAAGGGCTACTATAAAATGTCCAAGTCGTTATAAAAAGTGCAAGTCAGTATGAAAAGTGCAAGTCATTATAAAAAAACAAGTCATCATAAAAAGTGCGAGTCATCATAAAAAGTGCAAGTGTTCATAAAAATTGCCAGTCATCATAAAAAGAGCAAGTCATTATGAAAAGTGCAAGTCATTATAAAAAGCGCAAGTCATCATAAAAAGTACGAGTCATCATAAAAAGTGCAAGTCTTCATAAAAATTGCAAGTCATTATAAAAAGTGCAAGTCATTATAAAGAGTGCAAGTCATCATAAAAAATGCAAGTCATTATAAAAAGTGCAAGTCATTATAGAAAATGCAAGTCATCAGACAGACAGAATTCTTTTATATTTATTATATTAGTAATGATAAACACATTTTGGGTAAAATTGTGTTACAACGAGGACATTGATTTTTGGCTTTTTTGGAAAGGAAACACAATTTTACCCAATTTTAGCCAAAAGGCGTTTATATCTAATAACTATGTATTGAAAGGAGTTTCAAATGCGAAGAAGCTTCCGAAAAAGCTTAAGTCGCATGCATTTAAGCAAAAAAAATTTTTGACCAATTTTTTTGGCAAGGGGTACCTCTTTGCAAAAAATCAATTTTTTGGTCGAAACACAATTTTACCCAATTTTAGCCAAAAGGCGTTTATATCTAATAACTATGTATTGAAAGGAGTTTCAAATGCGAAGAAGCTTCCGGAAAAGCTTAAGTCGCATGCATTTGAGCAAAAAAAATTTTTTGACCAATTTTTTTTGCAAAAAATCAATTTTTTGGTCGAAACACAATTTTACCCAATTTTAGCCAAAAGGCGTTTATATCTAATAACTATGTATTGAAAGGAGTTTCAAATGCGAAGAAGCTTCCGAAAAAGCTTAAGTCGCATGCATTTAAGCAAAAAAAATTTTTGACCAATTTTTTTGGCAAGGGGTGTACCTCTTTGCAAAAAATCAATTTTTTGGTCGAAACACAATTTTACCCAATTTTAGCCAAAAGGCGTTTATATCTAATAACTATGTATTGAAAGGAGTTTCAAATGCGAAGAAGCTTCCGAAAAAGCTTAAGTCGCATGCCTTTGAGCAAAAAAATTTTTTGACCAATTTTTTTGGCAAGGGGTACCTCTTTGCAAAAAATCAATTTTTTGGTCGAAACACAATTTTACCCAATTTTAGCCAAAAGGCGTTTATATCTAATAACTATGTATTGAAAGGAGTTTCAAATGCGAAGAAGCTTCCGAAAAAGCTTAAGTCGCATGCATTTAAGCAAAAAAAATTTTTGACCAATTTTTTTGGCAAGGGGTGTACTTCTTTGCAAAAAATCAATTTTTTGGTCGAAACACAATTTTACCCAATTTTAGCCAAAAGGCGTTTATATCTAATAACTATGTATTGAAAGGAGTTTCAAATGCGAAGAAGCTTCCGAAAAAGCTTAAGTCGCATGCATTTGAGCAAAAAAATTTTTTGACCAATTTTTTGGCAAGGGGTGTACCTCTTTGCAAAAAATCAATTTTTTGGTCGAAACACAATTTTACCCAATTTTAGCCAAAAGGCGTTTATATCTAATAACTATGTATTGAAAGGAGTTTCAAATGCGAAGAAGCTTCCGGAAAAGCTTAAGTCGCATGCATTTGAGCAAAAAAAATTTTTTGACCAATTTTTTTGGCAAGGGGTACCTCTTTGCAAAAAATCAATTTTTTGGTCGAAACACAATTTTACCCAATTTTAGCCAAAAGGCGTTTATATCTAATAACTATGTATTGAAAGGAGTTTCAAATGCGAAGAAGCTTCCGAAAAAGCTTAAGTCGCATGCATTTAAGCAAAAAAAATTTTTGACCAATTTTTTTGGCAAGGGGTGTACCTCTTTGCAAAAAATCAATTTTTTGGTCGAAACACAATTTTACCCAATTTTAGCCAAAAGGCGTTTATATCTAATAACTATGTATTGAAAGGAGTTTCAAATGCGAAGAAGCTTCCGAAAAAGCTTAAGTCGCATGCATTTGAGCAAAAAAATTTTTTGACCAATTTTTTGGCAAGGGGTACCTCTTTGCAAAAAATCAATTTTTTGGTCGAAACACAATTTTACCCAATTTTAGCCAAAAGGCGTTTATATCTAATAACTATGTATTGAAAGGAGTTTCAAATGCGAAGAAGCTTCCGAAAAAGCTTAAGTCGCATGCATTTGAGCAAAAAAAATTTTTGACCAATTTTTTGGCAAGGGGTACCTCTTTGCAAAAAATCAATTTTTTGGTCGAAACACAATTTTACCCAATTTTAGCCAAAAGGCGTTTATATCTAATAACTATGTATTGAAAGGAGTTTCAAATGCGAAGAAGCTTCCGAAAAAGCTTAAGTCGCATGCATTTGAGCAAAAAAATTTTTTGACCAATTTTTTTGGCAAGGGGTGTACCTCTTTGCAAAAAATCAATTTTTTGGTCGAAACACAATTTTACCCAATTTTAGCCAAAAGGCGTTTATATCTAATAACTATGTATTGAAAGGAGTTTCAAATGCGAAGAAGCTTCCGAAAAAGCTTAAGTCGCATGCATTTGAGCAAAAAAAAATTTTGACCAATATTTTTGGCAAGGGGTTCCTCTTTGCAAAAAATCAATTTTTTGGTCGAAACACAATTTTACCCAATTTTAGCCAAAAGGCGTTTATATCTAATAACTATGTATTGAAAGGAGTTTCAAATGCGAAGAAGCTTCCGAAAAAGCTTAAGTCGCATGCATTTGAGCAAAAAAATTTTTTGACCAATTTTTTTGGCAAGGGGTACCTCTTTGCAAAAAATAAATTTTTTGGTCGAAACACAATTTTACCCAATTTTAGCCAAATGGCGTTTATATCTAATAACTATGTATTGAAAGGAGTTTCAAATGCGAAGAAGCTTCCGAAAAAGCTTAAGTCGCATGCATTTAAGCAAAAAAAATTTTTGACCAATTTTTTTGGCAAAAAATCAATTTTTTGGTCGAAACACAATTTTACCCAATTTTAGCCAAAAGGCGTTTATATCTAATAACTATGTATTGAAAGGAGTTTCAAATGCGAAGAAGCTTCCGAAAAAGCTTAAGTCGCATGCATTTGAGCAAAAAAAAATTTTGACCAATATTTTTGGCAAGGGGTTCCTCTTTGCAAAAAATCAATTTTTTGGTCGAAACACAATTTTACCCAATTTTAGCCAAAAGGCGTTTATATCTAATAACTATGTATTGAAAGGAGTTTCAAATGCGAAGAAGCTTCCGAAAAAGCTTAAGTCGCATGCATTTGAGCAAAAAAAATTTTTGACCAATTTTTTTGGCAAGGGGTACCTCTTTGCAAAAAATCAATTTTTTGGTCGAAACACAATTTTACCCAATTTTAGCCAAAAGGCGTTTATATCTAATAACTATGTATTGAAAAGAGTTTCAAATGCGAAGAAGCTTCCGAAAAAGCTTAAGTCGCATGCATTTGAGCAAAAAAATTTTTTGACCAATTTTTTTGGCAAAAAATCAATTTTTTGGTCGAAACACAATTTTACACAATTTTAGCCAAAAGGCGTTTATATCTAATAACTATGTATTGAAAGGAGTTTCAAATGCGAAGAAGCTTCCGAAAAAGCTTAAGTCGCATGCATTTGAGCAAAAAAAATTTTTGACCAATTTTTTTGGCAAAAAATCAATTTTTTGGTCGAAACACAATTTTACCCAATTTTAGCCAAAAGGCGTTTGTATCTAATAACTATGTATTGAAAGGAGTTTCAAATGCGAAGAAGCTTCCGAAAAAGCTTAAGTCGCATGCATTTGAGCAAAAAAAATTTTTGACCAATATTTTTGGCAAGGGGTACCTCTTTGCAAAAAATCAATTTTTTGGTCGAAACACAATTTTACCCAATTTTAGCCAAAAGGCGTTTGTATCTAATAACTATGTATTGAAAGGAGTTTCAAATGCGAAGAAGCTTCCGAAAAAGCTTAAGTCGCATGCATTTGAGCAAAAAAAATTTTTGACCAATTTTTTTGGCAAAAAATCAATTTTTTGGTCGAAACACAATTTTACACAATTTTAGCCAAAAGGCGTTTATATCTAATAACTATGTATTGAAAGGAGTTTCAAATGCGAAGAAGCTTCCGAAAAAGCTTAAGTCGCATGCATTTAAGCAAAAAAAATTTTTGACCAATTTTTTTGGCAAGGGGTACCTCTTTGCAAAAAATCAATTTTTTGGTCGAAACACAATTTTACCCAATTTTAGCCAAAAGGCGTTTATATCTAATAACTATGTATTGAAAGGAGTTTCAAATGCGAAGAAGCTTCCGAAAAAGCTTAAGTCGCATGCATTTAAGCAAAAAAAATTTTTTACCAATTTTTTTGGCAAGGGGTACCTCTTTGCAAAAAATCAATTTTTTGGTCGAAACACAATTTTACCCAATTTTAGCCAAAAGGCGTTTATATCTAATAACTATGTATTGAAAGGAGTTTCAAATGCGAAGAAGCTTCCGAAAAAGCTTAAGTCGCATGCATTTAAGCAAAAAAAATTTTTGACCAATTTTTTTGGCAAGGGGTACCTCTTTGCAAAAAATCAATTTTTTGGTCGAAACACAATTTTACCCAATTTTAGCCAAAAGGCGTTTATATCTAATAACTATGTATTGAAAGGAGTTTCAAATGCGAAGAAGCTTCCGAAAAAGCTTAAGTCGCATGCATTTAAGCAAAAAAAATTTTTGACCAATTTTTTTGGCAAGGGGTACCTCTTTGCAAAAAATCAATTTTTTGGTCGAAACACAATTTTACCCAATTTTAGCCAAAAGGCGTTTATATCTAATAACTATGTATTGAAAGGAGTTTCAAATGCGAAGAAGCTTCCGAAAAAGCTTAAGTCGCATGCATTTGAGCAAAAAAAAATTTTGACCAATATTTTTGGCAAGGGGTTCCTCTTTGCAAAAAATCAATTTTTTGGTCGAAACACAATTTTACCCAATTTTAGCCAAAAGGCGTTTATATCTAATAACTATGTATTGAAAGGAGTTTCAAATGCGAAGAAGCTTCCGAAAAAGCTTAAGTCGCATGCATTTGAGCAAAAAAATTTTTTGACCAATTTTTTTGGCAAGGGGTACCTCTTTGCAAAAAATAAATTTTTTGGTCGAAACACAATTTTACCCAATTTTAGCCAAATGGCGTTTATATCTAATAACTATGTATTGAAAGGAGTTTCAAATGCGAAGAAGCTTCCGAAAAAGCTTAAGTCGCATGCATTTAAGCAAAAAAAAATTTTGACCAATTTTTTTGGCAAAAAATCAATTTTTTGGTCGAAACACAATTTTACCCAATTTTAGCCAAAAGGCGTTTATATCTAATAACTATGTATTGAAAGGAGTTTCAAATGCGAAGAAGCTTCCGAAAAAGCTTAAGTCGCATGCATTTGAGCAAAAAAAAATTTTGACCAATATTTTTGGCAAGGGGTTCCTCTTTGCAAAAAATCAATTTTTTGGTCGAAACACAATTTTACCCAATTTTAGCCAAAAGGCGTTTATATCTAATAACTATGTATTGAAAGGAGTTTCAAATGCGAAGAAGCTTCCGAAAAAGCTTAAGTCGCATGCATTTGAGCAAAAAAAATTTTTGACCAATTTTTTTGGCAAAAAATCAATTTTTTGGTCGAAACACAATTTTACACAATTTTAGCCAAAAGGCGTTTATATCTAATAACTATGTATTGAAAGGAGTTTCAAATGCGAAGAAGCTTCCGAAAAAGCTTAAGTCGCATGCATTTAAGCAAAAAAAATTTTTGACCAATTTTTTTGGCAAGGGGTACCTCTTTGCAAAAAATCAATTTTTTGGTCGAAACACAATTTTACCCAATTTTAGCCAAAAGGCGTTTATATCTAATAACTATGTATTGAAAGGAGTTTCAAATGCGAAGAAGCTTCCGAAAAAGCTTAAGTCGCATGCATTTAAGCAAAAAAAATTTTTTACCAATTTTTTTGGCAAGGGGTACCTCTTTGCAAAAAATCAATTTTTTGGTCGAAACACAATTTTACCCAATTTTAGCCAAAAGGCGTTTATATCTAATAACTATGTATTGAAAGGAGTTTCAAATGCGAAGAAGCTTCCGAAAAAGCTTAAGTCGCATGCATTTAAGCAAAAAAAATTTTTGACCAATTTTTTTGGCAACCTCTTTGTAAAAAATCAATTTTTTGGTCGAAACACAATTTTACCCAATTTTAGCCAAAAGGCGTTTATATCTAATAACTATGTATTGAAAGGAGTCTCAAATGCGAAGAAGCTTCCGAAAAAGCTTAAGTCGCATGCATTTAAGCAAAAAAAATTTTTGACCAATTTTTTTGGCAACCTCTTTGTAAAAAATCAATTTTTTGGTCGAAACACAATTTTACCCAATTTTAGCCAAAAGGCGTTTATATCTAATAACTATGTATTGAAAGGAGTTTCAAATGCGAAGAAGCTTCCGAAAAAGCTTAAGTCGCATGCATTTAAGCAAAAAAAATTTTGACCAATTTTTTTGGCAACCTCTTTGTAAAAAATAAATTTTTTGGTCGAAACACAATTTTACCCAATTTTAGCCAAAAGGCGTTTATATCTAATAACTATGTATTGAAAGGAGTTTCAAATGCGAAGAAGCTTCCGAAAAAGCTTAAGTCGCATGCATTTAAGCAAAAAAATTTTTT
Source organism: Linnaemya tessellans (assembly GCA_951800035.1). NCBI lineage: Eukaryota > Metazoa > Arthropoda > Insecta > Diptera > Tachinidae > Linnaemya > Linnaemya tessellans. The sequence continues at coordinate 116,196,596 of OX637534.1, read as the reverse complement.
GACCAATTTTTTTGGCAAGGGGTACCTCTTTGCAAAAAATCAATTTTTTGGTCGAAACACAATTTTACCCAATTTTAGCCAAAAGGCGTTTATATCTAATAACTATGTATTGAAACGAGTTTCAAATGCGAAGAAGCTTCCGAAAAAGCTTAAGTCGCATGCATTTGAGCAAAAAAATTTTTTGACCAATTTTTTTGGCAAGGGGTACCTCTTTGCAAAAAATCAATTTTTTGGTCGAAACACAATTTTACCCAATTTTAGCCAAAAGGCGTTTATATCTAATAACTATGTATTGAAAGGAGTTTCAAATGCGAAGAAGCTTCCGAAAAAGCTTAAGTCGCATGCATTTAAGCAAAAAAAATTTTTGACCAATTTTTTTGGCAAAAAATCAATTTTTTGGTCGAAACACAATTTTACTCAATTTTAGCCAAAAGGCGTTTATATCTAATAACTATGTATTGAAAGGAGTTTCAAATGCGAAGAAGCTTCCGAAAAAGCTTAAGTCGCATGCATTTGAGCAAAAAAAATTTTTGACCAATTTTTTTGGCAAGGGGTACCTCTTTGCAAAAAATCAATTTTTTGGTCGAAACACAATTTTACCCAATTTTAGCCAAAAGGCGTTTATATCTAATAACTATGTATTGAAAGGAGTTTCAAATGCGAAGAAGCTTCCGAAAAAGCTTAAGTCGCATGCATTTGAGCAAAAAAATTTTTTGACCAATTTTTTTGGCAAGGGGTACCTCTTTGCAAAAAATCAATTTTTTGGTCGAAACACAATTTTACACAATTTTAGCCAAAAGGCGTTTATATCTAATAACTATGTATTGAAAGGAGTTTCAAATGCGAAGAAGCTTCCGAAAAAGCTTAAGTCGCATGCATTTGAGCAAAAAAAATTTTTGACCAACTTTTTTGGCAAAAAATCAATTTTTTGGTCGAAACACAATTTTACCCAATTTTAGCCAAAAGGCGTTTATATCTAATAACTATGTATTGAAAGGAGTTTCAAATGCGAAGAAGCTTCCGAAAAAGCTTAAGTCGCATGCATTTAAGCAAAAAAAATTTTTGACCAATTTTTTTGGCAAGGGGTACCTCTTTGCAAAAAATCAATTTTTTGGTCGAAACACAATTTTACCCAATTTTAGCCAAAAGGCGTTTATATCTAATAACTATGTATTGAAAGGAGTTTCAAATGCGAAGAAGCTTCCGAAAAAGCTTAAGTCGCATGCATTTAAGCAAAAAAAATTTTTGACCAATTTTTTTGGCAAGGGGTACCTCTTTGCAAAAAATCAATTTTTTGGTCGAAACACAATTTTACCCAATTTTAGCCAAAAGGCGTTTATATCTAATAACTATGTATTGAAACGAGTTTCAAATGCGAAGAAGCTTCCGAAAAAGCTTAAGTCGCATGCATTTAAGCAAAAAAAATTTTTGACCAATTTTTTGGCAAGGGGTACCTCTTTGCAAAAAATCAATTTTTTGGTCGAAACACAATTTTACCCAATTTTAGCCAAAAGGCGTTTATATCTAATAACTATGTATTGAAAGGAGTTTCAAATGCGAAGAAGCTTCCGAAAAAGCTTAAGTCGCATGCATTTAAGCAAAAAAAATTTTTGACCAATTTTTTTGGCAAGGGGTACCTCTTTGCAAAATATCAATTTTTTGGTCGAAACACAATTTTACCCAATTTTAGCCAAAAGGCGTTTATATCTAATAACTATGTATTGAAAGGAGTTTCAAATGCGAAGAAGCTTCCGAAAAAGCTTAAGTCGCATGCATTTAAGCAAAAAAAATTTTTGACCAATTTTTTTGGCAAGGGGTACCTCTTTGCAAAAAATCAATTTTTTGGTCGAAACACAATTTTACCCAATTTTAGCCAAAAGGCGTTTATATCTAATAACTATGTATTGAAAGGAGTTTCAAATGCGAAGAAGCTTCCGAAAAAGCTTAAGTCGCATGCATTTAAGCAAAAAAAATTTTTGACCAATTTTTTTGGCAAGGGGTACCTCTTTGCAAAAAATCAATTTTTTGGTCGAAACACAATTTTACCCAATTTTAGCCAAAATGCGTTTATATCTAATAACTATGTATTGAAAGGAGTTTCAAATGCGAAGAAGCTTCCGAAAAAGCTTAAGTCGCATGCATTTAAGCAAAAAAAATTTTGACCAATTTTTTTGGCAAGGCGTACGTACCTCTTTGCAAAAAATCAATTTTTTGGTCGAAACACAATTTTACCCAATTTTAGCCAAAATGCGTTTATATCTAATAACTATGTATTGAAAGGAGTTTCAAATGCGAAGAAGCTTCCGAAAAAGCTTAAGTCGCATGCATTTAAGCAAAAAAAATTTTTGACCAATTTTTTTGGCAAGGGGTACCTCTTTGCAAAAAATCAATTTTTTGGTCGAAACACAATTTTACCCAATTTTAGCCAAAATGCGTTTATATCTAATAACTATGTATTGAAAGGAGTTTCAAATGCGAAGAAGCTTCCGAAAAAGCTTAAGTCGCATGCATTTAAGCAAAAAAAATTTTTGACCAATTTTTTTGGCAAGGGGTACCTCTTTGCAAAAAATCAATTTTTTGGTCGAAACACAATTTTACCCAATTTTAGCCAAAAGGCGTTTATATCTAATAACTATGTATTGAAAGGAGTTTCAAATGCGAAGAAGCTTCCGAAAAAGCTTAAGTCGCATGCATTTAAGCAAAAAAAATTTTTGACCAATTTTTTTGGCAAGGGGTACCTCTTTGCAAAAAATCAATTTTTTGGTCGAAACACAATTTTACCCAATTTTAGCCAAAATGCGTTTATATCTAATAACTATGTATTGAAAGGAGTTTCAAATGCGAAGAAGCTTCCGAAAAAGCTTAAGTCGCATGCATTTAAGCAAAAAAAATTTTTGACCAATTTTTTTGGCAAGGGGTACCTCTTTGCAAAAAATCAATTTTTTGGTCGAAACACAATTTTACCCAATTTTAGCCAAAAGGCGTTTATATCTAATAACTATGTATTGAAAGGAGTTTCAAATGCGAAGAAGCTTCCGAAAAAGCTTAAGTCGCATGCATTTAAGCAAAAAAAATTTTTGACCAATTTTTTTGGCAAGGGGTACCTCTTTGCAAAAAATCAATTTTTTGGTCGAAACACAATTTTACCCAATTTTAGCCAAAAGGCGTTTATATCTAATAACTATGTATTGAAAGGAGTTTCAAATGCGAAGAAGCTTCCGAAAAAGCTTAAGTCGCATGCATTTAAGCAAAAAAAATTTTTGACCAATTTTTTTGGCAAGGGGTACCTCTTTGCAAAAAATCAATTTTTTGGTCGAAACACAATTTTACCCAATTTTAGCCAAAATGCGTTTATATCTAATAACTATGTATTGAAAGGAGTTTCAAATGCGAAGAAGCTTCCGAAAAAGCTTAAGTCGCATGCATTTAAGCAAAAAAAATTTTGACCAATTTTTTTGGCAAGGGGTACCTCTTTGCAAAAAATCAATTTTTTGGTCGAAACACAATTTTACCCAATTTTAGCCAAAATGCGTTTATATCTAATAACTATGTATTGAAAGGAGTTTCAAATGCGAAGAAGCTTCCGAAAAAGCTTAAGTCGCATGCATTTAAGCAAAAAAAATTTTTGACCAATTTTTTTGGCAAGGGGTACCTCTTTGCAAAAAATCAATTTTTTGGTCGAAACACAATTTTACCCAATTTTAGCCAAAATGCGTTTATATCTAATAACTATGTATTGAAAGGAGTTTCAAATGCGAAGAAGCTTCCGAAAAAGCTTAAGTCGCATGCATTTAAGCAAAAAAAATTTTTGACCAATTTTTTTGGCAAGGGGTACCTCTTTGCAAAAAATCAATTTTTTGGTCGAAACACAATTTTACCCAATTTTAGCCAAAATGCGTTTATATCTAATAACTATGTATTGAAAGGAGTTTCAAATGCGAAGAAGCTTCCGAAAAAGCTTAAGTCGCATGCATTTAAGCAAAAAAAATTTTTGACCAATTTTTTTGGCAAGGGGTACCTCTTTGCAAAAAATCAATTTTTTGGTCGAAACACAATTTTACCCAATTTTAGCCAAAATGCGTTTATATCTAATAACTATGTATTGAAAGGAGTTTCAAATGCGAAGAAGCTTCCGAAAAAGCTTAAGTCGCATGCATTTAAGCAAAAAAAATTTTTGACCAATTTTTTTGGCAAGGGGTACCTCTTTGCAAAAAATCAATTTTTTGGTCGAAACACAATTTTACCCAATTTTAGCCAAAATGCGTTTATATCTAATAACTATGTATTGAAAGGAGTTTCAAATGCGAAGAAGCTTCCGAAAAAGCTTAAGTCGCATGCATTTAAGCAAAAAAAATTTTTGACCAATTTTTTTGGCAAGGGGTACCTCTTTGCAAAAAATCAATTTTTTGGTCGAAACACAATTTTACCCAATTTTAGCCAAAATGCGTTTATATCTAATAACTATGTATTGAAAGGAGTTTCAAATGCGAAGAAGCTTCCGAAAAAGCTTAAGTCGCATGCATTTAAGCAAAAAAAATTTTTGACCAATTTTTTTGGCAAGGGGTACCTCTTTGCAAAAAATCAATTTTTTGGTCGAAACACAATTTTACCCAATTTTAGCCAAAATGCGTTTATATCTAATAACTATGTATTGAAAGGAGTTTCAAATGCGAAGAAGCTTCCGAAAAAGCTTAAGTCGCATGCATTTAAGCAAAAAAAATTTTTGACCAATTTTTTTGGCAAGGGGTACCTCTTTGCAAAAAATCAATTTTTTGGTCGAAACACAATTTTACCCAATTTTAGCCAAAATGCGTTTATATCTAATAACTATGTATTGAAAGGAGTTTCAAATGCGAAGAAGCTTCCGAAAAAGCTTAAGTCGCATGCATTTAAGCAAAAAAAATTTTTGACCAATTTTTTTGGCAAGGGGTACCTCTTTGCAAAAAATCAATTTTTTGGTCGAAACACAATTTTACCCAATTTTAGCCAAAATGCGTTTATATCTAATAACTATGTATTGAAAGGAGTTTCAAATGCGAAGAAGCTTCCGAAAAAGCTTAAGTCGCATGCATTTAAGCAAAAAAAATTTTTGACCAATTTTTTTGGCAAGGGGTACCTCTTTGCAAAAAATCAATTTTTTGGTCGAAACACAATTTTACCCAATTTTAGCCAAAAGGCGTTTATATCTAATAACTATGTATTGAAAGGAGTTTCAAATGCGAAGAAGCTTCCGAAAAAGCTTAAGTCGCATGCATTTAAGCAAAAAAAATTTTTGACCAATTTTTTTGGCAAGGGGTACCTCTTTGCAAAAAATCAATTTTTTGGTCGAAACACAATTTTACCCAATTTTAGCCAAAATGCGTTTATATCTAATAACTATGTATTGAAAGGAGTTTCAAATGCGAAGAAGCTTCCGAAAAAGCTTAAGTCGCATGCATTTAAGCAAAAAAAATTTTTGACCAATTTTTTTGGCAAGGGGTACCTCTTTGCAAAAAATCAATTTTTTGGTCGAAACACAATTTTACCCAATTTTAGCCAAAATGCGTTTATATCTAATAACTATGTATTGAAAGGAGTTTCAAATGCGAAGAAGCTTCCGAAAAAGCTTAAGTCGCATGCATTTAAGCAAAAAAAATTTTTGACCAATTTTTTTGGCAAGGGGTACCTCTTTGCAAAAAATCAATTTTTTGGTCGAAACACAATTTTACCCAATTTTAGCCAAAAGGCGTTTATATCTAATAACTATGTATTGAAAGGAGTTTCAAATGCGAAGAAGCTTCCGAAAAAGCTTAAGTCGCATGCATTTAAGCAAAAAAAATTTTTGACCAATTTTTTTGGCAAGGGGTACCTCTTTGCAAAAAATCAATTTTTTGGTCGAAACACAATTTTACCCAATTTTAGCCAAAAGGCGTTTATATCTAATAACTATGTATTGAAAGGAGTTTCAAATGCGAAGAAGCTTCCGAAAAAGCTTAAGTCGCATGCATTTAAGCAAAAAAAATTTTTGACCAATTTTTTTGGCAAGGGGTACCTCTTTGCAAAAAATCAATTTTTTGGTCGAAACACAATTTTACCCAATTTTAGCCAAAAGGCGTTTATATCTAATAACTATGTATTGAAAGGAGTTTCAAATGCGAAGAAGCTTCCGAAAAAGCTTAAGTCGCATGCATTTAAGCAAAAAAAATTTTTGACCAATTTTTTTGGCAAGGGGTACCTCTTTGCAAAAAATCAATTTTTTGGTCGAAACACAATTTTACCCAATTTTAGCCAAAATGCGTTTATATCTAATAACTATGTATTGAAAGGAGTTTCAAATGCGAAGAAGCTTCCGAAAAAGCTTAAGTCGCATGCATTTAAGCAAAAAAAATTTTGACCAATTTTTTTGGCAAGGGGTACCTCTTTGCAAAAAATCAATTTTTTGGTCGAAACACAATTTTACCCAATTTTAGCCAAAATGCGTTTATATCTAATAACTATGTATTGAAAGGAGTTTCAAATGCGAAGAAGCTTCCGAAAAAGCTTAAGTCGCATGCATTTAAGCAAAAAAAATTTTTGACCAATTTTTTTGGCAAGGGGTACCTCTTTGCAAAAAATCAATTTTTTGGTCGAAACACAATTTTACCCAATTTTAGCCAAAATGCGTTTATATCTAATAACTATGTATTGAAAGGAGTTTCAAATGCGAAGAAGCTTCCGAAAAAGCTTAAGTCGCATGCATTTAAGCAAAAAAAATTTTTGACCAATTTTTTTGGCAAGGGGTACCTCTTTGCAAAAAATCAATTTTTTGGTCGAAACACAATTTTACCCAATTTTAGCCAAAAGGCGTTTATATCTAATAACTATGTATTGAAAGGAGTTTCAAATGCGAAGAAGCTTCCGAAAAAGCTTAAGTCGCATGCATTTAAGCAAAAAAAATTTTTGACCAATTTTTTTGGCAAGGGGTACCTCTTTGCAAAAAATCAATTTTTTGGTCGAAACACAATTTTACCCAATTTTAGCCAAAAGGCGTTTATATCTAATAACTATGTATTGAAAGGAGTTTCAAATGCGAAGAAGCTTCCGAAAAAGCTTAAGTCGCATGCATTTAAGCAAAAAAAATTTTTGACCAATTTATTTGCAAAAAATCAATTTTTTGGTCGAAACACAATTTTACCCAATTTTAGCCAAAAGGCGTTTATATCTAATAACTAAGTATTGAAAGGAGTTTCAAATGCGAAGAAGCTTCCGAAAAAGCTTAAGTCGCATGCATTTAAGCAAAAAAAATTTTTGACCAATTTTTTTGGCAAGGGGTACCTCTTTGCAAAAAATCAATTTTTTGGTCGAAACACAATTTTACCCAATTTTAGCCAAAATGCGTTTATATCTAATAACTATGTATTGAAAGGAGTTTCAAATGCGAAGAAGCTTCCGAAAAAGCTTAAGTCGCATGCATTTAAGCAAAAAAAATTTTTGACCAATTTATTTGCAAAAAATCAATTTTTTGGTCGAAACACAATTTTACCCAATTTTAGCCAAAATGCGTTTATATCTAATAACTATGTATTGAAAGGAGTTTCAAATGCGAAGAAGCTTCCGAAAAAGCTTAAGTCGCATGCATTTAAGCAAAAAAAAATTTTGACCAATTTTTTTGGCAAGGGGTACCTCTTTGCAAAAAATCAATTTTTTGGTCGAAACACAATTTTACCCAATTTTAGCCAAAATGCGTTTATATCTAATAACTATGTATTGAAAGGAGTTTCAAATGCGAAGAAGCTTCCGAAAAAGCTTAAGTCGCATGCATTTAAGCAAAAAAAATTTTTGACCAATTTTTTTGGCAAGGGGTACCTCTTTGCAAAAAATCAATTTTTTGGTCGAAACACAATTTTACCCAATTTTAGCCAAAATGCGTTTATATCTAATAACTATGTATTGAAAGGAGTTTCAAATGCGAAGAAGCTTCCGAAAAAGCTTAAGTCGCATGCATTTAAGCAAAAAAAATTTTTGACCAATTTTTTTGGCAAGGGGTACCTCTTTGCAAAAAATCAATTTTTTGGTCGAAACACAATTTTACCCAATTTTAGCCAAAATGCGTTTATATCTAATAACTATGTATTGAAAGGAGTTTCAAATGCGAAGAAGCTTCCGAAAAAGCTTAAGTCGCATGCATTTAAGCAAAAAAAATTTTTGACCAATTTTTTTGGCAAGGGGTACCTCTTTGCAAAAAATCAATTTTTTGGTCGAAACACAATTTTACCCAATTTTAGCCAAAATGCGTTTATATCTAATAACTATGTATTGAAAGGAGTTTCAAATGCGAAGAAGCTTCCGAAAAAGCTTAAGTCGCATGCATTTAAGCAAAAAAAATTTTTGACCAATTTTTTTGGCAAGGGGTACCTCTTTGCAAAAAATCAATTTTTTGGTCGAAACACAATTTTACCCAATTTTAGCCAAAATGCGTTTATATCTAATAAGTATGTATTGAAAGGAGTTTCAAATGCGAAGAAGCTTCCGAAAAAGCTTAAGTCGCATGCATTTAAGCAAAAAAAATTTTTGACCAATTTTTTTGGCAAGGGGTACCTCTTTGCAAAAAATCAATTTTTTGGTCGAAACACAATTTTACCCAATTTTAGCCAAAATGCGTTTATATCTAATAACTATGTATTGAAAGGAGTTTCAAATGCGAAGAAGCTTCCGAAAAAGCTTAAGTCGCATGCATTTAAGCAAAAAAAATTTTTGACCAATTTTTTTGGCAAGGGGTACCTCTTTGCAAAAAATCAATTTTTTGGTCGAAACACAATTTTACCCAATTTTAGCCAAAATGCGTTTATATCTAATAACTATGTATTGAAAGGAGTTTCAAATGCGAAGAAGCTTCCGAAAAAGCTTAAGTCGCATGCATTTAAGCAAAAAAAATTTTTGACCAATTTTTTTGGCAAGGGGTACCTCTTTGCAAAAAATCAATTTTTTGGTCGAAACACAATTTTACCCAATTTTAGCCAAAATGCGTTTATATCTAATAACTATGTATTGAAAGGAGTTTCAAATGCGAAGAAGCTTCCGAAAAAGCTTAAGTCGCATGCATTTAAGCAAAAAAAATTTTTGACCAATTTTTTTGGCAAGGGGTACCTCTTTGCAAAAAATCAATTTTTTGGTCGAAACACAATTTTACCCAATTTTAGCCAAAATGCGTTTATATCTAATAACTATGTATTGAAAGGAGTTTCAAATGCGAAGAAGCTTCCGAAAAAGCTTAAGTCGCATGCATTTAAGCAAAAAAAATTTTTGACCAATTTTTTTGGCAAGGGGTACCTCTTTGCAAAAAATCAATTTTTTGGTCGAAACACAATTTTACCCAATTTTAGCCAAAATGCGTTTATATCTAATAACTATGTATTGAAAGGAGTTTCAAATGCGAAGAAGCTTCCGAAAAAGCTTAAGTCGCATGCATTTAAGCAAAAAAAATTTTTGACCAATTTTTTTGGCAAGGGGTACCTCTTTGCAAAAAATCAATTTTTTGGTCGAAACACAATTTTACCCAATTTTAGCCAAAATGCGTTTATATCTAATAACTATGTATTGAAAGGAGTTTCAAATGCGAAGAAGCTTCCGAAAAAGCTTAAGTCGCATGCATTTAAGCAAAAAAAATTTTTGACCAATTTTTTTGGCAAGGGGTACCTCTTTGCAAAAAATCAATTTTTTGGTCGAAACACAATTTTACCCAATTTTAGCCAAAATGCGTTTATATCTAATAACTATGTATTGAAAGGAGTTTCAAATGCGAAGAAGCTTCCGAAAAAGCTTAAGTCGCATGCATTTAAGCAAAAAAAATTTTTGACCAATTTTTTTGGCAAGGGGTACCTCTTTGCAAAAAATCAATTTTTTGGTCGAAACACAATTTTACCCAATTTTAGCCAAAATGCGTTTATATCTAATAACTATGTATTGAAAGGAGTTTCAAATGCGAAGAAGCTTCCGAAAAAGCTTAAGTCGCATGCATTTAAGCAAAAAAAATTTTTGACCAATTTTTTTGGCAAGGGGTACCTCTTTGCAAAAAATCAATTTTTTGGTCGAAACACAATTTTACCCAATTTTAGCCAAAATGCGTTTATATCTAATAACTATGTATTGAAAGGAGTTTCAAATGCGAAGAAGCTTCCGAAAAAGCTTAAGTCGCATGCATTTAAGCAAAAAAAATTTTTGACCAATTTTTTTGGCAAGGGGTACCTCTTTGCAAAAAATCAATTTTTTGGTCGAAACACAATTTTACCCAATTTTAGCCAAAATGCGTTTATATCTAATAACTATGTATTGAAAGGAGTTTCAAATGCGAAGAAGCTTCCGAAAAAGCTTAAGTCGCATGCATTTAAGCAAAAAAAATTTTTGACCAATTTTTTTGGCAAGGGGTACCTCTTTGCAAAAAATCAATTTTTTGGTCGAAACACAATTTTACCCAATTTTAGCCAAAATGCGTTTATATCTAATAACTATGTATTGAAAGGAGTTTCAAATGCGAAGAAGCTTCCGAAAAAGCTTAAGTCGCATGCATTTAAGCAAAAAAAATTTTTGACCAATTTTTTTGGCAAGGGGTACCTCTTTGCAAAAAATCAATTTTTTGGTCGAAACACAATTTTACCCAATTTTAGCCAAAATGCGTTTATATCTAATAACTATGTATTGAAAGGAGTTTCAAATGCGAAGAAGCTTCCGAAAAAGCTTAAGTCGCATGCATTTAAGCAAAAAAAATTTTTGACCAATTTTTTTGGCAAGGGGTACCTCTTTGCAAAAAATCAATTTTTTGGTCGAAACACAATTTTACCCAATTTTAGCCAAAATGCGTTTATATCTAATAACTATGTATTGAAAGGAGTTTCAAATGCGAAGAAGCTTCCGAAAAAGCTTAAGTCGCATGCATTTAAGCAAAAAAAATTTTTTACCAATTTTTTTGGCAAGGGGTACCTCTTTGCAAAAAATCAATTTTTTGGTCGAAACACAATTTTACCCAATTTTAGCCAAAAGGCGTTTATATCTAATAACTAAGTATTGAAAGGAGTTTCAAATGCGAAGAAGCTTCCGAAAAAGCTTAAGTCGCATGCACTTAAGCAAAAAAAATTTTTGACCAATTTTTTTGGCAAGGGGTACCTCTTTGCAAAAAATCAATTTTTTGGTCGAAACACAATTTTACCCAATTTTAGCCAAAAGGCGTTTATATCTAATAACTAAGTATTGAAAGGAGTTTCAAATGCGAAGAAGCTTCCGAAAAAGCTTAAGTCGCATGCATGTAAGCAAAAAAAATTTTTGACCAATTTTTTTGGCAAGGGGTACCTCTTTGCAAAATATCAATTTTTTGGTCGAAACACAATTTTACCCAATTTTAGCCAAAAGGCGTTTATATCTAATAACTAAGTATTGAAAGGAGTTTCAAATGCGAAGAAGCTTCCGAAAAAGCTTAAGTCGCATGCATGTAAGCAAAAAAAATTTTTGACCAATTTTTTTGGCAAGGGGTACCTCTTTGCAAAAAATCTATTTTTTGGTCGAAACACAATTTTACCCAATTTTAGGCAAAAGGCGTTTATATCTAATATGTAAGTATTGAAAGGAGTTTCAAATGCGAAGAAGCTTCCGAAAAAGCTTAAGTCGCATGCATTTAAGCAAAAAAAATTTTTGACCAATTTTTTTGGCAAGGGGTACCTCTTTGCAAAAAATCAATTTTTTGGTCGAAACACAATTTTACCCAATTTTAGCCAAAAGGCGTTTATATCTAATAACTATGTATTGAAAGGAGTTTCAAATGCGAAGAAGCTTCCGAAAAAGCTTAAGTCGCATGCATTTAAGCAAAAAAAATTGTTGACCAATTTTTTTGGCAAGGGGTACCTCTTTGCAAAAAATCAATTTTTTGGTCGAAACACAATTTTACCCAATTTTAGGCAAAAGGCGTTTATATCTAATATGTAAGTATTGAAAGGAGTTTCAAATGCGAAGAAGCTTCCGAAAAAGCTTAAGTCGCATGCATTTAAGCAAAAAAAATTTTTGACCAATTTTTTTTGGCAAGGGGTACCTCTTTGCAAAAAATCAATTTTTTGGTCGAAACACAATTTTACCCAATTTTAGCCAAAAGGCGTTTATATCTAATAACTATGTATTGAAAGGAGTTTCAAATGCGAAGAAGCTTCCGAAAAAGCTTAAGTCGCATGCATTTAAGCAAAAAAAATTTTTGACCAATTTTTTTTGGCAAGGGGTACCTCTTTGCAAAAAATCAATTTTTTGGTCGAAACACAATTTTACCCAATTTTAGCCAAAAGGCGTTTATATCTAATAACTATGTATTGAAAGGAGTTTCAAATGCGAAGAAGCTTCCGAAAAAGCTTAAGTCGCATGCATTTAAGCAAAAAAAATTTTTGACCAATTTTTTTGGCAAGGGGTACCTCTTTGCAAAAAATCTATTTTTTGGTCGAAACACAATTTTACCCAATTTTAGGCAAAAGGCGTTTATATCTAATATGTAAGTATTGAAAGGAGTTTCAAATGCGAAGAAGCTTCCGAAAAAGCTTAAGTCGCATGCATGTAAGCAAAAAAAATTTTTGACCAATTTTTTTGGCAAGGGGTACCTCTTTGCAAAAAATCAATTTTTTGGTCGAAACACAATTTTACCCAATTTTAGGCAAAAGGCGTTTATATCTAATATGTAAGTATTGAAAGGAGTTTCAAATGCGAAGAAGCTTCCGAAAAAGCTTAAGTCGCATGCATTTAAGCAAAAAAAATTTTTGACCAATTTTTTTGGCAAGGGGTACCTCTTTGCAAAAAATCAATTTTTTGGTCGAAACACAATTTTACCCAATTTTAGCCAAAACGCGTTTATATCTAATAACTATGTATTGAAAGGAGTTTCAAATGCGAAGAAGCTTCCGAAAAAGCTTAAGTCGCATGCATTTAAGCAAAAAAAATTTTTGACCAATTTTTTTGGCAAGGGGTACCTCTTTGCAAAAAATCAATTTTTTGGTCGAAACACAATTTTACCCAATTTTAGCCAAAAGGCGTTTATATCTAATAACTATGTATTGAAAGGAGTTTCAAATGCGAAGAAGCTTCCGAAAAAGCTTAAGTCGCATGCATTTAAGCAAAAAAAATTTTTGACCAATTTTTTTGGCAAGGGGTACCTCTTTGCAAAAAATCAATTTTTTGGTCGAAACACAATTTTACCCAATTTTAGCCAAAAGGCGTTTATATCTAATAACTATGTATTGAAAGGAGTTTCAAATGCGAAGAAGCTTCCGAAAAAGCTTAAGTCGCATGCATTTAAGCAAAAAAAATTTTTGACCAATTTTTTTGGCAAGGGGTACCTCTTTGCAAAAAATCAATTTTTTGGTCGAAACACAATTTTACCCAATTTTAGCCAAAAGGCGTTTATATCTAATAACTATGTATTGAAAGGAGTTTCAAATGCGAAGAAGCTTCCGAAAAAGCTTAAGTCGCATGCATTTAAGCAAAAAAAATTTTTGACCAATTTTTTTGGCAAGGGGTACCTCTTTGCAAAAAATCAATTTTTTGGTCGAAACACAATTTTACCCAATTTTAGCCAAAAGGCGTTTATATCTAATAACTAAGTATTGAAAGGAGTTTCAAATGCGAAGAAGCTTCCGAAAAAGCTTAAGTCGCATGCACTTAAGCAAAAAAATTTTTTGACCAATTATGTTGGCAAGGGGTACCTCTTTGCAAAAAATAAATTTTTTGGTCGAAACACAATTTTACCCAATTTTAGCCAAAAGGCGTTTATATCTAATAACTAAGTATTGAAAGGAGTTTCAAATGCGAAGAAGCTTCCGAAAAAGCTTAAGTCGCATGCATGTAAGCAAAAAAAATTTTTGACCAATTTTTTTGGCAAGGGGTACTCTTTGCAAAAAATCTATTTTTTGGTCGAAACACAATTTTACCCAATTTTAGGCAAAAGGCGTTTATATCTAATATGTAAGTATTGAAAGGAGTTTCAAATGCGAAGAAGCTTCCGAAAAAGCTTAAGTCGCATGCATTTAAGCAAAAAAAATTTTTGACCAATTTTTTTGGCAAGGGGTACCTCTTTGCAAAAAATCAATTTTTTGGTCGAAACACAATTTTACCCAATTTTAGCCAAAAGGCGTTTATATCTAATAACTATGTATTGAAAGGAGTTTCAAATGCGAAGAAGCTTCCGAAAAAGCTTAAGTCGCATGCATTTAAGCAAAAAAAATTGTTGACCAATTTTTTTGGCAAGGGGTACCTCTTTGCAAAAAATCAATTTTTTGGTCGAAACACAATTTTACCCAATTTTAGGCAAAAGGCGTTTATATCTAATATGTAAGTATTGAAAGGAGTTTCAAATGCGAAGAAGCTTCCGAAAAAGCTTAAGTCGCATGCATTTAAGCAAAAAAAATTTTTGACCAATTTTTTTTGGCAAGGGGTACCTCTTAGCAAAAAATCAATTTTTTGGTCGAAACACAATTTTACCCAATTTTAGGCAAAAGGCGTTTATATCTAATATGTAAGTATTGAAAGGAGTTTCAAATGCGAAGAAGCTTCCGAAAAAGCTTAAGTCGCATGCATTTAAGCAAAAAAAATTTTTGACCAATTTTTTTTGGCAAGGGGTACCTCTTTGCAAAAAATCAATTTTTTGGTCGAAACACAATTTTACCCAATTTTAGCCAAAAGGCGTTTATATCTAATAACTATGTATTGAAAGGAGTTTCAAATGCGAAGAAGCTTCCGAAAAAGCTTAAGTCGCATGCATTTAAGCAAAAAAAATTTTTGACCAATTTTTTTGGCAAGGGGTACCTCTTTGCAAAAAATCTATTTTTTGGTCGAAACACAATTTTACCCAATTTTAGGCAAAAGGCGTTTATATCTAATATGTAAGTATTGAAAGGAGTTTCAAATGCGAAGAAGCTTCCGAAAAAGCTTAAGTCGCATGCATGTAAGCAAAAAAAATTTTTGACCAATTTTTTTGGCAAGGGGTACCTCTTTGCAAAAAATCAATTTTTTGGTCGAAACACAATTTTACCCAATTTTAGGCAAAAGGCGTTTATATCTAATATGTAAGTATTGAAAGGAGTTTCAAATGCGAAGAAGCTTCCGAAAAAGCTTAAGTCGCATGCATTTAAGCAAAAAAAATTTTTGACCAATTTTTTTTGGCAAGGGGTACCTCTTAGCAAAAAATCAATTTTTTGGTCAAAACACAATTTTAATCAATTTTAGCCAAAAGGCGTTTATATCTAATAACTATGTATTGAAAGGAGTTTCAAATGCGAAGAAGCTTCCGAAAAAGCTTAAGTCGCATGCATTTAAGCAAAAAAAATTTTTGACCAATTTTTTTTGGCAAGGGGTACCTCTTAGCAAAAAATCAATTTTTTGGTCGAAACACAATTTTACCCAATTTTAGGCAAAAGGCGTTTATATCTAATATGTAAGTATTGAAAGGAGTTTCAAATGCGAAGAAGCTTCCGAAAAAGCTTAAGTCGCATGCATTTAAGCAAAAAAAATTTTTGACCAATTTTTTTTGGCAAGGGGTACCTCTTTGCAAAAAATCAATTTTTTGGTCGAAACACAATTTTACCCAATTTTAGCCAAAAGGCGTTTATATCTAATAACTATGTATTGAAAGGAGTTTCAAATGCGAAGAAGCTTCCGAAAAAGCTTAAGTCGCATGCATTTAAGCAAAAAAAATTTTTGACCAATTTTTTTTGGCAAGGGGTACCTCTTTGCAAAAAATCAATTTTTTGGTCGAAACACAATTTTACCCAATTTTAGCCAAAAGGCGTTTATATCTAATAACTATGTATTGAAAGGAGTTTCAAATGCGAAGAAGCTTCCGAAAAAGCTTAAGTCGCATGCATTTAAGCAAAAAAAATTTTTGACCAATTTTTTTGGCAAGGGGTACCTCTTTGCAAAAAATCTATTTTTTGGTCGAAACACAATTTTACCCAATTTTAGGCAAAAGGCGTTTATATCTAATATGTAAGTATTGAAAGGAGTTTCAAATGCGAAGAAGCTTCCGAAAAAGCTTAAGTCGCATGCATGTAAGCAAAAAAAATTTTTGACCAATTTTTTTGGCAAGGGGTACCTCTTTGCAAAAAATCAATTTTTTGGTCGAAACACAATTTTACCCAATTTTAGGCAAAAGGCGTTTATATCTAATATGTAAGTATTGAAAGGAGTTTCAAATGCGAAGAAGCTTCCGAAAAAGCTTAAGTCGCATGCATTTAAGCAAAAAAAATTTTTGACCAATTTTTTTGGCAAGGGGTACCTCTTTGCAAAAAATCAATTTTTTGGTCGAAACACAATTTTACCCAATTTTAGCCAAAACGCGTTTATATCTAATAACTATGTATTGAAAGGAGTTTCAAATGCGAAGAAGCTTCCGAAAAAGCTTAAGTCGCATGCATTTAAGCAAAAAAAATTTTTGACCAATTTTTTTGGCAAGGGGTACCTCTTTGCAAAAAATCAATTTTTTGGTCGAAACACAATTTTACCCAATTTTAGCCAAAAGGCGTTTATATCTAATAACTAAGTATTGAAAGGAGTTTCAAATGCGAAGAAGCTTCCGAAAAAGCTTAAGTCGCATGCACTTAAGCAAAAAAATTTTTTGACCAATTATGTTGGCAAGGGGTACCTCTTTGCAAAAAATAAATTTTTTGGTCGAAACACAATTTTACCCAATTTTAGCCAAAAGGCGTTTATATCTAATAACTAAGTATTGAAAGGAGTTTCAAATGCGAAGAAGCTTCCGAAAAAGCTTAAGTCGCATGCATGTAAGCAAAAAAAATTTTTGACCAATTTTTTTGGCAAGGGGTACTCTTTGCAAAAAATCTATTTTTTGGTCGAAACACAATTTTACCCAATTTTAGGCAAAAGGCGTTTATATCTAATATGTAAGTATTGAAAGGAGTTTCAAATGCGAAGAAGCTTCCGAAAAAGCTTAAGTCGCATGCATTTAAGCAAAAAAAATTTTTGACCAATTTTTTTGGCAAGGGGTACCTCTTTGCAAAAAATCAATTTTTTGGTCGAAACACAATTTTACCCAATTTTAGCCAAAAGGCGTTTATATCTAATAACTATGTATTGAAAGGAGTTTCAAATGCGAAGAAGCTTCCGAAAAAGCTTAAGTCGCATGCATTTAAGCAAAAAAAATTGTTGACCAATTTTTTTGGCAAGGGGTACCTCTTTGCAAAAAATCAATTTTTTGGTCGAAACACAATTTTACCCAATTTTAGGCAAAAGGCGTTTATATCTAATATGTAAGTATTGAAAGGAGTTTCAAATGCGAAGAAGCTTCCGAAAAAGCTTAAGTCGCATGCATTTAAGCAAAAAAAATTTTTGACCAATTTTTTTTGGCAAGGGGTACCTCTTAGCAAAAAATCAATTTTTTGGTCGAAACACAATTTTACCCAATTTTAGGCAAAAGGCGTTTATATCTAATATGTAAGTATTGAAAGGAGTTTCAAATGCGAAGAAGCTTCCGAAAAAGCTTAAGTCGCATGCATTTAAGCAAAAAAAATTTTTGACCAATTTTTTTTGGCAAGGGGTACCTCTTTGCAAAAAATCAATTTTTTGGTCGAAACACAATTTTACCCAATTTTAGCCAAAAGGCGTTTATATCTAATAACTATGTATTGAAAGGAGTTTCAAATGCGAAGAAGCTTCCGAAAAAGCTTAAGTCGCATGCATTTAAGCAAAAAAAATTTTTGACCAATTTTTTTGGCAAGGGGTACCTCTTTGCAAAAAATCTATTTTTTGGTCGAAACACAATTTTACCCAATTTTAGGCAAAAGGCGTTTATATCTAATATGTAAGTATTGAAAGGAGTTTCAAATGCGAAGAAGCTTCCGAAAAAGCTTAAGTCGCATGCATGTAAGCAAAAAAAATTTTTGACCAATTTTTTTGGCAAGGGGTACCTCTTTGCAAAAAATCAATTTTTTGGTCGAAACACAATTTTACCCAATTTTAGGCAAAAGGCGTTTATATCTAATATGTAAGTATTGAAAGGAGTTTCAAATGCGAAGAAGCTTCCGAAAAAGCTTAAGTCGCATGCATTTAAGCAAAAAAAATTTTTGACCAATTTTTTTTGGCAAGGGGTACCTCTTAGCAAAAAATCAATTTTTTGGTCAAAACACAATTTTAATCAATTTTAGCCAAAAGGCGTTTATATCTAATAACTATGTATTGAAAGGAGTTTCAAATGCGAAGAAGCTTCCGAAAAAGCTTAAGTCGCATGCATTTAAGCAAAAAAAATTTTTGACCAATTTTTTTTGGCAAGGGGTACCTCTTAGCAAAAAATCAATTTTTTGGTCGAAACACAATTTTACCCAATTTTAGGCAAAAGGCGTTTATATCTAATATGTAAGTATTGAAAGGAGTTTCAAATGCGAAGAAGCTTCCGAAAAAGCTTAAGTCGCATGCATTTAAGCAAAAAAAATTTTTGACCAATTTTTTTTGGCAAGGGGTACCTCTTTGCAAAAAATCAATTTTTTGGTCGAAACACAATTTTACCCAATTTTAGCCAAAAGGCGTTTATATCTAATAACTATGTATTGAAAGGAGTTTCAAATGCGAAGAAGCTTCCGAAAAAGCTTAAGTCGCATGCATTTAAGCAAAAAAAATTTTTGACCAATTTTTTTTGGCAAGGGGTACCTCTTTGCAAAAAATCAATTTTTTGGTCGAAACACAATTTTACCCAATTTTAGCCAAAAGGCGTTTATATCTAATAACTATGTATTGAAAGGAGTTTCAAATGCGAAGAAGCTTCCGAAAAAGCTTAAGTCGCATGCATTTAAGCAAAAAAAATTTTTGACCAATTTTTTTGGCAAGGGGTACCTCTTTGCAAAAAATCTATTTTTTGGTCGAAACACAATTTTACCCAATTTTAGGCAAAAGGCGTTTATATCTAATATGTAAGTATTGAAAGGAGTTTCAAATGCGAAGAAGCTTCCGAAAAAGCTTAAGTCGCATGCATGTAAGCAAAAAAAATTTTTGACCAATTTTTTTGGCAAGGGGTACCTCTTTGCAAAAAATCAATTTTTTGGTCGAAACACAATTTTACCCAATTTTAGGCAAAAGGCGTTTATATCTAATATGTAAGTATTGAAAGGAGTTTCAAATGCGAAGAAGCTTCCGAAAAAGCTTAAGTCGCATGCATTTAAGCAAAAAAAATTTTTGACCAATTTTTTTGGCAAGGGGTACCTCTTTGCAAAAAATCAATTTTTTGGTCGAAACACAATTTTACCCAATTTTAGCCAAAACGCGTTTATATCTAATAACTATGTATTGAAAGGAGTTTCAAATGCGAAGAAGCTTCCGAAAAAGCTTAAGTCGCATGCATTTAAGCAAAAAAAATTTTTGACCAATTTTTTTGGCAAGGGGTACCTCTTTGCAAAAAATCAATTTTTTGGTCGAAACACAATTTTACCCAATTTTAGCCAAAAGGCGTTTATATCTAATAACTATGTATTGAAAGGAGTTTCAAATGCGAAGAAGCTTCCGAAAAAGCTTAAGTCGCATGCATTTAAGCAAAAAAAATTTTTGACCAATTTTTTTGGCAAGGGGTACCTCTTTGCAAAAAATCAATTTTTTGGTCGAAACACAATTTTACCCAATTTTAGCCAAAAGGCGTTTATATCTAATAACTATGTATTGAAAGGAGTTTCAAATGCGAAGAAGCTTCCGAAAAAGCTTAAGTCGCATGCATTTAAGCAAAAAAAATTTTTGACCAATTTTTTTGGCAAGGGGTACCTCTTTGCAAAAAATCAATTTTTTGGTCGAAACACAATTTTACCCAATTTTAGCCAAAAGGCGTTTATATCTAATAACTATGTATTGAAAGGAGTTTCAAATGCGAAGAAGCTTCCGAAAAAGCTTAAGTCGCATGCATTTAAGCAAAAAAAATTTTTGACCAATTTTTTTGGCAAGGGGTACCTCTTTGCAAAAAATCAATTTTTTGGTCGAAACACAATTTTACCCAATTTTAGCCAAAAGGCGTTTATATCTAATAACTATGTATTGAAAGGAGTTTCAAATGCGAAGAAGCTTCCGAAAAAGCTAAAGTCGCATGCATTTAAGCAAAAAAAATTTTTGACCAATTTTTTTGGCAAGGGGTACCTCTTTGCAAAAAATCAATTTTTTGGTCGAAACACAATTTTACCCAATTTTAGCCAAAAGGCGTTTATATCTAATAACTATGTATTGAAAGGAGTTTCAAATGCGAAGAAGCTTCCGAAAAAGCTTAAGTCGCATGCATTTAAGCAAAAAAAATTTTTGACCAATTTTTTTGGCAAGGGGTACCTCTTTGCAAAAAATCAATTTTTTGGTCGAAACACAATTTTACCCAATTTTAGCCAAAACGCGTTTATATCTAATAACTATGTATTGAAAGGAGTTTCAAATGCGAAGAAGCTTCCGAAAAAGCTTAAGTCGCATGCATTTAAGCAAAAAAAATTTTTGACCAATTTTTTTGGCAAGGGGTACCTCTTTGCAAAAAATCAATTTTTTGGTCGAAACACAATTTTACCCAATTTTAGCCAAAACGCGTTTATATCTAATAACTATGTATTGAAAGGAGTTTCAAATGCGAAGAAGCTTCCGAAAAAGCTTAAGTCGCATGCATTTAAGTGAAAAAAATTTTTGACCAATTTTTTTGGCAAGGGGTACCTCTTTGCAAAAAATCAATTTTTTGGTCGAAACACAATTTTACCCAATTTTAGGCAAAAGGCGTTTATATCTAATATGTAAGTATTGAAAGGAGTTTCAAATGCGAAGAAACTTCCGAAAAAGCTTAAGTCGCATGCATTTAAGTGAAAAAAATTTTTGACCAATTTTTTTGGCAAGGGGTACCTCTTTGCAAAAAATCAATTTTTTGGTCGAAACACAATTTTACCCAATTTTAGCCAAAACGCGTTTATATCTAATAACTATGTATTGAAAGGAGTTTCAAATGCGAAGAAGCTTCCGAAAAAGCTTAAGTCGCATGCATTTAAGCAAAAAAAATTTTTGACCAATTTTTTTGGCAAGGGGTACCTCTTTGCAAAAAATCAATTTTTTGGTCGAAACACAATTTTACCCAATTTTAGCCAAAAGGCGTTTATATCTAATAACTATGTATTGAAAGGAGTTTCAAATGCGAAGAAGCTTCCGAAAAAGCTTAAGTCGCATGCATTTAAGCAAAAAAAATTTTTGACCAATTTTTTTGGCAAGGGGTACCTCTTTGCAAAAAATCAATTTTTTGGTCGAAACACAATTTTACCCAATTTTAGGCAAAAGGCGTTTATATCTAATATGTAAGTATTGAAAGGAGTTTCAAATGCGAAGAAGCTTCCGAAAAAGCTTAAGTCGCATGCATTTAAGTGAAAAAAATTTTTGACCAATTTTTTTGGCAAGGGGTACCTCTTTGCAAAAAATCAATTTTTTGGTCGAAACACAATTTTACCCAATTTTAGGCAAAAGGCGTTTATATCTAATATGTAAGTATTGAAAGGAGTTTCAAATGCGAAGAAGCTTCCGAAAAAGCTTAAGTCGCATGCATTTAAGCAAAAAAAATTTTTGACCAATTTTTTTTGGCAAGGGGTACCTCTTTGCAAAAAATCAATTTTTTGGTCGAAACACAATTTTACCCAATTTTAGCCAAAAGGCGTTTATATCTAATAACTATGTATTGAAAGGAGTTTCAAATGCGAAGAAGCTTCCGAAAAAGCTTAAGTCGCATGCATTTAAGCAAAAAAAATTTTTGACCAATTTTTTTGGCAAGGGGTACCTCTTTGCAAAAAATCTATTTTTTGGTCGAAACACAATTTTACCCAATTTTAGGCAAAAGGCGTTTATATCTAATATGTAAGTATTGAAAGGAGTTTCAAATGCGAAGAAGCTTCCGAAAAAGCTTAAGTCGCATGCATGTAAGCAAAAAAAATTTTTGACCAATTTTTTTGGCAAGGGGTACCTCTTTGCAAAAAATCAATTTTTTGGTCGAAACACAATTTTACCCAATTTTAGGCAAAAGGCGTTTATATCTAATATGTAAGTATTGAAAGGAGTTTCAAATGCGAAGAAGCTTCCGAAAAAGCTTAAGTCGCATGCATTTAAGCAAAAAAAATTTTTGACCAATTTTTTTGGCAAGGGGTACCTCTTTGCAAAAAATCAATTTTTTGGTCGAAACACAATTTTACCCAATTTTAGCCAAAAGGCGTTTATATCTAATAACTATGTATTGAAAGGAGTTTCAAATGCGAAGAAGCTTCCGAAAAAGCTTAAGTCGCATGCATTTAAGCAAAAAAAATTTTTGACCAATTTTTTTGGCAAGGGGTACCTCTTTGCAAAAAATCAATTTTTTGGTCGAAACACAATTTTACCCAATTTTAGCCAAAAGGCGTTTATATCTAATAACTATGTATTGAAAGGAGTTTCAAATGCGAAGAAGCTTCCGAAAAAGCTTAAGTCGCATGCATTTAAGCAAAAAAAATTTTTGACCAATTTTTTTGGCAAGGGGTACCTCTTTGCAAAAAATCAATTTTTTGGTCGAAACACAATTTTACCCAATTTTAGGCAAAAGGCGTTTATATCTAATATGTAAGTATTGAAAGGAGTTTCAAATGCGAAGAAGCTTCCGAAAAAGCTTAAGTCGCATGCATTTAAGCAAAAAAAATTTTTGACCAATTTTTTTGGCAAGGGGTACCTCTTTGCAAAAAATCAATTTTTTGGTCGAAACACAATTTTACCCAATTTTAGGCAAAAGGCGTTTATATCTAATATGTAAGTATTGAAAGGAGTTTCAAATGCGAAGAAGCTTCCGAAAAAGCTTAAGTCGCATGCATTTAAGCAAAAAAAATTTTTGACCAATTTTTTTGGCAAGGGGTACCTCTTTGCAAAAAATCAATTTTTTGGTCGAAACACAATTTTACCCAATTTTAGCAAAAAGGCGTTTATATCTAATAACTATGTATTGAAAGGAGTTTCAAATGCGAAGAAGCTTCCGAAAAAGCTTAAGTCGCATGCATTTAAGCAAAAAAATTTTTGACCAATTTTTTTGGCAAGGGGTACCTCTTTGCAAAAAATCAATTTTTTGGTCGAAACACAATTTTACCCAATTTTAGGCAAAAGGCGTTTATATCTAATATGTAAGTATTGAAAGGAGTTTCAAATGCGAAGAAGCTTCCGAAAAAGCTTAAGTCGCATGCATTTAAGCAAAAAAAATTTTTGACCAATTTTTTTGGCAAGGGGTACCTCTTTGCAAAAAATCAATTTTTTGGTCGAAACACAATTTTACCCAATTTTAGGCAAAAGGCGTTTATATCTAATATGTAAGTATTGAAAGGAGTTTCAAATGCGAAGAAGCTTCCGAAAAAGCTTAAGTCGCATGCATTTAAGCAAAAAAAATTTTTGACCAATTTTTTTGGCAAGGGGTACCTCTTTGCAAAAAATCAATTTTTTGGTCGAAACACAATTTTACCCAATTTTAGCCAAAAGGCGTTTATATCTAATAACTATGTATTGAAAGGAGTTTCAAATGCGAAGAAGCTTCCGAAAAAGCTTAAGTCGCATGCATTTAAGCAAAAAAAATTTTTGACCAATTTTTTTGGCAACGGGTACCTCTTTGCAAAAAATCAATTTTTTGGTCGAAACACAATTTTACCCAATTTTAGGCAAAAGGCGTTTATATCTAATATGTAAGTATTGAAAGGAGTTTCAAATGCGAAGAAGCTTCCGAAAAAGCTTAAGTCGCATGCATTTAAGCAAAAAAAATTTTTGACCAATTTTTTTGGCAAGGGGTACCTCTTTGCAAAAAATCAATTTTTTGGTCGAAACACAATTTTACCCAATTTTAGGCAAAAGGCGTTTATATCTAATATGTAAGTATTGAAAGGAGTTTCAAATGCGAAGAAGCTTCCGAAAAAGCTTAAGTCGCATGCATTTAAGCAAAAAAAATTTTTGACCAATTTTTTTGGCAAGGGGTACCTCTTTGCAAAAAATCAATTTTTTGGTCGAAACACAATTTTACCCAATTTTAGGCAAAAGGCGTTTATATCTAATATGTAAGTATTGAAAGGAGTTTCAAATGCGAAGAAGCTTCCGAAAAAGCTTAAGTCGCATGCATTTAAGCAAAAAAAATTTTTGACCAATTTTTTTGGCAACGGGTACCTCTTTGCAAAAAATCAATTTTTTGGTCGAAACACAATTTTACCCAATTTTAGGCAAAAGGCGTTTATATCTAATATGTAAGTATTGAAAGGAGTTTCAAATGCGAAGAAGCTTCCGAAAAAGCTTAAGTCGCATGCATTTAAGCAAAAAAAATTTTTGACCAATTTTTTTGGCAAGGGGTACCTCTTTGCAAAAAATCAATTTTTTGGTCGAAACACAATTTTACCCAATTTTAGCCAAAAGGCGTTTATATCTAATAACTATGTATTGAAAGGAGTTTCAAATGCGAAGAAGCTTCCGAAAAAGCTTAAGTCGCATGCATTTAAGCAAAAAAAATTTTTGACCAATTTTTTTGGCAAGGGGTACCTCTTTGCAAAAAATCAATTTTTTGGTCGAAACACAATTTTACCCAATTTTAGCCAAAAGGCGTTTATATCTAATATGTAAGTATTGAAAGGAGTTTCAAATGCGAAGAAGCTTCCGAAAAAGCTTAAGTCGCATGCATTTAAGCAAAAAAAATTTTTGACCAATTTTTTTGGCAAGGGGTACCTCTTTGCAAAAAATCAATTTTTTGGTCGAAACACAATTTTACCCAATTTTAGCCAAAAGGCGTTTATATCTAATAACTATGTATTGAAAGGAGTTTCAAATGCGAAGAAGCTTCCGAAAAAGCTTAAGTCGCATGCATTTAAGCAAAAAAAATTTTTGACCAATTTTTTTGGCAAGGGGTACCTCTTTGCAAAAAATCAATTTTTTGGTCGAAACACAATTTTACCCAATTTTAGGCAAAAGGCGTTTATATCTAATATGTAAGTATTGAAAGGAGTTTCAAATGCGAAGAAGCTTCCGAAAAAGCTTAAGTCGCATGCATTTAAGCAAAAAAAATTTTTGACCAATTTTTTTGGCAAGGGGTACCTCTTTGCAAAAAATCAATTTTTTGGTCGAAACACAATTTTACCCAATTTTAGGCAAAAGGCGTTTATATCTAATATGTAAGTATTGAAAGGAGTTTCAAATGCGAAGAAGCTTCCGAAAAAGCTTAAGTCGCATGCATTTAAGCAAAAAAAATTTTTGACCAATTTTTTTGGCAAGGGGTACCTCTTTGCAAAAAATCAATTTTTTGGTCGAAACACAATTTTACCCAATTTTAGCCAAAAGGCGTTTATATCTAATAACTATGTATTGAAAGGAGTTTCAAATGCGAAGAAGCTTCCGAAAAAGCTTAAGTCGCATGCATTTAAGCAAAAAAAATTTTTGACCAATTTTTTTGGCAAGGGGTACCTCTTTGCAAAAAATCAATTTTTTGGTCGAAACACAATTTTACCCAATTTTAGGCAAAAGGCGTTTATATCTAATATGTAAGTATTGAAAGGAGTTTCAAATGCGAAGAAGCTTCCGAAAAAGCTTAAGTCGCATGCATTTAAGCAAAAAAAATTTTTGACCAATTTTTTTGGCAAGGGGTACCTCTTTGCAAAAAATCAATTTTTTGGTCGAAACACAATTTTACCCAATTTTAGCCAAAAGGCGTTTATATCTAATAACTATGTATTGAAAGGAGTTTCAAATGCGAAGAAGCTTCCGAAAAAGCTTAAGTCGCATGCATTTAAGCAAAAAAAATTTTTGACCAATTTTTTTGGCAAGGGGTACCTCTTTGCAAAAAATCAATTTTTTGGTCGAAACACAATTTTACCCAATTTTAGGCAAAAGGCGTTTATATCTAATATGTAAGTATTGAAAGGAGTTTCAAATGCGAAGAAGCTTCCGAAAAAGCTTAAGTCGCATGCATTTAAGCAAAAAAAATTTTTGACCAATTTTTTTGGCAAGGGGTACCTCTTTGCAAAAAATCAATTTTTTGGTCGAAACACAATTTTACCCAATTTTAGCCAAAAGGCGTTTATATCTAATAACTATGTATTGAAAGGAGTTTCAAATGCGAAGAAGCTTCCGAAAAAGCTTAAATCGCATGCATTTAAGCAAAAAAAATTTTTGACCAATTTTTTTGGCAACGGGTACCTCTTTGCAAAAAATCAATTTTTTGGTCGAAACACAATTTTACCCAATTTTAGGCAAAAGGCGTTTATATCTAATATGTAAGTATTGAAAGGAGTTTCAAATGCGAAGAAGCTTCCGAAAAAGCTTAAGTCGCATGCATTTAAGCAAAAAAAATTTTTGACCAATTTTTTTGGCAAGGGGTACCTCTTTGCAAAAAATCAATTTTTTGGTCGAAACACAATTTTACCCAATTTTAGCCAAAAGGCGTTTATATCTAATATGTAAGTATTGAAAGGAGTTTCAAATGCGAAGAAGCTTCCGAAAAAGCTTAAGTCGCATGCATTTAAGCAAAAAAAATTTTTGACCAATTTTTTTGGCAAGGGGTACCTCTTTGCAAAAAATCAATTTTTTGGTCGAAACACAATTTTACCCAATTTTAGCCAAAAGGCGTTTATATCTAATAACTATGTATTGAAAGGAGTTTCAAATGCGAAGAAGCTTCCGAAAAAGCTTAAGTCGCATGCATTTAAGCAAAAAAAATTTTTGACCAATTTTTTTGGCAAGGGGTACCTCTTTGCAAAAAATCAATTTTTTGGTCGAAACACAATTTTACCCAATTTTAGCCAAAAGGCGTTTATATCTAATAACTATGTATTGAAAGGAGTTTCAAATGCGAAGAAGCTTCCGAAAAAGCTTAAGTCGCATGCATTTAAGCAAAAAAAATTTTTGACCAATTTTTTTGGCAAGGGGTACCTCTTTGCAAAAAATCAATTTTTTGGTCGAAACACAATTTTACCCAATTTTAGCCAAAAGGCGTTTATATCTAATAACTATGTATTGAAAGGAGTTTCAAATGCGAAGAAGCTTCCGAAAAAGCTTAAGTCGCATGCATTTAAGCAAAAAAAATTTTTGACCAATTTTTTTGGCAAGGGGTACCTCTTTGCAAAAAATCAATTTTTTGGTCGAAACACAATTTTACCCAATTTTAGCCAAAAGGCGTTTATATCTAATATGTAAGTATTGAAAGGAGTTTCAAATGCGAAGAAGCTTCCGAAAAAGCTTAAGTCGCATGCATTTAAGCAAAAAAAATTTTTGACCAATTTTTTTGGCAAGGGGTACCTCTTTGCAAAAAATCAATTTTTTGGTCGAAACACAATTTTACCCAATTTTAGCCAAAAGGCGTTTATATCTAATAACTATGTATTGAAAGGAGTTTCAAATGCGAAGAAGCTTCCGAAAAAGCTTAAGTCGCATGCATTTAAGCAAAAAAAATTTTTGACCAATTTTTTTGGCAAGGGGTACCTCTTTGCAAAAAATCTATTTTTTGGTCGAAACACAATTTTACCCAATTTTAGCCAAAAGGCGTTTATATCTAATATGTAAGTATTGAAAGGAGTTTCAAATGCGAAGAAGCTTCCGAAAAAGCTTAAGTCGCATGCATTTAAGCAAAAAAAATTTTTGACCAATTTTTTTTGCAAAAAATCTATTTTTTGGTCGAAACACAATTTTACCCAATTTTAGCCAAAAGGCGTTTATATCTAATAACTATGTATTGAAAGGAGTTTCAAATGCGAAGAAGCTTCCGAAAAAGCTTCAGTCGCATGCATTTAAGCAAAAAAAATTTTTGACCAATTTTTTTGGCAAGGGGTACCTCTTTGCAAAAAATCAATTTTTTGGTCGAAACACAATTTTACCCAATTTTAGCCAAAAGGCGTTTATATCTAATAACTATGTATTGAAAGGAGTTTCAAATGCGAAGAAGCTTCCGAAAAAGCTTAAGTCGCATGCATTTAAGCAAAAAAAATTGTTGACCAATTTTTTTGGCAACGGGTACCTCTTTGCAAAAAATCAATTTTTTGGTCGAAACACAATTTTACCCAATTTTAGCCAAAAGGCGTTTATATCTAATAACTATGTATTGAAAGGAGTTTCAAATGCGAAGAAGCTTCCGAAAAAGCTTAAGTCGCATGCATTTAAGCAAAAAAAAATTTTTGACCAATTTTTTTGGCAAGGGGTACCTCTTTGCAAAAAATCAATTTTTTGGTCGAAACACAATTTTACCCAATTTTAGCCAAAAGGCGTTTATATCTAATAACTATGTATTGAAAGGAGTTTCAAATGCGAAGAAGCTTCCGAAAAAGCTTAAGTCGCATGCATTTAAGTAAAAAAAATTTTTGACCAATTTTTTTGGCAAGGGGTACCTCTTTGCAAAAAATCAATTTTTTGGTCGAAACACAATTTTAGCCAAAAGGCGTTTATATCTAATAACTATGTATTGAAAGGAGTTTCAAATGCGAAGAAGCTTCCGAAAAAGCTTAAGTCGCATGCATTTAAGCAAAAAAAATTTTTGACCAATTTTTTTGGCAAGGGGTACCTCTTTGCAAAAAATCAATTTTTTGGTCGAAACACAATTTTACCCAATTTTAGCCAAAAGGCGTTTATATCTAATAACTATGTATTGAAAGGAGTTTCAAATGCGAAGAAGCTTCCGAAAAAGCTTAAGTCGCATGCATTTAAGCAAAAAAAATTTTTGACCAATTTTTTTGGCAAGGGGTACCTCTTTGCAAAAAATCAATTTTTTGGTCGAAACACAATTTTAGCCAAAAGGCGTTTATATCTAATAACTATGTATTGAAAGGAGTTTCAAATGCGAAGAAGCTTCCGAAAAAGCTTAAGCCGCATGCATTTAAGCAAAAAAAATTTTTGACCAATTTTTTTGGCAAGGGGTACCTATTTGCAAAAAATCAATTTTTTAGTTTTTTTTTTACCAATTTTTTCGGAAAGGGGTACCTCTTTGCAAAAAATCAATTTTTCGGTAAACATATTAAAAAATTTTTTTTCTTGAATTCCATAGGAATTAGGGGTTTTTAGGAGCTTCTTTATTTTTGAAACTCCTTTTAATATGAATTTATTAGAAATAAATTAGTTTTGGGTAAAATTGTTTACAACCAAAAATGGATTTTTTTCCAAGGGGTACCCCTTTTCAAAAAAAAAAAATTTTTTAAATTTTTTTTCTTTAATTCCATAGGAATTAGGGGTTTTTAGAAACTTCTTTATCTTTGAATATGTCGTGAACTAATTCTCAAGGATAAAAAAATATTTATACTAGTGATCCTGAGTTAAAAAGGAAAACTTACCGAAAACCGTCGTATTCGTTGGCGACAAAAGAGGTGGTCTGGTACCCTTCCCCTTTTAAGTCGCTGCCATCAGCTTCATCTGCCCAACCACTTGGGTTTCGAAATGGATTCAATTCAGTGGGTCTGTCTGCTAAAATTGTTTAATCCCCAATAAGTAAATATGCACTTTTCTCAACGCAAATCGAAAATCTTACCAGTACCATAGTTTACTTCATCTCCCTGATACATGGGATGTGTGTCATTTGGCTGATGCGGCTGCTGTTGGTGATGCGGTTGTGCCATACTGCTGACCCCACCTGGTTGTTCATAGTCCTTCTTATCGGGCATATGTTGACGGGCCGTTTGTACAGCTACGTTAAGAATATTTTTTATTGGTGGCAATTGTGCTGATTTCATTTTGTTTAAAAATGCCATAATGAGTTTTTATTTTTCAAATCTTTTCCAATACTTGATGACTACTACAAAATGATTTCGATACAATGACGACTACTCTCGGTGGCGATGAAGTTGAAAATTTCTTTCACAACAGTTGAACTCTACGTGGTTTTATTTTTTTGCTTTAAGGTTAGACAAGGCAATAAATGGATGATGATGATAACAAATATTGGCAGACAAATTTCCCAATAAAAAAACTTTTATCGATTTTGTAAGTAATAGGAGAATTTTGTGATGTTGTCAATTCAAGTGAAATTAAAAATTCTTCCTGAATTGTTTTACTTCTTTATTTCCCGCACCAAATTGGAATTTTTATCATGTTATACATTTTTTCTTTCTTTCATTGGCCCATTAAATTATTTTGTCGTCTAGGAAAAAAGTGTGATGAACAGAAATCGATACATACTAAAATTCTATAAAATCACTAAAACTGAAATGGAAATGTGAAATTTATTAAATTGAGGTATTATGATAAAAAGGGAAAACACTTTTAAACACAAATGGCTTTTAAGAAAATGAAAAACTTCAGTATATTTATTTGTTTAAATTACTTTTTTTATATAACGTTGTAGGTAGTAACTAACGCCAAAAAATTTTAGTGTAAAATGTGAATCTCTGTAGGATTTTTCTTCCTTCAAGTTTTGTTCTAACGCATGCTCTCTGATATCCTTAAGATTTTCATGAAAACCATATGTAAGAAGGAATGATTTAAGGGTTGCGAGATAATTCACAATCATAAACTTGTAAAATGTGAGATATTCATAACGTTAAAAAAAAATAATTTTGAAAACAGCAAGTAAAAAGTATAATAAAATAAAACACAACTTTAATACTTCATACACGTTGGTACGAGCGCTTAAGCTTCCCCGTTTTATAATGAGTTGCACTTTTGATAATGACTTGCACTTTTTAAAATGACTTGCACTTTTTAAAATGATTTGCATTTTTTTAAATGACTTGCACTTTTTATGATCTTGCACTTTTCATAATAAGTTCCATTTTGTTATGATGTCTTGCACTTTTTATGATGACTTGAATTTTTCATAATGACTTGCACTTTTTATGATGACTTGCATTTTTCATAATGACTTGCACTTCTTATGATAAGTTGCACTTCTTATGATGACTTGCTCTTTTTATGATTACTTACATTTTTTATAATGACTTGCACTTTTTATGATGACTTGCACTTTTTATGATGACTTGCCCTCTTTATAATGACTTGCGTTTTTAATGATGACTTGAACTTTTTATGGTGACTTGCACTTTTTATGATGACTTGGAGTTTTTATAATGACTTGCACTTTTTATAATGACTTGCACTTTTTTTCTTACTAATACAATA
Organism: Linnaemya tessellans; assembly: GCA_951800035.1. NCBI lineage: Eukaryota > Metazoa > Arthropoda > Insecta > Diptera > Tachinidae > Linnaemya > Linnaemya tessellans. Next base: position 116,165,564 of record OX637534.1, on the reverse strand, counting down.
AATATTAAAGTAACACTCTCTCTGTAAGGCTGCTACCGCACCGGAATGCAAAACCATCCAAAATAGCCAAGTTCATTATATTCTAATGCCTAATGTTACCATATTTTAAAAATGTTAAATCGGCCCTGTAGCAAAAATTAGCCGGCGAAGTAAAAGGTTGAAATAGCTACAAAAAAAAAACTGTCTATCTTCTCATCTTTCCTAATCTGTCTCCTCAATACTATCCCCTAGTTTTCAGTTCCGGCGCAATGCATTGCATATATAGGGGTCATCCCCTGAGTGCTGGTCCTACTCCTAAAAAAAAAAAAAAAAAAAATCGTAAGTCGTTTTTCGAACACACACGAAAAATTATAGCTGTATCACTAATATTACATTGCATGAAGTTTGCAGCGTAAAGCAAAATGCAATAATTGAAAAGAATTTATTCTTCCCTAAAGTATGCTTTTAATTATTTGGTGTCATCATACAATCTGTGATTTTGCTCAGAGTGCTGCCAGAAAAACAAAGTGGAGTCGGCGCTGAATAGGTGAGGAGCTTAGCTAAAATGTTATACAGCAAAACAAAATTTACGTATAACAGAAAAACTCTCCCTAGGAAACTGCTACTGTAAAATGTTTAATAAAATCTGGTATATCTAATATGAGAGTTTAATTTCCTACACTGTAGCACAAGAGTAACACTAAAAATCTGCATCATGTCCACCACAGTCTTATTTCATTACACATCAAGTTGATGTCTAGAAGGAATTCTTTTGTTGTGTTAGTGCGCACTTAAAATGCAACTGTGAGACCGACTTTGATAAGAAGACACACGATTTGAGAAATTGTTTTTAAATTTTCATAACATAATAGTTTCCATGCGATCAGAGCCGAATTTATTGCCAGCCAAAAGTTTTGTGCCATTTTGAACTGATTTATTTATTTTTTTTTTCGAGTTTTTCAGACTTCTGAAAGATTTTTCTGTGAATGAATCGTGCGATTATGTGGGCTTTAGTGTTTTAGTTGTTGCATAGTGTGACATGGTGTACGGTTTTTGTCGATACATATTGATGGATTGCGGAGCTATTAATTTAATAAATTTGCTACGTATCATGTTGAAAGGACTCGTAACTCGTAAATTTTTCTCCGGTACAACAGAATTCATCTAAAATAACGTTTTTACAAGCAACTCATAATTACAGTTTCCGTTATGATGGTTACAGTTTTTACATTCTCTCTAAAACTGCAATTAAGTGCCTCTCCCAAGCCATGCATGTGTACACAAACACACTTTTTTATTTTTATCTCCATCTCATTAATTATCAAATATTATGAATTCTTTTAAAAAAAGTTTATTCGTCTACATTGTGATTGTTTGTTCTTAGTTGTTCAGTATGAGAATATTCTACATAAGAATTTATTTACATGATTAATTAAAAGTTTTATATTAAAACGGACAGTTGAAAATGGAATAATTTAACAAGAAAAAAATGATTAAATAGTGATCTCCTCGTTTATGCGGTTGCACTAAAGTTTCAATCCATCCTTGCCTGCTAATTGCTGTAACAAGTTTTCCTTACTCCTGCCAAAATGTTGCTAATTTCATCATCTCGCCTAGAATCGAGAAGTATTTCGCCAACACCTAAAACGCCCGAAGTATTGGGAACGCTGCCAAATATTTGAGGATGATGGTGTGGATGGGAGTGCGTTGTGTATGGCGATGACTGAACCAAAGAGGCGGCTAAAGGAGTGGGTGAAGCCTGTGACATTATGCTCATTTGAGAAGGAGAACTGCCGCCTTCATTTAAATGCGACATTTGCGTTGAGATTTGAGGGCCATAATGATTGTAATGCAGATAACTTTGATTTTGATTATGAGCGACCTGTCCATAGACTCCGGCTGGTATGGGAGATTGTTGCAAAGGCAGGGTTAGTTGCAGCGGAAAAGACTGGCCAGCCAAGGAATATGGTAGTTGACTATAGTAGCTGCCGCCTGCTGCTGTAGTTGACACGACCATGGGATTGAATGTTTCGTAGCCATCGTAATTGTGATTAGAATCAGGATATTTGGTCTGCTTAGGATTTTTAAGTGTATCCTCTTCATTGTGCGTGCCACTGACATTATTTTCAGCATGCAGAGCGGGGTACTCGTTATCAGTAAATGGCGAACCATGTGCGGCAGCTGTTGTTGTGTAGCGCAAATAGTCCTCGTAAGCCACATTAGGATTGTAGGCGTTCGAGGCGACTAAATAATCTCCAGTGCAAGAGCTCTGTGTCATGCGTGCGTTGTCCAAGGAAAAGTTCAATTCATTGTGGTGGTGCGCTGCTGTTTGATGCGTCGAGTAGTTGGTGGAACCCAAAGCTGAAAAGTGTCCACTAGCAGAGCTCATGACATTTGTGTGTGTGTTCGCATGCATCTTGTTATCGTCTAAGCTCGACACCGGAGGATAAAATGTGCCTTTAACCGAATGACCATGATCTAAGAGACCACGATTCGTGCAGGTAACGTACATACCTCTCCCAGCCACTACAGACAACGAAGTTGCCGTTAACGGATATGCGGACTTGACGTTGTCCTTCTCTTTTCGTTCAATTTCTTTCTGGGACTGTTTGTGTGTCCCACCACCAGCCGCACTCAATAAACGCGTTCTTGTTTGTGTCTTCCCCACTTGGCCAGACGTAGAGCTCCTTGAGCAGTTTTTCTTGTATGAGGTACTATTTGTAGTATCTTCGACCAGACCGTAATCGTGTTGTGTGTCAACTGCTGCTGAGTTGGTGTCACTGCCACGTGGGGGTGGACAATTAAGGAAATCATTATTGTCAGCCATATCAGGATTGCTGTAACAGTCCAAAGAACTGGGCGAATAGTTTGGCCTTAATGTTTGTTGATAGAGTGCAGAGTTCGAGGTTGTGTGCATGTGAGGCGTTGAGTTTCTTTGATGATTTGAATTCGTATCGAATGTACTCGATGATAGAGAATTAGAAGGTGGAGTTGCTGACGATTTTGCATTTGACTGCTTGTTCGGCGATTGAGTGCCAGCAACACCATTTTGCTCCTTTGTCACACCGTTTGTTTGTAAACTACGTAATTTGGACTGCTTCCTCCGTCGGGGTCGATATTTATAATTGGGATGTTCTGTCATGTGTATGACACGGAGCCGTTCTGCTTCTTCTACATAGGGCCGGCGATCTTGTGGTGTTAGAGAACGCCATTTTTTTCCTAAAAGGAATATTACAAAATTGTTCAATAAGGATATTTTTTATGCACATACATATTACAATTGTTGTAATGAATTTTGTAAAATGTGTTACTGTCTGCCGATCGTTACTATTCATCGCACTAAAGCAGGTGGGATACAAAAAAGGATTTTTCTAATTTTTTTACATAAAAATACAAATTTGTTTAGCAAAATTACAAAAAAAAAAACTTTAAAAATTATGTTGTTTTTTAGATGTTGGTTTAGTTCTTCTTATGGCAACTTTTTTCCCTTTGGCCCGATTAATCCATTGAGGAACGACACCTGTGTTATCCTTCAAAATTTATGTGTATCAAATTTCAAGGGTTTGGCTATTTCCGTTTGGATTGAATCGTAATTGCCACAGACAGACAGTCGGACGGATCTGGCTAGATCGTCTTATATTCCATCACTGATCAAGAATATACATACTTCATGGGGTCTGCTTTACACACGGAATGACAAAGTGAATTCTTTTTTTGGAGACTATAATAAATAATGTATTTTGAAGCAAAAAATTTTAATTTAAATAGAAAATTAAATTTTAAATGTTTTTAATAAAAATAAAACATTTTTTATGAATTAATTGGTTGGTGTTTAATTTTGATTGGAATACAGATTTAACCGCATGCGAAAGAATTAAGAAGGATATTGTTTATAATTGATTTCCTTTGAAGAAATTTTTGCAGTAAATAAGGCCTTTAAAATATAAAAAAATTCATTAGTTTTATATAAGACGATGCACACTGGGGGTTTTTTGTATTTCTAAATTATCAGATTCTCCTTGAGCTTTAATAATAATTCTTGGGTTATTAATTACATATTAAGAGATATACAATTTAGCCAAATTGAAGTTTTACAATAAATATAAATTTGTGGTATAATTTAAAATTTGTAAATGATCGCTGACTGATAAAACTTTGGGTTCAGTATAGCCCATCTTGTTCCACTCTAGACAATTAGTCAGAAGGGTTTCAGTTTATGTACTTGTAAAACATTTTTTTTGGAGTGATACAAAACCAGAGGGCAAATTACGGCATTCGATATCGGACGAAATTTCCATACAATTAATTTACAAATTACGATCGATATCGAACGCCGCAACTTGACTCCGGCAAATTATTGAAATTTTTAATCAAAATAATTGTTCTATTTGTCAACAACCCATCGTGCTTTTTTTGCATTTTATGGCGTACATAATCGTCCTTCAGAGCGGCTAATTCGAAAAACAATAGATTTTTTTCGCACCACATTTACCGTTGCTGATCATGTGCATCCCGTGAGACGCCGAACAGTGCGCGCTGAAGAAGTTGTAGCCGCTGTACAAGAAAGTATTGAAGATGATCCTTAATCAATCAATTTGTCGCTGTTCTCAGCAACTCGAGTTGTATCCCTCCACTTTATGGAAGATTTTTTTAGGTGTTGGAAATTGGTGTTCCAGATTGCGCCTTCTACGCGCCAGCCGTTGAAGTCACATGGCAGAAATCATATTTAAACCCCGGTATTCGTAAAATTATAAATGAGTTTGAAATGTATTTTAATAAAATTTTTTCATTCAATATTTTCTTAAAACAGATTTCAAATACGTTTTATTTTTTTATGAATATGGGGGTTATTTTATAATTAATTAATTTTCTTTCATAATTAATTTAATTTTCTTTCCAATAAACCCGGTTTCATTGATATTAAAAATATATTTCCTTGTTTTATTATGATTTAAACTTGAGTCATTCTATAAAAAAAACACCCTATATAAGGTGAAAAGGTAAAATTTTATGGCGCATGCGCACAATAGATGTTGTTTTATAACAAAAAAATTAGACAACCGATTAACAAATACTCTACAAAATTTTGAAAAGATTACAAAATTGTATAACAAAATTGATCCACTTGAAATTGTTAAATTCTTCTGGTTTCTTGACCTCTTTTTAATTATTATTGTATTCTGATATTTTTAACCTTAAGGTCTCTTTATTTTAGTTTAATTTTTAATTTCAATATTTCGTCACTCCTTTAATTAATAATTAATTAATTAATTAATTATAATAATAATTAATAATTAATTTCCTGAAGAAGTCACACAAAGGAGTGACGAAATATTGAAATTAAAAATTAAACTAAAATAAAGAGACCTTAAGCTTAAAAATATCAGAATACAATAAAAATTGATCCACTTGAACAAAGTGTTTTCTTAGAAAAATCAATTCAGTTTAAAATTAATCTTTTTCCATTCATGCACCCTGTTTGTAGCAGCACTCCTTAGTTATAGAATCTATAATATAGATACAAGGGAATGCCGAAATTCACGTACAACAACAACTTCGATGACCACATGCAATATATCTACTGTTTTACTTCCTATTGAAGAGTTTTTCACTTGGTAATTTATTTATTTATTTCGACGTAAAAATAATAATCTAAATATTCAGCAGAAAACAAAAACTAATAACATTTCTTAACCACTTCATTAGGGAAAACAAATTGAACAAACTAAGAGGAAAAAGTCGTTGGCAATAATCGAAATTTGGTTAATAATAATATTTCAGTTTTCAAAAAAACAAAAAAAAAAAAAATAGTTCGAGGGAAAAATCATGGGTCCAAGGCAGTGAATGTTTTGTACTTACCCAACATTTTACTTAGATCAGCATTATGCAAGTCTGGATTTTCATCGGCTAACTTTTTGCGTTCAATTTTTGCCCACACCATAAATGCATTCATGGGTCTACGTATTCTAGCTTCTTTGGCACATTTGGACTGATTGCTACCGACAGCACGAAACTTCGCTTCATTGACTAATTTATGACGATCTAAAAAATTCCTATTCGCCGCACAGATTTCACCTTTATAGTCATATGCCCACATGGGACTATCCATAATACTCGGCCCGCCTCCCACTGCTACAACACTACCAACATTTGCCGCCGCCCCAATGCCATATTCTTCAGTATCTGAGGACATGGCGACACTCATCATATTCGGATGCGATAAATATTTGTTCAACATGGTCGATGAGGTGCTGCTGGTGAGTAGTGGCGACATATTTGTACCAATTAAATGCTGTGATGCGGATGACTGTGGCGGTGGTGTCGTGCCCATATACGAATTCGATATGATCACCGAACTGTGGCATTGCGAGTTCAGTGGCAATGAAACGGCCGCTGTGACATCGGTCAAGTGATCATTATCATAACTGTTGTTGTGGGTGGGCGTCGACGTTGAGGTCGAGTGATGAATGGCAGGAGAGTGTAAACTTGAAGAAGAATGTTCGCTACCATGGCGATATTGATAAGAAATTTCACTATTTGCTTCGTGTATCAAACGGCCGTCGGCGAGCAGGGATTGATGATCATGTAAATCAGCTGAACTGTTATACTCTGGCGTGCGATTAAGAGGCGAATTATATTTCTTAGAGCTAGAAGAAGAAGAAGAAGAAAAAAAGAGCATAAAAAAGTACGTTTCATTGCAGTTTCTTAAAAATTTGCTGGTTGTTAAAAAATTTAAATAACCAATAAACTTTTTTTTTGTTATATATTTATTTGTTTTTTTTTTCTTCTTTTAAATGTCCCTGAACAGCAGCAGAAAAACCCCTGAAGAAGAAGTAAGAAAAAAATTTCAAAACCGTGGCAACTGACGACAGTTAACGATTTATAGGTTCACTAAATATATGTATTTAAAGTAGACATATTGACAGTTTATCCTTAAATATTGAAATTGAACGAGAAAAATTCTGAAAAAAAGACGAAAATATAATACTTAATAAAACAAGAAACTAAACCCAAATTCAAGTGTCTTAGTTTCATGCTGCAATACTTCTAACCATCCAGTCAGCCAGGCAGCCAGCCAGCTAACAAACATCCAACCGACCAACCAACCAACCAACCAGCTACTCCGACAGTAATACAAGCAAGCAGGCTTCTTCGGCTTTTGCTACTTCTATTTAGTTCCATAAATCGCCGGGCTGTTCTTTCGTACAAATGCGCTCGTTACAATGTGCTAAAGATCGCCTGCTTTATGAGATTTGGCAACAGAAGTCCTACAAAGCGTTGCGATGCAATGCGCTACAATTCCGTGCTATAGAACTTTTAACTTTAATACTCGTGTTTATTTATGTAGGAATGAATACTCCATTCATCCAACCGTCCATACATACACACGTACGTATGAAGGTACATGCACACATGCTCGCATATGCGACCGACCGACTATTCAAAAGAGACAATTTTTGTGTGCTGTGGCGGCAGCAAACGATATATTGGTTGGCCAAAGCAAAAATTCGCTTAACACTGGTTTTCGGTAGACACTGAACTCGTAAATGTAAATTGGGCGCGTGCAGCTATTGTCATCATCAAAGAATTGGCCGCATCAATATCTGCCGGCACACACATGCAAAGCTACAGTGAATAAACGGACGATCCTTGGATCGATCTACCGAAGGAATACAAAAAAAAAAGCACAACACACAGAGAGCGAGTACATTTTATCATTATTAGAGTTACTCCAGTGTTGCCACCAAAAATTCAAAATTATATATTCCCATCGACCATGGAAAAGTATTCCCCCATAGGAAATTTTATCAAAAAGGCTTGCCAGAAAACCTGCAACCTAGATAATATGGCAAATAAATTATCAAAATGTGTTTTATTTGTTGCGAGTTAGGCCTGTGCATATACATGTGTGTGTATGCATGTTTTAGATAATTTTTAAAAATATTTATCCGACGCACAGTGGCACCAAATGCGGAACAAGTGTTTAAGTACAGTTAAAAATATGTGTACTCGTTTAACGTGTATAAAATTATACATCACTAGGCAAAAAATAAATAGAAAATATTTAACGAAATTAAATATTGCCAGAGAAATTTAAAAAAATAGGCGGAAAAAAGTCACGTAATTAATTTAACAAAAACATTTGAATAAATATCTGAGGTTGACGGTTCGAGTAATTTTTAAAAAGTGAACCATCAATGGTTTTACTAATATTTGCAGTACAATTTTCTTGTGAAATTAATTTTTAGCTTCCGGCTAAGAAAATTTAAAATTTTCAAAAAAATTAGGAAGTTACCACCTTTTGAAAAAATTGAGTTTTCACCAGATCTCGACGTTTTGAGTTCCTAGAAATCTTTCCAGACTGCTCCTGAGAAGTCGTCACTATGGCTGTATGTATGTGTGCGTGTGTGTGTATGTGTGTGTGTGCGTGTGTGGGTAAGTATATGGCCCGCCTATAACTTTTGAAGCAAATAAAACCAAACTGGTTGCGTTCCAAAGAGTTCCTTCAAACTTAGATTTCCTATGAATTGGAACCGGTTCCGACCAGTACATTTTTAGATATACTATCAAAAAAACAGCAAAATATTAATTTTTCAAAATTATTTATTTTTAGAATAGCTTTCAAACGGCTTTGATGATCGATTTGAAAAACTAATCAGGTTTTGGCAATCGAAAACCACGTCAAGAGCTACTAGTCGAGTCAAAAATTCGAATTTTTGATTCAAGTGTTCGTGAGATATCGTGAAACAAAAGTTCAAAAAAAAGTGAATTTTTCAAAACACTCCGAAATTATATGTAAGTGATCAATGAGAGTCCTTGATTCCTTATAGGTATCAAGGAACTATATCAATCACCGCTTGCCACGTGGGGATCGGCTGATCCATTCGAAAGTTATAGCAGATTTAAAATCAAAATACCATTTTTAGCGTTTAAAATTAGCGGAAAGTTGCAGGGATGGCCTTTATGGTCAACCGTTTTCCATACTTTTTTTTTAGAAAAATTGTGTTGCCCATCGGTGCACCTAAAAGCTAAGTGCGAATTAATAGTAGCATCACGCGTGAAATTTACTAGCAGTGTTTTTCACGGCCTGTGCTACTAACACTTTATTGTTGTTGTTGCCATCATCTGTTTACGTGCTTTATTACAGCTCGGCAAATGTCGTGATACGTGATTGATTTAAAAAATACCCTGCGTGATTTATAAAATACGGTTCTCACGCTTCGTCAGCACTTCTTGGGTTTGTTAAAAAATATAGTTTTTTCGTAATTCCTATCCAAAGTCATTTAATGCATATTTTATTCTTTTCCTGGATCAGTTATGAAGTCTAACGACTTGGTGGCATCTATTTAATTAAAATTGCATACGCACACAATACATTAAAAAATATATGTTTCACACAAACATTTGTGGCAACACTTTGTAGTAGACCAAAACATAAACGGCGAGATGAAGCTTTTTGGCGATCAGCGATCGCCTACATCTAAAGATTAACTCTTCTTCAAAGCGAGTGGCACACAACTGTTTTATTTTTCTACATTTTAGTTGCGGCCAAAAGACACATCTCGTCGACACTTTTCGCAGTAAAACGCTTTCTTGGAATTTGCCAAAATAACTGAAAAGTATAACCGAAACGTTGACGACGATGATGCCGGTCAGTCAATAGTTAAAATAAGCAGACGCTTTAGGACTTCTTTCTTGCATGTTCATTTCACTACATGATGATGAATAGTATTTTGGTATTTATTTTGGTATGCATACCCAACACATTTATTTCAAAAAGTCCTCTCACTTACACACTCACTCACGTAGTCGTGGTTAATTATCTAGATATTTGCGTCATAGCCACTTTGCAGTTGAATTGAAATTACAGGATCCAAACAGAAAAAAACTATGCAATAGAGAGTGAAATTTGTGTTGCATGTAATGAATTACTCGTACTGCATAGAAGCTCTGCACAAACATACACATATCGTACGTGTGTGTGTGTATTTCTTTATAACCATGAGTGTATGTATGTTCCAGTTAACTGGTAACGTTTTGTAATTTATTTAGATAAATAAAATGAAAACAGAAGGATGTGAGCCAGAATTTGATAATTTATTGGGAGCTTTGTGACATTTTATTGCAAAATTTTGTACGTCTGTTTATAAGCTATTTGGCCTAAGTACAGTGGCCGCAGAAAGTTATGGTCATTGTGTACTTTCAGATTTGTAAAGTCTACTTTTGTTAAGAATATGTTTCTGGTGTATTACAAATAAGAATATGTGCACTTTTAGAGTGACACTCTTTTCCAAAACGAAGTATAGCGAAACCCTATTGAAGTGTCTCCGAAAGGCCCACAGGCAGTGTTGCCCTTTTGGTTATTTTTAACTAAAATTGCTTATTGTTTCATTTAGTTTTCCGATTTTGGTTATTTTTTAAATTCGAAATATGTATAAATATTTTTATTTTTGAAGAAAGTGGTGAAATGAAACAAAATTCTAAACACAAATAAGTTTTAGTCCTTCGTTTATCACAATGAAATTTTTTTTTAAATTGAATAGATCAGGGCACGAATTTTGAAATTTAATACATAAACCCATTTTTGGCGAAGTAACTAACATTTTAGAAATTTCAGCAGAGTATGAAAAGAGTTCTAAAAAAAGTGAAGCAATTTAAAAAAGTTGGAACAAACTTTACAAAACTTTCATAAAAATTCATAAAAAAATAATATACAGATTGCAATTTTGAACTTGAGCCCAATAAAGAAATTCTTAATAATAAAATTATTGTTAACAAAGCAAAATTTTCAATTGCAGGAACATAAATAAAGAAAAAGCTTTTGATCTCAACACCCGATGGCTCTGGAAAGAGCAAAAAGAGAAAAATTGAATATTTGGAATAATAATCATCAGGGTTGGGGAATTTCGTGCTAACCAAAAGTGATTTAGCTTAAAAATGAATATAAGAAGTTATCATATTCTATTTCGTTATTTCTAATGACTAGTAGCGCCTTGGAAATTGGAAAAAGTTGAACAAAGAACATTCATGACATGGCGTAGCGGCCTCGAAATCAGTACAGATCCCTTCTGCTGGTTTGATAATATAAAATAGTCTAATATTCCACTCTTAATAAAAATAACTTGAATTTAATAAAAATTCATAAAAAAAATAATCTGCGGATGCATACGTGGACTTTTTTAAAGCACTGTATATAATTAAGAATGTATTTATTTATGTGGTAAACCCTTTTGCCTGCCAGTTTCTTGGCATAATAAGAAAGACGGTTACTAGCAATAACCGTAACACAGCTTTCAACAATGTCGTCTACTGGTACGCGAAGTAAAAGAAACGTATACACAGTTGGGGCATCCGTACAAAACTACGGTGTGTCTGTTTGTGTTTGTTGGCTGATTTAAAATAGGACACCGCGCTACCGCATAATGTGACATAAAACAAAGTCATGGGACTTTACATACACACATACACATATTTATTTATTTTTACTTGCATGTAGTCTTTCGGATTAATGCAGCCTAAAGCCCATGTACGAGCACATTCGAGTATTTGGAAAAGAAAACAACAAACGGCGGAATGAAAAGAACACCCCAAACAGTAGTAGCGGACTTTAAAGCCACAATGAAAACATTTGACTAGCAAAAGCCCAAACAGTCTAAATGTTGCAACGTTAAGTCGTCGGTATATTTTATAAGCTGTAAAATGTCAACATCTTAAAGAAATGTTGCATATTCTTAATCTGGTCCACCAACAGAATGCCAATACAACGTCATGGTCTTGTTGGATTTTGTTTATTATTATATTATTTTGCAGAGGTATGAAAGAATGGTGTTTTGTGGCTTAGACCGACGGCAACAATAATGGAAATTAAAAAGTGGTAATTTGCATTAATTTATGCATTATGCAACTTCATAATGCGGTTAGATTTTGTGATTAGTTCTGCATTAGCGAATGAGAATTTGGCAGCACTTGTTGTGTCACTATTGTGAATGATTTCTTTATGTTAACCACTACTACTTTTTTAAATAAATAAGCATTGAATAATTAAAAACATTAACAAAATATTAAATATTGATTAAATGTAAGTAAAGTGGAAGTTAAAAATATATATAAAGATATCAGCCGTCATGTCAAATCAGCTGTTCACTTAAATAATGCAGTAAGTGTCGTCTGTGCGGCTAAAAATTACATAAGATTACATAAAATACATGAATATTTATAAATAGTCAATCAAAAGCAATATGCATTATATGATTAATTGAGTCTTTTCTACGTCATCTATTTCTTGTGGTACACTTTTAGGCATCTTATTGTCAGCTAATATCGATGAAAATATAAGTTTCAAAAGGTGTTTTTATGTAAATATGCACAATACAAAGTGTTTGCGTACTTTTTTAGCATTAAAGTTATCATAAACATTTTAAGTTTGCTCGAAAATCAATGTTTTGTTTTTTACTTGCAATCATACTTTTTTTATAAACCTTCAAGAGCGTCCGCGCAAGTGCATGTAAAGATTTGTTTTAGCTGTAAATGTCAAGCGGTAGGTTTTAGACCATCGCCTTCTTATGCAAATAATATTTAAGACGAATAAAAACATAAAATGATTGCATCATATTTGATTTCTGTTTGTTTAAATATACAACAACAGCCCAAACATTTGCCTCAACTAGCCATGTTGTCGGCCCGTTTCAGTTGGATTCTGTACTTTTAACGATTTTTTTCTCCTCTAACTTTATTTTCATTTTGAAAAACTTACAACCATATTTCCATGCTGCATGCATTCATTGTGTTGAGTCCATGTGTTGGCCCACCTTTTATAAAAACAAAAAAATAAAAAGAAAAAAAAAAAAGAAAAAAACACCAAATAAAAACTCACAAGAAAACTCGCTTGGACGGACATGTACATACATATATAACGAGGTACATATTAACAATTTCAAAATGTATGTACCATGTGAGTTACACACTCAAACTATACCCCTTATACGAGGGCATTCTGAAACCTGTAGCAAAGAACAAAATCTTACTAATGATCTCAAGGGAAATGCGCGGAATAGTTGTGTATCTCGTTTTTGGCTAAGATTATGATACATCCGTGCGTAATACACTCTCCTACACAATCGCCCGATCTGCTGTTGACTAGAGTAGTTAACACGTGACTATTTTATTAAATACTAGCTTTTACCAGCGACTTTGTCCGCGAAGATGTGAAACTTCAGCTAATGTGTATGTTATGTCAATGATGTGTTGTATTTTTACTGTATCGAAAGATTAAACCGCTCTTAGTTATCAGTTTAATAATTTAATATGTCTATAAAAATTTTCGACTACCCCTGACCACTCAATAGCTTCATTTCCAAAAACATAAACTACGCTATGTTATTCCTCAGATCTTAAAATATTTCTATGTTAAATTTCATCTAAATCGGTTCAACGGTTGGAGCATGAAAAGGTAACAGACAGACAGAGTTACTTTCATATTTATTATATTAGTAAGGAAAAAAGTGCAAGTCACTACAAAAAGTGCAAGTCATCATAAAAAGTGCAAGTCATTATGAAAAGTGCAAGTCATCATAAAAAGTGCAAGTCATCATAAAAAGTGCAAGTCATTTCAAAAAGTGCAAGTCATCATAAAAAGTGCAAGTCATTATGAAAAGTGCAAGTCATCATAAAAAGTGCAAGTCATCATAAAAAGTGCAAGTCATTTCAAAAAGTGCAAGTCATCATAAAAAGTGCAAGTCATTTTAAAAATTGCAAGTCATTATAAAAAGTGCAAGTCATTATAAAAAGTGCAAGTCATCATAAAAAGTGCAAGTCATTTGAAAAAGTGCAAGTCATCATAAAAAGTATAAGTCATCATAAAAAGTGCAAGTCATTTCGAAAAGTGCAAGTCATCATAAAAAGTGCAAGTCATTATGCAAAGTGCAAGTCACCATAAAAGGTGCAAGTTATCAAAAAAGGTGCAAGTCATTATGAAAAGTGCAAGTGTATTCTCGGCTGAAAAACACACACATTCATTGGAATTATTTGCAAGAAATTTGGACAAGGCCCTCGTAGCCAATCTGATTTTTTATTATTTTGCTCTACTACTTTAGTTTGTTGTTGCTTGTTTATTACAATTATTGCATACATACTCATATATAAAGTACCCAAACATATCGTTATATATAAACATACTGGTACATTCACACAAACATATACAAATATGTATGTATATAGAAGAAATAAAAAAAGAAACAAGTCAAGCATTTAAAATTATTGGTAGGAGACATCAAGATGCCACACTTTATGGCAGAGCAAAAAAAAAAAACAACAGCAACAGAAACAACTACAGCAGCTTCATCATCTCATCTTTAGCCACTACGAAGTAACCAGAAGACCTCTTCGACGACAATATAAAAGCCAAAATGGTTTTGCTTGGGGAGATCTTTTTGTACTGTTTTTCATTTTTTTTTTATCTTTTTGTAGAAAACCGGTAGAAAAGTGTCAAGGCTTTAGCATATTTCATGAGAAGTGGCTTTAACACGTCCCTTTTTACTTTCCGATTCGTTAGCAAGTACGGTAACTAACTATTTATGCATTCATGCAAGCATGTATGAGTGTGTGTATGTGTGTGCGTATGCATGTATGCATGCAAGTACCCGTTCCTATTAAACTCGTACATTGGAAGCAGGCACAGAATTTGAGATTTCAGCTTATTCGTACGGAAGTACAAACTTGCAGTATTTATGCAGAATGTATAGTGGTGAGTGCGCATGTGTGTCTGTCCGCCACTGTATGTGTGTATGTATGTCCTAGGATTAATTCTTGCATTTCATTGCACCATATTCAAACTTATCATACGAGCATAAGCAAATAAACAGAAACATATTCATGCAATTGCAACATACAGTGGCAAAAGATTTATATCATCTCCAATAATGGCATTTGTTTCGAGTTTTCAGTTTTAGTTTAAGTTAACTTTTTGTTTTCTTTAACTTTTTTTTTTTTTTTGCAACATAACTTTTTGTCATTATTTCCAAGCCAGAATAAATAAATTTCAATAATTGGAACGATTCGTTTTATATATGATAAAAATGTCGTCTGGCATTTATTAATATTGATACATTTTAACTTTTGTTAAGATACGAGAATTATTCATATCTCCTGTCTGTTAGTTGATACACATATCCATACATATAAATCTTACTTGCGCAAATACATACAAAATATTTATGTTTAATAACATTTACGAACTGAGTTGTTTGTCTAATAAGCTTTTGCATAACTAGTGTATGTTTGCTGGTATTATTTTTTATTAATATAATTTGTATAATTTTTTATTTTTGTTGGAATTCCTTCAAGAAAGAAAAATGTGTTTGCAACATTTTTTTTAAATTTTTTAGTTCAGTTTCCTGAAAAAGTTAACCGGCACAACGGTTAGCGGAATATGGAAATAAATAAAAATAATATAAATAAATGTTAAAAGTCAAACAAAACTCTAAATTTCGATAAAAGGGTTAAAAAATAGATCTGACAACTAAGAAATTAATTTTCAAGTTTAATTTTAGACTGTTTTTGATTTAGTGTGATATATTAATATAAAAAAATATATTAGTTGCAGTGAAAAGAATATCAAATTAAGCCAATTCAAGCTCAGAATTGTCGGCACAAAATAATTTGTCCTTTTGTCTGGACATTTTAGGATTAAATGTTGTTTTAATATTATAAATGGCTCCTGTATCTAACAGTTTTTTTATTTTTTTGGTTTTTTGTTATTTTGGGCATTGCCAGCCAAAATATTCCACAAGTACTAAAAACTTTAATCGTAAGGAGGCAAAACACTGCAGCATATGTGAAGTATGAAGAAAATCAATTGAAATTGATAAAATTGAAAATTACAAGTATTTGGATAAAAATACCTGATAGTAGTTTTACATACAGGCTTGAAGCCTGCTTGATGTTATTGTATTTTTTTAACTCGGACCAGCACTCAGACAGATGAAGAAAGATGAGAATATAGACAATTTTTTTTGTAGCAATTTAAACTTTTTAATTCGACTGCTAATTTTTTTAGATGTTATATCGCCCGATTCCATATAAAACAAAACCAAATTTTAAACGTCCCAAATTTGCAAAAAAAAAACTTCAATTGATTATATTTTAAAATTTGTTATCGTAGAAAGTGCTGCTACCAGCTAAAAATTATTACAACAGAAATTTTTTAAAAAGTTACTCGTACCTAATGCTTACTAATTCCTTACTAATATAATAAATATGAAAGCCTTTTCACGCTCAAACCGCCGAACCGATTTAGATGAAATTTGGCATAGAGATATTTTGAGATCCGTGGAATAATATAGGGTGTTTTTGGAAATGATCCTATTAGGTGGTCAAGGGTGTTCGAAAATTTTCATGGACATATGAAATTATTAAACTAATAATGACTTGCACTTTTCATGACTTGCACTTTTTATGATGACTTGCACTTTTTTTATGACTTGTAGTTTCTATAATGACTTGCAATTTTTGTGATGACTTGCAGCTTTTATGAATTGCAGTTTCTACAATGACTTGCACTTTTTATGATGACTTGCGTTTTTATGACATGCACTTTTTATAATGACTTGCACTTTTTATAATGACTTGCAGTTCTCATGAAGATTTGCACTTTCTATAATGACTTGCACTTTTTATGATGACTTTCACTTTTTATAATGACTTGCTAATGACTTGCACTTTTTATAATGACTTGCACTTTTTGTAATGACTTGCACATTTTGTATGATGATTTGCACTTTTCGTAATGACTTGCACTGAAATATGAAATTATGAAACTGATAACTAAGAACGTTTAAAATTTTGATGCAGTAAAAATCGTCATTGACATAACATTAGCTGAAGTTTGACATTTTCTTCGCGGACAAAGTCGCGGGCAAATAAATAATCAGATTCAAAATAGATATATCTTATAGAAAAATAATTAAAATTGAGCTCTAAATTTCGTAAATAACTTTGCGTTCAATGAAATTTATATGTACATAAAAACCAAATAGATATTTAATTGTTTTAAATATTAATAAAACTTTTATTAATATATATGTATGTGACAAACATAAAGCGGAACTTAAATATAAATGCACTTAAAGTTTTTATATATATAAACAAGAAAAACCTTTCTTCACAGTTATATGTATATGTATTTCCTTAATTAAAAAAATTTATTATGTTACAAATGGAGATAATTAGATTTACAATTAATACAGTCTGGCGATTAAAAACTTTTTATGAATTTTTAATTATAGCGAGTGCACAATAATGTTTATGTGTACTTTCAAAGTCAACACTTTTACGATATCTTGTGTTTATGTAATTGTGTGAGAATATTATCTTAGTTGGCGTCCTGTGTAGCTTTGAACATTAAAAAAGTGCTTTTAAGGCTGAACAAGTTATGTAAATATAAGATGTCCATATGGGTTATTGCTTCAGGAAATATGAAAAAATATTCGCATTTTCACTTTTAAAGAAAAAATTACCAATTTGGTTTAGAAATAACCAAAAATGGCAGCTTTAAACGTGAGACAGGCATTAAATTTAAGTTCGATATTTTTTTATATTGTAATATCGATATTCCAACGGTTAGAAAGGCTACTCCGTATCGATATTTCGCTACTATTAAATAAATTTCTATTAATTAACGATTCTAATAGTTTGATGACGTAATAGGTCGAGCTATGTAATCTAAATATATGCATTTGCACCGGAAACTGACGCACGCCGTAAGTGGAACACGATATATATCGACGAGAAAACCTGTCAACAGGTCCTTGAGTGGCACTCAAATCTCTCGAAGATCGAACAACAAAAATAAAGCCGATCTTATTTACAAAATAATTGCAACCCCAGGAGATCTGTTCCCCAGACCAGAGACTCTAATGATTGTGTAAATGTCAACAGCATTGAACAACTTTATTAAATGTTTATGTCACATTTTTCAAATCAACGTCTCACAGATATGTACGACTACATATACGAGTATGTACTATGTAATTCTTAATAAATTAGAAAACAATAGCAAATTGAAAAATTCCTCAATAACGTGCAAAAAACTATTTTCATATCTTGTTGACAACTGACCGCGAGACACAATATTAACACCAATTTGTCTTATAATTTGTTACTCATCTTTAGACGACACAAAAACAGCAGCATCGCATTCATTGCCATGCCACTGCAAAAACACGTAACACATTCATATGGGGATGTAAGTGTGTGTGCACTCCCATACCAGTTACAACAGCTTCCTCGGATAGATGCTCACTCACAATACGAGTGCACATTATGAATTTATTTGAGCCCGCAAAGCGCTATAACGGAAACCATTTTGATACTTAAATTGTTTGTGTTTATTGTGTTGGGGGTGTGTCCATAATCAAATCATAGTATGGTTCTAGTTGCACTTCATTGGTTGTTTGGGGCCAACTGGTAAGTGAGTGAGTGTTATTTTTAAATCGCCTTTTTTTACTTCTTTCCATGAGCTCAGATTGTTTACATACATACGAAACTAACAACAACAACAACAAATTAAAATGAAAAACCAGTCATTCTGGTATCTGAGATACGAAATGAACAAACACAAGTTGGATGGAAAAAGCAAAATAAAAATTAATCCATGTAGGGGTATAAGAAGCATCAACCAGCAATAGCCATTAGCACTACTTACGCACACACATAGACACACATACATACATGCATACGTACGTAAATACATGCATCTATACTTCTTTATAGCTTGCACAGAATAGTGATGCTGGTGGTGTTGGTACTGCCACACTACTTTTTTTTGTAACTCACCGATTGTTGTACGTGTAACGTGCACGTGCATGTTTCATAACAAAACGACGCTCGGAACCCATTGACTGCATATAGAAAAGGGTCTAGTGATGAAAAATTTGGCGCCAGACTGTTAACAGCCAATAAGCTGCCGCATTCATTACCTAAATTGCATCGCAGCATCAGGCGTAAAACGTAGATACAATGAATGCCCAAATATTTGACAACAATGAAAACCTTTAATGGGTGTGTGTGACTGTCTTTTAACATTTCGCAATATGTTCCAAAGAACATATTATTATATACATACGAGTACATACACACTAGATGTGTTAGTTTATTCAAGTAAAAAATTAATCGAATAAATGCACAAAATTTACCTATTTCGAATAATTTAAGATATTTGAATGAATAAATAGCATTTTTCGTTAGAATTATTTGATAAAAAGTGTGTGTAGAACTCAATGAAGACGGAATTTCGTTGTAAATTTTTGGTAACAAGACGTCAAGATCACTAAATTCAAAGGTGATACGAGTAATTTTCACATATGTACATACACACATTAAATTAACAAAGAATTCTTGAGATGATACAAATTTTGATTTACATATGTACCTACTACATAATTTTTTTGAAAATTTTGTTGTTTCTTTTTATTATTGATCATTTGCATCTCTGCAAATAATTACGTAATTTTACTGCTCAGTGATCCTTGCAAAATTAATAGCACTACACAGGCAGCTTTAGCTCATTAGGTTCCAGCAATTGGTCTCTTTTTATTAATTGCTCACAGGCGTTATTTTATAAAATTTTGTAAAAATTGTACAACGCAAAGCTTGAGGTAATTTCTTTTCTAGAAAGCATGGAAAATTTTTGCAATTTTTTCTAAAAAAAACTGAAATTAGGCACAGTTTTAAAACCCAAGTACATTATAGTAAAATATAATAAATTGATTTTTTTTCTAATACAAATAGATTCCCCAGACATTAAAAATATCCAAAGACAACGTCATCATGCTTCTACATTGTTCCCTGGTGTAATGCCGCACATACAATATAAAATAAAAGCAGTTTTCGAAAACATAGATGAATTCGTTGTTTTGACTTGAGTTAGGAATAAATTTTCTCTGGGCTTAAAGTTTTTTTTTCTCTTCTTTTTCTAATGGCAACGCAGTAGACCCAATTCTCACAGCACCACATACTAAGTTAAGATGTTAATAATAATAGTATGTATAAAGAAACTACGACAAAAACAAAGAAAAACATAATAATAATGGAAATTCATACATACATACATACGTACAATATACAAAGTTACTTACATACATTTGAAGAAATAGACAAGATCGTAGCCAAGAAAACAACAACGAGAACAAGCAAAAGAAACAGTCAAAAGGCATGCAGTGTATGTACATATATGTGTGTGTGTGTATGTAAAGTAGTAGTTCAGATCATGATATAAAAAATAGTAAATTAATGTATTTATCATTTACTACACGAACCATGACATACATACAAACAGACATACTTACATACCATAAACTTACAAATTAATATGCATGTGTGGATTTAATGCATTAAGTTGTATGAGTGCTAACTAAGTACATCTGTGTGAACAAAAACAAATCCATATATACATATGTATATGTATATGTATTTATTTGAAATGATCAGAGCTCTAATATCTGAAACCAATATATACTTATATACTTCTATTATGGGCCAAACATTTTGCGGCTACGTACGATTATGTAGCACGTGGACTCGGAAGTTTATCCACGCACAGTGGAAGATTTATAAAAAATGGAAATAATTCAGCAGTTGTTAAACGTATAAACTGAATATAAAAAATTTCATATGACATTTAAAAAGGTGTTGGGCTTAAGTTTACAGTTTGAATTTCGTGTCTTCAATGAGGGCGGACACGCCACAAAAAAATGTTGAAAAAATAAGCACTCCATATTTATATTTATTTAAAAGGTAACACCAAAAAACAAGTTTTTAAAAAGTTAATACCTTTTTTTTGCAATTTTTTCTTTTATTTTTATAATATTAAAGACGTTGCTTTTAATCCAAAAAGTAAAAGCTTTTGCTAATCGGGGATATTTGAAATCTTTATTAGAACCACAGGTGGTCAAAATAGTAAGGAAAATGTGCAATTTAAAGTTTTTAGCCGACCATATTTTTTTTCCTCTAGAAGTGGGACCAGCGCTTAGGGTATGACCCCTACATATAACTGAAAGGAGAGGATAGATGAAGAAAGATGAGAAGATTAAGGAAATGTTGTAGCGATTTGAAATTTTTTACTTCGCAGGCTAATTTTGTGCTACAAGGTCGACGAAGAAGAGTACTGTTCCTCCGCTCTTTAGTACATGATCGTGTGAGTCGCTGCCAGTTATGTTCAGTGATCAGTGTTATGCCTTCATCACTGACACAGGCTGACAACAACTAACACAATCATGCACTAATGCTGATCGCAAGAATTCGACACAATATTCATGACTGAGCCCTGGGTTGAACTCAGGACCCTCCGCCAACAGCACCTTCTTGTTTTGGTTGTTTTATAAGAAAATTTGTTTTCAAAATATTTTTTTATCAGATTGAGAAAATGTTTGAGTTGTTCGCAAACTATACCTGGTTTGACTCCGGCGCCTTTGCATCAAACCATAAACTTAAACTAAGTGACACCTCTTAATATAGTGTATGACAGTTATTGCAATCAGACTACCCGTTTAGAAGCTGCGGAGTTATATGAAATTTCTTTTCGAAATCAACCACTGTGTGCCTAGACGAAGCTGTGGAACTGTTTAGAAAAAGATGAAATATATTTGGTTTTATTTGAAGCTGAAAAATATAAGAAAACTGAGCAAAAACAGCCTGAACAAACATAAAAATATGAGATGATAAATTATTTTCTATAGATTAATAAAGATTTAATATTATTGTACTCTGATATTTTTAAGCTTAAGGTCTCTTTATTTTAGTTTAATTTTTAATTTCAATATTTCGTCACTCCTTTGTGTGACTTCTTCAGGAAATTAATTATAAAATAATTATAAAATAATTAATTTCCTGAAGAAGTCACACAAAGGAGTGACGAAATATTGAAATTAAAAATTAAACTAAAACAAAAAGACCTTAAGCTTAAAAATATCAGAATACAATAATAATTAAAAAGAGGTCAAGAAACCAGAAGAATTTAAGATTTAATATTTTTTTTTTTGAAAGATGTAAAGAAAAAGAAACATTCCTTATATATTTCACAGCTGTCAATACATAATTATCGATATCGAAAGTTCTCATGCAGCTAAAAGATCACCCGTTACAATTATTTACATATTAGCTGCATTTGCCTACTTAGTAATATGAAATTACATTAAATTTTAGTAGATTGCATTCGTTTAGTTTTTAATATGAATGTTTTTTTTTAACTATTTATCAAAAATTTACTCGATAATTATTAATCAAATGGCAACACCGTTATTAAATGGAAATGTATTACAGTTCTCGTATACAATTTGCTAATACAATTTTTATAAATAAAAACTATTATCATATTCAATTAAGCCACCTAATAAGTGACAAGTGACAAACAAAATGCACAAGAAATCAGAGAAAGTGTGGCAGCTTTCGAAAACAGCTGTTCTGCTCAGCTGTGTAAGTTGGATAATTAAAAATTAAAATATTTATCAAGTCTTCCCGAATTTAAAACAAAAATTTCGAACAATTAGCCCATAAATCTTAACTGAATTTAATATATATATATATATATATATATATATATATATATATATATACATATATATATATATATATATATATTAATCGAAAAGTTAGTTATTATCTATTATATCCATAATAACGATCTGAAAAAGCAGAATACTGTTCACTGCAGTGATATTTTCAACAACCCGAATTCACTTTATCTGTGACTTACTTGCACAAACACATACAAAGATCGTTATTCAAATTTGTGCGATATGAATGAAAATGTTATAAATACGCGATGAAGAAACACGCAAATAAATCTTACTGTTCATATTTTTTGTCAGACTCTTAATAAACCATGTTAATACTTTCACCAAAAAACAGCAAGTGCCCTTAAAATTTAAAGGAAATAATAAAATAAATTTAAAAATTTTTATTTGTTACTAAATCAGCTTCAAAAAACTATTTTTGAACTTTTACCAAAAAATAGTGCTAATAATAATTTTAATATCGCCACACATACACACATATGTGTATGTGTGTATGTATGTATATCCATGTTATTGGTGTGAGTCTCATCCAAAATAAATATCATAATGTCGAAATTAAAAATTTACTGCCATGTTAATAAAAACTAATGTGGACTTGAAAATGGTTTTATGAAAATTATTTTTTCCAAGACAAAACTATTTTTTATGATTTAAATATGCTGTAGTTTTATGAAAATGAAAATAACAAGGCCAGCATAATATAACTATTTTTTTTACTGAGCTGGTACCTATTCAAAATTGCTGTGATTTGTAAATTATTACTAAATATTACAATAAAATATTATTTATTCCTACGAAAAATTATAAGTTTCTTAAAATGTTTTTGCGTAACTCAAGAAAATATTTTTCTAAATTTTGTAGATATCTATTACCAGATATTTCATTATAAGCACATATGTATATGTATATGTACATAGATATATGCATAAATAAATCAAATACTTTCCTAAATATATATCTGTTTATGTTAATTACTCGTAAAATATATATTTATGTTGTGTGTCTATATGTTACGCGGATATACATAATTAAGATGCCACAATAACAACCGCTTTGAGTCAGAATAAAGTTTTAGCAAAAATAGTTTAAATTAAATTAGGAGCCCAATAGATAGTTAGATAGATTCAAACCCAGCTAAATATGTACAGCCCTGCGCATTTAATCACAATCAGCATATTAATAATAGTGAATGTGACTAAATCTTTACTTGGAGTCAGTGATGCCAGAAGTAGCGGAAAATTCTTAGACGTACGTATTTTTGATACTAAAATAGAAGCGTAGGGAAAATCGGACGGATTTTTTATATTCCCCAAAAGGTAGGGGTTTTTTGTCATGTCCCATTATTTATGAAATAATTGCAAACATAACGTTTTCTTAGTAACACATTCTTTTTCAAAACGGTTAAAAAATGTTCTTTTCGTTAAAACCGCTTAAAAATGTCTTTCCAGAGTTCGCACCAAAAAGCGAAACAAATTGAGCCAGACAAGTTTAAGTTCAATTTGTATGCTAAGATCATTTCAGCAAAACAGTGGAAAAGACCCCGCATTAATTTAGAATGTACTGATAGTCATTTTAGAAAATTAAATTCAAACGAATTTTATTAGTTTTAAAATATCCTATTGTTTGTGTACTTTTTTTTTAGGAGTAGGACCAGCACTCAGGGGATGACCCCTACATATGCAATGCATTGCGCCAGAACTGAAAACGAGGGGATAGTATTAAGGGGACAGATGAGGAAAGATGAGAAGATAGACAGTTTTTTTTGTAGCTATTTCAACCTTTTACTTCGCCGGCTAATTTTTGCTACAGGGCCGACGAAGGTGGGTGCTGTTACTCTGCTTTTTAGTACATGATAGTGTCAGTCGCCGCCAATTATGTTCAGTGACCAGTGACTATGCCTTCATCATTGAAACAGGCTGACAACAACTAACACAACCACGCACTAATGCTGATCAGAAGAATTCAACACAATATTTCATGACTCAGCGCGGGCTCGAACTCACGACCCTCCGCTTCATAGTCTCGTGTTCTACTACTTCAGCCAACAGCACCAGTATTAAATTTATTATTTAAAGATTTAGTTCAACAGAACTATACATAATAATTTTAAAATGACATTGTTTTCATATGTACTTCAATTAAATAAAAGATCTCATTTAAATTAGTTGAAAGGAATTACATACATACATACATATGTATATTAATTTTAAAATAACCTATTTTTGTACCTGAATTGAATTTATCCTTTAAAATTTTATTTGAAAAGAGCTATTCATATTAATTTTTAAAAAACTTTATGTTGTTTTAATTGCATTTACATAAAAGTGCATATGCATGTATTATATTTTTTTAGTTTTTTACTTATTTTTTTACCAAAGCTTTAATAAACACATATATTTTTTTATAACTAATGCTTTGATTTTATTTTAATGACAAAAATTCGTAAGTTTTTTTGTAGCAGACTTTTTTTCAAAGTGTATGGAAAAATCTAATTTTTTTAGCATGAGTAGGTATTTTTTCGAGAAAACTATTGGCAACATAGCTTGGAGCGAACTTTTTCATCAGCTCGTTTTTGAATTTAAATGGGATTGATCAAAGGTTCCTGCCTTTCGAGGAAAATTGTCTATAATGAACACAATGCTTTAATTAATATTTATGTTAATTAGTTTGCTTATGGGCTTGTTTACATTTTGTAGTGTGACCAATTGCACAATATTTCACTTTGAATTAATAAATCACTTATTAAATATTTTAGGGCGAAACGAAATTTCTAATGTTTACAAACAATGGGTTTCTTCGCGGTCCTACGAATTCGATCAGCCCAATTTAAAATTGATTTAAAAGTTTTCCATTGATACCAACAGCCTAGACAGACGACAACGATAATGCAAATTAAGAGAGTTAATCTGCATTAATTCATGCATTATGCAACTCCATAATGCAGTTAAATTTTGTGATTAATTCTGCATTAGCGAATGAGAACGAATGAGAATTTGGCAGCAGTGGTGAATTATGACAGTTGTGTCACTATTGTGAATGATTTTTTTATGTTAACCATTACTATTTGAGGGTTTTTTTTTAAATAAATATAAGTTGAATAATTAAAAACAGTAAAAAAATATTAAATATTGATTACATGTACATAAGTAAATTTTAAGTTAAAAATATATATGTATGGCTGTTGTATATGTACATAGATAAGTGTTAATTGCGGTCCTTTGCACCTAATTTATCAGCTGTTCACCTAAATAAAGTCGACTGAGCGGCGAAAATATATTTATGATTTAGTCGATTTAAAATTTCCATTATCGTTGTCGTCTGTCTAGGCTATAATCACACATACATAATTTAAAAAGGTGATGTTTCCAAAAGAAAACAAAAAAAACGAAACAACTATTGCTTTTTCAATCAAAAAGTCGCTTTTTAGGCGCGCTAAGAAAACAAAAACTTCATTTCAAGGACCAGTTTGTTATGATTGCAAGTTTGATATTGCAATGCAACCTCTTGACTGACTAAATTGTAGGAGTAATGGCTAAGCCGTAAGTAACAGCCAATATTGCATCTTGTTAAATTTCGTTGAGTGTATTAATATGACTAAACAAACACACAATCATACATACATACATAAGTAATAATAAAATTAAATTAAGAGAAGAAAAAATAAATAAATAAATAAATGCTAAAATACACTATCATGGGAAAAATGTAAATATTGTATTACTTGTAATTTGTTAGTAGATGTTGCTGTTGTTGTTGTTGTTGTTGTTGTTGCTGTAGCTGCTGCTGATGATGATGTGGATGTTCGTGATCATATGAGGGTTCCATTTTACGTCGTCGTTATTATCGTTGACTTTGCAACGGTAGATGTAGTAGTGCCTGACTGAAGTTGGCGATAAGGTTTTTTTTCGTAGTGGTGGCAACAACAATAGCAGCGTTAATAAAAATAGCTAATGAAAATACTTTTAAGACAA
Organism: Linnaemya tessellans; assembly: GCA_951800035.1. Classification (NCBI taxonomy): domain Eukaryota; kingdom Metazoa; phylum Arthropoda; class Insecta; order Diptera; family Tachinidae; genus Linnaemya; species Linnaemya tessellans. Next base: position 116,139,046 of record OX637534.1, on the reverse strand, counting down.
AAAGTTTCAATTTTTTTGGAAAATCACTATTTTTCGCTTCTTCTCCTTCTGCTGGTTCTTCGGCAAGCTCTTCTTTTGGGCCTTTAAGTTTGTTTTGCTTGATTCGATATTGTTGTTGTTGTTGCTGCTGTTGTTGTTTTTTGTAAAATTGTTGTAATAATATTGTTGTAGTTGCTGGGTTTATTGCTGCAATAGTTGATGATGATGTTGATGATGGTGGTAGTAGTAGTTGTTGTTGTATTTGTAGTTGTGGTATAAGTATTAGGGCCAAAAGCATTTTGTTCAATGTTGCATTTTTTCCGTTAGATTTCCCTTCCAACAAGTGCTTCACACACATACAGACACTCGTTGCACAAACTAACACGCACATTCACTCACTTTTTTCGATCTCAAATTAAATGTATCACAATCGCAGATGTGTGTGGAGTTTCTAGGCCTCTTTATTTATTGTGCTTTTTTCTCACAATTCATTTTTCCATTTCGAAATATTTAAGTATGGATCTACATATACGAAAGTGTGTGTGTGTGTATGCATGCATGTATGTACATACACATATACTCAAAGAAAAGAAAAGCTTATGCTGAGTTTTCTTTCTTTTTCCATATTTTTATTTGGATCAACACAAATGATAAAGTTTTGTACGAAAATGTTTCAATAATTTTATGTTTTCCCTTAATGTGAATACGTATTTACCTATATGTTTATACTTTTATTAGAATTTCAATATATATTTCAATACAAAATTTCACTTATTTGCGATCAATAGTTTTTTTGTCATCGTTTATCGTTTCTGTCGTCTCAATTTTCAAAATAACATGTATAAAAGTTTAAATTTCGACCATGGCCCATTATTTATTATATTTCCGCCTACAAAAAGCAAATTTCGGAAAGAGAAATTATCTCCAATGAGATAAATGACAAGAATATATTTGGCTTTTAGTAATAAAAAGCATTATGCTTAAGAAGGCACATCGTCCTTACACTCTACGGCACTCCGGCTGGGCAGTTATAATTTAAAGCATGACTAAGCGCCCAGATGCCAGATAAAAATATTGTCAAGGTTACTTCTAGTTTTGTATTTGTTATTTTCTTACTGACCTTTTTAAACTTGGCACTACAAAAAGCACTTCCCGAAACTCTTTGTCAAATTAATTTTCCTTAATAGATTAACTTAAACAGGACTTAAAACCTGCAGCGAATGCCGTACTTAGATTGGTTAAGTGGGCCGATGGAAATCTTTAAATTGGCGACCGCAGGAGTTATAAGATTTTTAGAATGCTTCGGGATCATCTGCAAGGTCAAGTGTTTTTGTTATGACTTCAACTCACATATATTTTTGTGTTAAAACCTATTTTTTATATAAAAAATTTGGAAAACAGTTGACCCCAAAACACACTACTATTTCAATTATCAAAATGCTATAGCTTTCGAATAAATCAACCGATTTCCACGTGATAAGAGCTGGTTTTCTAGTCCTATAAAATTTGCCCTTATTTCTTTCAACAGATTTCGAAAGTATTTACCAGCTTCATTCATCTTTCGATCACGTTTCTGCAAGGCAAGAAATTCTCTTGGAAATATGTGCGATTATTTAATGAGAATTGCATTCGACATTCCTTCAGATATCTGTCAGATTATAATACGAATGTCGGGTAGCATCAAGATTTCCAAGATTTTTATATGCGATATTGGCAAAATAAACTCTAAATTTCCCACGAAACCTATGACAGAAAACGCTGTTGGCTGAAGTAGTTAATAGGAGACTATAAAGCTGAGAGTCCTGAGTTCGAATCCGCGCTCAGTCATGAATATTGTGTCGAATTCTTCATATATATAGTATTAGAACATGGTTGTGTTAGTTGTTGTCAGCCTGTTTCAGTGATAACGCCAATTATGCAGCGACTGACACTATTACAGTACCCTTCTTCGTCGGCCCTGTAGCAAAAAATTAGCCGGCGAAGAAAGAAGGTTCATATAGCAACACCTTTCTTCATTTTTTTTTATCTTGGACCAGCACTCAGGGGATGACCCCTATACATATATGCAATGCATTGCGCCGGAACTGAAAACGAGGGGATAGTATTGAGGGGACAGATTAGGAGAGATGAGAAGATAGACAGTTTTTCTGTAGCTATTTCAACCTTTTTACTTCGCCTGCTAATTTTTGCTACAGGGCCGACGAAGGTGGGTGCTGTTACTCTGCTTTTTAGTACGTGATAGTGTCGGTCGCTGACAATTATGTTCAGTGACCAGTGACTATGCCTTCATCATTGAAAACATGCTGGCAACCACTAACGCAACCATGCACTAACGCTGATCAGAAGAATTCAACACAATATTTCATGACTCAGCGCGGGCTTGAACTCACGACCCTCCCCTCAATACTATGTCCTCCTTTCTAGTTCCGGCGCAATTCACTGTTTTTGTAGGGGTCATCCCCTGAGTGCTGATCTGAGTTAAAAAAAGACACGTCTTACATTTTTGATAGAATTCGCAAGATTCGGACTTTTTTGTTAATGTTTCTCTCAGACATCTTGCAAGCCGTTGGAATATTTTGCTGGCTGGGTTATAGATATCAAAATCAGAAGGACATGATAAATATTCCAAGGAACAGGGGAAAGTATTTGCGTATTGAAATCGTTTTCTAAAATAAAATTTTACCCCACGGATATGCAGTATTTTATTTTTAAGTGGTAGCTGACTCTGACCGAAACCTGAAGAAATGGCATTTTGCATGTGCTTCGATCATTACATTCCAGCTATAATAATCTTATAAGCTATATATAATCATATAAGTATAACACGCTGTGGTGAATGCAAATATTTATCAGAAGAATTTTAAGTCCGCTTCGGCTTCCAGGCGTACATTTATATAAACTTTTATACATTTTGCTTTTTAATAAGTATTGGAATGGATATACACAAATACATCTGCATTTATACATATATAATGATTCTTATTTTCAATTAATCATTCTCGTTTAAGATCTTACTTCATTATTCATAAATTCATATTAAACTTTGTTTTAACTCTTGATTATCATATTTTATTTTCAACGTTTTTACGTTTTACATGCTCGTACATAAATATCTAACGTATTTATTTTTTTAAATTATTTTTACTTTTCACAATTTGAATATTTTATTTCGAAATCATAGTGGTTTTTGGGTGGCATAACGACAGCATGTAGCAATAATTAGAAAAAAAAAAATACGCGTTTAAGATTGCGGAACGTCTTGCAAAGACTAATGAACGTATCTGGTGCTTAAAATCAAGGGCTCTGCAATTTACATGCCTTTGTTGCAAGACACCATCGTATTTACAACAACATCATTGTATCTATACTCTTGGGAAAGTACACACACTAATAGAATTGAAACGAGTACGTTATTATTTTTTATAAAATACAACACAACTCCACACTTAAGTTTTAGGTTTTTTCTTTTTTTTTTTTTTTTGTAAGTTTCTTAAAAAGATTGTTTCAGAGGCGAAACGAAAACTTGCACTTTATTTACAGTCACAGCAATCAAGTTAAAAATCAAACGACCGCACAAGCGAACGAGGCAACGAGTCAACGCGAATTTTTCGAAAACAAGCAAGCGTTCTAAAAAGCACAACCGAACGGCCACAACGTCATCGTAAAACAGAAGAGTGATTTTTACTTTAACTTGGCTTACAAAACAAACACACAACCAAACTTAAATATAAACTTTTCATAAAACTGAGGTCGATCGACCTGAGCGACCGTAGCACTCACTATGTGTTGCATGCATCTCAAAAGTTGTTAGCCAGTTAGCTCTGTACCCCCAACATCAACACCAATACAACGATAACAGAAGCTCTCATAAGTGAAACGAACTTGCATATTTTCCCACACATTGAAGGTTGCCACAAGTATGGAAACTTTTCTTCGAAACAATTCAGGTAAATATGGGTTGGGAATTAATTAACAATATATGAATGAGATAACATTTAAGCTTCTTTCCTATTTTTTTATTTTTTTTTTGTTTCTGAGAAAAAGCAATGGATACATATCGATCAAAAATTATTTGTTGCGTTGCTTGTAGATATATAGAGGGTAGGCCAAAAATCACCAAGAGGTTTTTTTTTCATCGGATATATGCATATAGTAAAGGAGTCGAGACATGTAAAGGAGTCGAGACACGATCAAAATGCTTTTTGTCAAGCCCGAGTGCATCTGCTTGACGTCAAATATATCAGATACAAAAATTGTTTTGATTCTCCAGCAGCCGTTGTGAGTGTCACACATACTAACAAATAAATAAAGACAGCTGTTGTGTGTTTTTTCATTTTATCTGGTAGAACAAAGTCGATTCGAGACCATAATAACGTCCACAGCTTCCAGATATACAATATGTTATTTTCGCACATATATGTACGTTTGCATAAAAATTTTGGTCCATTTTGGTTCTATTAACATCTACTTCGTAACACCAATTGCAGGTTTTCATTGGCGAGCGTTATAAACTCTTCCTTTCCAGTTAGACATTACGTTTGAATTAAATTAAAGCAAGTTAGGAAATATGTAAAAAGAATTTAGCGAAAAGTCATAGAAACGAAGTGTAAATCAGTTTTGTGTCATATTAGGTCCCGAACAAAATTTAGATCATACACGTGGAAGTCACGTAAAATTTATTTCTCTGGCAACTCTAAACTTACTCCCTCGCTGTTTTGGGTAATGTCTTGTTCTCCCCAACGCTCATTGTTTCTCGTTAGAAATTAATGTTGCCATATAGTTTTTATGTCACAAGACCCCAGTAAATTCATTTTCTATATGTATTCTGTATACAGATGATGGAGCACTATAAAATCGGAAAACTGTTCAACTGTTCAATATATTCAGGCATGTTCCAGAACAGTAAAAGTAAATGAAGTTGAATTTTTTAAATTTTTATTTTTGATTTTATCCAAAATTGTTAGTTTTTTTGCTATAATCTCCTTATGCTTTTTAAATAATTTTTCATTTCTAACTGAAAAATGTAACAGCAAACTATTAGTTTTGCAGAAAATCAAAAATAAAAATTTTAAAAATTCAACTTCATTTACTTTTACTTTTCTGGAACATGCCTGATTTATAATTTTCTTTGCATTATTCTTTTGAAATTTCTTATGACTTATGCCGAATATGTGCTTATTTATTCCATTCTTAGCAGTGCTAATAAAAGTCCTTTTTGAACGTAAGTTTTTCAAATTAGTTAATAAATATTTTAAATCTTTTTCCATTGCCATGGTCAAATTGATGCCTGGATCTAGATGTTATTGCAGCATTTTTCATTTCAGATTCTGAAATTCTACAATATAATATCAGCAACAGATAATTTTCCCATAAAAACATGCAACAATATTTGGCAATGTAGGTGAGACTGGAGAGCCGATGGTTGTGAAAAAATCTAATTTTTATATATATTATCAATAATACAAAATTTTAGGATACGTATAAATAATTATTTTTCTTTACAAGAATAAAAGAGAAGGAATCATTATTACCAAAACTATTATTTAGATTGGCTTACATCTTATTATTTAAAAACTATATTGAGTGACGGGCATTTAAAATATCCCCCAAATATGGCAGCTCTGCTTTAAACAACCTTTTCAAAAATTAAGATCAACACGAGTTTGGGAACCCTCTTGTGATCACTAAAGCGTGACTGACAACAGTACCAGTACTTTTTCCTGTTAGTTGCTACTATTTTTCTAAAAGGGAAATCCGCAGCAAGTTATAAAAAAAATTAAACGAACATATTCATGCGTATGAACATTTGTTGAAACAATTTCTAGATTTTAGCGGGCAAAAAATCTATTTTGCATTAGAATCAATTACAAATATCTGCTTATTAATGACTTTTTTTTTACAATAACATTGTGTTATTAGAGAGCTTTAGGCGAATTAAATATCATTCAAATTAATTACAAATGCTGACGGACTGATTCACGCTTTTTTAAATAAATTTACATAATATTTGCATAAATATACACATACATATGTATGTACATACATGCATACGTCCATATCTATGTATGTTTACGTATGGATGGATATGTATGTATGCCTATATTTAAGTTGCATTTCATTAGTCATAGTCGTTTGATAAAATATTTATATTCGATTCGAGTTGCAATTTTCATACGTAAATAGCTGCACACATACAAGTACTACTTGTATTTGTTAACATTCCACCTACCCAGTGAGCATTTCTTTGTTGACATGCATTCCTAAAAAAATTTCTAACAAAATAGTTTTTTATATGAAATTGGACGTTTCTTTACATGATTTTCTTGAAATTTTTTTTTAAATGAGTTAATCGTTCCACAGAAAACTCTCATTAAAGATATTGTTCTCCGGAAAATAACTTTCTTCAGAATGCATGGATGAATCCGCCTTAACTGACTGCTTTTGAAAATGAAATGAAACTTTTTTTTGGGAATTTATATCTATTAGATGTGATCCTGCACTTAACATCGGGAGACCCCATTTTTACTTTTATTTTGACTTAAAATTGATTACTGTGAGATTTTTTTAAAAACACACAATCGTGCTTTAACTTTAACACAAAAAAGGTCGTCGTATCCAAAGTTGCAGGAATAGAATTTTATGCCATTTTAAATTTCTGAAAATAACAACATATAAAATGATTTCGTTGTTTTAACTCTCTTCGTGTGTTTAAATTTTAGTGATTGCCGTTTATTTATACTCACGAAGTGAAGGATTGTAATAAAACTTCACTTTTCAATGACTTTTGCAATATAAAATGTTTGCAGGGAATAATTAATCCATACATGCAAGTGTGTGCCAAACATAAGTATGCATAGTGCATAAATACATGTGTATTTATGTATGCGTGTACATACAGACATTTGTATGCATGTATATACTTATATACATGTGCATACATACTTTTTAATATATACAATTCTAAAATAGCAACAACAAAACCCTGAGAACAAGTTTTAACAACACATAGAGAATGAAGAACGCCTCGCATTTACACATCAACAACGTTCTCCAATTGGTGGAGCTGATCTAAACAAACAACAATAGACGCAAGAGGTTTATGTTTGTGTGATCAATGCGTCTGATTGTGTTTGTATTTTATATTGAATATTCATATTCAGGTTTTATACGTGTGTAGGTCTGCTCCAGAAACCACCCAAACGAAATCAGATTACAACAGGAGAACAGTAGAGCAAGAGATGAAGTCGGGAATAAATAGTACTAGTTATGGTGCCCCTAAAAAAATTAAAGAAAACAATTTTCGAAAAGGGAAAAATAATTAACGAGCACGACATTAATTGATTAAATTTCAATTATCCCATTATTTATATGTGGGAAAATGTTATTCTTAAGTGCAAATTGATTTCAATTTGCAGATAGATTTCACGATAAATGAAAATTAATTTGTTTATTGCAAAATGTTGAAAAAAAAAGATTTCACCACAAATTATTTTTTATCCACATCTTGAATAAAGTCCAAAATTTATAAAATCAAGTAATATAAGATTTAGTATATGATACTCACGACATTAGAACGCGAATTAGAACAAAAGGTAGTATGGAAATTTCGGGTAGGATGGCAATTAGAAAACAATGGCAGTTTTATATCTTGTTATATGTTTATAAATATGCTGTACTTTTTTTGTGGTACACTTTTATACATCTCAAGGTCCATCAATATTGATGATATAAGCAAACGTATTTTTCTATTTAGTTTATGTTTTGTATTTGCAACACACAGGAATATAAATATTCAAAGGTCTTTGTAACATTTTTAAAATAATTTAGTTTCTAAAAACAGAAATCCTTTTTTATCCTGAATTTTTTGTTTATCCGGAAGAAGCTACACAAGGGAATAGCGATATATTATTAATAAAAATTTTATAACTTTTTTTCTAAGTGACCTTTAGCTCATTATTTTAATAATTTCTAAAAAAAACAAAATCATCCTTATTGTGTTTGGCGTTTTTCGCCTTCAGGTTAGACATTTTGTAATAGAGTAAAGAAAATTTTAGCTTTTTATCTTTAAGCTATTACAATTTGTCGAATTTGAAGGCGTAAAACGCCAAACACAATAAGGCTGAATATTTTTTTATGTACACATACTAGAAATTACATAATTATAAATTTTATTTAGGATCAAGTATAAAATATTTTAAAACAATTCCAATTAAATAGATGTAAAAAATCGGAGCAATTAAAAGGAACAAAAGAATAAACCAATTACACATGTACATACACATAATTACATACATATGTACACATTACTGATAAATCTCGTTCAATATTATATTACTTTTTCGTGTGGAAAGTATATTTAAAACTCCTAAAATAGTTTTGAAACACAATTGTTCTCTGAAACAAAAATCTAAAACAACTTACTCGTGTATTGTTTTAAAAGGTTTATCATATTCTGGCTAGATTCTAAATGGCAAGTATAAAGCCTATTATAGGCATTGAATGTGCCCTCAAAAGATCTTTCAAATGTTTAAACTTTAAATTGCAATGAATTAGAAAATATGTATAGCTACAATTAAGTATCTAAACTTTTTTGCAATAGAAAGACTTTTCTTTCTTGTAATCTGAATTTTTGTTCTCTTTTGTCTGCAGCTATTCCATTATGTCAATATCAAGCTTTTATTTTGGTTTAGTTAAAAGGCTTGAGTTGTAAATGATAGTTTGAGTCGAGAACATCGACACTTAAATTGATAAAACAAACAAATTATGACTTGAAAAAATCATAAATCTTAGTAAGCATTACCAAACCTTAAATCAGTTAACAGTATTCATACTAATGCATTCTTGCTAATGCCAGAACATACACACAATCTTACATTCATAACCGGGGTATTCCCAAAAATTATCTACACAATCATAATATAGCGTCATCAGATAAGAATATATTGGCCGCCACTTTGCTTAGCAATCTTAAAAAAAAAAACAAGAAACTGCACAAAATAACAACCTCTAAACGTTCAAGCATGCAACGGATAACAAATTGAACTAAAGATTTTGTTAATTTTTTTTTTTTTTTGCAAATGGCTTGAGTTAAGCGGGGATAGTGGCAGTCAGCATTTAGTCAATTTGCTGCATTAAACATTCTTAAGGTAAATTACCAACGAATAACGTTAAAATAAAAATTGTATCGTATCGTAAGAAAAAAGGCTTGAGGCTAATAAGTCATATATATCGTTACCTGAACTGAATATGCTACAACACGCATTTAACTAATTCTACGGCAGAAGCATGAAACTTGTTAAAATGAAAAAAATTAGTTACATGTGCAGGTTAAGCCTTCTTGTTTCATATATTTCTGAAACTAAACTTCGTATACATATTTCGAACTTTTTATTAGCTGGGCCATTTTAGGTGACGACATACAGCAATCTAATATATGCATGGATTTAAATACGATGGAGAACCAAAAATTATACGAGCTTAATATATTATTGTTCCTTGTTACGCATTTTCAGTTATAAGTTAGACTAGTAATTTGTGATACTAGGACCGGTATTTAGGGGATAATCTCTCCCTGCTCAGGCAAATTTTACTAGAAGCATGGAAAAGAGAAAAAAGATTGGATTAGCCATTTTATTTTTTATTATTTCACTACGAGACAGTGTGACAAAATGGAAATACCTAATCCTGGAGGTTCTAAAGGGGAGACCACAAAATGTGATAAACAAATGTTTTTGCAGTCAGATTTTCCTATCCGAGAATTTAAAAGTAATCTGATATGCTTATGGGTTTCAGCTTTACGAAATATACTATTAAGAAAATCAACATATTAAATTGGACCACTGGTTTACTAATACGGAAGTCAAATCTCACCTGATTAGCAGAAAGTTGCTCTTTATAGATTAGAAACCTGACTAAAAGTAATAAAAAATATACACAGAAAATATTGAAAAATTTCAATCTATTATTTTGAACTTTTTTTGGGACTTCCGGACATCATAAAACATGTTTTTCTTTCTTTCGCACTACTGCTTTCCACTTAAGTTCGTATTTTCAGACAAAATATTAAAGGCCTAATTTATAAAATTTTTTTGTGATGTATAACAGGTTAAAACCAAGTTTCACACAAAAAATTATTTTTTAAACCTCTTATTAATAATAAATTATATTTACTTAAGCAAGAGGTCGATTATTTTTTATGAAAAATTTTGTTTATTCCGATATTACGCCATTTCTTTGTGTGCCTTCTTCAGGGATTTATAAAACTGAGTAATTTGATTAATTAACTGCCTATTTCTCATTGTCGAATGAATTCTTTCTTTCGTATAAATACATTTGAAACAAAAACAATTTATAAAATTTTCTGCCTGGCCCACGATGTCACTCGATATCGTTCTATCGAGTAAATACATTTAAAACAAAAACAAATTTCAAAATTTTGTTTTTGTTTTAAATGTAATTACTCGATAGAACGATATCGAGTGACATCGTGGGCCAGGCAGTTTGTTTGCAGTTTGCAGTTTGTACGAAAGAAAGAATTAATTCGACAATGAGAAATAGGAAGTAAATTTATTGTTTTATAAATAAGGCTCTAAGAAACTAAAATTTTGCAGCATTTTTCTTTTCAACAATTTTGAATATTGATGATTTCCTAAAATATCGTTGCTATAGCGCAAGTAGTAATAAAAACAAAACAAGTATGTATTAATTTTGAAAGATTTGTTTGTGTACTTAGACTAAGCGCTTAAACGTCTCTCAAACATTAATTATTATGTCTGCATCCACATTTATTAAGAGTGTACTAAATACGTAAATGAAATGAAATTTTTCAACCGCCCTCGTATAAATCACAATGAATGTGTAAAATCAGTCTACAATCAAACCTAGAAACATATTCGTATAATATAAATGATTTGCCAGTCAACTGCAATCGCATTAACTTCAAATAAAAACCTTGGCGCACGCGGCTAACAACAAACATTAAAAAATTTTCATATTGTTTACCAATCCCGTAGGAAGAAAAGCAATAAAAAAATGTTGTTAGAGGTCAGTTGTCTGTATGTATGGAGATTGTTTAATACCAATACACATTCATACATACATTCGTTTGTATGTGTGGATATACACAAGTTCTTACTTCAACATAAACATATTGGAAGAGGTTGGTCTCTGGCGTCATATCAATGAGTATCGAACGCTCCAAAATATGATGGGCGTGTGACATTGCTGCCTCTAATTTTGAGCTTTTGAGAATGTTTAAACAAATTATTATTGATAAGAACATATTTTTCTTTCTTTATTTATTTTTAAAGGTCTTTAAGCGACAACTGATTCATACACAGCGAATAAATCAAACTGCACAGCGAATAAGCAATCAGTAGTGGCAGGCTGTCTTGTATATTTTTCCTTTTAGCTACAATTACATATAAAATTTTCATATCGCGATATGCAGGTACATAATTTAAAAAATACTTTAAAATTGCCGAAATCGGTACATGATCCTGATTCATTTCAGACCTGCTGACGATCGTTGCTAGTGCCTTCTAATATAATTTAATCTTAGAATTGGATTCTTTAAACTTAAGTAAATAAATATATTACAGTAATAATAATTTATACTTATAGATTTCATAAAATATGATTAATAAGGCAAACTTTATAAAAAAATATTCTCAGTGTATTTTAATAAATATTATTGCAAAAGGTGCAGTCGCTTAAAACTTATCAAAGATGAAGCTGGATGGCTGACTGGGTTCTGCCTCTTGCTCTCTATACATACTTACATATATTCAGGCGTATGTATACCCACTTATAATAACCAGAGTCAAATAAAAACGAGTGGAGTTCATAGCACAAAGCCAGTCAATATAAAATCTGTAAAGCATCCCTATTATGTAAGTTCTGAAACAAATGGTATGCCTGCTTGTGTGTGCATCTACGAAATACAGCAAAACAAACAAAATATTCCTTCTTGCTTTTTTCAGTTGTTCTTGTTGATTTGTAAGATTGTTTTTGGACATCTTTATGATTTGCTTCGTTATTGCTGATTTCTTGTTCTGCGGTAGGTTGATATAAAATTTGTTTGAACAAATTTTTGTTTACATTTAATCCATCATTGACTAGCTGTTGTGGTGGGTGTAGGTTTGTTTTTTAATTTTATGCCAAAGGTGTTAGACAAGTGCAGAATAAAGTAACAAATGCCGTTAGTAGAAGAAATTGTTTAATTTCTAAGTTGATCGCTTAAAAATAAGTAACCTCTCCTTGCTTGTAAGATTCTAACAGTTTTTTATATAAATTTTCCAAATATGCATTTACGTGCATGTACATACTGATGAACATATGTATGTATGTATGTATGGATGTACATAATACTTCGGACTTAATTTAAATAGTTGACGTTTTACAAATATTACGATATATGTAATTGTTATTTATTAAAATTTTAATAACTATTAATTGTTATATATGTACATAAATATGTATGTGCCTGTACGTACAAACAGACATCAATATACATGTATAGGTATAGGTTTGCAAGCCCAGCTAGCTGCACGATTTGCTCAGGCGATTGTTGGATGAGCTAATCCTATGATGATACTTTTGTGTTGTTTGATTGTTGGATGAGTATTTCTTATGTTATTCCACAATATTATCTTAAGCATTTTGATGACCATCTGCCTTTGTATATTACTCTTGTAACTGCTGTCCTTTTTGAGGGTTTGAACGTTTATTGAACAAGAAAAACAAATCAGTGCTTTTTATGTTAGCACAAAACCGTATTAAGGCGGAAATTTTCCGATCCATCCATGGCTCGTTTGAAGCAGGAATAAAAGACGCTTGCGCAACTGTTTAGGCGCACCGTGGACGACTCATATAGAAGAGTCAATAAATCGTAGCACAATACCAACGTTGTACTGAACTCGCGCAAATAGAATATAGCATCCAAAGGAATTAGTACAGAGTCCTTCCAGAATTGACAAATCTTTGTATGTACATATATATATATATATATATATATATATATATATATATATATATATATATATATATCGAGCGCAGGTGGTTAACGAGTGGAAGTGGGTGTGTACGTGTTTACATTTTAATCTTATGACCCGGAAGGCACATATGATTAATTTCTCTATTATAAATACATATAAACACATAAATATACTTATATGCTCTTAGGGTGCATAGATGCAGTGTACTTATCCATTGTTTATTGAAAAATATTTCAGAGTGTCTCAACTTCTGTATACATTACATATATAAAAAAAGCTTCAATTGCTGCAAGTTAAGAATGTCTTTTGAAAAATACTTACAATAAAATGATGATTAACTTTGGCTATCCATTGTTGAAGTAACTAAAGTGCAGGTACACATCCATACCATCTATTCATACACACGTACACGTCCATAACTATTTATTTGCACTATTAATTTATAAGTTACTGCCACACGTTCAATATAGGTTATGATATTTTGCACGGGATCAATTTTAATGGATTGTATTTATCGTATCATTACATGATTTTGACCGTTAGCGCCAGTCATTTAGCACGAATCAAAAATTCTTCACAATTTTGCCCGCCATTTCTCGACTATTTGACATTACGAAACAATTACTTATCAAAAGAGGCGTGGGTCTGTTCATCTCAACAGCTGTTTCCGCCGTTATTATCCATAACATGTCCTTGTTGTAGAGTCGCACAGACTTGTGAAAGATAAAGGATTTCAGCAGCTGTTTCCAGCAATAATGGCTTTATGTGCAAATATGCAAGAATATGACTACTAGATCTGTCAAAAAAGCTATACGAAATATACAATACATACCATTTATCAGTGTACATTTTATGTCCATCGAAGCTGCCAGACTTCGCAAAGCACTGACCTGACTGATATTCTTCGAAATTATGAAAACTCTAAGCCATTAATTTAAAGTTTCATTATTTGAATGCTTGCAAAATATATTAAGTTACGACACAAAAATACATTTTCGAAAATTTGCTCCCTTAATTCAGTTGTAGTTAATTTATATCAGTTGCTATTAATTTAAACACTGCTCTGTAAAATTAGTATTTCTATTAACTGGCAGCACTGTAGTTACAAGCATACAACACTGTAACGCGTTTTTCTTTGTATAGTTTGCAAAAAAGAATTAATTTGTGTAGTCGCATTTTCTATACAACTCAAATATTCTGTAGTTTTTTCCAAGTAAAGAAAATAATAAATCCATACCTTTCGTCGTTTTTGTAAAAGTATTTTGTGTACGTTGTCAGTAAAAATGGATCTTGGTGGTCCACAATTTTTAACCAACATTCTATCGCCAGAAGAACTGGACCAGACGCCGCAAGGAGTGCAAGACAAATTGAAGAAGTATTTGGAAGAATTTTTGGATGAATATTGCAAAGATAAAGCTGCTGCTAATCGACTACGTAAGAAAAATAATAGTATAGACTAATAATATGTATATAAGTAAGCAAGCAAAATTCAAGTGGCTGCCGGTAAAATACTGCTTTCGTAACTTGTGTGAAGGCAGCTTTTAAAAAATTAAAGATGGGTATCGCAGTAATTACTGGTATAATGACCGGTTAAATATATGAGACAACCCGGGAAGGTAAGCTCGACGCTTTCTGCATTCCCGGGAAGTTTTAGTAAGCAAAATTAAGAATAGTATATTATTGTGTATGCATATATAATTTAGAAAATAAAATTAACAAGAATATGGCTCGTTTCATAGAAGCAAGATAATCAGAGAGTATTATGGCATTTCTGAATAATGTAATTTATGTATATACTAGATATGTTAATGTTTTATTTTTCAAGTCAACTTTTTTATTTAAAAATACATATTTGGATTATAAAAACACTGACCTGAACCACAGATTTTATTCATATATTTCAATAAACAATATTAGTTTGGGTTATAATATTAAATCGCAATTGTACAGACCGAGTTCTCCGTATCGTAGTAGATTTATAAGGAGGTAACATGAATAAATCAAATATCAATTGCCTTAAAATTAATTATATATCAGCAATTATTGTAATATTTATCAAGCTTGTGGTCGTTTTTTATAATATATTATTTCAACATATATATCAGCAATTTATATAATTGATATTTTTTATATAAGGGATAACTATTTAACAAAATTTAATAAATTCCGGTGAAATTATGGGATTTGGTAAGTATAAAAACATTTTGGTTGAAAGTAAATTTTTAACATTTTTTTTTAACATTTCATTGTTATTATGTTTCGCTTGAAACGGTTTAGCAATTGTATGGGAAAGGCACTATACACGTGTGAAAAGAATATTTAGATCAACTAATAATCAATTACAAATTTCGTTTAAATAAGTATGAAATGATAATTAACTCGAACCCAGACATCGTCAGGCGTACCTAAATACATATCTTGTAAGAACGTTTTTTAATTTGTATTACCTTTCTTTATTTAACACGTTATAGATGACTATGAGCTTAAAGCCGATGAATTACAATCCCAAATACAAGATTACGAATTAAAGTTACAGAACTTCCATCAAAATGTCACTGAACTTCGTAGTCAATTGGACAGTGTATCCAGCGAACGCAAACAATTATTGGAAACAACCAGCTCTTACGAACGAGAATTGGCTACTTTACGCAATGAAAAGAAAGTCGTAGCAGATGAGCGTGACCATTTGCTAAAAGTAATTGAAAGGCAAAATAGCGAAATGGAACGTTTGCAGCAGGATCTGAAAGCCTATCAACAACAACTGAAAGCCGCCATAACTGCTAAATGTGAAGCTTTAGCTCGTGTGGATGAAATTGAAAGTAAAGAAGTGTCATTTGAATTCAGAGAACGTCGTATGGAACAAGAACGTGAAATGCTGCTCAAACAGATTCAGACACTTTCACAAGATCTTAATCGTAATATTTCCGAGCTGCAGAATATTAGACGAGAAAATACTATGAACACTATGCAATTGGAAGCACGGCTGACCGAGAAGACTGAAGAGTTAAAGATAATTCAAGTACAGAACAATCAATATAAAGATACAATTGAACGTCTAACGCAAAATATCCAAGAATTGTCGACAAAAATGTTGGGTCAGAATGAAGAGGCTCAAAAAATGATGGATTTCTATAAAAAAGAATTGGACGCTAAAACTAAATTGGCCGATCTATATAAGAGCAATTGCGAAGACACCGATGTAGAGCGAAATGAATTGTCTGCCGCTCTAGCTGATTTGAAGAGAATGTTGGCTGAAGCCAGTGACCAGTATGGTGAGTTGGAAACCACATTTAAAGCCACACAACTAAAACATGAGCAGGATTTGGATGATAAAAACAAAAACATAGAATCCCTTAAAGAAGAGATAAAACATGCTAACGAACTACTTAAGGAACTACAAGATGAAAGTGTAGAAACTGCCATATCTAAATTAGCACCTACCGCTGCAGTTGCTTCTCGTTTAATTCGTTCCGACATGTCTCTTACCGAATTGTATTCGTTATATGTTAAAGCCACTGAAGAATCTGAATTGCAGAAACGAGAATTGGCTAGATTAAATCTGCAATTGAAAACCATTCTTAGTGAACTCAATGAAAATGCCCCAATGGTAAAAAAACAAGAACTGGAATACGAAAAGTTATTAGAAACTAATAATATTCTTGCCCATCAACGTGATGAACTGCTGTCTTTAAAAACAAATATGGAAGAATTGCTAACTGATGCGCACACCAAATTTGGTCAGATGGAAAGAGAAAATAAGAAGCTCAAGCATTCCCAAAATGATCTAAGTCGTCAAGTCTGCTACTTACTAAAAGAAATTGAACAATTGCGCATTGGTCTTACCAGTGATGGCGCCAACAGTAGTTCTCAATGGGGTAATGTCACAACTACTGATGATGTAATATCGAAAAAGCTCGTTACTTTTAACAATATCACTGAACTACAGGAAAATAATCAAAAGCTTCTGCTGCTCGTAAGAGATCTAAGTACAAAACTAGAAGAAGCTGAGGCCCTGAAACAGGAAATTGATGAAGCTTCTTATCAAGAGAAACTTGAGACCTATGCCACAAAGTTCCAAAGTATGCAGGATACTCTTAATCAACAAAACAATACGGTCGCTACTTTAGTATCTAAATGTGAACGATATAAGAAATTGTACTTTGAAATTCAAAAGAAACTTAACAAACAGTCCTCGCCGGATGAACTGAGTGACATTGAAGATGACACGATGGGTGGCGAAGAAAATAGCACCATAAATTTGACTTCACAGTCGCCAACCCTCAAGAATGCAAAGTCTAAAGAATATGAAAAGCGTATACGTGATTTGGAACAACTACTACTGGAAGTAAAAGACAACTACAAAACTTTTAAGGAACAGTACGAATATTATTCGCATGAAAAGAAAAATAACGAAAAAATTCTCAACGAACAGTTTGATTCAATGCGTACTGAGGTCAGAGAGCTCACTTCTACCAACTGCAAGCTAGTTTCCAGTTTGGAATACACGAAGGAGCAAATCAAATTGCAACAGAAAAATATACAGACGTACAAGCAGCAGATACAAGCTCTAGAAGATCGTAATAAGAACTATGAAAATACTATTGTGAAGCACGAGCAGTCTGTGCTTTATCTTAAAGACGAAATAATGAAATCGCAACGTAGCCAATCTGCAGCCGAATCAGAATGCAATCGTTTAAGACATGAAAATCGTATAGTCAAGGACACCGTTGGCCGGCTGCAGTCAGAAAAGGAGGCATCTAATCGTGAACGTCAGAGTCAATCCTTACTACTCAATAACTTGGAACTGATCAAGTCTAATTTGGAGAGATCCGAAATGGAAGGCAAGGCTAGACTTGAACAGAGGTTGGATGAAACCGTGCGAGAGTTATCAGCACAAAGAAGAAGATTCCAAGAGGAGGAAGATCGTTTCCGTGAAACAACCAACGATTTGAAGAGACAAGCTGAATCGGCCAAAAAACAAATGGAGATCGAAAAGGCTCAGGCAGACAAACTACGGCTAGAATTAATCAGTATTCGAGAGGAGCTACAACAAAAGGTTCTGCAAATTGATGATCTTAGCAAAAAATTACAAGAAAGTCTGACACCATCCAAAAACGACAACCCCATTGTGTTGGCCAACAAAAAAGCACGTGAATTCGAAGTTAAATGTGAGGAAGCGAAAATTGAAATCGAATCCCTCAGGGCAAACTTGTCCAAGGCAAGAGAACATGCTGATCAATACTACAAAATGTCTCAAAGTGCTGAAACTGAAATAAAATCGTTACATGAAGTTCACACCGAATATATAGGAAAAACCGAAGCCGAATTAAAAGAACTGCGAACTTCTGAAATGAATCTTAAAAACCGCATATCTGAATTGGAAGCCGACTTACAACTGGCCACTGTGATTGAAGCGCCCGTTACAAATAATGCTCCGGCCGAGCAAATTAGAAAACTCCAAGAGGAACTTAAAGATGCTTTGACAAAAGTGAGCGAATGTAATCGCAATTTACGCTCTTTGAGAGCTGAAAATATCACACTGTCAGAGAATTTAAATAATGTAGAATCGAAATATGCTAATGAAATGATTTTGCATTCCTCCGATATACAGGAATTAGGCAAAGTGAAACAAGAGTTGGTCAAGGTAAGTCATTCTTCTGAAATTGAATTTTATTTGAGAGTTACAATTTATATCCCTTTTTGACACTGCAATTTATAGAAATTAATTAATGTTCATTTGCCACGCTTTTTAGGTTCAAAGCCAAATAAACGAGCTCACCATTGACCGGGATAACGCGAAATCTGCTTTGGAAGACATAAGGCGTTCACAAGAAGAAAACATCTCTTTGCTGCGGAAAGAAAAAGAGGAGTTCGAGAAACGCGTAGAAGATCTCAACTCCCTCAATTCAAACCTTCATGATCAGATAGAAGCCCTCTCCTCCAAGCTTACTACACTTAGCCAGTCATCAGCTGCTGCAAACATCAATGAATCTGCCATGGACATTTCAAGTACGGATTTAAGCCGCTCCGTTTTAGATTCCGAAGCAGATACAAAAAATAACGAACAATTGCTACAAATCATTAAATTCTTGCGCAAGGAAAAAGATTTAACGGTTGCAAAAATGGATATACTCAAGGCAGAAAATACAAGAATCTCGTCTGAGTTAACCATCTTGCAAAAGAAAAATGATGAACTGCAAGATTTCCTTAATCGTGAACGATCAAAGACGGACACAAATCTTATATCGGCTTCAAAGCACGAGGAAATTTTACGCAAAATCGAAACGTTAAATGCTGTAACTGATAGCAATCGGGTTTTGCGTGAAGAACGCAACGCTCTTACCCAACGGGTAAAGGAGTTAAATGAACGCATTAGCGCCCTAGAAGATGAACTTTTCCCCCTACAATCACAAAATCGTGACCTCAACACCAAGATAGACGAATTAACATCCGAAATGGGTTCGTTACGTACTGAAGCCATGAGATGGCGCCAACGAGCAAATGTTTTAGTAGAAAAAAGCAATAAAAACCCTGAAGAGTTCAAGCGTTTGCAAACAGAGCGTGAAAACCTGGCAAAGATGTTAACGGCAGAAAAGGAGCAAATTAAGTCGCTTAACGAAGAATTACAAGTTATTAAGGGTGAAAAATCACGTCTAGAAGCTGAGTTAGCTTCATTAGAAAGACAAGTCCATGTAATGACAGAAGAAAGGAAGAGTTTGAATTCCGACGTTTCTACTTTGAAACAAACAAATTCACGTCTTATGCAAGAAGTTATGGAGTTAAAGAACAAGTTACTAGTCAAGGAGGAAGCTGTGCAAAAGGTCACGGAAGACTTGGAGTCCAAAGAGCAACTGTTACAGGATTCTAAAAATAAAGAGGTTCAAATCCGTAAAATTGCAAAGCGTTATAAGGATTCATATTTAGAGCTATTAAACAAAACGCCAGCTTCTTCAGGCGCAGATGCAGCCAATACCTCGGGAGGACAAGATGGCATAGAACTAGTCGCAGGAAATAATCAAGATGCAGCCACCAAAGCAGAATTGGAGCAACAACGTAGCACAATTGAAAGTCTTAACGGCGTAATACGCACCATGCAGGAGGAAAATGAAAAGGTACGCAAAGACTATGACGATCTTAAGGCATCAGTTGAAATTGACGAGCGAACTAAAACTCTATTGCGTGAGGCAAAAACACATATAGTCAGCTTGACTGAGTCACGCAACATTGTCAGCAATGAGTTGGCTTCAGCAAAAAGTAAATTGATCCATAATACGGAAGCTCATGAAGTTGCTATAAATGAAATAAAAACACAATACGAGGAATCCTTGGGCAGTTTAGAACGTGAACTGATTGAACAAAATAATCGTAACAAGGAAGATGTTCAGCGTTTGACTAGAGAAAATGAATCGCTAATAATGCGAATTAATCAGTTGAACCGTCAATTGGGCTTGCAGCAATCTGCCAAGCCATCAACTTCATCAGTGGCATCAGAAAAGGGATCAATCTCAGATTCATCTCCAAGAACTGCCAATGTAAAGCCAATGTCGGGCACCACATCCGTACAGCAATCGGCAACTGTAACGCCCTGGAGAGGAAGTGAAACGCCTTTGGCTAGCATAAGACCAATATCGGTTCAAAATACACGCACAGCGGCTATTCTCCCAACAAGCCAACAAAATTCGGCTAGTAGTAATGTCGTGGCTGGAACTTCTACATCTTCTACTTCGTCAACTTCGACCCCTTCGAGTACACCCTCTTCAGCAGCTGGCAGTAGCAACACTGCATTGGTGCCACCACAACAACAAGTACATACCACTGGTACTGCTTCGTTGGAAACTATGTCGTCATCACCAACATCATCCCACACTGACTATATGCCGTCAACGAGCTCAGCCTCTGTAGCCGTGGCCGCCGTACCACCCATGGGAACAGCTTCAGCAGCTGAAAGTTCACAAGAAGCCGAAAGCATTCAGCAACCGCAGCAGAACGAACCGCAAGCACATGTGAGTGGTGGCAGTGGAAACCAGGCCCAAGTGGTGGCATTGGTTTCACCCAGAGTTGAAGGCTCTGCTCAATCTGTTCCCTCTGTTAATGTTCAGCTCATACAAGATCCCAACAATCCACAGCCGAGCACTTCCGGATCCACCGGCTGTTCTTCCCACATTTCAGTCAGCAGTCACAATCGCCATACTCCATCCAGCAGCAACGTTACAACAACCCAAGCTGGCCCATCGGCTGGACACAAGCGGCCCAGGGAATTGGAGGGTGAGTCGTCTACAACTGCAGATGATTCAGATAAGTCGTTAAGCAAACATCCGAAGCGCTTGAGAGCTCCAATGCATAGTGCCGAAGCGGCCGTAATGACTGTTGGCGTTTCAGATTCGGGAATTGATGTAGACCAGGTACCAACGTCATCTCAACGTGATCAGGAGGATGATGTCGTTGTTTTGGATTCCGAAGATGATGGCATGGCAGAAGCTGAGGCCGATGAAGGTGGTCCTACTGACGGTGATGGTGAACATGAAGTTTACGAGGATTACGATCAGGATCAAGACATGGATGAAAATGAATGCCCCGAAGTCAATGAGAGTAATTTGCGCCATGAAGTTGGTGAAGCCGACAATAATGAAGTAGATGTTGATGAAGATTTAGAAAATCATGGTCAATGCTCGTCCGCTGGTGTTACTGGACAAGCGGATAATGATCCATATGCTACCGGTGCCAGTACAAGCGCCGCAGCGGCTGCTGCAATGGCCAAAGCTCACAGCCAACAAGACAATAATCAACAAAGCCAGGCAATCAGCAGTGGCAGTGGAGAGTCTCCTCAAAGAAAACAGGCCAATTCATTGTCAAGACAGCAAAAAGCAACTTTAATGAAACTGCAGCAAGGTGTTGATTTAACGGAGACTTCCGAAATGAGCGGATCTCGCCGATCTGACAGGTTGGTTACACATTTACATATGCTTTTTTAATTAGTTATTAATACTTGTTAAATTCGTAAAATTTTCCATAATTTTTTTTTTGTGAAACTGAAATATTTAATTCGGTACAAGGATTTGATGTTACAGCACTCACTCACGACAGAAATTAAGACATTAAAAAAAATCTTAATAAAAGAGTGCAATTAGTTTTATAGACTTGGTGTAATTCTTATGATTTTCTTCCTTCAGAAATTAATTTAAAAATTCAAATTTATTTAATAAATTATCAAACTTAGTAAAATTGTAAATATTTCTTCTTAGCAGTACGGAAATCGTTAGTTCCCCTCAAGATTCTAAATTTGGTTATGGCACTGACAACAGTGCTTCTTCCAACACTGCACAACATTCTGGAGAACATTCTGCAGAGATTGGACAAGAAATTATTGATGTGAATGCTGATGAAGGCGAGGCAGCACCCGTAGAATTTATGTCAGAAGACTATAATCAGAAGAAAAATACTGATGCAACATCAGAAGATAATCCGAAGGACAACATTGAAGAAATTGTGGAAGGTGATGATGACTTCAATGAAGAAGAACCTGGGGATACTGTAGAAGCCTCTGAGAATATTGACAGTGAAAGTAATACACTAAATACTAGAAAAGAGTTGCAACTAATTTTTATTAAATATGTAAAAATTATTTTTTTAGGCCATCACAGCAGTGGAGCGACACAATCTGAAATACAGGATATACAGCAAAATCAAATTGAAGCCACGTCCGAAGAAAATGAAGGAGCCGACGGTGTGTCTTCGGAAGGAGAAAAACAGGCTGTAGAAGGAGTAGAAGTAATAACTTAATTTAATTTTTGTTTATATAAATTTAATTTCATACAATTCTTTTCAGGAGGAAGGGCGTGAAGCAGAAGCTTCAACTTCACCATCTATAAACACTCGCTCGAAGGCGACAAAAGGTACTCCTTCCAATAGAAGACAAAACAGAGGCGGTTTTCAACGTGGCAGCAATCGTCCAACACCTATAATCTGGCAAGGTTAGAAGAATTTAGTAATGCATAATCCTTGAATATTTATTTTATATACGATTGAAATATTTCAGACTCCCCTGGAAATTTACGCAATATGTCCAACAACCAACCAGGTAGTCCAGCTCGTGGTGGTTTTGGTAATCAGAGAAATCAACGCGCTAGACGAATGCGACGCCCCGGTGGTGGCAATTTTTCCAATAGAATATAATTTTATTCAGACTTAATTTAAGCAAGTCTTATTTCTACATTTTATGTGAATTTCAATGTAGTTTTGTAATTATTTGTAAGCTGATCATCATTCAAAATTCAATGGCCCGCAATTTGTTTATCATTTGCTATGTTTGGATTTTTAATTTCATTTTTTTTTCTTTACCTGATATGCGTTGATATAATCGTTCGCTTTTTTTAAACAATATAAATGTATACTGCATTAGGTATCAGTATCCATATTAAATACATACTTTAAAATTATCCATACCGTCACTTAATAATATCCACTTCATATATAATAAACTAGATTTATACTCTATATATTAAACAGTAATTATAACATTTCTTATTAAAATAAAATCCATACACCCGTACTTATTTTCAAAATTAATTTATTTGGATTTTATTAAGAACGTTTAGAAAAATAGCTTGGGCATTACTTAAACAGATGGCAGGAAGACAAGTGTTCAATGAGAAAAAATTTTTTTGTGATTTCAAAATTCGGTATAAAATACAACATAAAAATACACGTTTAATTTACGGTAAAAATCTATTAGTTGTTGTAATATTAATCGAACTTGTGGCCGTTTTTTTTATAAAATTATATTTCGTCCAATTTTTATTCAATATTTCGTTAACAGCTTGTTAACATCTTTTTTTTCTTGAAGATGTTAACGAAATATTGAATAAAAATTAGACGAAATATAATTTTTATAAAAAAACAACCACAAGCTTAATTAATATTACAATAAACTGATAAGGTCAATAAAACTAAATAAACATCTATTAGTTATGTATAAAAGGTCACATTTCTCAAATATATTCAACTTTTTTCATGAGTTCGACAACTTTCTCGGCGGAGGACATCCCTTAGGAGGTTCCCTGCTTAAGGGCATCACAAAGGGACCGAATTGACGGATCCAAGTGGATTGTCCCGCCAGGGACAACGGCCCTCTAACCTAACCTCGACAACTTTAATTTTGTTTTAAATAAATTGAAAAAAGTACAACTGGGGTGCGGTATAACTATGGAAAATTGACCCAAGTTCGGCTTCGGTCTGAAAAGTATATTCGGTCACTGATAGTACCAAAAAGAATTCTGAAGAAATGTAGTCGGAGAATATCGCACATTAGTATCAAATCGACGGAATTAAGATTTTTAAATAAACATCTACATCGGAAGTAGCTCTATAATTGGCCAATAAATTTTATTACATATTTTATCCCAGCTGCAATAATTTTACACCTTTTCTACAAACTAGTAAAATGTTATTTGTACATATATTATAAATGCACTTACCATCAAGTATAGAAAAGGCCTTCATCAAAAATACACATTTTGCAGTAGCAAAGCACATTGGAATTGATGTTTTAGTAGGATCAAGTGTGATATGTATTTGAATGAAAATGTTCTTTTGTATTTAGCTAAACAGGTAATTAATCGTTTTTGATGGGATGCCAAATAAAACACCGAAATTAATGTTTACTTAAAATTATTTATTTAAGCACAACTCATGATAATGCGTAGGCTTTACTTTGTATGTACAGTACCACTAATCGCACAAAACACGTTATTACAATAATTAACGGGACCATTTGTCAATAAAAGTGCATGACCAAAATACGTCTGCATGCCTGCGTGGTAGTTAAATAAAGCAGTTACTAAAAATATTTAATTAAAAAAATCCTTTCCACAAATTGCTTTTGTTTTTTTTTAACGAATAATAAATCAGTCCTGATATTAGAATTAACTTGAATCTTCGGCTTAGTTTGTGATTAAAACGAGAATTTATTTTTTTTTGTTATATTTAAGTTTAGAGAATGTGGAAAACAAATTAAAAACTTTGTTTTATTATAAATAAAAACAACTTAAGATCTTGGTCGTTCTTTCTTTTCCTTGTACAAGGCCAACAATGAAACGTTAGCGACCTTGACAACCTTGAAACGTACACCAGGAATATCACCAACGGCATGACCTTTACGACCGAATCCGGCAACTAAAACTTCATCGTTTTCTTCAATGTAGTTCAAACTACCGTCACGAGGTACAAAAGCCGTAATCTTTTTACCATTCTTGATCAATTGTACTCTCACGCACTTGCGGATAGCAGAGTTAGGCTGTTTAGCTTCAACACCACTGTAAATAAACAAAATGAAATGAAATTGATTTACATGTTCGTACAGCTTTACACAGTACATTCCACGTTATTTGTATGATGAATAATGCATCTTGTTAACTCACAGTATACTCCTGTGATTTGGTTTTAAGCAAGAACAAAACACAAAAATATACTGCGGGTCCATTCCAAGAGCTTATGTAGGATACTTCTTATTCATAAATTATTTAGGTACACTTTTAAATTTACACATGTATACAAAAATATGATCAATGCTTACACTTTTTCAAGAACAATGCCCTTGGCGTGGGAAGCACCACCGAAGGGATTAGCCTTCCATCTTGTACCCAAATGAGCCTTCTTGTAATCTTTGTCAGCCCAACGTTGATCACGGCGATGGTTGACGTGCTTTCTAGCAGTTCGAAGACCTCTTGGCTTACCTGCAAACAATTAAATCATACTTAGTAGCGCAAGAAACTCGATACAACATAATAAATACAAATCAACATTACGGCAGCATCTTACAATTAGTAATATTAATAGAACAATTTTGCCACTTTGAGTATTTTAAATAATATGTAAATTTGACTTTAGCATGTCTGATGTCTTTGATTTTTAATGCTTTTCATTTTACACATTTCACTCACGAAAACATAATGCGGCTTTTTTCATTACATACGAGGCAGCCAATCGTAACCAGGGCAATGACTTTCAGCATACTTTTCGCGTATAGAATATTACTAACTTTGTTAAATATATATACAATAAACAATGTTTGATCACTGGCTATAATATTTTCACTTATTGTTTGATGCATTTTCGTAAGTTTCAAACAAAAATTAAATATTTTTCGCAGCTTACCCATAATTTCCAAACTTTCTCAACCAAAGGCGGAAATAAAAGAACGAGATAACGCACACATTCTAGCCATCTCTGTCACAGCGTAGAACACCCGGCATTTTTTATACAACTATGCAAAGCAGAGTTGTATTTGATAGTTACTGTACACTAAACGCGTTCTTTGTTTTCATGATACACCACGGTTTCGTCTAGGGTTGTTAGAAGTGGTGACTTTCAAACTTGTTTGGTATTGTAATTTACGATTGGCCGATATAGCCATTTATAACGACAGTTGGGTATTTAAAGCGTAAATTTTGTAAATTTGTTTCATAAACTGCTAAATCAACAATATATAATAAGTTTGCCTCTTTATTTTGGTATTTTATGCATGAAACTTAAATTTTACTAATATTTTGCAATTATAAAATGAGGATGTTTTCGAAGGGTTTTAAAAGTTTTCAACCCGCAGTTAGATGTTTATGCAAATTATGATATGCTATTTAATTTAAATTAGTTTTGGCCAAAAGTTTATAATAATAGGAGTTCATCAGTAATTTTACTTCAAAATTTCGTTAACCGTCGGTTAGCTTCTTCAATGTCTAATCTTTTATATTATTTTGCAAATAATAATATTAATAATAATATTAATAATAACAATAATAATAATAACAATAATAATAACAATAATAATAATAACAATAATAATAACAATAATAATAATAATAATGGAAAAGAAAATATTTGACGTATATAAATATATTCACCCTTATTGTGTTTGGCCTTCAAATTCGACAAATTGTAATAGCTTGAAGGCAAAAGGCTAAAATTTCCTTTAATCTATTACAAAATGTCGAATCTCAAGAAGAAAAACGCCAAACACGACAAGGGTGATTATTTTCTAAAGAAGCTATCCCACAGTTAGCGAAATATCGGAATAAATAGAAATTATAAATTAAATCTAAATATGTACTGATGATAACTGTAAACTTTGATATTAATGACGATACTAGCCATTTTATTTATAAGTTTTTTTTATATGTAATGCTAATTTTGTGTTAATAACATTTTTTAATGATATTTTTATCCGTTATTCTCATCGATTAATCGAAAAAAAACACAATTATTTCAATTATTTGAACAAAGTTGAAAGACGGGTAATTGACAGCTCTAGTGTGTGTGTAAATGTGCATGACTTTTTATGTTAGCTTAAAAGAACATCACCAGAATAAGGCAGGCTAATAAGGCATAGCGTGAAATGTGACTCTTATTATGGAAATATGAAATGACTTTTTAACATTTCGATGCATACATACATATAAATATATGTATGTATGTCTGTATGCACACTCGTGAATTGAAAGAAACAACATGTTTCACCAAAATAATTAAACTTGGTACATACATAATATGATAAAAAAAATAAAGAAATACATACATATAATGTACGTACACATTTATTTACATCATGCTAAAAAAGCCAAGAGAATTTACTGCTACCAACAGAAAAATTAAAGCAAATACGCAAAACAGCAATCGCTGATTGCGCTCTGGAGAATACTTAAACAAACACTAAGAAATAGGCACATACATCTAAAAAACGTATACTAATCAAGCGGGGCCAAGCAATTCCACTTACATAACCATGTACATCTATCCACACACATGGATGCGTGCATATGAATTCATGTAGGTATGTATGTGTATGCGGGCAATTTTTTTCGTTCAACATTTGCATGTGGCTTATACGCAAAATATCTTACAGCAAATACTGACAGCAAGCACAGAAATGTAGGAGAAAACACGACGATTAGTATTTACCAACCGAACGAACGGTTGGTTCATCTATAAACTAATCAAACACTTGGTGTAGAGAAAAAGTAACAACATTATTGCTCCCGAATGTTTTCACAAATGAGCAACAAGCAATTAAGAGAGAATCAATAGTTACACGATTGCCAAGATTTCAATTGGAATTAATTTGAAAATTTAAAACATTGTGAGCTTTTTTTTAGGAGTGATATTTGAACGCATGTGTGCCTCCTTCAGATTAGTTTTGCAAAATATAAGTGTAATCGAAACGTTCTAACAAAATGGCAACTCAGAGAGAATAACATGAATAGATGCGAAATTTATTCATATGTTTGCACATGTATAAAATCATATGTGCACCAACACACACTCATGCATACACATGTTTTTAAATATGTATATGCATGTACATTTACACCCTGCAGTTCCTAGAACGCAAAGGGTGTGTTAACAACTGCCCTTACATAATTGATACACATACGTCATGAGTATGTGTGCCCGGTTTATATACTCCAACTTTTGCTGCCCAAAAGTTTTGCTTCTCTATACACTAGCAAATTTCCAAAAGTCTTTAGCCAATGTTCGTAGGATTTTAGGATCGTTATTATGTACTCGCACATTTCCCCTAAAAAAAATTAGTATTTATAGTTCATTGGAACTAAATATTTAAGTAATAAATTTAATGCAGGTGCACAAACAACAGGATACTTTAAAATTAATAAAGTTCTTTTGAATTTACATTTCTAAAATGACTATCAGTACATTCGAAATGAATGCCGGCCGTCTTTTCCACTGTTTTGTACAAATGATATTAGCATACAATTTGAACTTAAAATTGTCTGGCTCAATTTTTTTCGCTTTTTGGTGCAAACATCTATTATTATTGAACTCTGGAAATACATTTTTAAGCGATTTTAGCGAAAAGAAAATTTTTGTGCCGTTTTGAAAAAGAAAATATTAATAAAAAAAAACTTTATGTTTGCATTTATTTCATAAATAATGAGACATGACGAAAAAATCCCTACATTTTATAGAATATAAAATATCTGTCAAATTTTCCCTACGCTACTATTTTAGTATCAAAAATACCTACATGTAACGATTTTCCCCTACTTCTGGCAACACTCTGTACAGATCAAAAAATGAACGATATGAACTAGAAAATAGTGAGTGGATCGTTTATGCGAACAGTTTTGTACAGGAAGGAGGAACTATATTTTATTGCTGAATGAACTAGCGGGTATGTGTGAATGTGTGCTTCAAGTATGTTGAGTTGTCGTTGGCTTTTATTGTTGTTGTCTCATACATGTTCGTACGATAATTATAGCCACACTTTGGCGCCCATTATTTACGAGTATCTTATGGATAACCACCGCATAACACTATTGAGGGACCCTTCGAATTACATATGTATGTATGTACATCTGTATGTATGTACATCTGTATGTATGTACATCTGTATGTGTGTAAGCACGAGTATGTATCGCGCATACATACGTACATGTGTTATGTCTGTCTGTCGATTACGATATTCCGTCTGACTGTTTCTTTGTCATGTTTTCTGGTCTTACTCGCATTCAATACATTCAAGTAGTCATCGATATAGTTTTGCATGTACTTACATATTTATTTATGTACGAAATTATAGATATTTATGAATACGATAGCGAGTATTTAGCGCACAGTGTTTTGAGCCAATCAAATTCTATGCACGACTATTTTGAATATAAAATATTTCTTTGTTTAAAGATAAGCACTCTACTCAAATAAATCGTCCAAAATTCACCCAACTTTCGGGATGATTTTCGCCAGGTTTTTTAAAACGAAATTTTCGGTCTTTGTTGCCGAAAAATATAGGGAAGCGATCGGCGTTTTCTGTTCTCGGGGTTTTTTCTTTTCACAGTACAAAAGCATATTTAAGTTTTTGGTTTTTTTTTTAACTTCCCGCGAAGAAAATTGAAAATTAAAAAAAAAGAAAAAGGCAAGTTAAGATTGTGACGTTTTGAGTTCCTAGGAAGCGTTCCTGACTACTCCTATGTCTGCGTGTGTGTGTAAGATAGAAAATAACATCGTCTGGAAACCATTTTTAAAGAGGGCCGCAAATACAACGCGATTTTTATCTAAATCAGCATATTTTCCGTTTGATTATTCAAATTATTTCTATCGTGAATAATTTTTCCCCTGAAAAGTTTTCCCTTTTCCCTAAATTGTAATCGTGAATAATATTTTTCTCAAAATTGTTTACCTTTTTCTGGTTATTTTTCTGTTTGTTGCTGTAACTTTCAAACTTTCGTCATTCAGTACGCCATGATAAATAATTTCCCTCAATTCTTCTTAGGGAACAAAAATTCCACAAGAAGTATACGATAACTATTTTTACTTAAGGAGGAGTGAAAATGTCACGGGAACAATGTTTTCACTTGTTAATCACGATAGGGGTGATTATGCGAATTTTTGAAAAAAATATATATATACATATGTATTTTATGGCCTTAGGGTCTACTGTAATTAAAATAACATCACTGTTTAATAAAATAAAACAAACCAGAGTATTTGTGCGTTGGTTGTTTCCTTCTTATTCTGCGTTAGCTTGCATACGCGTACAAATATTTATTTTTATTTATTTTATATATATATATTTTTTTATTCCCCAATTTTATTTTTGTATTTTTAGTTTGTTTTTGTATTGGTTTTCGTTGCGACTTTTGCTGTTCGCAATTTATGCTGTTTGAATTGTTGCTTCATTATTGCTCTTTCCACAAATTCCAACGCTAGAATTTGTTTAACCGGCCCGATGGTCGGGCAGTCTATCAGTTAGTAAGTTAAACTGGCTGCCTGTTTGTCCGTTAGTCATTCAGCCGGAAAACGTAAAAAACCTTAACAGCAAGCAGCCAATACAGCCGCGAACCAACAATCTACTTAGTCTGTAGCTCTAGTATCTGCTAGTTAGCAAGCAAGCAGCAGTAGCAATACTCTTTAGTCACTTTTAAGCAGTCGCAAGGAACGGTTGGTTGTTGGAATTGCTTTTGAAATTTAAGGCCACAGTTTGTAAATCAATTTGAGTCCGCAAACAACATCGGTCGGTATATTTTTTATCAAGCACTTTTGCTGTTCGCTCACTCACTCAGCAGTCGTTCTCTCTGTCTTTGTGTTAAACGAAAAATATATATATTTATGTACATAAAATTAAAAAAAAGTAAAAGATTATATTAAAAATACGAAAAAAAACGCGGTCTATAATCGCTTTAGCTGGTATCGCATGCCCGATTTAGAGTTGTGTTGTTCTTATTGTTGCTTTATATAGACAGACATGTACTATAAAGACTTTTATACTCAATTCTTTGGAAAGATTTAACAACTGAACAGTTTTCGTTCGAGTTTTTGCATCATTATCGAAATAAAATAAAACATATGAAAACGAAAAACAAAATACACAAAAAAACTTTCGCTTTCGATTTCGGTACCGCTTTCATGTTGAAATCTATTTCACTTGTAATTTGTATTCTGTCTAAGAGCTGGCATTAGAAGTCGGATTGTTCTGGAAATTTTATGAGTTTGAAAAAAATATGTGGATTTAAAATATTAAAAAACAAACAAGAATTGACCTCCAAAGTTGTGTAAAATCTCAAACTTGTTTGTATAATCGTTATAAATAAAATTATTATTAACTTTTTTTTATTTTTTTTTAAATATGTAGGATGGTGACGTTTATTTTTTTATTTATATCCATAAATTTTTTTTTGTGGAAAATACAACAGATTTATGTGTTAAAATTGTTTGTTATGAAATCTCATTAACTTTTCTTTTAATTTAAATGGATTTTTTGCGGCCTTATACAAATTACTTATGTTTAGTGGGAGAAAAATTTATATAAATAAATAGAAAACACATGATTTATAAAAAAAGAAGAAATTCATAAATATACTTCAACACTTGAGTGCAGAATATTCAATGTTATATAATTTTCCTAAATAGACTATCGGGCTTATTGGCAATAATGTTTTTCTAAACATTATCAATGGGGCAGAATGTTCTTAAAATTTTATTTATATAATTCGTTCTTGTTTTTAATTTGCTTAGAACACAGAATTTGTAAAAATAATGCACGAATATTGAACGTAAATTCTTTTTTTATTTGCATTTGATTTGTGATTTTTTATTTTTTTGCTTCTTTTTAAGAATCTTTTTAAGAATAAAATATATAGAAACACCTAGCGAGCAATTTAATGAAGAACTTTTTAAAACGCTTTTGAGCGAAAGTAAACCGATATTTAAAAATTGCCACACACACACACACAAACACATTCACACCAACCAGAGATTAAATTGGTCCCTCTAAGCGCTGGAGATTCAATATATTTCATTCACAATTACGCTCAAGTAAAGGTAAGTAAATTTAAGTTATAGAGAAAAATATGTAGATATTTAATAATATTAAAAACAAAATACGATTTGTACTTTTTTCTGTTGGCTGGTTTGTTTGTTTGTCTAAATAATTTAATTGAGTTTATTCTTTTCTTTTTTGCTTTTACTTGTTTTGCGTGTATGTGCTGCTGTTAAAGTGGTATAACCGGCGCTACTTGAACTCAGTCACACGGATGCTTTAGTGACACCCAAAAGGAAAAGCAAAAAGAAAAAAAATAAATGCAATTATAAAGGGTGTAAATAATGTTTCCTTTCTGTTTGAACGTATAGACGGCAGTAAAACTAAACTGGCTTAACCCTTTCTGGTATGCTGGCTATATGCGCAAAAGTAGTAAAAAAAAAAATAAATAACGTAATAAAAACTGTACTTGTCGCACTTTTATCAAATTTTCAAATACCTATTAATCTTTTTAGTACGATTTGTAATCTTATAACAATCTGTAGTTTCTTATGCCAATACCTGAACAATTATTTATGTAGTTTTGCATTTGCGTTAGGGTTAACAATCATGCGATTCCGAGTTAAGACCCAAATCCTTAAAATTTGGGTACTGGAAAGTATTTACATATTTAAAAAAAATTTAATTAACTCAGGTCAAAGTATTATTCAAGCGCATTTTCCACTACGCATACTTTATATAGAATTTCGGGTTAATTTATATAACGTATACGCCAAAGGAGTCTGTAAATAGAGGCTAGACAATATACATTCGACCCAAAGAAATCACTTATTGCTTTGATACAATTTCAATTATTTTAGTATACACAATCATTCTTATCGTGAATAAAATGTGATATTTTCTTCCCGCAACAAAGAAATTTCCCAAAACAAGGAAATTTGCTATTGTGAATTTCTTGGGAACTGTTGTATATTATTCTTTCTTATTTTATATTCCCTATGTATTGATAATAGTGAATATAAAATAAGAAAGAATAATATCTAAATAAGGAATAAGAATTTTGAAATTTTATAAATGAAGTAGAATATATTCAATTATATATTTTCTATATAAATTTAACTGCTTGTTTTATGATATCGAACAGTATTTTTCTTTTGTACATTTAAAACAAATGTAACTGCATAAGAAAAGGAATTCTTTCGACATCGTAAGAGGCGGTAAATGGGTTTAAGTGTAAATGGGGGTTTCAAAGAATGGAATGTTTAATGCGTTAGAGTCGCTACTTAAAGTTTCCCGCCTTCATATATTACTTCTAGTAAACTGAACTCTTTCATTTCTATCAATTCAAGTTGACAGTATCAGTATATGTAAAGGATTTTACAACAAGAACTTTGCTTTTCAAATTTTGGCAACACCAACAACATGTTAGTTTTGACATTTAGTTTTTTGACGTGTTCGCATGTAGTAAATGCATTAGCAATTCGCTTGAAAATCGCATTAAAATAATCAAAATCCACTATGAAAATAATGATTCTGTTAAAGTTATATTTCATAAAATTATCAATTCCTCGACGTTCTCAACAATCACCATATGGCGAATTTTGCCTTAAAGGTTAAACTGGTATAGGAATTGATGCGGACCGACCATTAACATCGCCGTAGATTCGCTCAATTCATTCAGCAAAAGCCCGCTGGTTTTTCTGAAAAAATCATTTTTTCCGACGAAGCCCATTTTCACTTGTCGCGGTATGCCAACAAGCAAAATTGCCGCATCTGTCAGCGTGGTCGTGGTAGACATTTTTCAGATATCATTTTTCATCCATAACTGCCGAACTTTTCTCTTCGTAATACAATAAAAATTTGAATCATCTTCATTTAAATTTTTCGTTTTATTTTGTTTTAGATAAAAAAAAGTTCTTGTTGAAAACCCCTTTACATAAAAGTTTCCATTGCGCATACGTCCCATGGCCCATTGACGACTTCGTTATATTGTGTGTATGCACGCAGTATGTATGTATGTGTTTATTGCAGTGTGAGTAGAGGTTTATGAGACACGATCTGTTTTCATGTGGTTTTGAATAAAAAACGCATACAATTTTTCATCGGGAAATGTTGTTTTCTGTTGATTTTATTATTAAAAATAAAACAACAAAAAATGCTGGCGACTAGTAAGAAAACGGTGTTAGTTTAGGAATAAAATGTTATAATATTAATTGCTTTTAGATTTCATATATGAATATAACATTTATTAGTATGTATTTAAAAGTACGTGTAAAAGTGTGTATATAGCTTGTATTTACTTTTTATTTTACTCCACTCAATACAAAATTAAAATGAAATTACTGCAATATATTTACAAAAGAATTTTTATATTCTTCAAAATATTAGACATGACATGACATGATGTGTTTAGCAACTGCTTAAGATATCGTAATGATTTTTAATACTTGAAAAGATTGTAGTAATTGTTGCTCAAATAGGATGAGTTTTTACACATTAAAATACTTCATAGTGATGCTACTTATCATTGTTTATAAAAAAAGCACATAATTTAGCATCACTGCAATGCACTTTGGCGTTCCGGAACTCAGTCACAATAACAGAAGTTAAATTAAAAAAACAATTTTACATTGTAATTTTCATTTAATGAAATATGTTATATAATTCTGGAAGCTATACTGCTGTCACAAAAGTTCCTTTAAACACACTATATATTTGCAAAACTCTTGATATCCGCTGTAGTGCACTTTGACACTCTTTAGCTTATCATGCAGTCTCACAGGGAGAGGCAGTGATCTCATTCTCTGAAAGCCAGGATCATTTTGTGATCGCATAAATGCTTTAGTATATAACGATTTTTTTCCATTATTTCTGCAATTGGCCACACTGTGAAACGGTTCATAATGGGACAATTTATATATAGAGTTTATTGTTTGGATTTAGATTTGCTTGGCAACATTAGCAAAACTTTTTAAAGCGAGAGTTTAGTGCATTTGAGACATCGAAAATATGTAGATGAAAAAACATATTTCCTAAAAATTTTTTTTATTTATTTATCAAAAATTAAAATGGCTTTTGAAGGACTTGATAGTTGCATCAATTACGACAACTTTAAATGAAATGAGTTTTTTTTATTTAAGTTTAAACTACAAGGATAAGAATTTTGCTTTAATTTCCTATTCTAAATCTTTAATAACGTTTACAATTTGCCATTGATCTGGTGATCAAAAGCAAAATTATCAAATATAATTCTTTGTTAATGCGTTTTTATTGAAATAATTTATCAAAATATTTCAATAAAAATATATTTAAATTATTTAAATTAGTAAATTAGTAACTTTACTTTTGCTCACAAGATTGGGGCTAAAATTTTGTAAATTTTTCTACAATTTATATTCAGCATAAAGTCTAATATTAATTGTGGATTCCCATATTTTGCTACTGCACATAAAAGGCCGCTCTCGCATAAACCACAATTCAAATAAGCCTTTTTATTATTTGGACTGATACGTTTTAAATACTCATAGTTGTACATGATTACATAAGCTATTTAACACGTTCTTAAAGCAACGTATTTGGCCGCTATCAGGTCCATAAGTTATGCCACCGCGTGTACGCAGACATATCCGCAAATAAGTATGTATGTATATGTGTATGATATTAAATTTCTAAATGAATTGCTATAAAACTCATAAATTGTGATTAAATAATAATCTAATTTTGATAAACAAAATCACATGTTGCCTAAAAGCAAAATATTTTTAAATAAAACATTCCACTTTATAGGTGGAGTATTAGAATTATCTTAGCAACAATTAGCACAAAAATACACATACATACATAGCAATATGCTTTTAATTTATAAGGGACCTCAAATCAGTTTATATTAAAATATTTTTAATCAACTTAACGCCAAGCTTTAACTTGAGTAAAATTCATTTGACGTAAATTTTAAAGAAAGTACAAAATTAGGATTTTATTTACGCACCTAATAAATAATATACATTTATTAGGCTGCTACTGTCATATTTTGGTTAAGCAAACAAAGATATTAATAAATTTAAATTTTAAAATGAACTACAGTATGCCCACATACCAATACAATCTTCATAGGTATGTGATTTTTTAGATAAATTTTATTTCTTTTTATCCCAGAATTTATATAACAGTCTAATTTTGAACAAACTGCGTAAGTTCTTTTATAGTGATTGAAGTACACACAGAAAAAACCCAATGTAAATTCAACATGAAGAAATGTTGATATCAAGTTATTGTTAATATGTGGAAAAATTCCAATTCAATTTACTTTTAACATTGTTTTAAGTTAAATCATAAATAAGTTAAACAATTGTTAATTTAGTATTAAAATATGTTGATTTAAAATTAATCATATTGAAATAACATTTTACATTTAAAATTTTACTTTTTACACAGTTAAAATAATATTAATCAATCTTCAATTACAAAAACGGGTTTTGTAGTATTCATTACAGTTTTTCATGTAAAATTAACATTGCATATAGTTGAAACAAGATTAACTATTGTAAAATCAACGTTTGTTATAAACATTAAAAATTACATTGGAGTTTGAAAAAAACTTTTGTCAATTTTAAATATTAACAAACATTGGCTTATGTTAAATTAACATGTTAAAAAAATTAAATAAAATTTGTGAAATATTAATAATGACTTTTATTTTAATATTATAATATTAAAATAAAATTGCTGTATGTTATATTTATTTTGATTTAACATGAAATTCGTGTTGCTATAAATTTTATTAATATTATTTCAATAAGTATCTTAACGTTATTTTGATATGACAATCTATTTGATTCAATTGGCGTCCAATGTCAATACAACATGATTTCTAGTTGTTTTAAAGTGGATAACTATAACTTTAATTTTGCTTCAATATCATGTTAATTTAACATAAAACGCTTATGAAACAAAATTTTTTAACAAAAGTAGTTGAATTAGTTGATTTTACAACGATTATTTTTTGTGTGTACATATTTTAGTTTAAATGTGGCTTTTAAAATTAAATTAAAATAAATTATTGTAGTTGTAAACAGCTTTTTTAAAATCTTATGAAGCTTTAATGTATTAATTACACTATCACAAGAATTTAAAACAATAAATAAAAATATACTTTTACAAGAAACACTCATCTGACGTATTGTGAAAAATTTATCAAAGCTTTATAAGAAGTTTATAAAACATTCTGTTATGCGAAATCTATTTTATAAAAATTTTATTAATCAGAAATATTTCAATTAATAACACCTTATGTTTTAAAATGCTATAAAATATTTTATTTTTGCCGTCGATCAGTGTATGTAAAACAAAATAATGCATGTGAAATTTTGTAAAAATGCTAATGATAAGACTTTTCTTCAACAATTTTATATTATTGAAAAATTTAATCTCACAAACTATTACAATTTGGGCCAAGGGTGTCACGTCAATATGAGAAATATTTATTCTTCTATTTATGAAATACATACATACATATTTATTTGCTATTGTTTACATTTAATGATATTCCTGTGTTCTTTAAGTGTTTCAACATATGTTTTAATACGCAGCTACATACACATGTATATGTATGTATGTATGTACATGCATACATACAAACATTTGATTTATTTGGGAAAATTTCCCGTTATCGCTATTAAGTAGTAAAACTTTGCATTAAAATATGCTTAACGGATTAAATGCGCATTTGCTGAAAAGTTTAAAAACCAACGTACATACTATATACATACATACGTAGATATGTATGTGCATATACATACACACACACACTTATATGATCATATTTTATAAAAATGTGGTTAAACAAAACGGGTTAAAACTGCCACAGTGTTTCATTCATTTAGTCATGAATAAACTTTTAAACTTCTTTTTACTGACATTCAATACACGTTCGGTATTTCTTCAACAAACAACAAACATCTTACAAAAACCAACAGCAATAAAAAGAACAACATCTTAAATGCTTAAACTCGCACCTCAAGATCAATGAAAGATCTTTAAGTCGGTATATTTAAGCTGCTAATACTCGCTAAAAATATACACATACATACTCGTACGTACTTAATTTAAAAATTAAATACACACACTACTACACATGTATTCATGTGTATTTACATGCGTAAATATCGTTTACTTAAAACGCAATCGGCCCAGATGAAATTAACGTAAAAGTATCGAACACAATTCTGAACAATTGCCAGAATATAAAAACAAATCAATTGAATTTAATTAATTTCCAAATACATATTTAGATGGAGAGTGAAAGTGGAGGTTAAAAATAACATTTCCGTGCAGAAATTGAATAAAAATCAAACGTATATGGGAAAGAGATCACTCTTGTCTAATCAATGTTATTGCTTGATTGCTTTTAGTTGGGGCCATTTGTCTTTTCACTAGCGATATAACATGCGAACAAAATTACTATTTGGCCGGCTGTATTTATTTGAAATGCTTATTACCAAATAAATATATGTATACTATATATAACATGTTAAGACAAAAAGATAGCCTGGATCACAAAGGCAGCTGAATATTCCTTAGCTCAATAGCTTGGTTTTATCATATTGCAAGTGTTATTGCAGTGTCTAAATGCGATCCAAAAAAAACTGAACTGAATGCATTTTGTTGTTAATAAAAGTTCAAGCGAATGTCAAAGACATGTGATCCAATGCAGTAAAAACCGCGATTGATTTTCAAAAAAATAGAAGAAAAAAGAATTAGCCGGTTTATTAGACGTATAAACCAAAGTCATGACAATTGACGTCAGTAGCGAATTCATTTTGCCGTAGTCAACAAGATAAAGCCGCATCGAATTGGTACCATATTTTCGTAAACATTAGCAATGGCTCCATAGCTAATCCATTACGTATTACACTTATTCATCTTTAGCATGTTATGTGCTCTTACAAGAAAAATTTGGGGGACTCCCCTATATATAATCAAAACATAAGGACCTATCAATTAATCTTGATTGGGTTAAGAATTCAGTTTCCTCGATATATTTTCTTAAGTCTTTCCAGTCTGAATCCAAATAGAAAATTTGTCTTTGAATTTGATTTGACTGAATGCAGGACAGTGAATCCTGATAATATATCATCCACAAAATTAGTTAACTCTGTGTAAGTCATGTTATTTTTTTAACCAATTTCTAAAGTGTTGGCCTATTCAATTTGAGAATTCTCGTTATTAATTGATCCTCTCTAGAAAATTTTGGTCACTCTATGGAGTGACTGTCGATATATCGACAGTAGAGTTCTGCCCATTTCTGTACGAACATTACGACGCATGCCGTGGAATCATCCAACCATACTACTGTCACTATCGCCCATCACATACTTTCTGATGCTATGATGGTGAAGTTAAGGACCATGAGCCACTCTCCTACACAAAAATAAAGGAATCACGTTTTTTTTTGTATATACACATTCAATCATTTATTTTCGAAAATTATTATTGATTTCGTTGTTTCAAAAAATGGCAGTGAACAGGAAATTCTAAAGGAAATTCTATAATATTATCGTAATTATATTGGTCGTCAACAAAATTCACTGATCACATGATTTCAATGCCTTAAATAGCATAACAGATGAATTCGACAGCGTAAATTAAAAATTTTCAAAGCGAATTGGCCGTAAGTTCACCCTATATTAATTCGCCTTAACATAAAATCCATATAAAATATGTAAAAAAAAAGTTGTTTACAATTTCGTTTATTTCCGTTGCTGTAGCAACTGTTCGTTGTAATCAGCTGATTTTGGCATATCATTCCTACAATAGACAACATATACTACCACACATACATACATACACACACAGTTCGTTTTAGTTCTAGCGTTGCCAGAACATTATAAAATTAACATTTCTGAACTTAAAAAAGCCAACATAGTGCATTCGCATGGCAAAAACAACTTGCATTATGCAATTGAAATGAAGTATTTACTTCGCATTGCTGCTCACTTTGAGATAGCAAAAGAGACACACATTTTCATCTCTTATTTATCAACTGCATTAAATACTCTTAATTTAAGAATGCATTCACTGTATACAAAGTGTAAAGAGAGGTAAAATAGAAAACGTTGCAGTTATTTTACTGTGTGCCTGCAACAAACATCGTTGTGGTATTGAATTTTAATTAGATTTTGTTAAAATGAAATTATTTATATTAATTGACACTTTTAGTGTTTTTGATTTGTCAATTCCATTTTGTGGTACTGCAGAAAATTCGAGTAGTTTTGTAAAAATCATGTAAGAAGGAATTTTGTTACTTCAAAATAATAAAAAGCTTTTGCTGGAAAAAAGTTACACAGATTAAACACAATGACAAGTACGATGTGCAGAAAAATTCTCTATCATTAACTCCAAAAATGCATTTTGAGTTATGACACACTATTGCAGTGAGAAATCACAAAATACAATTGCTGCATGCAATTAATGTGTTGTACAGAAAGCAAAACACATCAATATAAAAAAGCACATCTTTGGCATGAATTACTTATACAAACATACATACATACACACATACATACATACATAGATATGTATGTGTATACATGAACACATTCGAATGCTTGATTGTATAAAGAAACAAAGAAAATACGAGTACACTCCTTAATAGTTCTGGCTATTAGGTCTATTTTAAGTATTATTTTTTTATGTTTATGCAGAAAGTCTGGTTGGTATATGCATTGGACAAATAAAAAAAAACTTATCAGACAGCCAATCAGAAGGTAAAAAAAAGCGTGTTTTATAAAGTCATTGCTAACGATTTTACGGGTTTTCTTGTGGCAAGTAAATTTCTGCCAGGAATTTCACAGTGGGTTAGACTGAAGAAGTTGATGCATTCAAAATTCTCAACAATTGTGGAAATTTGAATAGCAAAAAGATACACAAAGAGTTTTGAACATTTATAAATGAGTGTTTTTTTAAGTAAAAAACTAAATCAGAAATAGGAAGATTTTGTGGTTGCTTTTGAGGCGAATTTAAAATGCATTTTTATAATTTTTGTACCAAAAATAATTCAATTGTGCATATTTACACACAAATGTCTTTTACAGCAGGTATTTTTCTTCCATAGGAGTTGACGTTAAGATAATTAAAAGTGTACCACAAAATATTACATAAGATATAAATAATTTTAGTAAACGAATACTTCCAATAGTTTACAATGATTGAGTAGTGCGATCTATTATGGCCTAGAGGCCCGATATAAATGACAGAATTAATAAATGAACAGTTTCTTTGTCCTTTTTATCTTTTTATACACATAAATATGATCTTTACTTTTATTTAACAGGCTTCCTATGTAATGCGTTTATTTAAATTTTTGTTTCCATTTGTATTTAATTTTACTACGTACGAGTATGTTGTTGAAGAAAAATAAGTTCATATTTTAGAAATATTTTTAATTCTTGAAAATAATTAAATTGCTGAAATTTTCAATTAATCGATTAAACCAGAATATTTTATTATATAAAATTTTTCAAGGTTATCTTTGAAATAATTTTTATAAATTCTAAAAGATTACATTATGCGAGTTATTCGAACGACTGAAAATGCTTACGAGATTCATCAACTCAAATTAAAGCTTTACAATCGATTAATGGAACATAGAACCGATTAATTTAACTTAATATCGAGATACCCATTAAATTTGTTTCCAATTATTTTTCCATTTGCATTTTTTTGTGGGTACGTAGTTTTTATTTTTGCACTTATCTAAAACACAGTGCAAGTTTGTTGTTTAATGGAGCTGAAATGTTTGGAATTTGCGTTTTTTTTTTTCATTTGCGTTAAGACAATGAACCATACTGAAGAACTATTTAATATTCAATTCACATGCTCCTTCATTTTTACATTCAAAATAAAGAATGTGTTGTAGTTTTGTGCTTGTTCGTCTACAGTGAGTCGAATCTTAAAAAAGCCGATTAAGGCAATGATAAAAACATATTATAAAGCTGAAATAAGCATAAAAAATTTACAATTGGAAATAAAAGAATGATTTAAAATGTTTCATATACGCGAAAGGACTTATATTTGAAAATCGGTTTTAAAAATAACTCGAGTTAATTAGAGATATAAAACTAAAAATAGTATTTACAATAATATAAAATCCTTAATATAATTAATCTTATATCCTAACTTCACACCCCTCCGTCTTTTTCATTGACACATACATACTCGTATGAACAACTGCAGCTAATGCATATAATAGGTTTGGGTGGAATTTCAAATGTCACATACAGCTTTTGAAAATAATTTCTCTTGTGTTACAATAGAAATAAGACACGTTGTAGGTATACATACGTTTTGGGAAAGGAAATATCCTCCTTTAAGTCCACTGTAACCGCGCTTGCATAATCACATACATACCTACATACTTGCATAGTACGTACCTCATTCTTATAAAGGCGTTGTATGACATTGTTTCTTGTTTGTTTAAGACTTCTTTCAGATAACACTTATTATTATTATTATTATTGTTATGAGAAAAAGGAAATAACAAATAGAAAATAAAACAATCGCATTCACTTTACGCATTTCGAAAATAAGAAATAGAAAAATAGTAAAACTCAATAAAACAATATCACATCACATACAAATTACGCCCTACAATAAAACTAATAAATAAATAACAGCAATAACAATTATAAGAGAAGCACAATACAAATAAACCGTTATGTGTCACTAAACGATTAAAACCAACACCAATCGCACAATATGTAACACAACACACTCACGCTAAAGACATGACACATACACACACCAGTAAGAATTAATACGAATTGTAAACACACAAACAACCATCTCATAATTGATAAAAGATCAATAGACTTTTTGATTGGAATTAAATTAGACTATTTCAATGTAAATACATATACATACATATGAACATCCGCATAAGTGTATGTGTGAACATAAAAGTATCACATATATAAATAGCAAAATGTGACTTGGTGAACGTTTATTATATTAACCTTATAATGAATTCACGCGTTTTCTTTATTTCTCTTTTTTTGTGGAAATAAAACAGCATGCGTTTGCATTGAGAGTTGGAAGACAACAAGATCAATAGTTTGACTTTCAATATTGTTTTGAACATTGATGGAAAACACCGCAAATTGTTCTAATACGAGTTTACGAACACAAATAACACAGTTTGACAAACAAATTTCTTAGTAGCAATAGAGAATATCTAATAACTACACCAGAAATATTTGACGAAAAAAGTCAGAAGAATGTAAGAATATTTGGA
The DNA here is from genome assembly GCA_951800035.1 of Linnaemya tessellans. Lineage (NCBI taxonomy): Eukaryota > Metazoa > Arthropoda > Insecta > Diptera > Tachinidae > Linnaemya > Linnaemya tessellans. Next base: position 116,095,518 of record OX637534.1, on the reverse strand, counting down.
ACTGTTGCTAAATACTAAAACTATTTTTTTCCATGATTTTCAACTTATGCCAAAAATATGTTTTTCTTCATTAATAATTCCTATTTTTAATATTGATTATCTCACTGACAATTTTCCTTAAAACCACCTCTCATTTATCACAGGTCTTGAAGAAATATCGAGTCATTCCTTTCTTTGTGCAAATTCTTTGTGCAATACATTATTGTTGCACTGATCTCAACAATATGTTATGTCGCATTGTTTATTTATTTTTTGTAAATTAGATGTCTAAGACTTTCTATGTCGATATATAACAATTCTAGACTGTCCAACTTTATAAATAATTCATACTTTATAATTCATTAATAATATTGAAATTAATCTATAACAACAATATTGAACCCCATTTTCCATGAAATTAATTAACAAAGATCAATCAGCCCTATTGTGAATAACAACTGGAATTTTTGTTCATGTGAAATGTTTATTCCACTCGAAGGAAAGAATTGTATCGTGAATTTCCCGTGAGAAATTATTCCCGCTATCAGCTCTCAGTGAATGTAAAAAAGAGAAGCCGAAAACAACATGAAAAATCAATTAAAAATAATTTAAAAAAATATGACTAAATATTTAGTAGTAAAAGACATTTTAGAAATCGCACAAAACATATAAAAAATATTCTTAATCTTTAGAATTGACAATTGATTTGTTGCAAAAATATCAGTTTCCATCTTAATAACGGATCTTGCCCCTAAAATAAAATTTGTAAACTCTAATATTCGAATTATAATAGAAAATACTTACATTTTCTACTCCATTCCCCACCAAAAACTAAGTGAATAAATTAAAGGGAAAAGTGAAAGAACTAGCGGGAAAAAATCATTCGCGATAAGGGGAATTTAATTTTGGCATGAAATCATTCACGGGGAATTTTTTCATTATTGCAATTTTAGGGAAAAGGGAAAAATTTCGAGGGAAAAATTATTCATGATAGGGGTGAATATATTGTTGAGTTTGAGAAATCTTCTGCCTGAATAGCATTTTATGGCATATGAAATGGAGTTTCGTCCTTTATTTATTTATTTTTTTTTTTGCCTTCAAAATCAGTTATACATCCCCGTTTGCTCCATATACACTTTCAATTGTTATCTTCAAAGGCAAGTTTCTTGTATTAAATATTTCTTGTTGTTACTAATCTTCATGCACAATAACAATAATATAAATATGGACATAAATATGTACACATGAAGATGCAGACATATAAATAAATGCGTGTACCCATTTCATTACACTTAAGCTAACTTGTGCAAATTACTGGAAAATCTCATTTGATATCTTTTTTAAAATCAAACAAAGTATGTAGTTCATTTAGAAACAGTTCCTACATTCAATAATCTCGTCAACAAACGAATAAACAAATAAACACAAATAAACTAATTCTAAGATTATTTACTTATTAATTATTTCTCAAAGACGAAATCAAATAGAAATAATTACAACAACAAAACATGAATAACAATCAATCAAGAGTTCACTTAAGCTGCAAGTAGATGTCCGAGTCAGCAGCGTAAGTAGTGCAAATGTAATCTGAAATTATATATTTATTGTTTATTTATGCACATATTTTGAGGATTTTTTGTTTGATTTGCGTACACTGTGCTATGAAGGTTAGTTAGATTTCTTCTAATAAGATTGACGATCGATCGGCTCGCTGATTAATTATTGTTGTTCATATTTTCTTGTTATTTGTTAAATCAATTTAAAAAAGTACACGAGTTATTATTTTATGGTATAAGGTTATCTATCATCTGTTACCAGTCCAATTTTTATTTATTTTTTCGAAAAAAAAACTTTATCAATATAAAATATTTTACTGACTGCATAATCTTAATTAATTTATGGTCTAATTGAATTTTCCTTCATCACAGTATATTATTTTAATACACGGAGAATTATTTGTCACAATAGTTTTCGAAAAATCGCAATAAAAATATGAGTGAGAATACAGTCGCTCAGTGTTGTATTAGAAAATCTCGTGTTATTTGTTTCAAATATCATTTTTAAATGTATTAGGCATTTCATAAAAAGTTAATTTTCAAAATGTTTTGAAAATCCATGTTAATAGTTTTCGAAATTGTCATACGATATCTAGCAACTCTTTACTGCCTACTTCGTGATATCGAAAGACTTCTGATATTTTTAAGCTTAATGTCTCTTTATTTTAATTTAAAATATATATTAATTTTCAATATTTCGTCACTCCTTTGTGTGAATTCTTCAGGCAATTAATTATTTTATTTGATGTGAATTTTTTTGTTTGTTTTAAAATAAAGGAAATTTTTTCTTATCAAATAAAATAATTAATTTCCTGAAGTATTCACACAAAGGAGTGACGAAATATTGAAAATTAATATATTTTAAATTAAAATAAAGAGACATTAAGCTTAAAAATATCAGAGTATAATAATAATTAAAAAGAGGTGAAGAAACCAAAATAATTTTACATGCAACCGTAGAAAATTAGGTATTGTTTCGATATCGTGAAATAGGTTGATGATAATCACCCATATTATATATGTCGCAGTCGTATTTCCGACTACAAAAAAATGTCATAGAATAAAGGAAGCAATAAAGTTATTTTTATTCTATGACTGTTTATCGTAGTCATGAATTTGATTGCGACTTACATAATATGGGTGAAAACTTTTATTTTTGAGACGAGTATTTTAATTAGAGATGTGCGAATGTCGTGATTTTTTCGTGCCACGCGTGAATCACGTAAATTGTTATTACAAATGATTAGAAACAGGCGTGCTTGCGTAAGCGTGATTAAAAAAAACCGTGCGTGATAGTACGCGATTGTTAATACGTATAATATTCACGCACTCAAAACAGCAGATAATTTTTTTTTTTTGGGAATTTTTAATACTAAGGAAAATATGTATGTACATACACACAGTCAAGAATCTATATCTATGTGTTATGGAGATACATACTTTCACACACGAGAACAATTTTACTGTGAGCGCGGGTGATTTTGAAAAAAACTTTTACCATCGTACGTGAAAGTATGTTATTAAAAAATAAAACAATATTAGTGCGTGATCGTGAGCATAATTTTACTCACGAGCACATTACTAATTTTAATAACAAAACTTCTTTTCAAAGTGTTTTTAAGAAAACTTGAAAGGGGAGATAAAAACGAGGGCTAAAAATATGCTAACGCTTTTATTATATTATTTTGAATGCAATTTATTTCTTAAAATTAAAAAAAAAGTCAGAACGATTCCATCTTTGCCACTGCAAAGGAATTTTATAAAAATCTTTGTTACTTATGCGCTGGTGGAATTACTCAGACAATTACGTCGCCCCAGTGCAATTACACGATTGTTTGTGTAAAATTGTTATGATTGTGTGAAATTGAAAAAATAAAGAAAAACATTAGCTTGGGTTAAGGACACTGAATTAATCAAGCATGATAATTTAAACTCAATGTGCTTTAAACTTTCTAAAAATTTTAGTTTGGCCTACAGTTTTAATAGCAATAAAGCTTTTTTTCTCTTAAAACACTTAGCTCGATAAATATAAAGGGTATTTTTTTATGACTACATAAAGAGAATCTAAAAATTTAATAAAGTTGAAAATATCTATTAACAACAATTTCAAGCTATTGCCAAACTTCTTGATATTAAAATATATCAAAAAATACAAAATTTTATAACAATTCACACTAAACTTCTAGATGTTCTGCTAAGCTATTACAAAAGTTTTTGCTATTACAAAAGTTTTGAGTTTTTATTTGTGATCCCAACAGGAAGGAACTAGCCACAAGTCCACTAAAACATACAACGAAATTATTTTTGTCTGCAGTTAAAAAACACCCATTAACAAAAAGAAACCTTGCACGATTTTCTATGCTTATAATGTTAACATTTATGTGTGCACTCGTATATATTTTTACAAAGTAAAAAGGTTTTTTTTGTTTGAACAAGAAATTCAAACAACCTTCAAGTTTTTTAAGCCATAATATTCTGCCATGTCACAGAGTTCAGAGTCCATTCGGCAACGAAATTCAATAGCTATTTTGATTCTTCAGAAAACATCAACCGAAAGAAGTTTTAGGAATGAAATCATTTTCAATATCATGAAGAATATTAGCTAAAGTGATTTCAATTCGCCTTCCGTTTTCTGAGAAACCCAAGAATGAGTTACGTTTTCGAAAGGAATTGAACTCTAACATGGAGCTGAATATTATAAGTTTTTGGAAAATAGAGGAACAGAATTTTTACGTTGTTTTGACTCTTGCCGTCAATTAATTCAGAATGTTTTTAGCTAAATCGCTGTAATCATGATCGAATCATAACATTTAATTTATTTTCTTTACTAACAGTTTATCTAAAGAATCAGATCCAATGCGAACAAAGGAATTTTCAGGTTATAGACTTTCATAATTGGGGGATTGACACTGTAGTCATAAGTCATAAAATAATAGCACGAAAAATATGACTAGTGTGAACAATACGTCATAACTTAATATGCTATTTCAAACATCGATCAGCTGCTGCCTTGATATGAGCTGAATACATTTTCTTGCGGCGGTATACGGAAAAACGTTCAGTGGCTGCCAGCTACGCAAGTTAAACGAGAAAAATGTTGCACTTGTATATAATTAGTTTTTGCGATATAGACATATAGGTAGAATAATTTTTTTCCCTTTTTTTAGTCGTGAATCATATATAAGTAACGGCGGCAAATATATACTTTCGCCGTCTCACCTAAAAATTTTCAGCCGTTCGACTCAGATCTCTAGAGCAATTTTATGACAAAACAAAAACATACCTGGAAGAGTGCTATTATTTTATGAGTTTTTTTATGCAACACAACAGAAACTTTTTTAAACTGGTCTAAAATATTATGACTTTATGATAATTTGACTAAATAGCACACAGTGTTAATACCCCAAATATATAATTATATGTATGTATACAAGAATGATAAAATAAAGATTACGCCTTGCGCATGATTTACCGTTTGATGACGTATTTGTTCCCTCGAAGAGATTACCAAATGTTTATTATATGCAAAACTAATACTTTCTCCTACAAAATTAATATTTTATGCTATACTTGGCAACTCTTCACACAATTTACTCAGAGAGATTTCCAATTTACTCAGAGAGATTTCCAACAAGCAAATTAAATCGGATTTATGAAAGTGCAAGTTTTGTGTTATATTTTATAATATTTTAAAATAATATGTTATATTTTGTTATATTTTAAAATAAATATATTAAAATAATTATTGAATAACTTAAAGTGTAAAAAACTTATTAAAACTTGATTTTTAAAGCTCATAAACTGAAAACAAAAAACCTAAACTAAAGAGAAAAGAGAACAAAAAAATCAAAGCATGAAATGTGCAGTGGGCAATTGCAAACAAAGTAACAGCAAAAAAACAAGTGAGAAATAATTATGTTAAAATGTAATATTATTATCAAAATTTTTTTTGTTTTCAAAAATCTGTGTCATTTTATAGTTTTCCAAGAGATGAAGCTCAAAGGAAGTTATGGCTGATATTTTGCAAGCAAAAAAATTTGTTTTGAATAGGGAAAAAATAAAAATAATTAGCGCTTGGGTTCAATGTTTATATAAAATAACTATAAATGAACAATTTCAAATAAAAAAAGTGGAAAATAAAATAATTTTTTAAAATTGTTTATTATCAAACAAATTTAATTTGAAAAATCGCAATTTGCCCCACTGTCCTGTATTTACAATAACATAATAGTTCTCCACCTGAATTTTATTAGCCAATCAGAATACATGTTGAGTGACGTCAGAGTTCCATCATGCGCAGAAAAGTATTTTTATTTCAGCTTGTTGGCGTAATCTTTATTTCATCATTCTTGTATGTATATATGTTTTGCCCAGTGTTGTTGATTGATTTTAACTTTTAAAATCGAATTTAATTGGGCGATCAAATAATTTGTTAAATGTTTTTGGTTATATATAAATTTTTATATCAAAAAAATATGTTTCTAGTAAACATGTTTTTATTAACCGAATTTCTTGTATGTCTGCCCGGGTGGAATTTTGTAATTGATTTTAAACTAATTTCTCGAAGCGAATGACTAAGCAGTCCTTGCAAGGACTGTTGAATTAATGTAAGAAAAGCTAAGTTCTGTTTTTCTACTCTAAAATGTGCTTCAACTATAATTTTTATTTATTTTGTGTAGTCTAATACTGTGGCAAAGTATTTTAACTTGACCACTTTGCGTTTAATGGCTCTTGCAGGTCATTAAAATCATGATTTCGTACAAATGTAGCAGCCAAAAGTTAATCAACTCATAAAAAATACTTGCTTTATTTTACTGTCTTTAAATACTGCACATAGTCATACATACGAGTATGTGCTCGTGTTATGTATGCATGTGGGTATGCAAAATATTAAAAACATGCTCAAGATCATTTACATATTTTGGAAACAACTAGCAGAGAAAGAGAGCAGTAAATAGCACAATTAAAGAATTTTATAAAAGCCGACAATTTCTTTGAGCAGGTTTGAACTGAACACATGAACTAAACCCGTATCTAAGCGGAAATGGGAAAATATTAAAGACTTTTTAAAATGGAAACTACTTTTCGAACTGTTTAATTAGCAAATTAAATGACAACAATTAAATTTCACAAGAAACTAATTACACTGTGCTCGAATTTTCAAACAAAATAATAACATTTAATAAGTCAATTGCACTGTTGAAAACAAAACGTCTGGAAATAAAAACTTCTTTTGCAATATCAAACAAGAAAGTCAGTCAAAAGAAGGTAGGGGATTGTTTACTTAACGCCGAGACACATAGAATCCGTCATACGTTATGCGTCCGTCACCTTTTTTAACTGACATGAACGTACCGACGGCGCAGGTTGTCACAGTGATTACTTTGCTGACAGATATTAAATCAATTTCTTGTTCTCCATTTTATTTATTAAAATTAAATTTTTTATTTTATTAAATATTTTGTGTAATATTTTATTTTTCCTGAACACACAATACAAAAAAATTAATCAAAACAATTTGAAAAGAGATTCAACGTACGTACGTCAAAAGTTGGTGAACTTTCGTACTTTGCGTTGACGCAGAAGTACTGAATGTGACAACTCACACAACTCAGTTGTCAGTTGAAAAAGGCGACGTATAACGTATGAGGGATTCTATGTGTCGACCTTTAGTTTCCGACTCGAACGACGCAAACGTTCAATCATTTTTAACAACAAAAATGTGGAATTTCAACATTTCTTAATAAAGTGTTATACACCTATTCTGTTGATGTTTCTGTTAAAACTACAGCTCTGTTAACTCTCTGTTAACTTTTAGCTATTCATTTGGAATAGATAGTAAGAAATACATATGATATACACGCGTATATAAATACATATTTATGTGTGTAAAATAGTACTTTAAGTTATTTTTAGAATTGTGGGGGCTTGACGTTATTTGCAGTTGTATTTGTGTGTTGGAAATCACTGTATGTTTATGCACTCATTCTTTTTTTCTGTTGACTCTAGGAAACTAAAAAACATCACAGATTTTTAATGCGAGAGTATTCATATACACACATACATTCTTATATATGTATATATGTATGTATGTATGTATGTATGCAAACTTGTGTTAACTTGTCGGCGATGATTAAACCAATTTTTATTCGTTTCTGTGACGGAATATTAGAATTCCTCAAAAGACGAAAAACTCTCGAAAAAGGTAAACGATCAGTGATCTCGCTGCACTTAGAAAAGAGCTGCTTTGCGACTATATTTAAAATACAATTTCACGTAGTAAATTTCAAGGTTACAATATAACGAGATACACAATAAATAAATTAGCAAGATTGAAAGCATGTAACACTTTAACCGCCATATTTCCATACAGTGCTCTCCTAGGCTACTGTTACGATTACTGATATCACAAAACAGGTAATGAATTGATTTGTTTTTTGCTCCTCAAATCACGACAATCTTTTTTTCGTTTCAATTCACTTTTGAAAAAGTGAAAGTAATACACTAAGAATTTCATTAAAAATATAAAAAACACGCAACGACTTCTTATCAACTCATATGTTCATACTTGCTAAGTTGTTATATATTTTTAATAATTTGTGTTATCAAAAATAACATCTTAAAATATTGTGTACTTAATGCCAAGTTGCTTGATATATTTTAAACAGTTCTATAAAAAAAGTATATAATATAAAAAAATGATACCAAATAATTTAATTATTTATATATGAATGTATAAAAAAATTAATAGGGGAAATCACTTTCTGTAGGAAATTGCAATTGCAAAGTTGGGGATCTAGCAATTCTGGGATATATGCTACAATATGCAACCCAATAAACACAAAATATATGAAAGGTACATACAGTAAGACCGGATTTTAACATTAAAACTATAAACATGTGGTTTTGATTTTGCACCGCAAATTTAGCAGATTCAGGTTTTAACACGCGAGTTATGTAATAAAATTTTTCAAAATAAATATTCCTTTGCACGGCTTTTGTTGCTGTACGTCTTTTTAATTTTTATAACAATTAAGTGACAATTTGCACAACAGCTGTTTTTGTTTATATGGAAAACTATTATAGAAATAATTTCATATTTTGTAAATGAATACTATTTTAAAACTATGGAGCTACTTTCATAATAAAGTGCGCGGAAATCAAATTGTTTAATATAAAAATCAAGTAGATACACATAGAAAAGCTGTGAATAAACATCCTGTTAAATGACATAAAGGAAATATGTAAATAATATGTACAATACAGATTTATTTTAACTGTAACGTATCAAATTTTAATCAATTTAAAAGAATGTTGTTTTTAGTTTGGTCTGCGTACTTCTGGAAATTTTTTTGTTTTATTAAATAAAACAAACACTTTGGTTTGCTACAGAATGAGCAAGTTTGCTATCAATAGTGAATTCCCTTAGTATTTTTGACCTAGAATAAAAATATATGTTGTAAAACATGGTAAAAACACAAAGCTTTTAAGCTTATGAAAACTATGATATGCCACCAGTTAAGATTTATACTACAAAAAGATAATTTGGAATGCCATTTCTCTTTTGGTTAAAAACAACTTGTTTTTAGGAAAATTTTCAAATTTTAGACTACAATTTATAATAATAATAATAATAATAATAATAAGTAAGAACGTTATATTCGACCGTGTCGAATCTTAAATACCCTCCAAATGTTTAGTATATAAAAACTCTATTTTGTAGGGGTCACTCCAGGAGGGGCCGTGAGAAAGACATCTCACCGTTGCCATAAAACACTAAAAAGTAAATTTTAGGGGGGTATTAACTGAAATATTTTTTTATAAGGTTATTCGGGGCCAAAGGTGGGGGAGATTAGGGCAGATCAGAGAACGTTATGAAAGCTTTAAAATTTAATTTTTAAGGAATGTAGGCTTAAATTATACAATCCGTTAAATATTTGCACTATTTTTCCAAGTAATATGTTACTTCAACGCCCACTGAAGGAGAGGGGCACATAAACTCGAGTTTTTTCAGAATTTCTGGCTGGAAGTTCAACCCTTTGGATCTTCTTTGACATAAAAATATACCATTTCATTAATAAAATTAAAAAAAAATAAAAATTATACTGTTTCTATAGGTTGGTTTAGTTCTTCTTAGGGGAACTTTTTTCCCTCTGGCCCGATTCAGCCATTTACGAACATGACCTGTGCTATTCTTTCAAATAAATTTATACCAAATTTCAAGAGTCTGGCTCTCTTGGTTTGGACTGAAACGTGATTTTCACAGACGCACGGACGGATAGATATGGCTAGCCCGTCTTAGATTTCATCACTGATCGAGAATATATGTATATTCTTTATGGGGTCTTAGAGGGATATTTCACTGTGTTATACACGGAATGATAAAGTGAATAATACCCTCCAATTCTTGGTTAATTTAAGCTTATTAATTCACTTTAACCCAAAAATGTGTTATATATTTTTAATGAAATCCTTATTAAATAAAAAATTAAACTTCCTTTTCAGAGATTTTTTAAACGTTCTCTTTTTTCAAATAAATCTTTGAGCGATGCAATGCTTGCGAAAACAGTATATGAATTTTATATTTTTGGGTAACAACAGCACTAGAATTAACCCTATGAGAATCCAAAATATCCACTCTGCTTTAAAAATATTGCATTTAACATTTGATTCCACGCCATATCTGGGGCCATAATTAAACATTAATTAACATATCACGTGAATCTTTTAGGCTTTCAAAATACCTACAAAATATTATACGAGTTACGTCTATATAAGAGTATTATGTGCTGTAGCAGTTTTTGTAATTGTCAATTACTGTTTTATTCTTTAGATTGCTGACACTAGTAAAGAGTTTAACGCAAAACAAAAACAATAATAATAATAAAATAGATATAAAATGAAATCTTTATTTCTTATCATTATTATCGTCATCTGAATTTCTTTCCTTTGATAAGATGTGTTTGTGCCATATTAACAAAATCAACAACGTATATGTATATTAAATTCTTTTTTTATTTATTTAACAATCATAATCTATCGTTTGCCGTCTGTCTATACATACTTATTTGTGTTTCCAATTTGTTAAAGCAATAAGCAAATCGTAAAGTTTTATAAAAGAATAATTAATTCTACTTTTAGATTCGAAAAACAAATGTGTGCTATTTTACACTACGACAAACATTAGCTGCAAGTGGCTCACTATTACCAATAATATATCACTGATATGGTAATTTCCATCAAAAGATCCACGGATGCCAAAAAAAATTAAAAACATTTCAAAACACATTGACTTATTATATTTTGATAGAAGAACAATAAAATTTAACTAATGTAAAAAATTTACATTTCCAAATAACCCATTTAGGCCGGATTTTTGGGATCTAAGTTAAACTCGGTTTAGTTAATCTGAAAACAGATTTTTGCCGCTATTATCAAGTTTTTATACAAAATTTTGACGGAACAGCTTAGTTTTGCTTAAAATGTGTGTCCTTAATGATATAATAAAAAAAATCGCAGTTTGCTGGAAAGATCAGTTTCAGACTTCGTTAAACTAGGTTTAAACTTAAACCACCTCTCAAAAACCCGACCTTAGAGATATTCGACTGGGAAAACACGCACATTCTCTAATATCTTTCCGAAGATGCAGACTTAGAAAATAATGCATAAGATTACAAATAATTGTAAATTTTTGCTTTACAAAAAAAAATTGCATATTTCAATGTCACGTGCGATATCGATAAACTAATTTATCACTGCTTAGACATTCACTCCCGTATTTATACAATTTAAAACGAATTTGAAATGTGTTTTAGTAAAAGTTTTTCATAAAAATTTTCTTAAAATAGATTTCAAATTATTATTATTATTATAATTATTATTATTATTATTATTTGTTATATTATTTTTTTATGCATATGGGGTTCAATATATTTTAATTAAATATCGTTATGTGTATGGAATTATTTATTTATTATTAAGACATAGTAAGCCTAAAATAACAAAAATGTATATCAATACGTACATATTGTAAATTTATTTAAATTTAGATGTTATAATTTTATAATGTTCATTTCAGCTGTATCCTAAAAGGGTAGACAAAACATTATGGAAATGCCCATATATTGTACATTAACAGGAAAACCGCGCAAATATAAGAAACTATAGATTACTAGCAATTACTTGGTGGAAATACCAGTCCCCTATTTTATGTGATATAACTCATTTTCATAATATATTAACAAAATAATTTGGTAAAAAAATTATTTTCCTGCCCTTCAGTTAAATGTGTTTATAGGAATGATTTCACTTAGCAACTCATACGAGATAAATTGTATATATGTAAATACATACATATATAAATGTACACGTACATAGATATCCAAGTATGTACTTATGTACTTTCAAGTGTATATAGTATATACATATTTTTGGATTTTGAATAATGGTATCAAAAATACCTACATGAATTTAAAGAGAAAGCAGCAGAAACAAATAAATCAATATGTAGTGGGCAGATTAACTGCATTCAACTTGACTGTTCTTTACGTTTTGTGCTTTTGCATGTGCAATAAATATTCGTTAATCAATAAAACATTTTAAAAAAGGAAATAACAAAAAAAAATAGAAATGTGAAAGGTTGTACTGGTTTCAAAACTGCTTGTTCAATGACCTTTTTTAAAAAAAGAAACATAAAGAAACTTATAATTATTTAAATATTTGTTATCATCAAGTTCATGCACTTAATGCGAATGATAAGAAAACTCAACAAACACGTGTTCAAACTTGCAATTGTGTGTGTGTGTGTGTGTGTGTATATGTACATACATACTCTAATGCACATATTTTTTAATTTGGAAGTTGAAAGTAAATGATTGAAATAAAATTATATATAATATCGCCACCTAAAATCCACGAGTACACGACAAAATTCATATTTTATTTACATCATATCAATCAAAAAGTTTATTTTGAATTGTCAGTTAGGACCTTTTGGACTTTGGGTGACGATATTTACATAGATATATAGGTATACGTCATTTTATGGTGCTTATGTATGCATGCACATAAACAAAATTTTAAAATCATAAGATTTCTCTCCAAAATTTCAAATAAGTCTCAGGCAGTCCTGGCATCCTACCCGATTTATCGGCAGTTTACCCTCTTCTTGCCTCAAAACGATCAAAGAAAAAGTTAATAGTTTTCTGTAAACACTTAAGACGCGATAATTTGGCATAAACATTGATTAGCAAAATTTTTTTATATTGAAATGCCGATTTTTTATCTAATTCATCTGGCATCCCTGATCACAGGTTTTCTAAACAATCACTAGCAGTACACTAGCACACACTTTCCTATCCTTGGCATGCACGCAAAACAATTAGACAAGAATAAAACTGCACTTGCTTACCTTAAATGAATGAATGATCGGAAATACAAACATGTGTAATAATAATCACAAACATTTCATTCATAACTATGTATGTATTTTTTTTTATTTAACTAAACAATTGTTTTTATCGTTATGTGCTTTTATTGTTTAATTGATCAAAACAATATGTGTATACGCATAGCAAAATATGAAGGGTTTACTACATAAACAAAATATGTAATCACGAAGCGATAATATCATTCATTCATTTCATATTTTGTTAATTGTTGTCAACTTAAAATCAAAAACACAACACACATTTTCTAGCATTTTGTACAAATCGACACACGTGCTTAAATGAAAAAAAAAACAATACCAATTTATATGTAAATTAAATTAGGAGATAATAATTAAAACGGCGTTAAGGAACCAACAAATTCAAATACAACATATAAGAACGCTATATTCGACCGGGTCGAATCTTGAATACCCTATAAATATTTAGTAAATAACAACTCTTATTTTGTCGGGAACACTCCGGAAGGAGCCGTGGGGAGGCACGTCATGTTAAAACACTAAAAAGTAAATTTTTGGGGTTATTAAGTGTAAAAGAAATATTTTTTGATAGGGTCATTCAGGGTGCAAAGTTGGGGGGAGAGTAGGGCAGATCAGAGAACATCTCAGCTTCGTCATAAAAGCTTTAAGATTAAGTTTTTAAGGAATGTAGGCTTAAATTATACAATTTGTTAAATATTTACACTATTTTTCCAAGTAATATGTTACTTCAACACCCGCAAAGGGGGCGGGGTTCAAAAATTGATTTTTTCTGATTTTCTGGCTGCAAGTTCAATGCTTTGGACCTACTCGGACATAAAAATATAAAATTTACTTAACACAATTACAAAAGAATTTTAAAAATTATGTTGTTGTTTAGAGATTGGTTTAGTACTTCTTCGGGGAACCTTTTTCTCTCTGGCCCACTTAAACTCACTTACGAACTTGACCTGTGCTATCCTTCAAAATTTATTTATACCATATTTCAAGGGCCTAGCTCTTTCCGTTTGGACTGAATCGTGATTTCCACAGACGGACGGGCGGACATGTCTAGATCGTCTTAGATTTCATCACTGATCAAGAATATATATAATTTATGGGATCTTAGAGGGATATTTTGCTGCGTTATACACGGAATGACAAAGTGAATATACCCTCCAATTCTTTTTGAGAGGGTATAAAAAGCCGAATAGAGTTACCATTGTAAAATTTTTATTTATAATAGCATGCAGCGAAGATCTCCAAACTTGCTCGTACTTTAGAGCCACTTCCATGTTTCTTATGAATATTACACCTTACTTTCTAATACTCGAATAGATTAGAGATTTTCTTGGATAATTCACAATAGTAAACATTGGCGATGCCACATTTTTCAAGTTTTTGAATTCGCTCCACAAACTTTATTATGGGAAACATAAAATCAATATAATTTAAATGGATTTGTACGAATACATTATTTTTTCATTTCCATATTTTATTTAATTAGATTTTTTTTCAGTTGAAATTAATCTACGATTTACTTTTGTTATTTTAAAACAAAAGAGTTGAAAGACATTTATTTGGCTGTAAGCCACAATTTTCCATATATTTTTATGAGGATATTTAAAAATACATACAGCATATGTACATTTAATTTAAAATTATATTCGAAAATTCCTTTGTTGATTCTCTTAAAAAAATTAAATAAATCAATCATTTCGTGACAAAAAGTCCATTTAAAAAAATATAATTAACATTTTATATTAAAGCATTAATATTATTTTCTTAAAAAATAATTAATATTTTTAATTGAATTTTTGTTAAAATTTTTAGCACCATAAATTTTAGGATCATTAAGAAGGAAAAACGAAATTGCGAATTTCAAAATGTTTTGGCAAATACGCAGTTATTACATTTCAAGGATATTTATGTGTGTATTTACCTATTACATTTATTAAAATTCCAGAACATACATCTCACTCACTTTAATTCAAATGTAACAAAAAAATTTTTTTAATAAATCACTATTTGGAAGTTAGCACAGATTAATCAATTAATAATTTGTATAATATAACATAATTATGCCAGTGTCAATTCTTTGCCACCTACTACAATTTTTATAACACTCAATTATTGGCATAATTAATTTAATATCAATAAGTTCTTAAGAAAGGAACAAAGGCAATGTAAACACACTGACAACAATACAGTAGGAATTAATCAATGTAAATACGAGCAAACTATAAATTATAAAAGTTTTTTTCGAAGCAACCTAGCGAGAAACTACAAACTAATTTCGGCGGTATAAAATACTCGCACATTACATAAATAAATAAAATGTGGTGTTCTATTTAAACAGTACGAAGAAATTTCCAAGCACTTTGAAATGATTATATTTTCTGATTCCTGAATAATTAAATAAAAAGTTTTGGAAATTAATATGCACAGCACATCCATACATACACTATTCAGTATTAAAAACATACAAATGTGTGTATACACATATAAGCACATGTATTATAATGTCCATACTCGTACATACACATTTATGTACATACA
Organism: Linnaemya tessellans; assembly: GCA_951800035.1. Lineage (NCBI taxonomy): Eukaryota > Metazoa > Arthropoda > Insecta > Diptera > Tachinidae > Linnaemya > Linnaemya tessellans. The sequence goes on along the minus strand of OX637534.1, from coordinate 116,080,020 downwards.
TATGTTTTTTCCATCTAAAATCTTTATGTTTAGCTAATCATGGCACTAACAATAAGAACAATTATCGATATCCAAAAATAACAGCGAGAATGTATAAGGCTTCCTTTCGTCACACTTTGTATTGACTTTTCTAACAAAATACTTGTTTATTTTCACATTTCATTATTTGCGAATTTAAGCCCGTTTTGCTGAAAGCACAAACAATAACAATGCCACCCACAAGGGGAATGGAATGAAATCGAGAATTTAGATTTTCCGTTATTCCTCTCCAAATACAGTTTGTAAACAAACCGATTTGGGTAGTTTTTTTTTTTTTGTTTGCACATCTTAAATGGAGGTCAAACGATACAACTGCATACATACATATACACATAATTATATATGTAGGCTCATACGAGGTCTGTTCAACGAATATTTATTTATTCATCAACTTATATTTTGTGCAATTCAAAATATTTCTAATACGCCCTTTTCGGTGTCCTAGAGCTCCTTTAGCTTTTCGATTTCCATCTCCTCCAGCGTAACAAGTCTCTTCAATCCCAAGAACAGGAAAAAGTCACAGGGGGTCAAATCTGGTAAAAACGGTGGCTGAAGCACAATTGTGGTGTTGCTGCTTTTGGTCAAAAAGTGAAGCAAATGATATAAAAAAATTTGAAGAAATACAAAAAAAATTCCTTAAAACTATAGTTTTCTTTTATTCTTACTTCCTTGTATAGAGACTTTTGCACGAGTACTTTGTTGTATACAGGCTTTGCGCTTGTAAATACGTGTAGACTTCGCTGTTTTTATAACGGGACTTTACCATTTAGGATTTAATCTGATTTCGTTATATTGAGGCTTTTGAAGGAATATTTCCCTATATAGAGGCTTTTTTGCTCCGAAACTGTTCGTTATAGCTGTGGTGTATTTTTGTATGAGAAATTTTGCAATAAAGAGTTTTTCTAAATAAAACATACGATATATTAAATGTTTCGTTATAACGATGTTCGTTATATCGAAGTTTTGCTGTACCGACATCCTCTCTATTACTCACAATTTTCTTCACTTTTATCAATTCAAGTGCTTTTAGCGAATTTTCCGACTCTTCATATTTTCGAGAGGAGTGTTCCATCATAAAAAGCAACTAATCGAATGATGTAGACCGCGAAATTTGAAAATCCACCTTATTTTTTGAACACATCGCGTATATTAAATTTTTATAACATTAACAAAGTTGGCTAGTAAAAGATTTCATTAACTTGTAACAGTGCTCAACAATTTGAAAGTCTTTGAGAGTATGGGAAACGGAAACAGCAAAACCTGATGTATTTACTTCAGCAAACCGCTTCTCCTCACTTTTGCGTCACGCAATCCGTGAACATCGCTTAAAACAAATGACTAGGGGTTTTTTTAATGATAACACAATATTATTATTTTAATCAGTTTTTCAATAAGCACTTTACAATAATTAATTCTTTATTATTTATTTGTTTTTCAGAATAAATGGCGGCAACAAACCAAAATCATCGGAAGCCGACAACCGATGAACCGGCTGCAAATGAATCTTTGGTGAACAAAGTTATAAATGAATCAGCTGAAGAAATGGATGAGGTTGACAAATCAACAGCCGCTGTTGTCATACCGCCCGATAGTGGCTGGGCTTGGGTTGTTATGGTATCATCGTTTCTTTGTTGCACTGTCGTTGATGGCATCGTCTTTTGTTCCGGTCTCATACAATCCAGCCTAATAGAAGAATTTCAAGTGTCCAAAGGATATGTGGCATTTGTCTCCTCACTGCTGAGTGGTTGCTACTTAATGGCTGGTCCATTTGTAAGTGCTTTGGCCAATCGTTTTGGTTTCCGGCCAGTAACTATAGCTGGTGCTCTTTTTGCAGCTGCTTTTTTTATTGTCTCTAGCTACGCCACCAGCGTGGAAATGCTTTTCATAACTTACGGTTTCTTGGGTGGCATTGGCTTCTGCATGATCTACATACCAGCTGTGGTCATAATTGGCTTTTACTTTGAGAAATGGAGAGCTTTGGCCACTGGTTTGGCCATGTGCGGTTCTGGCGTCGGCACCTTTGTGTTTGCACCCCTGTCCAGCTATCTATTGACCAATTATGGTTGGCGCCAAACAATGATGATCCAAGGTTTTATTATCGTATCATGTGCCATTTTTGGTTTGGCCTTCAGGCCAATTCAACCGCTTACATTGGCCGTGGTCGAAGCTGAAGATGAAAAGAAAAAATTAAATGGCCACGGAAATACTGTAGCACCAAAACCACAATTTGCTACCACTGCCTTCAGCAAACCTTTGCCGGAAGGTCGTTTTGCTTATTCCATGCCAAACTCAGCCCACAACACGTACGTGGGTGCTTCGCCAAAACATCACTACCCCACGGCTGCTGAAGTATTTAAGGGTGTCAATATGGAGCGCAGACTTTCAGGTGTGTCTGGCAAGGGAACTGAGTTGAAAAACTTGCGCAAGTCTCAACCCACTACACCTAATGGCGAGACCCAACAAATGACGTTTAATCTACATAAGGAACTGACCACAGTAGGAGAAAATGAAGAGGAAACCGAAAACGAAAACTTGTTGGAGACCGGTGTTAAGCCCACCATTGTACAGGGCCGGCGCCACACAGTATCCGGAAGACGGCCACCAAATATTGGCAGTCGCACCAATGTTGGCTCCCAAGATGCCGTTAACACCAGCGTTACCAGACCCATGTATCGTGACGATATTTTCTTTACCGGTTCCCTCACTCGCATACCACAATATCAGTCACAATCTTCCTTAGCATATCACATGTCGGTCACCCGCTTACCCACCAGACAAGAAACATTAGAATCCCGTTCCAAAGGCTGTCACTTGTGCCCCGAAGCTGTGCGTCGTACTTTGTCCACTATGTTGGATGTTTCGCTGCTAAAATCACCTTCGTTCATGTTGTTGGCCTTTTCCGGTTTCCTGACAATGATGGGTTTCTTTGTTCCTTTCACATTCTTGGTGCCCAGAGCTGAATTGGCCGGTATGGATAAAAGTGCGGCACTCGGTGTGGTGTCCGGCATCGGCTTGATCAATACGATTGCTAGGATTATGTGCGGTTCAATTACATCCTTTCCCAGTGTCAAACCTTTGTGGCTGAACAATATTTCAATTACGCTTGGTGGCATTGCCACAATATTCAGTGGAGTTGTCATTACCAGTGCAAGTCAATGGACATTTGCTGTACTATTTGGTTTTTGCATAGCCTGTTTCTCGGCACTGAGATCTCTTATCGCTGTCGAAATGATCGGTTTGGAGAAATTAACAAATGCTTTTGGTTTCCTGATGTTGTTTCAGGGTATAGCTGCTACCGTTGGCAGTCCTATTGCCGGTGAGTTAGAAATTTAATTTGTCGAATAACATTTTCTATAGCCCTTAGAATTCAATTTGAGTTGTAATCGAAATGTAGCTTTTTCTTTGCAAATAAATTTATACTCATATTCTATCAGAGGAACGCTAAGCTGAAGTTTTTATACATTTTATAGCATCTTCTTGTTTCAGACTTTTTATGTCTTTTTGGCATAAAATTAAAACGATCTAGTTCTGGCGCAATGCCTCAGTGCTGGTCCGAGTTAACAAAAAAAAAAAAGACATGAAAAGTCTTAAATAAAAAGATGCTTTAAAATTTGTATTGTCAACATTTTCAATGAAAAATTCCCAGTTACCTGGAAAATGATGCAATTGTAAAAGGGATCCCACAAATTCCCAAAGAAAATTCCAAAATCGAAAAACTAGGATTTTCCAGTATTTTCGCTGAATTTATCGGCAAGTGCAGATAATTTTATTTATTTTTTTTTTGCGAGCACACTAGGTTTTAATATAATGAAACATTTTTCGATTCCAGATTTAAGAACTAACGCAATTATTTCAGCAAATACAGTGAAACTTCGATACAACGAAAGTCTCTTGAGAAAACCTCTTTATTGGAAAGTTTTTCATACAAAAATACACTTTAGCTATAACGAACAAATTCTGACCAAAAAAGCATCTAAATAACGAAATATTCGTTCAAATGTCCCAATCTAACGAAATTAGAGTAAATCTATATAGTGTGGTCCCATTATAAAAACAGCGAAGTCTAAACGTATTTACAAACGCATTTGTAAACCCTCTATACAACGAAGTACTCGTATAAAAGCCTCTTTACAACGAAGTAACAATAAAATTATAGCATAATGGAAAACTCCCGTTATCAAAAGATATAACGAATTTTTTCATATTTCGTGAAATTTCGTTATATCCAGGCTTTGCTGATTATATTTATAGCGAAGCAGTGGCTGTTTTCGGATTCCTTTGGAATTCATTATATCGAAGCTTCACTGTATTTCAAATATTTTTTAAAATTTTAACTGAAATTGATAAAAACTTTTGTCTGAGTGCTACTTTTAAGCAATTTTAACATTTAAATACTATATAAGCCAACCAACTTATAAACTATAAGCGAAAACCTATACACATACCAGCAATTTTTAGCTCTTGGATAGCAACAGCCAGCTGCAAGAAATCTCATTATTAGATTGGAGCAATCAGCCTGGCATAGACTCAAATTTTTCGTCACGCGTCCTTTGGACATATAAAATCTAAATTTATCTCTTTAAATGCTATAAGAAATTTTATTACAATCGGACTGCATGTCTAAAATGTATCGAATGGATCATGGTGAAATAAATATAAGGTGGCAGTACTACGGCAACAAATACAACATTACGACAACCAAGGGAATTTTTGTTTGTGTAAAGTCATGGTCTACGTCAAAATTTATATCAATAAAATACATTAAATACATGTACAATTACTAACGACGCTCACATATACAAATACAAGGAGCTCTTGTTGTACACAAAAACTTGACATCAATGTAGGCTCACTGACCATGGGTTGAACAAAAAACAGTTATCTGGCATAGCGCTGTCACCTTATATTTATTTCACCATGGGATATATGTATGTAATTTTCGTATTATATTGCTAGGGATAATATAATTCAGATAACAGAAGTTCTGAATCAAAAACTAAGAGATTTTAGGTGGTATTAATACCGAAGTGTGTAGGAAAATGCATTTGAGTGCCTATTTAGCGATATCGAGCAAGAATTCTTTGGACATCAACAGCCAGAAATTATTTCATAAAAATTAATTTATTATTTTATATATATTTTAAGGCGTTTTATTTGATATGACTGGGAGCTATGACATTTCGTTTTACTTTGCTGGCGGCTTAATATTGGCATCGGCCTTTTTGTGTTATCCTTTGACGTGTGTCGCCAATTGGGAAAGGAAGAAGAATGAGAAAATAGCACAAGCATTACCTCAAGCCTGAACATAAGTGCATATATTTAATAATTTAATTATTAAATTTCTAGACTTAAAATATGCATAAAACGAACAGAAACCTAATATAATCATTTACAGAACAGAAAAAAACAAAAAAGATTATTTACTATAACATTAAAATAAATAAACTATAAAATCGGAGCATATTATTTTCACACACTGTTCTTGATTAAACGAGTATCAGCTAATGTCAATATAACAAAAAGTAATAGATTAATATCTTGTTTTAATTTTTTGTTACTTATTAAATATTTTCCTTTTTTCCAGTAACAACCCAAAAATACTATTTTGCATTAAGTTATAATTAATATAAGCAGAATTTAGTGGTACAATATGGAATTTGTTGACTAATTTCCAAACTTTTTTGAACCACTATTTGTTATAGATTAAACTTGCCTAATAATATTGTTTTATAATCTAAAAAAAAAAGGGTGATCAAATAAGACTGATACAACAGATTTTATAATCTTTATTTCAGATATTTTTTAAATATATATTTTTTTTAATAAAAGGAAACGATAAAACTATAATAAAAACTATAAATCTAAATGCTTCAACATTTTATAAACCGAAAACAATACTTTAAGACACATTTTTAATATATGCAACAACTCTTAACAAATTTCATATTTCGAAATGACTGTCCGAAATAAATAAGCAGAATACTTTGAAATAAATTAACTTTATATAAATAAATACAACTTGGAAAATGTAGCAATATATTGTAATTATATTACATTGTAAGAAGTCTTCGTATACCTATTTTGACCCCTTTTTAAAAATGGACACAAAAATTAAAAAATAATAATAAAATATATACGTATATAGTGCATATGTATATATAAATAAATATATATATATATATATATATATATATATATATATATATATGTATGTATGTATATATATATATATATATATATATATATATATATATTAATATATATATATATATATATATATATATATTAATATATATATATATATATATATATATATATATATATTAATATATATATATATATATATATATATATATATATATATATATATATATATATATATATACATATGTATGTATACTACATATATTTCATTTTAGACAAGCTGTTGACCAGCATTTTTTGAATAATGAAATTATAATGAAACTTACATAGAAAGTGGGCCTGTGTCGACCATTCAATAGTCTACAGCGCAATGGGAATATGTAACTGCGTTTATGAATACACAAGAAGCACTATAAAAATGTAACAACAAAACTTTAATAACAATTCAGCATTTTTTAATAAGATTTCGACAGTATCCCTTCTGTAGTAACTGACTTTCAATACAATTTACTAATTTACTTGCCACGAAAAGCGTTCTATTCGAGAGTATAAATCTTTTTAGTGATTTTTTTCCTTCACAAAAAAAGCCTGTATTCAAAGTTTTAATTTATTTACATTTTTTATAAGATTCTGTTCGTTAATGAAGACCTACAACTTTTTTCAACACGAATAGTGCTTCCAAATTGGCGAGTAAGATCAAAAATTATTTATTTATAAGAATTCTGTGCTCTAGATTATTACCATAAGTTATATTGTGTCAAATAAATGAAAGAAAGAAAAAAGAACTAAAGTGCCTTCCAATAAAAGTTGTAAAATAAATTCATACACCTAGATATTGGATTAAATTCATTTGGAAACTTGTACTTTATTGTTTTGTTCTCTTAATAATTTTAATAATTTATACTTAATTTGCATTAAAAGATTTTCATGTCGAAGACAAGAAAAAAATAAGAGAAACTGTTTCCAAGAGACTTTTTCTTTTTAATAAGTCAATAAAAGAAGAAAGGAAATGCGTAGATATATTTTTTGTAATTAAGTCTATATGCAAACACTAAATGATAAGTTTATTTAACTGTTTAACAGGTTTCAAACAAGTTATACATTTATTTTTAGTTTGTTTTTTTATTTTTTTGTTTTTAATTATAAATATTCAAATTGCATTAAACAATGTTGTTGATAATGTTGTATAATCTAACAGCAGCAGTGTTAAAAGCACTGCAAAACGTTGTAATATAATTTATTAATTTTGTAATGAGCTTTTAAGAAGAGAAAAAACGTATCTAAATAAAAAGTCCCATTAAACAAATATTCAATAGTTTTATTTATTTGTTCTACAAGTGCACATTTCTGAAGTAGAATGTATATGTGTGTAAAAGAAATACATTAAAAAATGCTACACTGCGAAAAACGGGTAATTTTCTCATCTAACTAGTTCATGTGTGCTCTCAAAAATTATACACTAAGCAACTAAAAAATTTGTCATAATCTAAACATATACCCAGATACACAACGCGCTAAATTTCATAAGAACCAACCAAGACATCTTTAATTAGCTAGTGTGATTCCACATAACATGTGTGTTTGTCATGATTAGAGTTTTCTGCAAGATATGCTCCCATGTAACTTAAAAAAATGTTTTTATTTAATTTTCGAAGAACTTTCTTTGGTGATTAATTGATAAACTCATGGGCCTTAGTGATACTAAATGACGAATAGCTGATTTGAATACTGAATTGAAGAAAATGTAGCTTGCGTTACGTAGCGAGTATCGTAGAGTTCATTTTTTGCGAGATTCGAAATCACACATGAATTTCCCCAGATATTTCTGTTGTTTGTAGCATGCGTCACTATTACATAAACTATTATTTTTAAAACTATACGAAACTACACTTCAATTAAACACTATGTTTAATTTGAAGGCATCTCTTTTGAAAAGCTAAAAAATTTTTTCAACATTAATCCTAAAACTTATACGAATTAAGCGTTCGTCACACAAGATTTGAGCATATTTCAATCTTGAAATTTACCACACCTATTTTTATTTCATAATAAATTAGAAAGAAAGAAATATTGTTAAGTTTCTTCCATCTTTATTGCAAATAAATTAAAGTTGGTTTTGTTACGCAAAATAAACAGAAATAAATAAAGTTTTATATGAATTAACGTTGAATGGAATATAACATTTTAGCGACAAAAATAATAATATTTCCGAAAATGTAATGAAGGACTAGAGGCGTTAAATTAATGTGTTAATGTCACGAGCGAGAAAAGTATGAGTACCTTGTTCACTTTTCTTGATTCAGACTATTAATGAACTCTTCGATTTTCTCTTGGATTTGTCTTACTTTAACTGAAATAAGAAAATAAAATAAATTAATAAGTAAACAAAGCACTAATTTCAAGCAAACGTACTTAGTTCTTCTGCTAACGTAACTCTCTTGCCCGTAAGTAGATGTGCCTTCTTTTCATCATCTTCGCTAAACTCATCCAACACTTCTTTTATTTCTCTATCCAATCGTCTGGCCTCACGGTTTATAACCTGTTGTCGTAAAGCATTTGCTGTCACTCGTATAACTTGCTGTATACGCCAAAACAGCACTACATCACTGCAATTGATCTGCAATCGGCGAATAATAGGTAGTCAAATTAATTATATTTTAAATTTATTGCTTTACGTTTTGTATTTACTTACCACACATTCTGCTCCCTGTTGACTATATAAGAAATAAGCTCTGCGGCAGTCATTAGCTCTGTGTAAGGCTTGCTTAAGGAAATGTCTGCAAAATATTTGAAGATTTAATTCCATTTCTCAATTGGAATGGTTCTTAAGTACGTAATAAACCAAAAATATTGTGGGGTACCTTTTCAACTTGCACATACTCGTATACAGTGTTACCAGTTTGCTTATTTTGTGCTTCAATTTGTTTAGAAAACGAATGTTGTTCTTTTTACCAGTTTAATTTTAAATTAGCTATTTTTTTAGAGTTTTCTTCTAGAATACATCTATCACAACACACAAACACTTGTAATTTTAAAGACGTGACAAATGCTATTGTTTTCGCATTTATCACAGTCACACTTGAGTTCAATCAATTTTGAAGAGAAATCAGTCAAAGCTATATTTTAGATATCATGTTCAATCAGAAGGCACTTGTGCTCCCAGTTTACACCATCATATAAGCAGCACAAAACTTTATTTTCGATCTAACGAGATGGTACTGTCTTAAAAAAGCAAACCAGCAATTCATTATGTCAGTATGTATTGCAATTTTGTACTACTTGAGTGATGGTGTAAACTAACAAAACATCGAATAACCTTTCTAAAGTGTTACAATTAATACGCCTATAAATCCTGAATATTGTCAAGGTTTTTGGTAATAACGCAAACAACTGAATATTTGTATTTAGCGATCCCAAATTCTGAAGATCTTGTTGAAATGTTAGGTAGTGCCACAATATATACATTCATATAAATTCTAATTTTTTCTATCAAATGACTTATATGCACAAGTATTTTTTATTTGAAGTTTCATTATTAAGGTGTATTTATATAAGTTTTAATAAAAATTTTGTTATCAAGCGTATTTTTCCCTTGCATGTAAATCTTTATTGACCCACATAATGTGTTATTTCATTATATTTTTTTTCATCATTTACCATCTGACCAAATAATATCATATAGTTATTTTTCAAAAATTGTAAAATGATTTATTCTTAAAGTCCTACCTCAATCACAAAATAAACTAAGTATTTGGAATATTTTTGAACTTACCTTCTATAAACTGGAAACCATGTTTGTCTAATATAATCCGTATCAACTTCTACTCCTTCCCTTTGCAGGTTTTTTCGTATTGTTGTTAGCTCATCGTAGGTTAATGTGGGCAAATGTTTCTAAAAAAAATATTTAGAGCGCTTATTAACAAAAGCAGGTGTAATTAAAGCTTTTGAGGCATATTTAGACAATTTCAATATTTTTACACTTACATCATCATTTCTTAATACTTTGTCCAATTCGGTTTTGACATGTCTGCGCTTGTTTTGATCTTCTGTTAGTGACTTCCAATGAGTTAAACGGGTAAATTGTCCAGGACCAAACATTTCATTTAAGGTTTCCTCCGTCAAAGCCAACTTGGCTTTAACTGAAGTTTCTAGGAATTTAACAGCTTGATCCCATTCAGATTTATCGTGAACGAAGCGATCTTCTAAAGTATTTAATTGAATAACGCGTAGCATATCGATGGCTTTGTCCTCCCATGAATGTCTTCTTATGGCCTCGTCAACAACAGCCAACTTTAAATTATCGAATATATCATCATGATCTGGTGACTTTTTTGCTTTTTCCATCAGCGTAATAAATTCCTTCTGCAAAGCTTCCCATCCTATTTAGTAACATATTATAGTTTATTATTTTTTATTTATATATATTTTATAGCTGCTTACCGGATTCTACAGATTTGGCTGGTAAGGCTTGTTCTGCCCATTGTCGCAGTTTAATATCCACCATAGTATTAAAGGAATCTTGGGAGTTTGAAAAATTATAAATTGTGAATTGTTTGTTATTGAAAATGTTAATAACAGTAAAACTTGATTGTTAAAAAGCACTAAATGAAAATTATTTTTTAAAAGGAAGTACCAAAATCACCGTGCCCAGTTCAGAAATAATATTTAAAAACAAAGAGGGTTTAGTAAAGAGGATGGTAGATTTGAAAAGAACTTTCATTATTTCAGATTGAGATAAATGTTACCTAATTTGTAATAAATATATTTAATTGCTTTATTAAAAATCAAACATTCAAGAGGAGAAGCTTGTTTTCGGCTATTAATGAAATTAGACTGACAAACTTGTTCAAAATCAAAAATACGTTAAAATAAATAAATATGCATATGGTCTGAGTCACCCCGTCGGCATCTGTGCACCAAATACTTTGCAAATTTACTTTGTAAAGTATTTCATTCAAACAAACAAACAAATAAATTTTCTTGTGTCAAATAAACAACTCAAAGATGTTGAAATTTTAATTTAAAAATCGAAAATGTAACCAATGAAACGAAAGTTGATATAAAAAGAACTTTTCATGCAATTGGAATTTAGTAGAATATAAGTATAAAATTAACTAAATGGATCTAATGGTCTTCGCTGTGTCGTTCTTGCAACCAAGGTAAAGTAGCACCTCTGCAAAGTACTAAAGTTGAGGAATTCACTTGATTTCCAGATTTGCAACTCCTTGCAGAAACACTTTAAGAGACCAACAAAAAGCACTTGCCATAAATTATTAAACAGGTTTGTTGTTGTTGCTTTTCAAATCCAAAGGTTTAGCAAAATATTATTTATATTGTGCATATCTATTGGTTAACAATAAGAGAATTAAAAGTGTACGACAAAAATGCTAAATAATAAAATTTTCAAACTTAATTAATAAATTTGTCTTCTCTTAATGAATCGGAGGAAGTATTGGAGTTATGTAATCCAGACAATATCGTACGTGGAAAAAACTGATGGTAAATAAAGGCATTCGATAGCGATCAAAATTTGTATTCAAATTGTAAAAAAAAAAACTGTCTATCTTCTCATATTTCCTACTCTGTCCCCTCGTTTTCAGTTCCGGCGCAATGCATTGCATATATAGGGGTCATCCCCTGAGTGCTGGTCCAAGATAAAAAAAAAAGAAACGTGGATCGATATCGAATGCGGTAAATTGGCCCCTGATGGATTTGACTCATATTGAAGTTTTGGTAATGATTAAGAATGCTTTGAAATGATCCTATAGTAAAAATTTTAAATAATATAATATTACTTTGAGAACCTGACTGAGCGGCCGGAAGGTAAATATTTTCAAATACATAATTTGAGAGTTTATCCCACAGTTTTTCAGTTAAGGCTTCTTCCCATTTCTTAGCTGAAATTTGCGAGAGTGTAACAACTTCATCCAATATTTCGCCCTTGGCTTTATCAAATAATTCATCTCGACCTGATTCTCGTAATCTGTTGTGGCGAAAAGTAATAATTAACTTGTGTAAAAGTGCGTGTGATTTCATTTTTACAAATACATACCTTGGGAAATTATTTTTCCATTCTGTTTCTAAATTAAAACGCGTCGCTTTGAAAGCATCAGCCTGTTGTTCAATAGTCTCTCTAACCATTTTCCAAAACCGGTCAGATACGGCTAAACTAAGGTTACGGCTAGTTACTTGATGAGGCATAATCACACCTCTACGTCTAGGATGTACAAAAAATATATATAAAAAATAATAATAGTTAATATTCAGCAATTTTTATTTGTAACTCTTTTCTTACTGAAACAGTTTAGAATTTTTAAAGAAGTCTTCTTCATATTTTCTAATGGCTTCTATACTGTCATCTTTACGTCCTCTGCCTGTCACAACAGCATAATAACCTAAAGCTTTCATGGGGAATAACTTGCCCGATAAAATTTTCCTAATCTGTGGTCATAAATTGAAATTCCTTCTAAATTATAAAATTCAATATTTATGCAAAGTAGAATTCATACTCGGTCAGGATCGGCCAGTTCTTCTGCTAAATCCACTTTTGTAAGTACGAAAATTGTGCGACGTCCCAAAGGATCACATTGCATTACCAGATCGGTAACATTGCTACGTTCAGCATCTACAGAACCATCTTGTATGCATAAAATTATGGCATTAGGATTGCTCATATAGTGTTTAGTCATTTGGTGTATAGAGTCTTTAGTATCTGAGGCCATGTCAACAGTCATTGTCTGTTGAAGTTGAAGATTAACGTGTAAGTTGTGATTATTTCTTTAATTTTAATTACAATCTACTGTTTAGTTACTTACGGAAATAATCCCTGGCAAATCTACCAAAACCATACGCTGTAAGCCGGGACCTTTAACGGTCATGGAAATCACTTCATTACTAACAGTTTTTCCACCACGCACAGAAGCTCTCATACGGAATTCCACTTCTCTTCTTAACTCAGCCAAATCAGACTCTTTATTTAAGTCAAATTCGCGATCTGAGTCTCGAAATTGTGCCACATGATAGGGCCCTTCAGCTAAAGTTACTTTTACTGGAGCTCGTGTCATCATTTCACCACTACCACGTGGAAAAATGCGCGCTTTAGCAATGGACTCTAAAACCGAAGTTTTCCCACTGCTCTGATCACCCACAACCACAACCCGAGGTAAATGGTCGGCCATAGAATAATTGGTATCATAACCCGATAGTTCGTCCAAAACTTCTGAGTACATATCGATAAGTGATTTCTTAATACGTTTCGTGGTGGTCTTTTTGTTTTGCTTTAATAGCAAGAACTGTTGGCGTAATTCACGATTCTCTTTTTCCATTTTCTCCAATTCTTTTTGATATTTGATTTGAACATTCATTATTTCAGTTTGCAAAGTCTCAACTTGAGATTGTAAAGTTTCTGCAATAATAAACATTTTCCATCAGCTTAGTATGCAAATGTAATAAATAAAAAAACAAAGTTATAAACTTTTGTCGCTCTGTATTAAACTTATTTTGCAATTGCTAAAAGTTTAAAAAACCTATCATTTTTATTCCTCTTGTAAAATTGTATGAATGAATACTGCAGTACTTATAAAAAATAATTTAGGACTACAATGAATTTCAAAATAAAATTTTCCTACAAGATTTTCTTAATATACGTAATTTCAAATTTAAATTATTATTTACCATATTTTTTGCGACTCTCATCACCAGAAAGACTAAGAGCAGCGACAGTTGTTTTTGATTTTAAATCATCTTTTGCTAGAAGTAAAATATAATACAACAATAAATTTAAACAATATGCATATTAATTATTGATATGGGTATAAAAATAAATAAAATAAATCTCTCACGTTAAAAACTTAACTATGGACTTAAACTCAATATGTGTGTTCAATTGATTATTATTATCTATATATAAACCTACATTCAACAATATTCGTTCCTTGATAGTCTGCTGCCTCTATAGCATCGTCCAAACGGGTATCGAACCATTGCCTCCATTCGTCCAATTTTTCCTCACCAAGTTGTTTTAGTCTGGGATCTAAATGTATGAAAACATATATCCACGTTTTTATTTCAATGTCATATTTTACGTATGTACATATTTAATATAAAATCAGTTTGAAAACGCATCCAATTTTTAATACAACATACAGTTGTGTACAATTAATATTTTATTTTGATTATTTAGTCTTGACCATTTAATCTTGACATTTCGTATAAGAATTATATTTATACGAAATGTAATAATAAAATAGTCCATTAAAAAATCTATATAATCTGATCGTTTTAAGTTCCCAGTGTTCTTAATTAGTTGGAGATAGCTGTATATGATCGATATTTATAGGTAATAAAAATAAATAATATATGAGGTGTGCCTTCAAAACCACTAAACTAATTAAACGTGAGAAAGTATGAGTTAGTGTAGATTGTGAAATGATTAGGCTATAAAAATCAATAAAGAAACAAAAAATTGATTAGTTTTTGCGAAATAAATGAAGGAGATATACAAGAAATATAATAATGTAACCCTTATTTTGCGCCATATGCACCACAAAAAATTGGCATTAAAATGATGGTAGCATAAGTTACAACTACATCATGCAGTGTTTTTAATAGACGTTTATGATTTGTAGGAGTTAATGCGATCTTGGAAAGTGATAGATGAAATGCACCCTAAACTTCTTTTTTTACTTTTAAATGTCATGATCTAGACAAAAAAATTCTTTATTACGGTGGACGTTGGAATATAGGGAATCGTGCCATCTGCTTCTGAGTATTAAAAGGAGATCAATTTGTATCTGTCTGCAGCTGTTTAATTTTTCCCGAAACACTTTTTCCGAAATTGAATTATTTGTTTTCAATATATTTTACAAAAATACACCTCAGCACTAAAACTTAGTGCAGTTTTATCACAAACAAAAATTTTACAACAACACCATATTCATCAACTGTGAAAGTGTTTTTACCTACAATTGTAAATTTTTAATTATGTGGGCCTTTCTAGATAAGAACAAAAAATATTTTCTTATGGGATGTCAAACAAATTCCTAGTAAATTCACTGTTTTCTACAGACATAATATGGTAATTTTTCTTTGACAAGTACAAAAAATATTGCACCGTTTTTGTAGAAAAGAAGACAATGTAAGTAAAATAATTGTTAGTTATTGGAAAATAAATAAATGTACTAATGAACGTTAGAATTAAATATGCAATTTTTAAAGTGAGAGATTCATTTAAATTTGGAATGCTATAGGCACAGAACATACCAATTTCAATAACATCTTTAAAAGCTCCACCGATTTCAATTAACGTTTTAGAGAACTGACTCCACTTTTCGCCTTGAGGCAAAGCTTCTTCTAGCCATTTGAGATCAGGAAGACCATCTTTCCAGTCTTCATATTTCTTAATTAAAATGGAAAAAAAATATTAATAATCTTGTGAGTTATATTAAAATAATAAGACTACTTTATTTAATGTCATGCCGCCACCAATCGCTCCTCCCAACAGCAAGTAGCGTAACTTCAGTGCTCCACGCAATACACGTACCACAAACAAGCCATAGCTGCGATTCGGTGGTATGGTCCAACCCCGGGGCCCTATTGGCATTAGAAATTCATTACATCGATCACGATAGTAGTTGTTGCCTCCGCTTTTCTTATGATGATGTTGCTTGCCATATAAACCCTGATTTAGGGTGGAGTAATTTGTTGGATGACAAGACACCACAATTCTACTGCACAAATATTTCACACGTTTGTTGGTATTGCTGGTCATTGTTTTTTTGTAGAGAAATAAACAAACATTTTTCTATTTAGACACTAATACTTAAAAGTGGGAAGATAAAGTGAGTGCATAATTATGTACAATGTGTTTATATCACTACACAGTTCTTTTTTATTCAATGTTAAATTTCATAATGACTCCTTCAACATTTCTACAATAGAACCCACTTACCGGTGTGCAATATTTCTGCATGCTCGCAACATTTTTTCGGAGATTTATGAGTCACCTTTAGCCTTTTATTATTTCATAAAAAATCCTAGCAGAATATTTTTTGCAAAATTAAAACTAATTTTCCTATTCTCCTTGTTCAGCGGCAGTAATCTTCTAGTGATGACATGAGAGCCAATAGGCTCTATTTTGACATTTCTAATGTCAAATTTTAGTCGCTCTCTTTTCAGGGATGTATAGATGATTCTGTCATGTCGTATTGTGGCTTTTGGGGTACACTTAGACAAATGAGCATTTTTACCTAAAGGTGGGCACACACTTCGTTCTCTTAACCGAATGGGTAAAACTGTACGGATTAACACGTACAACGACCATGCACACACACTATATGTTCTTTTCTTCTTCGCAAAAATCAAAACAAAACAAAAAATTTATGCAAATGTATAAAAACACGCGAATCAGCAATTTTTACATTTTCAGTATTTTACACAGGCAAAAGTTGTCCTACTTTAGTGTTTGGCTCACACACAAGCTGTTTTGAATGTACACGTGTGAAAACCGAGGTTAAAATCAAGACGCAACAGATTTTTGGCACGTCCCAAAAGAACGTCGGTTTTTGCCCACCACTAGCAGTTTTAACCGTACAGTTTGAACTGTACGGTTCAAACTATGCAAAAAGAACGATGTCTGTGGGGCCCTAAAAGGGGCCTTAACACGGATAGATATTAGAATGTTCTTGGGAATATTCTACATATAAATCATTGTGTTATAAACAGTGACAAGATCAAGGTTACATATACTTATAATCGGATTCACATATTGGTATGCACAATTTAAGTCAGTTTTCTTTGTATTACAGAGCTGCAATTACAACCACTCACATGATACATATAACACAACGTTAACGACATCGCCGACGTGTTTGGCGTTTTTCGCTTTCAGACTCGACATTTTGTAATAGATTAAAGGAAATTTTAGCTTTTTGTCTTTAAGCTATTACAGTTTGTCGAATTTGCAGGCGTAAAACGCCAAACACAATAGAGGTGATTAAAATATAAACACAATGGGTTCAATCTATAATTTTTTATTATTAGTTTTTTGTTTATTTTTTTTATAGTTGTTACATATATAATTTTTATTTTTATGTGTTTTCATAAATTATCATTATCAATTGCCAATCAAACAAATGTTACATTGAATGAATTGGTTATTTTCATATATTCAGGAGGGATGTATTATGGGAAAAGAATTTAATTTTAGAATGTATGGGTGTATGTATTTTAAGTTTATATGTTCGTATAAAGGTTATAAGTAGTAAACTGAATTTATGTATGAATAATACAGTACATATTGTAGAATAATTGATTACAATTATATATAAACTAAAATTAAAAATTAACTATGCGAATATAGAAATATAAGTTTGTATGTATAATAATATTGTATCCATTTGTGTGTATTTATTTGTATTTCTGAGTTTTTACTTAATTTGTTCTTATTTTTAAATCTAATTAGTATTTACTAGTCTCTAATAAACAGGCGTTAAAAGTAACTCTAAAGATACGACGATGATGGTACAACATGTACGACATACATATAATAAATATGAATGCAAAGTTTAATTTTCCACCGCATACTTATGTATGCTTGTAGCTTTTTTAAACTAAACTAAACATAATTTTCTGTTTTTCTTTTTAAGCAAAACTGGGTGTGTTTGATTATGGTTTTACACTTTTCTTTTGAACAGCATTATACGATTTATCCATTGATTGTTTTATTTATGAGTTTTGGAACTTTACGGATTTATTACGAAAAATTTACTACCGGAAAGTATTTGCCTAATTTACGTATTTTTCGTATAGTTACAAAACATCTTGAACTCGTGGCCTGTATGGTTTTTGCTAAGCTTTTCTCCTTGAGAATCAAATCAATTTCTTCTATCGAATTTAGTTTGTAAATGCTGCTACTCGCAGAGCCGTGTGTATGTGACGATTTTAAACTACTTGTGTTCGAATTTGTTGTACTTTCGTCACCACCACTCCCAAGAGCACCCACACCGCCGCCATCTGCACCGTTGCCCATGTTGTAAATTTTAAGCGAATTTAATGAATTTCTTAACCGTTCAGCCTGATTAATAAAATCAGAATTATTTTCCAATCCTACACAGTTAGAACCATCGTTATCGTCACATTCTTCTTCCTTGGTTTCAGGAAAAGTGTGCAAATTGAATAGAGAATTACGTTGTTCATAGGTATAACGTTCTGTTTCCGAGTATGACAATCGATGGTGGTGATGTCTCATCTCATATTCTTGAGCCTCTGTGATACGATCTAAAGATTGACTTTCACGTATTCGCCTTCGTCGGACATTTTGATTTAATGAAGCTAATTGTTTTTTCTCTGCTAAAGAATTGTGCTTCTCCAAACTATCTTTTGATTGTTTATTCTTATGTTTATGTGAATGATGCTGTTGTGAATGAGTATGGGAAGATTTGTTACGCGTGTCCGATTCAGATTTATTTTGCTGAAAGATAAAATTTTACGTACAATATAAAATTATAACTTTTCATTAATGTGATTTTTATCTTAAGCCTCTGTTTTCACTTAAAAGCAATTTTTACTTTATCTATGATAATATCTAACGAAGGAAGGAAATTCAATTAATATCACTTAACATTGCAGAGAAAAGCCTTTCGTTTTTGCGCCGATTTCTTCCATGTCTTATTTTTCAATAAGAACTCTGAAAGAGTGTTGAGTGCATTACATAAGGAAAGTTTTCTTGTACAGATATGAAGCCAGGTGTTTAAAAATTGTGTAAACGAACACTGTTCCACAATTCCGATATTTTTGAGTCTAGTACGCTACATAATTATCTATCGGGAATATTTTATCTAACATCACACCGCTTACCTGATTTTGTCCCTCTTTTTTGCCGCTTACATTAGAGGTTGATATCAAGTCATGCCCGCCATGTTGTCCAGTTGTAGGAAAACCTTGGTCTTGGGAATCGCTGGAATCATCATGTGAGTCGCGGCGATGCATTCGAAATCTAATAGGCGTGTCACCCACTATTTTGTGCATCTTTTTCTTACTGCGACTTTTTGTGTCGTCATCGGAAGCTTCCGAACTACTACATGAAGGCGTACGTATTTTATTTAATTTTGTATGACGTCTATGTGTTAATACAGGATTTTTACCCGCCAAATGTTTAAATTTTCCTATTTCTAACTCTTTAAGTCCCAGTAGAGTATCTTCCATTTCAAAAGACTTGTTTAATGATTTACTCGCTTGCTGATTGCCTTTACTATCCTCATTAGGTGTATCCTTATCAATTTGTTTAAGTTTCTGCGCCAGCGCAGCATCAACAGATACAACCATTTTGGTTTGTGTTTCCATTTCAGTGTCTGCGTCATTATTGTTGCCGCCTCCAACTACTGAAAGAACATTTGAACATTTTTCTTGTACTGAACGATTTATGCGCCCATCAGAAATGGATTCTCTTCTAGTAACTGCAACTTTTAATTCATTACCTTCACATGAGTGTTCGTGTGTTGAATCCTCCTCATCTTCTTCACGCACAATACTACACTTTCTTGCGCGTTTGTCCTTTTTATGCAGGGATGAAATAAAATTAAAAATATAATTAGTTTTGGTGCTGCTTTAATTGAATAACCGAGAAACTTAGTGTTTTAATAAAAACAAGACAATATTAAATAGTAAGTAAGAAAATGGGAACACACCGTTTTAATTTCATTTTGAATGAGCTCTGGTGCACATACAATATTAATGGGCACCACCATTTGATTGCCACCCTCTAAAGGTTTAGCTTTTTTATCCAGAACTTGAGAACGCCCTACACCACCAATAATATTTCTTTTCGTAATAGATCGACATATGAAAAATGTAGCAATTCGGTTTAGTTATGATTGTGTATATTATAAAAGTAAAAAATTATAGTTCATAACAACGAATAAAGTGTAGATAGAACTTACTTTTTTCCCAAAGTCACAACAGGATTATGTTTTAGATGTTGCTCTTCTCTTCGTTTGCGTAAACGCATTTCTGCCAAGAGAAAATATGTAGCTGTTATATGATTATATTTGTCCTTATCTAAGGCTCTAAGATGTATTGAGAAAGAAACGTTAAATTTCGAATTTTACCTCAAGTACTACTTATTTTATATACTTACTGCAAAATATCCTCTTTAGGTGCTATCTTGCCATTTATCATTTTTTGAATTATGAAAGCATGATCTTCTTCACTCAATTGCTCACGACTTATTAGTGGCAAATAGTCAACGTTATCAACTTCAGGGTGTTCCTTAACCCAATCATCTGATGCTATCTCCTCTAGTGTGGCGCGGTTCTTGGGATCCCTTACTAGCATAGAGGCAATTAACTTTCTGCATGTATCTGATATCTGCGGTGGTACTATATATTTACAATCCATAATCATAGTCAGTGTCTCGGAATCATTTGCCTTTTCAAAAGGCGGTTGTCCACAAACTAACATGTATAGTATAACTCCTAAGGACCAGATATCTAAAAATATTTAGATAATCATTATAAACTTAACTTTTTTAACGCAACCTATTTTCTATTTTTTAAATCTTATTTCATTGACCTGGCAATACTTTTTGCATATGGTAATACTGTGTTTTAATATGAAAGATATCCCAAATTATATGTTGGTTTACTTCCGTTTATAAATTGATTTAAGTCCCTTTGCTTCTACATATCGATATTTATTACATTAGAATCAAATATAACGGTTACATAAGCAATTGCTTATTACAGTTGCTGTTGCACTAAATATTTTGATGTTTTTACCTTTTCCTATAAAGTTAAAATTATGTGGGTTAGGGTCTTTTAACTTGAGATTTAAGATGTGTACCTATATGTGGATATATACAAGTATACTTCAAATAATCGGTTTAATAAATAAATTGCACATATTGCCAGTCTCTCGAAAATATGTAAATTTCGCTATCTATACTTTATAAAATGAAATTACTACTTACCAACTGCCGGAGCATCGTACGAGTCGCCCAGTAAAATTTCTGGTGCTGAATATGCTAGACTGCCACAAAATGTTTCCAATTTTTGACCCGGTGAGAATTTATTACTAAAGCCAAAATCGGTCAATTTGACAACACCTAACTTTTCAAAAAACACAACATTTTCCGGTTTAAGGTCCCTGTAAAGTGAAGAGTATAAGAAACTGTTGTACTAAAAATTACAACTTTACAACAAATACATATGTTTGTGTAAAGAAACAATTATTTATCGTTTGAATCACAAACCTGTGCACAACGTGTAACTGGTGACAATAAGTAATGGCACGCAATATTTGCCGAAAATATTTACGGGCCAATTGTTCGCTAAGACCGCCATCATGTTTCATAATATAATCGTAAAGATCACCACCGTCGCCAAGTTCCAAAACTAAATACAATTTAGTTTGTGTATCAATGACTTCATACAAACGTACAACATGTGGATGTTGGACCAATTTCATGCACCTATTAACAAGTAATTTTTACTGTAAATTTCACACCATTCTTACAATCATATTAAAAAAATTAATTTATATGCATGTAACACAAAATTTTTCTAATACTTACCTAACCTCTTGGAACAAATGCGCTTTGGATACCTCGTCAAGCTTTGTCTTATCAACTACCTTAACGGCAACTTTGGCACCCGTGAAAACATGTCTCGCCAATTTGACCACGGCAAAGTGTCCAGAGCCCAATGTCTCCTCCAGGTCATAAAGGCCTGCAATTTTTCCATCATACGAAGCACCACCAGATGAATGAGCAGCAGCCGAAGCCTCCAATGTACGAGGGTGCTGATTTTGCATATCACGACACAAGGCTCAATGTAAATCACGATTCAAACGATTTAACTTTTTACTTTATTTTTTATTTACTTTCTCATTACAATAAGAATGTGTATGTTGCGCAAGGTTTTATTTGACGATCACACGTAAAAATTAACACAATCACTCACACTAATGTTGCTGATTAACTTTTTTATTCAAAACAACTGACACTTGAAAATGTACAAAAGAACAAAACTTTAACTTGTAATTTTTTTACAATTATTATAACTATAGTTTTTAATACATATTTTTTTTTCTTTCCAATTTTGTTATATATACAACTTTATTAAGCTCTTTGCAAAGTATGCATAACATTGTTTATTATATAGCCCTTCAGAAAAATATTCTAGCACAAATCTATGTATCCATGCTTCAAGTGAAAATCGATTCCGGGGGCCACGAACTTGTGCATTAACTTACCGCAGCGAATTGAAAATGAAATCAATTGCTTTCACATCATTTATAATTATTAATAACAATTAAACAACTTTGCAATTGCTCCAATCAAGAATTCATGTAATTTTACACACTTTGTTATTTTATTTATTTTTTATATTTTTACACTGAAAATTCCTCTACAAAATATTTCTCCTTGTTTTCTCTCCCATACATTTTTTACATTAACCATGTCACTAAAATAAACTGACGCCGTCATTTCATCTAATGCGGTCCATTAGACCATGGAGCTGCCGGACTGAGCACATTCCTGAGAACAATAGAGTTCGTCCGATATCTTCACGAATTATGGTTTTCCATGATATTATTGGACTTTATCTATACTATTAGACGTTTAGCGGCCACTATCACCATGAGCAAGATTTTATAAAAATGTTAATCAGACGTTCCACCAAGCACATGTACAAATATCACTATAAGTAATCAACTTTCATTTACTTAAGTTGAATTTCAGTACACTTGGAAAGAGATTTAAGTTGAACTTAAGTATAAATACCATTTATTTTTGAAGTCAGAAACTGGGGTTAATCGATCAAACATATGAATACAAACGGTTAGTCGAGTAATTACATCGTGCTGTTCTATACGTGGTAGTCACTAGTGTATATTTCAGTTAATCGTCTGGCAGCTTTGCATGGGAATTATTTTTTTTTTGTAATAGCAAAGTACAACACTGCAATTATTTGGTAAAAAAATGCACAACATTTTTTTGGATTGGTTGTAATATTTTAAGGGCACCAGTGGAGGCAAATTTCGAGCAATTTTAATGAAATCGAAAAAGAATCAAATGGTACTTTAAGTAAATAGAAAATTACTGAAAATGAAACAGCATCCGCAGCCTTGTGTCCACTTTTCAAAGGATCATTCCACTTTGTTGGATGTGAATCAAATAGACGGAGTAAATGAAAATCATTGTGTTTTTACATGTTTAGTAAATTTTTTAACATTTTTTTCCAACAGAATAATATCTGTGCCAACTGTCAATATAATGGACCGAATTTATGGATCTGTTTGTTTCACGATTGTATGCAAATTGGTTGTTCAGAACAGGCCAATGACCATAGTACGGAACATTTTCAACGTAGCAAAGATAAGCATTTGCATAGCATACATATGAATTTGTCGTCTCAAAGAGCATGGTGCTATTTATGTGAACGGGAGGTTTCTATTTGTGGTATTGACCGCCATGTTCCAGTGACTGTTAACCCGCTTTTAAAAAGTATGCATTCCAACGAAGGCAACGATTCGGATTCGGGTGTGATTGCGCCAAACAGTGGTTTGGTAGGACTACAAAATATAGCAAATACTTGTTATATGAACTCAGCTCTGCAGGCTTTAAGCAATGTTGTACCCATGACACATTACTTTTTGCATTGTAGTGAGATGATAGATTTTACGTTAGAAGTAGGAGCACATAGGTGCAAGGCCGGTTTAGCAAAGAGCTATCAGCGGTTAATGCGAGATATGTGGTGTAAGACGAGTGAAGACATGCTATTTTTAGCTCCTCGGAGTATATTGTATGGTATACGTTCAGTTCATCCAATGTTTAGGGGATTTCAACAGCACGATACTCAAGAGTTTCTTCGGTGTTTTATGGATCAATTACACGAAGAGTTAAAAGAAGTAACTGCTAATCTAGATGGTAGAATGTTTATGCAATATTTATCGCAGGATGCCGGCGAGGAAGAAGATACTACGTCGGGAATGAGCTCGTCATGTAGTTCTAATTCTCTAACCTCCGATTATTTGACATGCGAAAGCTCCGCCTCTGAACAATCTAGTCTATGTGATGAAAATATCAATATTAAAAACAAGGGAATGGCAAAGCCATCTAGTGTGGGATCCAGTAGTAACACAGTAACAACAAATTCTACACCGTTGGCCACAACGTCAACCGTACGCTCAATTGTTAGCGATATCTTTGACGGCAAATTGTTGTCTTCAGTACAATGTTTAACATGCGATCGCATATCGACGAGAGAAGAAACTTTTCAAGATCTCTCCTTACCCATACCCAATCGCGATTTTCTTACAGTCCTTCACCAAACAAATAGTATAAGTGTACAAAGCTTGAATAGCATAGATTCTACAACATCCTCCAGATCCAATGACAGTTGGATATTATGGCTCTGGAACATAGTACGTTCTTGGCTGTGGGGGCCATCAGTTACATTGCACGACTGCATGGCAAGTTTTTTCAGTGCGGATGAACTCAAAGGCGATAATATGTACAGTTGTGAAAAGTGTAATAAATTACGCACAGGTGTAAAATATTCGCGCATTTTAGAACTACCCGAAGTTTTATGCATACATTTAAAACGATTTAGGCACGATTTGTCGTACAGTTCAAAAATTTCCTCTCATGTCGAGTTTCCTTTGGAAAATTTCGATATGCGCTCTTATATACACAAAGATTGCAAATCGCAAATTCCATACTATAATCTTTCTTCTGTAATATGTCATCATGGAACAGTGGGTGGTGGACATTATACTTGTTTTGCTCGTAATGCGGTTACCGATCGATGGTATGAATTTGATGACCACCACGTGAATGAAGTTCAGCCGGAAGTTGTACAGAACTGTCAGGCTTATGTTTTATTTTATCATAAAAATAATCCTCAAATGGAGCTTATACGATTTGAAGCAAATCAGTTGGCAAATTCGTACCCAGTATCACAATCGGACATACGATTTTACATATCGCGAGAATGGTTGGCGCGCTTTAATACTTTTTCTGAACCTGGCCCTATAAGCAACTGGTCAATGCTCTGCCCACATGGTGGGGTTTTGCATGCGAAAATATCGGTTATTTCACATTTAGCAGTGCCAATATCTCAAAAGTTGTGGGAATTTCTATACCTTAAATTTGGTGGTGGCCCTGCCATAAACATGCTCTTTGAATGTGAAGATTGCAAGAGAACAGCTGAAGCATTATCGCGTCGTCAAAATTACGAACATTCCGTTTTCCAACGGTACAATGAGTTGGAGCTGGACTCTGGTGCAATATATGCTGTATCTATGAGTTGGTTGCGTAAATGGCAACAATTTACCAGAGGTTTGACGCACAAAGAACCTGGTCCAATAAATAACTTAAATATTGTGCCGTCATCAAAAGAAGGAGCTCAAAAAAATTCTCCAGTTCGCAATGTTCGTATGGGTTCTGACTATGTACAAATAAATGGCCCATCGTGGCGTTTCCTACATGATATTTATGGCGGTGGTCCTGAAGTATTGTTACGAGCCCCACTAACGGAAGAAGTAAGTTTTTTTTTTTTAATTAGAAATAGAGATTTAGTAGTAATTTTCGTTCAGATTGTTATTATAGATCAAGATGAACTGGAAGAAAGTGATGATCATACTGGAAATATATCAGATACCGAAAGCAATATGGGAGGTCATAATTGTAATTTTCCTGAACCAATGGATACTAATAACAGAAAAGAAAATAATATCGGTGAACAAGGTGATGATTTAAATGAATTTAGTTCGGCCAATACAAATAAGAAGCGACAAAAACTCAGGGTAAAATCTGCTGTTAAAAAATATACAAAAAGCACCCACGTACCGAGAAAACTTTCAATCTCCAGAGGAAACAAAAACAAAGGAAACCAAGAATTGTTTGGCCTTCATGGTAAGTATATACATAATTTTTAATGCTCTGTATTTTCTTTTATTTAAATCTGGTTGTTTACTTTAAGGTAAATACATTTCTAAAGATAATGAATCACATTCCCACGACGATGAAGAGCATCAACAAAATTCCCACAACGATTCATTTTTACCTGTTGGGAATAAGTCGAAAAAATCATTCCGTAATGAAAACAGTCAACATCACAGTAAATCAAATGGTGTTGCTGGGACGAATTCTTGCAATGTCAGCGACAAAGAAAGTCGATCTGTGACCACAAAGCGTAGCAATAAAAATTCTGTTGTTTTTAAAAATATTCAACAATTACATTCAACAGCTGCCAATGATTTAAATGAAACAGAAATATAGAATGTAACATTTTATAAAAATACATTACTATAAACATTGTTTTTTTCTTCAACTTTTCTACAATTAGCAATAATTTAATATTCAATTTGTTTTGTTTCTTATGAATATGTATAAATTAATAAGAAAGCAGTCTTTAAAGCAAAAAAAAATTGTATCTTAAAAAAGGTCAATTAGAAATATAATTAACATTTGGTGTTGTTTAAATATAATAGAAATTATTGTAATTATAATGGTTAAAATACAAAAAAAAAACGACTGGATATTTATAATAAAACTTAAAAAAATTTTAAAATAAATAGTATAATCATATGTTTTAAATTTAATAATTTAACACATAAATGTAAATTACACTTTCACAAAAATGTGAACAACTGTAAAACATAACATAAACTGTAAATTCATATGTTGTCGGGAACCATAAATTTAAAGGATATTAATAAGAGTTTACATAAATAAATACATTTCAATTTTCATGAGATATTTTTACATTAAAAAAGGAAATAACAATCGTTTAAAGAATATTTCGGGAAACGGCAGAAAATAAGCAACAGTAAAGTAATTTTAGTTTATATATGTATATATGTATATATGTATATATATATATATATATATATATATATATATATATATATAAGTACATATATATATATATATATATATATATATATATATATATATATATATATATATATATATATATATAAGTATATATATATATATATATATATATATATATATATATATATACATATATATATATATATATATATATATATATATATATATATATATATATATATATATATGTATATTTAGAGAGCTGTGTAGTGCTCGTATTATTAACATCTTGAAATAAAATCGTGATGATTATGAAGAATATTTACCTTGAACTTTGCGTATGTAAAGAAACAAACAACATTTTTAAGCAGTTGATTTAAAATCGAACAAAATACTTTAATAAGGTTTGTTTACCTTCTTGAAACATCAAACAATTATCGATCGGCAGACAACAATCATGCTATCCATGTAGTTCATTGAAAAATGAAGACAAAAATCTATGTATGTATACATGTATGAACATTTTCTATTTGCTCCCTTACTATGACCACCAGAGAGAAAACATCTATTTTTAGTAACTTTTCTGTGATACAATTCAGTTTTTCATAGATTTTCTTTACATTCGGTTGCTTTTGAGTTGTTAATTAAAATTTTCAATAATTTGTCGTTCAAAGATGAATCCTTGTATAGTTTGCAAAACGGAAACAAAAAATAGTTGTTCCAATTGTAAACAATTATTTTATTGCTGTGTAGAGCATCAAAAACAAGATTGGAAAAATCATAAGAGAAACTGTCATCCATATAAGGTAGAAAATATCTATTGAATGAAAAAAAAAAACAAGTGAAATGACTCTATTTTATTAATTTCTTAATTTAGATTGTACAAAATAAAGAATTGGGACGGCATTTAATAACTACCCGTACTATTAAACCATTTGAAATTGTTTTAAAAGAGGCACCTTTATTTCGAGGCCCTTCTCAGTTAACGCTACCGGTATGTTTGGGTTGTTTAAATGCCATCGATCCCACCGATTTTATAAACTGTGAGCATTGTGGATGGCCTTTGTGCGGTGTCGAGTGCAAAAATATTAATGAACATCGTTACGAATGTGAGTTGACAGTAAAGAGAGGGAAGAAGGCGCAGGTACAAGAATTTACCAATCCCCATCCATTGTACCAATGCTTGAGTGCAGCTCGGTGTCTCATGTTGCGTGATAATGATGCCGAAAAGTGGAAACTTATTAATGAGCTAGAATCATTGGAGGATCAAAGGCGTGGCTCTATGCAGTGGAAAGCCGATTACGAAAGCGTTTGTAAATTTATTATAAAGTGAGTATGCACCTAATAGATACGATGACTTAAAAATCATGATATTTTTCAAATATCTTTGAAAATAACTTTTAAATTTAATCATGTGTATTTTAGTCCACCTAAAAGTTTATTTCCCATTTTTATTTTCTTTTAGATATTTCAATACTCAATTATTCAGTGAAGATGAAATAATGCGCATTATTGGAATATTGCAAATCAATGGCCATGAAGTACCAACTTCTGATCCAGCCCATGTAGCTATTTTCTATAATGCTTCCTTCCTCGAACACTCCTGTACACCAAATTTAGCTAAAAGTTTTAATAAAGACGGGCACCTGTTAGTCTGGGCACCTAAAGAAATTAAAAAGGGTTCACATCTAAGCATTTGTTATACGGACGCGGTGTGGGGTACTGCCGATAGGCAGCGTCATTTAATGCAAACAAAAATTTTCAAGTGCCAGTGTCCCCGCTGTGTTGATGTCAGTGAATATGGAACCAATTATAGTGCTTTAAAATGTGAAAAATCCGAATGCAGAGGCCTAATGTTGCCGCCAAATCTAAATGACTGGCATAAAGATTGGACGTAAGTGAAAGTTTTAAGTTGTTTTGCTGTTCGCAAAGTAATATTAATTATTATTATTTTTTAATAGTTGCAATGAATGCAAGCATAAAGCGGACAAAGCATACGTAAACACCATTTTGGAAAGGGCTGCTAGTGACTTGAATGCGATGAATAAAACGAAGGAAAATTGTTTCAAGTAAGCTGAACAAAAATTTCAATTGAAGAACATGTTTGAACACTCATGTAAGCCACATGATTTGAAACGTATTAATATTTTTGGTATGTCCATGTGTACCATTAATTTAAAAAGGTCATGAAATTGTTCTACATCCAGAAGTCCTTTAATCATTTGTAAAAAATGTTTATAATTACATATTGAAAATCTACACTAGTTTTCTGCTTTGTGATTTATTATACTCTTCAAAAAAGAATTGGAGGGTATATTCACTTTGTCATTCCGTGTATATATATATTCTTGATCAGTGATGAAATCTGAGACGATCTAGCCATGCCTGTGGAAAACACGATTCAGTCTTGTTTAATCTGTTCATTTGCTTCTTTGGTATATAACGTACGTATACGTTCTCTCTATCTTTAAAAAATATTCATACGTAACCATTTCTTCGTTGCATTTTTAATTTAACCTGCTAAATGTTTGAAATTCCCCCTTTAGTATCTTAGGTACGTATAAGTTATCTCTATATTTAAATAATATCCATACGTAACCACTTCTCCAGCGCAGTTTTATCTAAAGTTTTAATTAACAAACCTTATTATAAAGTGTAAAGTTGTGTTTGAGAAGCCAATCTCAAAAAAAATTTTCTTAAAACAAAAACAAATTATTCGTAAAATATCTATATTGAATAATTATTCATTATATTCGGCATATGTTTAATGTAAATTTTTATATTTACACAAATAAAAGTAAGGTTCTTATAATGAAAACATTTTGGAAAAGTTTTCTTATTACATATTTTTTTTTTGCTTCTCCTATAAAATTTATTCAATGTAACTTGAGTTTTTTTAAATTAAATTTTAAATACACATTTTCTTAGTTTTTATTCTCTATATTTTGGTAACAAACGGATAGCATCTTCTATGTTTCTTTTTTATATTTTTATATATACATACATCAATTCTAATTTATAAAAATTCCGATTTATAGCAGGTTAATAACACAAATTTTCATAAAAAAAGTTATTTTATAAGCCTCTTAAGCATCAACATTTTTTTTTATAAATTAGGCTTATTCATAAAAATGTAACAAAACGGAGTACGAAAAATATATAACGCTGAGTGTAGATATACACTCGTATATTACAAACAACATTTAGGTGATTGTACCAAGCGTTAGCTTCATAATTAAAACCATAAATATTTTTTTTCAGATATCTCAGTCATTATGGTAGATGGTTGCCTGGCCATCACTATTATATGTGCGAAGTGAAAATAAGTTTGGTACAACAGATGGGCAAGGAACCTCAAGAACTAATGACTCTCTCAGATGAAGATTTACGAAAAAAATCGGAATACGCCAGGGAATTAATAGAGCTGTATGAAAAGCTATCACCATGTAAGTGGATTAAGAAATATACATATGTGTGTGTGTATATATGAAGAGTGTTTTTTAAGTTTACAGCCCGAAGTTAAAAAAAAAAAAAACAAAGAAATATAAGTATTCTTAATACCATGAAAATGGCATTATCGGTGAGATAATTTTATTGAGAGGACAGATGAAGAAAGATGAGAGGATAGAGAATTTTTTTAAGCTATTTCAATCTTGTAAATACTTCGCCGGCAAATTTTTTGCTACATCGGCGACGAAGGAGGGTGCAAACACAACTAATTTGGAATTTTGAGAGAGATTGATAAAATATATTTCGATTGCACGTTCTGGGCGGACAATTAACAGGATATTACGTTAAATTATACGTTGATCTACAGTTTCTTTGAGTAAATTAATTCAATAAATTAATGGAGTAAACAATTTACAAATGTTGCTTGGGCATCAGTACCTTTATTATCAAGCTTTCAAATCGGTTTCTAACTGAAGACTGAAAAACTAAAAAACACTCTTTATATTAAAGTATGTGCTGCAGCAGTGGCTCTTACATCAAATCTTTCATAACCCATTTGAGAATTACAGAAAAAAGCATAATAGGCTTGGAAATTTCTTCAAAGCCACAAACAAAATTTTTTTCTCAATATGAATTTTCTTTTTATGGTGATTATTTGATGTAATAGCCAAGGAAATGTAAACAAATAACTTATTTAAAACATTTTCGATAAATAATAATAAACACATTGTACCATTTTATCTCCAAATCAGGTGAAGTCCGTATGTTGGGTACACTGTGTTTTGAAATTCATTCGGCCGTTGCGGAAATTACACGACGCATCTCCTTGCAAACGAGCCTGTCGCCTAAAGAGCTTCTAGAAGAGGCCTTAATGTTTGTAGAAAAGGCAGTAAATTATCTGCAATATGAGTCTGATATATTTGTTGAAGGGCACATGTTAAAGCAAGCAAAAATTAATAGAGACGCTTTAAAAATGGTCATAAGAATGTAAAACTTAAAAATTAAGCTTAAGATTAACAAAAAAAAAAAAACACAATTATATTCTTAACAATAAATATTTGACAAAATGCAATGTATTATTTAATTATAATTTTCATCCAATACATTAAGGAGTATTATTTTCTTCAAATTTCGTTTATTAAATGTCGTACATCAAAAAAAAAAATAAGTTACTGATTTTATCACAGCATTTGAAAATAGATTTTTTTTGTTTTGATTATTTAAAAGTCCGTTACTGTATGTGTATTTACATCTTTAAACATTTGAAGGAAGAAGATTAGATAGACGTCAGTTGTCCAGAAGCATGCAGATAGTGTAATTACTAGAACAGCAAGAACTAGTGCAAAAAGGGTTAAACATGTTGTAAAAATGTGAGTTGGTTCAAACCCATCACTTGCAGAATTTTATAAGAATAACTTTTTTTATGAATTAGGCCTATTGACTATACTTAGATAATGCTTGAATAAGCATACATTGAAAGGATTTTGAAAATTTTCGAAAATCGCTCGCTCAAAACGAAAAACTAAACGGTCTTTAACCTCAAAAAACGATGTCAAATTCGCCTTAAATATTATTGTTGCATTCGAAAGACATCGTTGGCAAAATTTTCTTGATAGAAATTCTTTTTCACTCACTCTAAAAGCTCTTGTCATATTTCGTTTCCTGTGCTTTGCTTTGTATGAGCTTATCCCCTTAAAACTGATAAATAAATTAAAGGAAAAGGTAAATTTACTGCCTAAAAGACTTGATTAGCTTGTTAATCAATTTTATAAAACAATATTTACACATACATTTATTGCGCGTATATGTGTGTTATAAGTTTATCGAAAAGATAACGTAACATAAATTTTTTCTACATTACGTTTGCTGTGTTACATTAGTATTCTAGGGTTAATACAAGTAACTTTTACTGACTGACGAATTGCTAAATACAAGTTTGTGTACAAAAATATGCAAAACCAACAATCACAAAGTCAAAGGCATGACATATAATTCTCTTTTCGCAAGCAATTTCATCATTTTGAAGTCTGATTTCAACTAAGGCTGCATGTTTGCTGGGATATGCATAAAAATCAATTGTGTTCGTGAGAATAGAGTATTAAAATCTTGCCAAACAAGGAATTATCACTATCGTTTATGATAACATATCGGCCAAATTATATCAATTTGTTAAAGCACATGTGTGTACTGTGTATGTTTGTACGAATATGTACACAATTGTAAGTACCATTATGGGGCATACATACATATTTCATTTTGACAATATATATGGAAAATTAGTATTGCTAGAGCTTCAGTTGTAAACGATATATCGGTAATATCGGTTGTATTTAAAATTTAATAACATTTTTTACTAATATCGAAAATAAAATGCAATAGAATATTTTATTTAAAAGGTGAAGAAATAAATTTTGCAATGAGTGTTGTTAATGGGAATCAAAAGGACGACATGTCCTATTATAAGAGCAATATTACATTAGATGAAAGTCCAGATCAATATAAATATGGTTCTTCAGTGTAAGTTCGTAATAAAAAATACAGTGAATTTCATTATAAAATTGCCTGACAATATAAATAAATTAATCGTTATTTATAAGAAAAAATATTCTAAAGCGGATTTGTGGTAGTGTAAAAATTTAAAATTTTGTGAAATTGTTGATCCCTAGAAAAATATTATAAGAATAAGAAATAATTTTCTTTGTGAGTTTACAAAATTTCTTATCAATATATGTATCGAGTGTCGTTAATACGTATTGATAAAAATTAAAAATATTTTCATTCAAATAAATACTTTGCAATCAATTAACCAGATAATATTTGCATGACCAATGAGTCGACGAATGTGGAGACAGCGAGAAACTTTTAATGGTGTTTACAGTTACACATTCAAAAGAATCAGTTCATCCCATGGTGAAAGAAATAAAAAAACAATAAAATAAAAATACATATGTAACTATTTACCTTGTGTAAAGAAGATAAAGCATATAAAAAATATAATCAAATCATATGCAAAGCATTTACAAATTCTTTATTTAACTAGCTAATAATAAAAGGAGTTCTAGAATTTATAACTGCTTCGTCATCGTTCAAACATCGTTTTCCGAACATTCTTTCACACAAGTATCTTCGTCATCAAATGTTATTTCCGATAGATAAAATATATACGACTATTGAAAAAGTGCACTCAAAATGGATATTCCGCTAGAGTTCTCAGTTTTATTTTTTGTCTTATTCCCAAAGATCTGCATACTTCCCATCTATAGAAGGGGTTCCACTTTAAAGTTCCAAAAACAATATAAATAAAAAGATTTAACTATAAATTTTGGAATTTATTTTTTTTATAAAAACTATTGTAGAGAGTAAACATTTCCTTTTGTTTTTCACCGATTAAACGCATATAAATTCATGCTTTGCTTTGTTTTTCGAAATGTTTAATGTTTGTATGAAGAACAAATATTATTGCAATAAGAAAAAATTGTTTCTCTTCTCATGTTTTGCCACTGTGCTCTCACTCAGCACTGCCTCCTCATTCCCATAATTCCAGTACAATCCCCATAATGTTGGCTTTATTTAGAGAAACAATTGAACCTTTAGAGAAACAATTGGACCTTTATTTATATATTTTTATATCCTCCAAAAAAGAATTGGAGGGGATATTCACTTTGTCATTCCGTTTGTAACGCAGCGAAATATTCATCTGAGACCCCATAAAGTATATATATTCTTGATCAGTGACGAAATCTAAGACGATCTCAGCACGTCCGTCCGTCCAAACGAAAAGAGCCAAACTCTTGAAATTTGGTACAAATATACCTTGTAGGATAGCACAGGTCATGTTCATAAATGGGCTGAATCGGGCCAGAGGGGAAAAAGTTCCCTAAGAACTAAACTTAAACTGCATATTAATTTAATTTCCCAACTTTAGACCACTAAATAAAGCCAATAAAAAGACTAGCTGGTGGAGTCGAAAGAAAAATAAAGATGATATTTCCGAAAATAGTGACGAAAATGAAGGTGATAAGCCAAAAGATGATGATATTCAGCCGGTCGGTTTCTTTGAAATGTTTAAATATACCACAACGACAAATAAAATGATGTATTTTGTGGGTGTATTGGCATCAATTGCAACGGGTTTAACAACGCCGGCCAACAGTTTAATTTTTGGTATTCTGGCCAATGTAAGTCTATCTATTCGATTAACATTATTAATTAATTACCTCTTAACTAAACTTTTATCTAGCTAAGGCCTTGTTTTTGAGATATGAATTACAATAGTTTAATGTGGATTTCTTATTTCATTAAATGCCAACATTTTAAGCAAAAGTAAACTGTTCATCCATTTCTATTTATGTATACAAACTTGGTAATGGTGGCACAAATCTGTTTTCAGATCTCAAAAATCTAAAGCTAAATTAGTATTTTCTTAAGGTTCAATTAGTCCCGTCATATCCATAACGCCATAACTATAACTGATAATGCAGTTCAAACTTAATATATGGCTAACACTGTATTTGATTATACTTCACATATCCAATACCACAATACAGTGTTACCCATAAATTAGGTTTGAACTGCATTATCAATTATGGTTATGGCGTTATGGATACGTACGTCCAATTTAAGCTTTAACCTTAAAACTCATGCAATCATGTATTAACATTAATTTAAAATATTTCAGAACATGATTGCGTTTGGTGAATACTTGGCTGGATATACTAGAGCCAGTGAATCTAATCAGTTGCTGGAAGCTGTTGAGACGTTCGCTTTTCAAAACACCATGATTGGTGTAGTCATGCTGGCATGCAGTTATATTTCAATAACTCTTTTTAACTATGCTGCTCATGCGCAGATATTGCGGATTCGTGGTAAATTTTTTAGATCAGTTCTGCATCAAGATATGGCTTGGTATGACTTTAATCAAAGCGGAGAAGTGGCTAGTCGTATGAATGAGTAAGTGGCACTTTTCGAACTAGTACATCAAACACTAAACGTATGCTTTTCACTATATAGAGACTTGTCGAAAATGGAGGATGGTTTGGCGGAAAAGGTAGTCATGTTCATCCATTATATGGTGGCTTTTTTGGGTTCTATTATATTGGCATTTTATAAAGGTTGGCAGTTGGCCTTGGTTTGTTTGAGCAGTTTGCCAGTAACTTTCATAGCCATGGGTTTGGTGGCTGTGGCTACTTCAAAATTAGCAAAACAAGAACTTAATGTTTATGCGGCGGCGGGAACAATTGCTGAAGAGGCTTTGAGCGGCATACGTACCGTCAAAGCTTTCGAAGGCGAATACAAAGAGGGTTCCGCATACAAGTCACAAATTGTTAATGCCCGTAAATTGAATATAAAGCGCAACTTGTTCGCAGGCATGGGTTTCGGTCTATTGTGGTTCTTTATTTATGCTTCCTACGCTTTGGCCTTTTGGTACGGTGTGGGCTTGGTTTTAAAGAATTACGCTGGTATTTCGGGCTATTCAAATTATGATCCTGGCACTATGATCACTGTTAGTATATATATAAAATATTTTTATTTTACCTATTTCTATTATATGTAACTGTCTGTCTGTCTGTCTTCAAGGTATTCTTTTCGGTAATGATGGGCTCTATGAATATTGGCATGGCCTCTCCGTATATTGAAGCTTTTGGCATTGCCAAAGGTGCCTGCGCTAAGGTGTTCAAACTAATCGACCAGATTCCTACTATAAATCCCATTGAGCCAAAGGGTGTGGATTTGAATCAACCCTTAACGCACATCGAATTCCGTGACATTGATTTTTACTATCCCACTCGCAAGAAAGTAAAAATTCTGGATAAGTTTAATTTGCAAATTCAGCGTGGGCAAACTGTTGCTTTAGTCGGTTCATCGGGCTGCGGCAAATCCACATGTATTCAATTGATTCAACGGTTCTATGATCCCGAAGGCGGTAAGGTGCTATTCAACAACCGCGACTTGAAAGATATCAACATTAATTGGCTGAGAGAACGTATCGGGGTAGTGGGACAGGAGCCCGTATTATTTGGGACCACAATTTACGAAAACATACGTTATGGTCGGGAGGACGCTACAAAGGAACAAATCGAAACTGCTGCAAAAGCTGCTAACGCCATGATATTTATTAACAAGCTTCCTCAAGGTTTCTATACTTTAGTGGGGGAACGAGGTGCCCAATTGTCCGGTGGCCAAAAGCAACGTATTGCTATAGCAAGAGCTTTGGTAAGGAATCCCGAAATATTACTCTTGGATGAGGCCACTTCGGCATTGGATACGGCCAGTGAAGCCAAAGTTCAGGCTGCCTTAGAAAAGGCTTCCGAGGGCAGAACTACAATTATTGTAGCTCATCGCCTATCGACTATACGCCGTGCCGATCGTATCGTTGTCATTAACAAAGGCAATGTGGTAGAAAGCGGTACTCACAAAGATCTGATGGCTCTGAAGCAGCACTACTATAACCTAGTGATGACACAATTAGGCGAAGATGCAAACACCACAACTCCTGGCACTAATCACAAAGAATTTTTCGCAAATGTCCAGGATGAGGATGAAGAACAAATCAAAATCACACACACTGAAGAAGTCGTGAAGGGAGCTGAAGAAAAGAGTGCATTCTCAGTTATCAACATTTTAAAGATGAATCGCCAGGAATGGCCCCAAATTTTATGTGGCTGTACATCATCGATTATAATGGGTGCTGCTATGCCATTGTTTGCCGTGCTTTTCGGATCTATATTGCAAATTCTGGCTGTCAGAAATAATCCACAGTATGTCAGAGAAAATACAAACACTTTTAGTTTGTATTTCCTTATTTGCGGCATTGTAGTTGGTATCGCAACATTCCTTCAAGTAAGTTTTAGATTTTGTAGTTGGGGCAGCGTAGCTGAACAGATTTTCTTGAACCAAAAAAAAAAAAAATAAAGTATTTAGAATCTTTGATGTCGCGCTGCACTTAACAATCTGCTTTAAAATAATTATTTTTAAAAGTAAAACATGTTGCACGGTTATTGCAGATTTATACTTTTGGTATTGCCGGTGAAAGATTGACAGAACGTCTGCGAGGCTTGATGTTTGATGCCATGTTGAGAATGGAAATTGCCTGGTTTGATGATCGAGCCAATGGTACTGGTTCTCTGTGTGCTCGCTTGTCTGGTGATGCGTCCGCTGTTCAGGGTGTAAGTAATTTTGAATTATCACTCTGTTGTCGAATGAATTCAATTTCAATAATTTTGTTGTTAGGCAACCGGTCAACGTATCGGTACAATTGTTCAATCACTGGCTACATTATTTTTGGGAGTGGGACTTTCCATGTACTATGAATGGAGTTTAGGACTTTTGGCTTTAGCCTTTACGCCATTTATTTTGATTGCCACCTTTTTGCAGCGCAAAGTAATGGCTGAGGAAAATATGGGTACCGCCAAAACTATGGAAACATGTACCAAAGTAATATTGATACTCTGTTAAGCAAATTTTCCAAATAATGAAATGTGTGATATCATTTTAAATATGTTTAGCTCGCCGTTGAGGTTGTTTCAAATATTCGTACTGTGGCATCATTGGGCCGTGAGGAAATGTTCCACAAACAGTACATGGAAATGTTGTACCCAGCTGTTGCCGTAAGTGCATACATAGAGAAATAGATGTAAAATCCAAAAGGTTGCAATTGTCAAAAAATTCAAAATTGATTTTTTAATTGGTTGTGTTGTTACTAATTTCCGTCACAATCAGTCCGAAAGTATATTTTGAATATATTGCCAGTTACGGCCTTTTGGAGTTCAAGTAACGATATACACCTATATGCATATCGTTCAATTTATATTTATGTCTTACAGAAAGCCAAACGCAATACACATTATAGAGGATTCGTTTACGGTTTGGCGCGTTCCCTGATGTTTTTTGCATACGCCGCATGCATGTACTACGGCGGTTGGTGTGTGGTCAATAAGGGCATGGAGTTTGGTAATGTGTTTAAGGTTTCACAGGCTCTTATTATGGGTACGGCTTCGATTGCTAGTGCTTTAGCTTTTGCTCCCAATTTCCAAAAGGGTATTACAGCAGCCGAGGGCATTGTCAAGTTGATTACGCGTGAACCTAAAATTGTCGATCGTCCAGGTGTATCTAAAGTTCCTTGGCAATCCGAGGGTAATGTCAGCTTCAATGCCGTTCGTTTTTCGTATCCAACACGTCAAGAAATTACTGTGCTAAAGAGCCTTAGCTTAGCTGTTAGCAAAGGACAAAAAATAGCCCTTGTGGGACCGTCGGGATGTGGTAAATCCACCTGCATTCAATTATTGCAACGATTTTACGATGTAGATGATGGATCTGTGACCATCGATACATTGGATATACGATCTTTATCAATTGCTAACTTGCGTCGACAGTTGGGTATTGTTTCACAAGAACCCATACTCTTTGACAGAACTATTCGTGAAAATATAGCTTATGGTGATAATTCTCGTATAGTTTCGGAACAAGAGATTATGGATGCGGCTAAGAAGGCCAATATACACAACTTTGTGTCCTCTTTGCCTTTGGTATATGTGGCTTGGAATGTTTAAAAAAACTAAACAGTTTTAATTTCTATTATTTCTTCTTATAGGGTTATGAAACGCGGATGGGTGAGAAAGGAGCACAACTATCGGGTGGTCAAAAGCAACGAATTGCTATAGCACGTGCTTTAATTAGAAATCCAAAGATTCTGTTACTCGATGAAGCTACTTCGGCCCTTGATGCTGAAAGTGAGAAAGTTGTACAAGATGCCCTTGAAGTGGCCAGTGAGGGTCGTACAAGTATAAGTATTGCACATCGTTTATCTACAATTATAGACTGTGATATAATTTTTGTCTTTGACGATGGCAAAGTTTGTGAACATGGCACTCATAAAGAATTACTTGCAATACGAGGTCTTTATTATACTCTTTATAAACTTCAAACAGGTGCTATCTAATAACAAATATTAATTTATACATACAGACATAAATACGTACTTACATATGCATTACACCATATTAGTAAATGTTAGAATGTGGAAAATTATGTAATCGTCGGAAGCTATTGTTCGATTGCATATACTATATAATATAAAACAAGAACAAACTATTAAATTTGTTTTTGCTTTATATGTTATTTGTGTGATCGAACGATAACTTGCGACATCGGTGAGCAGGCAGTACGTTTAAAAAGGCATTCATTCCGATTTTTACTACATATTATAGTTTTATAAGAGTTTCATAAATTACAAGTAAATAATAATAAATTGTGGGAAGTGACGACAGTACAAGTTAATACAATATATAAATATGTATGTATGTATGTATGTATGTATGTATGTATGTATATTTCCTCCAGATCATATTAGACTACGTAGTCCATCGTAGTTTGTACGATATAGTTTAGTCATGAACCATGTCATGACGAATCTTTTAATTTTAATATACAGTGTTGCCAAGAACTATATGATCTATGTGTTGGTACCCCTGATGGTGTACATAGTTAATTTAAATGTTAAAAGTGAAATGACTTTTGTGCAGATTGTGTCTAAAATTTAATAAAATGAAAATTGTTAGGTAAATATATAAATTTATTCATGCGAAATTTCGCAAGAAGTACCTCGTGAAGTCGCTTTGGCACTACTCCAGTATGTATAATAAAAATACGGGTTATGGTTTGGACCACCCGCCATTTTTATTTATATGTATTTATATTAGCTTTAGAGTGCTCCTACTCTTCTGTAAACTACTCTTTACATGCATGAATAGTCTCGTTATCTGCAAGATTGTACATGCATAAATACCTATTACACTGATGTATTCATCAGAGAACTGCATTGGGTGATTGCAGAAACATTCACACATAAGCAGCGCCCGTAAAATACATTTTTCCATCCATGCAATCAAAAATGCTGACCCACGCATATTCCCTGTTGATTTTAAATCGTTCAAGAAATGACCAACCTGTTGGTTCTATGATTTTACTAATCAGTAAGCTTCTTTGGCGAAGTGCATACATACATACAAATAAACAAACACTTGATGTGTAAATGTAAATAACTTAAAACTTTAGTATGTATTTTAGTAGAATTAATTAGTAAATAAGTAGATAATGTTATTACCAAAATAATGATAATTTTTTCTTAATATCACGACAAGTGTAACTTTTTATGATATGTATAGTATAAGTTTTCGTTCATTTTATGACATTTTTTTATCAT
Source organism: Linnaemya tessellans (assembly GCA_951800035.1). Lineage (NCBI taxonomy): Eukaryota > Metazoa > Arthropoda > Insecta > Diptera > Tachinidae > Linnaemya > Linnaemya tessellans. The sequence continues at coordinate 116,039,347 of OX637534.1, read as the reverse complement.
ACTTTTATTGTTGATTGTATTTTATAAAAATATGATTATCATTTATGCCAAATTAGTTATAAATTAATAAAAAATAACAAACAAGTGCATACATGCATATGAATATGTACTTTGCTTCAACAATTCCCATTATTACATTTATAAATATCGGACTTGGGTAATTAATCTCAGTTACAATCGTAACTGGGTAATCGGTTATTATATATTACGTGTAATGAAAATTAAGGTTTTTTGAAATATTTAATATTGTAAATATTTCAATTACAAATTATAACTCTTACTGTAATCGGTTCTTGGCAATTACATTTAATTGGAATTAAGTAAGGAGTGATTACTTTTAGCGATATTTTAAGAATTCCATAAAATTTTCTGAAAAACTGAATTTTTTAAACAAACTTATTTTTATTAAATTCAATTAAAATCGATAGGCAAATTGTTCGAAATTTTTGTTTTAAATTCAGAAAGACATGATATATATTCCAAGGCACAAAGGAAAGTTAACATCAGTTTTTAGTTATTCAACTTACACAGCAGAGCACAACAACTGTTTTCGAAAGCCGCAACGCTTTCATCATCAGTACTCATGTGTATTGTGTTTGTCACCACTTATTACGTGGCTCAGTTGTATATAATAACAGTTCTTATTTATAAAAATTTTATTAGGAAATTGCATGCGAGAACTGTATCAACCTGATGGTAACACATATTTGTTTTATTTTTAAATTTTAATAGGTACATTAAAAATTATACACATACTAGGCCCAAATGTTCACTTTTGATATTCGCAAACACGAATATCTGAAATTTAAAGATTTTTTCTTAACCGTGTTGGCGTACATTATTACTGATAACATTTCAAATAGACCTAAACTTCAATTCGCACGAAAATAGTTTTGAACTGAAGCTATTCCATTACATTTGCATAATCCCAAATAAAATGGTAATTGGATTGGAGCCGTAAACAGTACCAAATTTAACGTTAGATAACTAAAACCTTCAACAGGTTGAAAATTATTACACATTGATTTTGGAACTAAACATAACAATGGTGCACGTATTTTCAAATTTACTCGCCTTGTAAACGATACGAAAAAATCAGTAAAATATATAAGGAAAAAACAACATTTATACTTCGTATTTAGAATTTTTGTATTTTTTTATTGATTTAATTAAAAAGCACTTTACATGTATTTTTCTTTAATTCAGTAATGAGTTAAATCCCCCTGAAATTAAAAATAAATTCTAAATGAAAGTTTATTAAGTTATTAATTTCTTTCGCTTAATTATATGACTAAAGTTTATTATCAAACATGACAGACTATTTATTTTAAGCCGTTAACTCTGCATTTCATCGCTAAAAAATAAGAATCTCTGACAAAAATTATGGATAATAATAAATTTTGTCAAGTTTTTTAAAAATTTTCTGTTTATTAATTTATTATACAATAGAAGGACTTAACGTAATACGTTCTCTGCTAATAATAAACACTAGAAACTAAGAAAACATCTATTAAGAATTTTATTACGTTTACAACGTATTACGCCTTCTTAAATGGTCTATAGGTCCTGGCTGCCAGAAAAATTGGGAACCAAAATTAAGGTAGTATAATAAACAATAAAAACCTTATACTACCAACCAGAGGATGATGAATGAATAGACATACATTCAATTTAAATATGAGAACATACTTCCAAGTCCTAGAGTAGTGAAAAATAACTTAAAACGAAAAAGAATTATACAACTATATATATAAAATTATTCATTAATATTAATTAAGAAAGAACGCTTGAATCCGTTTAATTCTTTTCCTCTTTCTCTTTTTTATCTTCGGGACTTTGTTCGGAACTACTGCCACCTTGCTGACCTTCGCGTTCGGAAGCCATCTGTAATAATTAGTATGTAAATTTTCAGTCAACGCTTTTTATTTTATTTATTTTTTTTTTTACCTTCTTGTAAGCCATTTCGAAAAGCTTCAACGATGATTGTTGCAATGTACTTGTTGCCTTGCGAACCTCTTCTGGATCAGCGGTGTCTTTGTTCGCCAACATAGTGCGCAATTCAGCAATCTCTTTCTTTAATTTTTCACACTCTTCAGCAGGCAGCTGAGCTTTGAATTCCTCCATTTTGGTTTCGGTATCGTGAACAATGCTTTCACCTTGGTTGACCAATTCTACAAGTTCGCGTTTCTTCTTATCGGCAGCAGCATATTCCTCTGCTCTCTTGACCATGTTTTCGATTTCGTCTTTGCTGAGACCACCACTAGATTGGATAACAATTTGTTGTTCTTTGCCGGTGCCTTTGTCCTTGGCAGACACATGAACAATACCGTTGGCATCAATATCGAAAACAACCTCGATTTGTGGAACACCACGAGGTGCTGGGGGAATGCCAACTAAAGTAAAGGAGCCCAACATTTTGTTGTCAGCAGCCATTTCACGTTCGCCCTGATGCACTTTGATTTCTACTTGAGTTTGGCCGTCAGCAGCGGTGGAGAATACTTGAGATTTTTTTGTGGGAATAGTTGTGTTACGAGTAATAAGACGGGTGAAGACACCACCTAATGTTTCAATACCCAAAGACAAAGGAGTGACATCCAAAAGTAAAACATCTGTGACATCACCAGCCAAGACACCACCTTGAACAGCTGCACCAACAGCTACGGCTTCATCGGGATTCACTGAGCGGGAAGGTTGACGTCCGAACAATTCTTGGACAGTAGCTTGTACTTTTGGCATACGAGTCATACCACCAACCAATAAGACTTCGCCTATATCTGATTTGCTAACCTCAGCGTCGGATAAAGCTTTTTGACATGGTGCAATAGTGCGCTTAATAAGCTCAGCAACCAAACTTTCCAATTTAGAGCGTGTCATTTTTAAATTCATGTGTTGGGGGCCAGCTGAGTCCATAGTCAGATAAGGCAAATTTATGTCTGTTTGTTGCGAAGAGGACAGTTCGCATTTTGCTTTCTCAGCAGCTTCTTTAAGACGTTGCATAGCAATGGAGTCCTTTGTGATATCAATTCCGCTGGATTTTTTGAACTCAGAAACCAAGTAATTTACAATGTGATTGTCGAAATCTTCTCCGCCCAACATGGTGTCACCGTTAGTCGATTTAACTTCGAATACACCTTTTTGGATTTCTAAAATAGAAATATCGAAGGTGCCACCACCCAAATCGTATACCGCAATGCTAAATACCAAATAAGGAATAGGTTTAAGGTTTATTCATCGCGCAAAAGCCCTTTTTAAGAACTTACATTTTATCGTCGGTTTTGTCCATGCCATAAGCTAAAGCGGCAGCTGTGGGCTCGTTAATTACACGCAATACATTAAGTCCTGCAATTTGACCGGCATCCTTGGTAGCTTGACGTTGAGAGTCATTAAAGTAGGCGGGAACAGTAACAACAGCATTCTTGACGGGAGTATTCAAATAGGCTTCAGCTGTTTCCTTCATTTTCGTCAAAATGAAAGCACCAATTTGTGAGGGGGAGTACACTTTTCCTTCAGTCGATGAAACCCATGCATCACCATTGGAGGCTTTTACAACTTTATAGGACAAATTCTTCATATCCTTTTTGATTTCGGGATCATCAAAACGGCGACCAATCAAACGTTTTGTGGCATAGAAAGTGTTAGCGGCGTTTGTAACAGCTTGTCGTTTAGCGGGCATGCCAACCAGCCGTTCACCGTCCTTTGTAAAAGCAACGTGGGACGGAGTTGTACGTGCTCCTTCTGCATTCTCAATAACTTTAGCCTGCTTACCTTCCATCACGGCTACGCAAGAGTTTGTGGTACCCAAATCTATACCGATCACGGCACCTTTAACTTCGCCGGATCTGGAGAACAGTAATATTTAGCACGTATTGATTGAAAATATATACATAATTTCCAATGAACTTGTTTTCTTTTGTTAGTTATGAAATTTTGATGAGAATGGAATCATTTACTAAAGCGTGCGTTCACACCAAAGGAAGTTTCAATTCTGTTATATTTGTATGTATGCGATTGAAAATTTCCATTACACAGTACGTAATTAATGCAACACTAAAACTCTAATTATATAAATCACGTCGTGTGTTTGTATATAGAGAAGAAAAACAAATTTTTAAAACATTTACTTGCCGAACAAGGGCATAGACATTTTGTGATTTATATGCTGTTCAAAATGTTCCAACCTTGTAAGTAAAACTTTCATAAATATTTCTCTGTTCTAAATATTAGAACAAATATTCGAAAATGCAGTTTGCGGTTTATAGATCTCTTGAAATTTGCATGTACAGATTTCCGAAAATGCAGTTTTGTTTATAGACCTCTTAAAATTTGAATGTACTTACAAATGATGATTCTACCGGTATAATTTGAAAGCTTTTGTATATTGCTTCTTTCATCCGCTCCATTTCATATATTTTATAAATTTATATCATAGAACATACTTTTCATAAATAAATAAATATATACATATGTACATATATTTTTTTCTATTCTTAGTTCTTTGAGTCCAATAGTTTTTAGATACTTTCGGTAAGTAATATAGTTTATCCAAGCAAAAGTTATAGTTTGGAAGTGTTGAAGCTTTATGCTAACAGCAATTGCTTTATAGCAAAATGTACCTAAATTCCCACATACATATTCCATTTTTTACATTCTTATCATAATTCATCATTTTGCAATATACATATGTGTGCACACATACAAAATTGTTTGTCAAATAATTTTTAAACAACCTATAACTAACACACTTGTAAAGTAATACATTCGTATTGTCCAATATAATACTCTTATTGCAAGCAACTGCATAAATGAGTATATGTACACATATCTATAAGTACATCCTTACCTACGTTTGAAAATAGATATAATAAATTGCATTGATAAAATGTCTATATTTATGTATAATAGACTTCCATGTTTTTTATCAGAAGGAAAAATCTACTTAATGAAGTTTACAATGACGTAACGGTCGATACAATGAGGAAAACACATGACGTCCCCGGCCGGTTAACATGCATGAGAACACAATTATATAATGAGGCAAAGATTAATTATGGATTCTGTCTGAACAGATTTTGAAATATGTAATGTAAAATTGGATGCATGCAATAGATTTTAAGTCAAAGGGAAAATTAATAAGCTTTTAATCTGACTTACTTATGACGCAATTGAGAGACAAGTCCATTGCCCAACACAGGTGAGTGCTGAAAAAATATATTTTTAAGTAAAAACATTTCACTATTTTGCAAAACTCAGGTCTTATATAAAAACCTTAGAAGCTTGAAGAGTCGCATTATTGCTTGGCACTTACATTGTCGAATATACTAGAATATTTTCCGGTTATCGAGTTTCCTTGACGCTGGCCGACCAAACGTGGTAAAAACTTAGTAACTCGTAACATTTTTTTATATTTTAATTAATTTGCACAGAAATTTTCAATTAATGTCTTAAAATTTATAGTTTTTCGATTGGAATTTCTTTTTCTCGAATTTCACAAATGGCGTGCACGTTTTTCAAGAAGGAATGAGTGTGATAGACACCGAGTTGCTGATAAAAACGTCAACTGAAAAATTTTATAACAGCGTAGTTCATGTATAATAAATGTACTAAAAATCAATGTTGCATTCATCTTCTATTTTAGCAGCTTTGAGTATAGGAATAGCTGCTACCGAATGATATAACGAATATATTGTTAGAGCAACAGTAGCAAGCAAGTGTAGCCATCAAAATGCGGAAGCTTGACTTAATACATATAAAAACATATATAATACTATTTGATTATAAATATGAATATGTGAATTTCTTGTAACCGTTTTCCCCGACTATATAACATAACGAAGGCCTATGATATAAATCACTTATTTCATAATAACTTTAAAATCTGGCATCTCTTTAGGATTTGAGGTTATTCAACAAAATAGAGTAAAAAGTATTTTTATTTTATTGATGCAAAATTCAAAATTTTGTGATAAAAACAGGTGCTATCTAGGTATTTCCTTAACCGAATATAAAACTGTTACAAACGCTGTGTAGAGATGACGGAAGAAGTTGGTTCCGACAATGAGCTAGAAGAAAACTACTACACTTTTCTCAACTTACCAAAAGATGCAAGTATATTTGTTGTTGTTAATTTCGACAGAAATTTTAGTGTTTTCATCATCACGATGAATAAATATATTTATTTACTGAATTTAGGCTAGTCCGGAGCAGATAAACTCTAGCTATCGAAAGCTTAGCCGCATTTATCATCCGGACAAACATACGGAACCGGAGAAAAAGCAGAAAGCTGAATTGATGTTCAATCGTACCAAGAAAGCATATGAAGTCCTGTCGGATCCTCATAAACGAGCTATTTATGATTCCGTTGGCGAAAAAGGCTTGCGTACCGATGGGTGGGAGTTAGTGCATCGCACTAAAACTCCGGCAGAAATAAGAGAGGAGTATGAAAGACTCGCACAGTTAGCGGAAGAACGAAAACTTTTGCAAAATACTAATCCTAGAGGAAATATTACTATTAATGTGAATGCTACTGAAATATTTTCTCCATATGATGAATCTGAAATGCCGCGAATTGAAGTTTCCTCAATGAGCATTTCACAATCCATTGAAGCGCCGTTAACGAGACGAGATACCATGACTTTAAGTGGAAACTTGATGTCTTCAAACGGGAATGGATCAGGTGGATTTGTGGTTTGCGGTAGGCGTCTTCTAAACAAGGGCTGGTTGCAGTTAGATGCCGGCGCAGGAAACGGATTTCTAATGGCAGTTAAGGGCGGAAGGACTTTAAACTCAACTTTGACAGTTAATGCTGGGGCTCAAATGAACTTTCGAGAAAACGGGGTCATACCGGGACTCTTCTCTACTTTAGCTATACAACTCGATAAACATACCATGGGTTCACTGACATTTAATGCAGGTCCGCAATCTAGTATGACAACTCAAATAGATCGGACAAATGAACGTTATTCTTGGTCATCATCTTTTGTTATTGGAACTCCGCATATATATTACAACATAGCGTATACACACAAGATGATTGAAAACGAAATGAAATTAAAAGTAGCTGCTAAAATCGGTACCTTTGGGTTTTTGGCCGAATATGGTGCTGAGAAGAAGGTATCTAAATATAGTTCCGTTTATGCTTCCGTATCTCTAGGGGTGCCTACAGGAGTTATCTTGAAGTTCAAGTAAGATATCTTTTAAATTTTTTATATCTTTGGCATTTGTAGTAAGGAAAATATTTCCCATATTTAGAGTTACACGCTCTCAACAAACGTATGTATTCCCTATACATCTAAGTGAGGAAATTGTGCCTGCAGCTGTGTTTTACGCAACAGTCACGCCTGTTATAGTTTGGTTTTTTGTAAAAAAGTCGATAATTGAACCAATGCAGGCGGAACGGAAAAATATAGAAATTGAAAAAACGAAACGTAACAATGAACAACGTATGAGCATGAGACGCCAAGAAGCTAGTGCTGCAGTAGAGTTAATGCAACACACGTATCAGCGTATAGTAGAAGAGGAAAACGAACGTAATGGTTTAATAATAAGGAAAGCAGTCTATGGACAACTGGAAGAAAATGGAACTGAGTTCGTCCCCACTGCTTCCATAGATGTCACAATACCAGTACAATGTTTGGTAAAAGATGGTATTTTAATATTATACAATACATCTAAGGTTAGTAGAAACTCACAAGTTCATATGTTTATACATATATATAGTATAAGAACATTTTTATGAAAAAACTTTTTTTAATTTAGAGCGATTTACCCGGCTTTTACGATCCATGCATTGGTGAATCCAAGATTTTACGGTTGGAATACACGCACAACAATATTAGTAATTCATTGATTATCAACGACTTAGAAGCTGTTCGACTGCCACGATAACTATATGTTATGTAAATGTTAGTGTTTTTATTTATTAATTCTTTTAAAATCTATTTTGCTTAAAATATTAGAACCAAAAATCATGAACTTTAGCAAATGTTTTTGTAATTTCATTAGTTAATATCCAAGGACGCCGGCTTAAAATGTCTGACAATTAAATACTTTAAAAGTATGTAAATAAAGACGGTAATATTAAATTTTAATAAAATAGCTATTTGCAAATAAATTAAAATAAAAAATAAATAAATGATGGTACAAGAGCCAAATATTAATGTATAATAAAGTAATACTATAAAAGAGTATGTTGTTCTCCATTGTATGCAAGTTATTGCTTATATAGTAGTATATATACATATATAGAAAGGGGCTATAATTCAATTCCACTGTTTCTTATGAAAATACCCATAGTTATTCAATTTAACGATACATGATGTAAACTACAAACCAAAAAGTAACAGTCTGGCTAACCTCTTGTTTACACTTGAACAGCTGATTATAATTGCCTGGAAATGTCATGTCCGTAATAATGATTTTGTATTGATTTACACAATAGATGAAAAAAGACGAAAATAATTAGGTTGCTTGAAATAATATAAAATCTAATGCCTAAATGGGTTCTCTTCGATGTGGACTCCCAGCCATAGCACCTTCGCAACAAATCTAACCTAAAGTCCTTTAACTATTTAATTTAGTTAGTGGTGGTTAGGCGGTGACATTGGAGAATGACGAGTAAAGTATATGTCGCATTACGCTATTTGTTTTGTGGTGTTTGCATGCTGTTGGCTCTTAATTTGTTAATTGACTATTTTGCTGATAAATCTGCCATTTCATCATCATTTAGTAGATTGGGGTAAGAAAATGTAATCAAGAAATGCAAATAAATTAAAATATATACTTTTTCATAAAGGTTACGCAAAACGTACAAATACAATGGAACCATACTAAGCCAAACAGCAAATAATAAAACCAACAATTCCTTGTCATCTATAATAGGAGCAACTTCTGCAGCTTATGAAAATAATGTTTCATTTCTTAACTTCAATGCTTCCAGCAACAACAACAGCAATAACATTAGTAATAGCATAAGCAAAGAACTGCAAAATGCAACGGCTTTATCATTTTGTCATGATCCTGTAATTGAAAGAAGTAAGCAACTAATAATTTTGATATGCTTAAAAGAAATATTTTCCACATGTTTCATTGAATGTAGGCAGTCCATTTGTACCTAATATTACCTTAGAATCTCTCGATGTTGTTGACGCTCAATTGGGTCCACTACTGGAATCCGGCGGTGCTTTTAAACCAAAAGACTGTATAGCCCGGCATCATGTTGCTATTGTGGTGCCTTTCCGCGACCGATACGCACATCTTTCTATCTTCCTGCGAAATATACATCCATTTCTTATGCAACAACATATAGCCTACAGAATTTTTATTGTGGAACAAACGAATGGCAAACCTTTTAATAGAGCAGCTCTTATGAACATTGGGTTTTTAGAAGCCATGAAACTCTATAAATGGGACTGTTTTATATTCCATGATGTAGATCTATTACCGTTGGACAATCGGAATCTCTACAATTGTCCGCGTCAGCCGCGACACATGTCTGTTGCCATTGATAAATTTAATTATAAGTAATTACATGGATGTTAGTAGCTTAATGAATTTTCGTTAAACATTATTTCTTAAAGGTTGCCTTATCGAACAATATTTGGTGGCGTATCAGCTATGACCACGGAACACTTTTTAACTGTAAATGGATTTTCAAATTCATACTTCGGATGGGGTGGAGAAGATGATGACATGTCGAACAGGTAAGAATTTTAACATTTGGTAAAAATGTAGAAAATTTTAAAACTTTATTTTCGTGTTATTTTTATTTTTATCACACACATAATAAATTGCAAATATTTAGTCATTTTCATAATAATTCTGATTTGTTTTCTATATTCGATACTTTATCTTGAATAAATTTCGAATGTGTTACCGAAATTATGCCAATTTTTGCTGTGTAATTTTTACCCATATTTGATTTTGCAATCGATTATCACTTGGAATTATACTAAAAGGTTATTAAAAATTAGTATCTAGTAATATTATTATTATTTTATTAAATATTTTACGCCATATCGTAACGAAAACCTGCCAAATATTTAGTCTAATTATTTTATATTGCCAATAAGCGATTAACGTACAACATATTCCTTCTATTTATTTTTATTGCTAATTTTTACTGTCTGTTTTAGATTACGTAACGCAAATTTATTCATCGCACGCTATCCTATAAACATAGCGCGATATATGATGCTAAAACATCAAAAGGAAAAAGCCAATCCCAAACGTTACGAAAACTTGGTAAATGGTATCAATAAAATTGGTAATGATGGCTTAAATTCAATAAAGTATGATATTTATAGCTATAAATCGTATCCAACGTTCAGCTGGTATTATGCTGAATTAAAAGTATCCGAACATAAAAGTTAAACATACAACAACGACAAAAACAACAACAATTATGCGAGCCTCATGGAACATGTATGATATTTGAAATTGAAACTTTTCCATTACTAAATAATCCATGTACTTTATTTACCATAAAAAACATTGATACAAAAATTGCAATAAGTACAAAGAAATAATGAATAACATATTATTTCTTGTGGCGTCACTAGTAATAACATTCTATTTCCATATCGTTAAAAAAGAACAAACGCCATCTTCAACAAATTATATTTCTATAACTTAAAATAAGAATCTACAGTCTTCTCGTTTTACACAAACTCTAGCCAATTATATATTTTATTTTACTTTCGTAGATTTTTTAATAGAATTAAAAAATTAATAGTGATATAGTTATTAAATTGACGATGAGTAAAAAAAAGTAGCAGACCGTTTTAAGATTTAAATTAATATGTTATACATATTTCGAATATTAAAAATGGATACAATTAGCAAACCAGATTTATTAAAAAAGCTTCCAGTTTTGCATTCCACTAAATCTCTTGTTATTTATTTCATTTAAATAATTGACATTCTTCTGTTGATAATTTGTTTCAAATGATTTATTTTTTATTGTGGGCTGTAATACTTTTTTAAGAATAAAAAGAATTTTTGGAATCTATTTCATTATCATTTGATTCGCCAGCTACTATACGATCATTTAAGTCTACATTTGAAATATGTATATTCTATAGAATCTCTTAATTAGTTTATTTATATAAATCATGGAACAAATACATAATAGATTTGAAAATTTTATCTTTATACATTATAACTTTTTCGGACTATTTAAGAAAAGAAAAAAAATATTGTATTATATGTAAGAAAAATTTTATATACATGAAAACGAATTGCTTTAATCAAATATAAATACATAATTGGAATCTAAATAAATTGTTTGTGATACAATAATATTGTTAAAAAAAATCAATACATACATATAACTCATGATATAAAAAATTAGCATACAAATTATTTGTAAATTATAATAATTATCAAAGATATATTTAGAACCAATTGCATAAACTTAATGTAAATAAGAAACTTTATTCTTTTTTTCAAATAAAATTTTCAAACTAAGAAAATGTGTGTTTAAGGAAATTAGTAGACTCAAAAAATGAAACAATATTTTTATTTTTTCACATTGTTTTTATTTGCAATATATTCCACAATAATAAGAAACGAAGTGTTATACGTAGATATGTTGCTTTGATAAGATTTCTAGAACGCGTTAATTTGGCCGCCATGATCATGCGATCTGACGTCGTTAGGACTACGTCAAGACTGTGTTCCCTAACGTTGGATCGAAAACTCCCCCAAATTAATCGAGTACTGCACAACGTATATAAACGCAAGGTCCAAACATTTATATTAAAATAAAAGTTTCATCATAACCATAGCTTTATATGTATTTTATTTAATTTTACTTTTGAAACCGAAAATGAATACGTGACAACTTTTTTAATTTGCACTTTTTCTAATTTCTTAATAACTCCTAATGTTTCACAAAATAATAAAAACAAATTAACTATATTAGTTTGTTAGAAATGCCGAAAGCATTTAGTTTTATTATTATTCTTCATCTTTAATATAAACTGGTTACGTTTAATATTTACTTATTTTAATTCTTTTTTATAGAAATTCAAGTTTAATAATTTGATGGCTTAGAAATTCAACATAACAATGAAAGATTAAACTTATACTAAATATTCGATATATCAGTTTTAATTTCATTATTTTAAAACCTTGATATGTTTGTTAACATTATAATTAGTATTTATTTTTTTTTTGCTTCTTTTAAATATTTACTTATCTTGTTTTTAATCTTAATTCTTTCTCTAAATATTAGTTATTTTGACATTATGAGCAAATGAGTAAGACATTATATTAAAATGGAGCAATAGGTCAACATTTATGAAAAACAAATGTTAATTTATTAAAAACAAAAATAGCAGTATAACAATTATAATATACAGTGGCCGATTCATATATGCATAAATATCATATTATTCTTACATAATTGAACAGGGCATAGCACAACAAAGTGGCAAACACACGGGTACCATGGCACCACCTGTTTTGGTTTTACTCTTCGATTTATAACCAGATTCATATTCATACATTCCAGAACCTTTGGCCCAGCGTCCCTAGAATAAAATAAAAGCAGCGTATTTATACTGATGTACTAAATATTTCCTAATATAAGATCCAACTTACACCCCCTTGTGATCCAGCATGCATTTCTTCGCGTTTCGTCAACATCATTTCATGTCCAGGTGGATAATAAACGTCTCTTCCAGCTCTATTGACGGATGGCACAATCTGCTGTTGATTTGGTGAAGCCACAGCTGTTTCGATTTCACGTTTGCGTGGCGTATTCAGGTCTCTTCTATCCACAACATCCGACTGAAAAGGTAATTTCAAGGACATTTTTAACTATTTGATAAACATTTTTGTATCATAACATTAACTAGTGCAACAGAAAAGACGAAACTTGGCGTAACCATAAACATGGAAATGAAATGCATTTAGATTTTTGGTTGTGATGTTAACGTTATGGTGTTATGGATGTAGCAAGATTAATTGAACCTTAACCGCGTACCAAATTTCACCACCCACCCATAAATATGTACTAAAAATAAATATGTCAACACATCAAGTGTAATCTTTTCACTTTGTGAAGAGGTCTTAACTAGGGTTGTCATATATAATTTAAAGCGTTAAAAAATGGTATAGCTCGATCATTGAAAATATTTACTTATAAAGTCGAATTGTACATTTTGTATATAAAGTTAGATAGATCAACTTACATTGTTGAATGACTGCATAAGTTCTTCAACACGTTGAGGTGGATTTCCATTGCCAGGTGGAAATTCAACACCATCAACGGGGAATGGCGCTGGGGGCATTGAATGAGGTGATGATGTGCCATAATCGGGACCGCGACGATTCGTATTCGTATTTGTTGTAGACGAAGAATAATGATAAGTGATATTACCTGGAGGTGGATTACCATTTGGTGGATAACCAACCACGGGTCTAGTTGTTGTTGGCGTAGTTTTGGGACCTATTAAAGGTTCATGTGATGGACCGCCTGGTCCGCCATGTATAGTATTGACGGTATTTGTGGACTCTTTGTAAAAGTAACGATGAGTTGTGGGGCCACTAGGAGATGACGGCGAGTGAGGACTGTGTGGTCCGTTGGGGTATGCTGTGCTTTTTGGGCTTAAGTTTGGACTGTGTGGATAACCAGGACGCTCTGTGGTAGTAGTTGTTGTATTATTTATATTGTAAACAATTGTGTTGTCATTTGGTATGGGATTTCTCGGTTGCAAAGGTAACGTATTATTTCTCAGCGTATTTGATTCATAATGCTCGCGTACTTCGTATGATTGATTGTTGACAATCGGCTTTTCAATGCCTCTATTCAAAGTGGAATAACTTTCCGTATTGTAGACAACAGTTTGTGGTATGGCATGAACAGGATGTGGTTGTATTGCGTTGCTAGTTTCATTTGTTTGCACCGTATTGTAGACAATATTATTACGGTTCAAAGTGTTTGAGGTAGCTGGAGCAATTCCGCCATTTGCGGGTATTTCGTAAGTGTAGGTGCGTACAGTTGTAGTGACCTTTGTGCCGGGCACTGGTAGAATATCTTCATTTATGGTTATATTTTTAAAATCTTCTTGAATGTCAGCACTGGTGGCAGTTGTCGAACCTACAACTGGCACAAGTTCGGCGGTTTTATTCAATGAACGGTTACTTTCATAAATTTTGGTTTTCTTAGTTTCGTAAAACCCTCCAGCAGGTGAAAGATTTTCTATATTAAATATAAAAATATATGGGCAATTAATCATCCTTTATAAAAAAAATATAATTTGGAGAGCTGGAAAACAATTACTTGAGCCATACGATTTATCCAATGTTTGGTAGTCACTACGTACTAAAGAGCCATTTGATCTAATAGTACTGTAATCTGGCGATGGTAAAATTTCCACATCATCTAGACCTCCGCCATGTTTTGAAGTTTTAATGACTCGTGTTGTTTTGGTTACAGTACCACCTAAAGGATCTTCATTTGTAGATCGTTCGCTGAGTAATAAAAATATATAAATTGTCTAATGGAACAAATCTTTTGTAGTCAATTACATGATACTTACATAGTTCTATAATTTAAGGAGTGGTCTATGAAATAAAATATAAAAAAATTATATATAAAAAAAAATATATTTAGTTTATTAAATTTTACTTACCTCTATCTCTGGTAATTTCGCGTTCATTTTTTAAATCCTCTAATAAAGCATCTAATTGATCAATATTTTTATCGGACGGTTTATCACTGTAGGAATTGTTGTTAGTCCCCGAAGTTGAGTATTGATATGAAGCTTGTTTGTAGCCATAACCTTTGCTTTCCTGTAACATGTTAATGCAAAGTTTTTTTAGAAGCCCAAAATTTTATTTTTCAATACGGAAAATTTAAAAATTACCTTGTTGCCACTTCCCCATTTTGAGGGGGAGTCTCTTAAAGAAGAGGAATAATTTTCAGAACGGCTACTATACTGCATTATTTATTAAAAAAAAAAATGCTGGGTTCCTGCAAAACAATTAAAAAAAATATCATGAAGTTGTGCCTACAATTTTAATATTTCAATTGAGATGAAGTCACTTGATGTTGAACATCATGCTTGTTTCATGTAATTTCTGATGATTGTTTTTTAGTTTCCAAGGAATCCAGTTTTTTTCTTTTGTGAGTGAGCAAAAATAATAAATAAATAAAAAACCAATGCCAAAATTAGTCATTTGTATTTTGGAAAAAAAATTTTAAATACAATACGAATTAAAAAAATTGTTTTGAGACACATTTAACCTCCAAATTTTTTTTGCACTTGCTGATGTCAGAAATTTTCTACATTCACAAAAAACAGGAGAATCTGGCAAAGAAATTTTTCATAATCGGGGCATAAAATCTTCATATATACTAGTAATATGCATATTTTGTACTAGGTATTGTTTACATGATTTGGACACTAACCACCGTTCGTTTATATTTTTAAGTTAATTTGCTGGCATTGAAACTTTACTATGATCTTACTGAACATAATCCTCTGCAATGGTAGTTTGTGTTCCAAAACTGCAAGTGAAGTTACTACTTAAGTAAAGTAGAGTAAATTTTAAAAATACTAGTGCATGATGTTATTAATAAACTAACATCTTTTTCATATATAAATTAGAAAAGGAGTTAGGCATAACATCCTGGAAGACATATGTAAGTAATACAATGATAATGCGTTCTTTTCTTATTTATAGCGCAATTTTATATTTCCCCGCAGTAGCAAATATTACTAAATAAACAGTTATTTTGCTAAGTGTATTATTTTATTGCGCTTATACATAGTTTAAACTTTTTCAAGGTCAGTTTATAAATCTTAATGATGTTATTTTACTTTTCGTACAAAAAAAAACAATCAAATTCCACCCGTTATATCTCGCGCTCTCACTCTCTGGCCGACATGTGTGCGTTTGCTACACATGAGATAGTATGTGATACAAATCTTTAAAAACATTTTTATAACCGCATTGATTGCTTGATGAATAAAAATTTTAAATAAGAAAAGCGTAATATTAAATTTTAGCCATATTTTGCAGCTGAAAATTTATATTTATGTAATTTCAATTCAACAAAAAAAGTGTGCCTGGCTGTCATACAATTAACTTGTTTATTCATTCATATTTATGTATATGGTGGCATAATTGATCGTACATTTACGATAAATTATTCACAATAACAAAATTTCCATTATACCTACAAGCACGCTAAAAATAGGCTGATGACCGGATTTGGCCCTGAATTTTAATAATTATTTCATAAATTTCATCCGACTGACAGACATATGGAAGGGGTGGAAGGAAGGTACGGCGAAAAAGATAGAAATAAATTTTACTTTGTACAAATTTATAAAACAAAAAAAAAAAAAAAAAAAAAAATAACAATAAAATTATATTTATACTTGTGCGTTCATTAACGATCAGTTTCCATTAGATGAAACGATCATGCACATGGCACTCAGGCAAGAAAATCCAATTGGATTTTATTTCAACACACTTCTTTGTGTTATTTATGTTACTGATCTTGCGAATATGCACAAATATTTTTGAGATTTATAAGAAACAGTAAACAAAGATTTCGACACTGAATGGCGAAGGTGCAAATAAAAATTGTTAAAAATAAAAAAGTAGGTGTTGAACTTAAGAGTAATATTTATGTACATGTATGTACAATTTATATTATGTGCATGTTTGTACATATACGAGTATCTTCGAACTTTATTGGACTCTTTCAACTTCAGGTTTCGTGCAAATCAATGCATCCCAAATATTTTTTATTTTTTGTTTATTTAATTAATTTCAGCTTGGAAAAATCCCGAAAAATTAAGAACAAAACTATTAACCAGAGCGTATACGCAACGGCATTGAAAAGGTCCATGCTGTTTAAAATGTTTAAAACTATAATTTATTTATATTAATTTATTATACATTTTTGTTTTTATTAGAGATTAATATGTAATTAGACATAATTACGGAAATATTTCACAGCTAAAAAATATGAATACACTTTAAATTAACATATGAAGGACTCATTTTATGTAAATTTATAACTACTACCCACGTATTTTATTTTATTTTTTTAATAAATAAAACTGTAATACAAAAATCACACTGGACATACACATTTATCACGCTTTATTTCCCAGATATTTACAATTCACTTTATAAATAAATATATACAAAAATATAACCATCAATGTATATACATATGTACATATACATATGTATGTTTATGTATATATGCACCTTGTATGCACATATTTTTTAAAAAATACTTCAATGAGCATCAATTAATTCAAGTACATTTTTGTAAACAATGTAACAATATTGTTAAAAAATGTGTACGTTATTACAAAATATGGATCACCATGCCTACACAAGTACGCTATCACATCACATAATAATTTTATTATTTAGTTTATTTACTTTTTTGGAGTTTCTTGTTTAATTTATGTATTTCAAGTTATGAAATCATTTTTTTTATTAAAATATTCTAAACAACGTATTAAATATATTTAGTCAGAGTCCAATAAAACATTTTTTCTCTTAATTTGTTTATTACAATTAACTATAAACAGTATAGAATATACAAATTACTCTCTTGCATACATATGTATGTATGTACGTACCGTAAGTATGCAACACTCTCGTTTGAATTTGGAATGTGGGGTGTGCAAGCGGAAACAGTTAGATCCAACGGAGAATGTTAACTAAGTGTGTATGTGGCAGCTAGACAAGCACTAAGAATGTACTGAAGCAAAATAAAAAGAAATAATTTTTCTCTACCGAAAAATACGCAAATTTCAATGCGCTTCTAATTGATTTTATTTTATTTATTCAATTTATTTTTGCGAGAGCGGGCGAAAGTTATAATGTGCTTTCATGTTGTTGTATGTCTAATTTCGCTTTTATATGAATGTTTTTTGCGTGTTTTGTTTTTGCGTACCCAAAGTCAAACAAAATGATCTCACCGCCATCATAATAAATGCCAGTATTTAGTTGACCACTACAGAATATATAAAACTCAATTAAATCCTGATTTTTAGAGATGTTTCTGTTTTTATTATTTTTATTTTTCTTGGCGAAAAAAAAACAATAATAAAAAAAACATTTATATTGAGGCAAATAGAAAATAGAAGAAAAATATATGTGATGCGATCAGATCTCAAAATTATGTATGTATGTATGTACATATGTTAATAAATTTGAAACATTGGTGGAGCTCACTCTTGCTACTAATTAGCCAGAATTAATATATTTTCTGGATTAATTATGTACTTTACCAATTATTAATTTTAAGCAATTTATTCAATTTATTTATACAGTGAAAATTTTTATTAAAAAAACTAAGTTTAATAATATACACAAATACTACACACACGCAAAACGAAGTTTGTTTACATTTTTTTTGGAGACTTTTATTATTTTGTTACTGTATTTTATTGGACAAGTAAACAAACAGGTTTTATATTTGTATGCATTTTATTTTTATTTCTGTGTAATCGCAGTCTCTGTCAGTTATCTTGCTATTGCTACAATATTTAGCATTGCAAATTTTCAATAATGTAGGAAATTGAAATTTCATGTTTTGTTTCTGTTGCAAATCGTTTGTATCATTGGCTTGCAAGATATGCCATCAGTTTCATACGAACATGAATATTCCCTGACAATATACGGCCCATTAATATATAATTGTATAATTAATTTTACATAGGTACATAAATAAATATCTTATAATTCGTACTTTAGGATTAATTTCATTATAAGCTAAGAATTCCTTTTTTATTGTAAAATTTTAATGCAGAATATTTTTATAATCATGAAAATAATAGAATAGAATGGATAAAACTCCTTTATTGCAACATAGTCATATCTCAAAAAAGAGCAAACTTACAAAAATGCGATACGATGGCACCAAATATATATTGTTATACCTTTGGTTCAGCTTGAGATATAGAGTAGGCCAAATAACTTTTTATTTTTGAAAATGCTTTAAAAAAAAGAAACTACTGAATATTTTCTCAAATTTCTTTTTTTATTTGAAAGTACAATCCTTTCGGTTAATAATGGAAAATAATTTCATTCAAATGGCTGCATGGCCCGATAACGATCGCCATTGACTGTAACGGCCACTCCTTGCTCATTTTCGAAGAAAAATTGCCTCTGGACCAAAATCCGCACCAAACAGTGACTCGTTTTGGGTGCGTCGGCTTTTCAATGTATGCGTGCGGGTTTTCTGTGCCCCAAATGCGACAATTTTGCTTGTTTACATACCCGCCAAGATCAAAATGAGCTTCATCTGAAAAGATGATTTTTTTTGGCAAAATCGGCATCTTCTGTAAGTCGATCGCAGGCTCACTTAGCGAAGCGAAAACGCATTGGGTGGCCAACCATATTCGTTCAGCGGAAGGATAAAACTAATTATCTGTCAAATCAGGCATGAGCTAAGTGTTACCATTCACGAAATAAGCACTAGTTGAAAAAAAACGTTAGATTGCGGACCCTATATACATAATGCTAAACTTTTGCTTTAAATATGCATATGGTATGAAAGAGCACTTTTGTTTGAATATGACTGTGTTGCAATAAAGGAACGATAAGTAGTAATTTTAAGGCAGCTACGACATCTCTTTAGCTTTTTTTGATCAGTCGTTGCACTTTTCACGGTAGCCAGTACGAATATCAACTACTTAACTAATATTTTTAACGAAATAGTATATGAGAACTTTATATTCATGTTTAAATCAACTCTCCTTTGATTACTACGGAATTCCCCAACCCTGATGACTATTATTCCAAATATTGCAATTTCTCTTTGCTTTTATAGAATCATGGGTTGTTGAGATTTAAAGTTTTGTGTTATTTTATATCCATGCAATTCAATTTTCAATTTAGCCTGAATAATAATTATTATATTTCTTAGCATAATAATGTAATTATTTATGCTAAAAATGTTTCTGTTGTACCAATTTTATCATCCATTACAAAATTTAATTTCTACTTTCTTAATAATTGGCTTTATTTATTTAATTTGTTTAATTTAGGTGTTTCATTCCATTACAAAATAATGGCTTCAAATTCACTATAAATTTTATACACACATTAAAACAAGAACAAAACAAAAGCTCATGTGGAGGTGTTTTTAGCAAATGTTTTATATTTTAATAATTTTCAGGAATAGATTTTGTATTTGAATTTTAAGGTAAAAATGTTCTAACATCGTTTCAGATTGAAATTGTATTTGGATAAATGTTTGTAGGCGAAATTATTTCGTCTAGAAAAACTTGTTTATTTTTGAATTTTTGTAGATATTTGTTAAGGCGAAATACAAAAATGTGGGTTTCAGTGGGTGCCAAAATATACAAAAATGTATGAAAAATTTCAAACCAGTTTTCGTTGGCTTGTCTGTTTTTTTATATGTGCATACATACTATTTATGTATTTATGTATGTATGCATATAAGTATGTGTACATTTTTAGTTTTAGTTTTATTTCATTTTAGTAGTTTTTACCATTTTTTTTATTTCACTTTTATTTATGGTGCTTTAATGCATAATTTGTTTTTAATAGTCACAAATAGAAATTAGTTACTATTCCACGAATTCAAAAAGCTAAAGCAGTGGATAAATAAGGAATTATTATCTCCTACATACGAGCATGTATGTATGTACGAATATATTTATAATTTAAATATTTTTTCAAATTTCTTGACTTTATATAAAAGTTTAACTAACTATTCATTAATCATGTATTATTTTTTTTTTTTAAGATTTTAGTACGTCATTTTTCGATGAAGTGGAAGCGAAATGATTTCATGGCCACTGCATAAAAATGACGTCAATTTTATTTAATATGAAATACAGATGACAATTCCTAGCTAGATAGTTTTTTTTTGTAAGTAATAAAAAATAATAACAAATAATGAAATAATTCATAAAATATATTTTATGTTTATTAACCGCTTATTTGACATGTGCCTATGTAAAATTTGTTAAAAAACGATTTAGTAAACAAAATATTTTTTATGAGAATGAGACAGTAAATGTTTAACCCTTTCGCCATAAGATTTTAAAAAGCCATTTATTAAGTGAAAAAAATTGTTTTATAGGGTGCGTGGAGGGTAGAGGCAGAGGAAGATCAGAGCACATCTCAGCTTCGTCATAAAAGCTTTAAAATTAAATTTTTGAGGAATGTAGGATTAAATTTACAATTTGTTAAATATTTACATCATTTTTCCATGTACTATGTGACTTCAACGCCCTCTAAAGGGAGGCGGAGTCCAAAAAATGAACGTTTCTGATTTTTTGGCTGCAAGTTTAGCACTTTGGACATTTTTTTGACATAAAGATATATAATTCAATTAACAAAACTACAACAAAATATTTTAAAAATTATTTCTTCTTAGGGGAACTTTTTTCCCTCTGGCCCGATTTAGCCCATTCACGAACTTAAGCTGTGCTATCTTTCAAAATGTATTTGTAGCAAATTTCAAGGGTCTTTTCGTTTGGACTGAATCGTGTGTTCCACAGACGGATCAAGAATATATATACTTTATGGGTTCTTAGAGGGATATTTCAGTGCGTTACACACGGAATGATTTTTGGGGGTTATAAAAAAGACAAATTAAACCCGGTAAAATATTCCAATAATTGATGAATTCTGAATATAATTTTAACAAAAATAAACTATTTTTTTAATTAGAAATTTTTAGAACAATTGGTTGAAATCTGCTTTCTTTTTGTTATTCTCCAAATAACAGAATAATTTTCATTTGAAAAACAATCTAAGTAATAACAAAATAATTAATTTCCTGAAGAAGTCACACAAAGGAGTGACGAAATATTGAAATTAAAAATTAAATTAAAATAAAGAGACCTTAAGCTTAAAAATATCAGAATACAATAACAATCTAAGTAACATTAAAAATATCGAAAACTACTACTCCATTATTGAAACAAAGTACATAATATGAATGTATGTACATAAATACATATATATACATACATATCTTCTTGCGATCAGTAACGGAATCAATCAAGTGTATTAATTACAATGACTTTGAAATTTTAAGTTTTTTATATGCAAAATATTTGCTGCTTTCAAACTCAATGAGCTTTTATACTTTAGCCAATAATATGTATGTATTCCTAAGGAGTTAGTTCTTTATTTATAAATTCCAAAGGTTTCATACAAGAACAATTTTAAGATATTATTATTCTGAATTTAAAATTTTGCAGCATTTGGTTGTTTAGTTGTCGGTTTCTTTGTTTAGAAAAAGAAAATGATAAAGACAGGTTTTTGTTTTTTCAGAGGTGCAAACGGAAAGACACAAAAAAATGTTTGTTGCTTTATTTTGCTTTTTTGCATTTACTGGAAAGAGGAAATGAAAAATGAAATATTTTACATTAAATGAATTGTCCAAATAATGATGTCATGCACTGTAAAAATTTCACCGCGGTTAATTTTAAAAATAAAAAGTTAATGAGCAAAAAAATTATAATTGAAGAGCAAAGAAATCTGTATATATTGTTTAAACAACACATTAAAAAAATCAAGAATATTAAATATTTGAAATAAGTTCATATGTATGTATGTCATAATTGTGTATGTAAGTATGCATGCATTCATTTGTACATTTTGGTTTGTAATATTTTGGGTTGCTTTCATTATTTTTTTTATTCATTTTTTTTAGGTTAAATTTTTTTTTGGCAAAATTCAAAATTAGTTCACTGCCACTTGTAGCAAGAGATTTGTTGCTTGTTATTGTTTGTTAGACACATACACATATTTTTATTTTCCTGTTAAATCTGTTTTAAATTTAATTATATTAGAATAGAATCATGATTCATGCGGACTACGCATTCTGTTTTTTTAAGCTTTTACACCCAAAATAAAAAATGTTTGATAGATTTTTCAATATACATACATACAATATACATATAAATATACATAAGTATATATGCATGTATTTTTTGCTTCAAACCTACAGATTTTTAAAAGTTTCATAGACTTGTTTGTCTTTTGTTTTTGTAGTCAGTCTATTTAAAATGCGAAAAGGTATTATCAGTCGCTTTACAAGTTTTCATCGTATAATAGAGGACAATTTTCTTTGATAATTACGCACTATGTGATTACTTTTGTGCTTAAATTTTTTTACTCAAATGTGTACCAAAGACTTAAGTTGATAATGTTGATCTTGTTCATTACAATGTTAATGATGATGACGATAGTAATGATGATGTAGTTAGAGAGATAGTTTTGTATGGCAAACACGTTTTATTTATTTATTCTTTTTTTTCATTTTTGCTTCTATTATTTCATTTTCTATTTCAAACTCAAACGGCATATATATTGCAAAGTTAACTTTTAATAGCAACGCGTCTTGGTACAAAACTAAAACTTCCATTATTTCTTTCGTCTCTCCTTAAAAATTAGAAACAATTCCCATATGTGTTTTACACATTTTTATCATTATGATATTGTTTAATTTATTTTAATTAATATATGTACATATATTTAATGAATTTATTTACATAAGTAGTAGGTATGCATTATTTCGGTGTTAAAATTTATGCGTTTTATTTTTACATACTTCTTTGTTTTTTAACCAAATGTATTTGTCGCTTGCTATAGTTTTATTTTTGTATTTTGTTGCTGTTTTTTTTTTATTTTATTTAATAAACAAATTCGTTAGGCTGATTGTATGTAGTTCACTAGCAAAAAATTAAAAAAAGCTTATTTCGTTTATATTCGTTTTAGAAAAAAAAATGTTTTCTATTTGTGATCGCGAGCACTACAACGCTCCAAAAGCCAGATCTATACTAACAATTGCTGATGCCTCTTTAAGCTGTTGAAGCTAAGGCGCCAGCCACTAACAAATAGCCAGCCAGACAAGTTATTTATTCGTATATGCATCAGGGATGTGAAAATGAGAGTTTTCTTAATATTCTAATGTATTACAAGTCTAAACATGCACGCATTTCAGTTAGTCAATAACCAAATCTGATCTACTATTTTCAGAATTATGGATTTCGTAAAGTTGATTTTCAAAATACAACCAAACATTAAGACAGACTGATATTTTTTAATCAAAGTTTATAGAAATAACCAATATTCAAATTGTTTATAGAACATGGTTCGTTTATATGACCACCGCAGTTGACTTCACAGTTTATCTACTTTTTCTGCTTCTATCTCGCGAATGGTTCGGATATTAGTCTTAAAGGCGAAATTGATTTCTGAATTATTCTTATGAAATCGGTTTTTAGTTCAGAACGCAGGTCCAATAACGTCAAGATGACTGACAATATGACTACTGATTTTACTGAACCGATTTTACAAATGCCGACTTTTTCGTATCCGTTAAAACTAATTAATGCGGGATTTTTATAAAAAATTCTCATCATAGTGATGCGATGAAAACCAAGATTTTTTGATTATTTCTAGGACCCGCTCATGCAGTAAATTGTGCCGGAAGTCGAGAAGGGTACCTGTTGGGAGCAAAATCTTACCAAATAACACTATTAACAACCCTGATATCAAGCAGGCCATTTGGTTGATTTTTTTCACACACAAACACAATTTGAGCACGCGATTAGCAAAAATGTATAAACCGTATAAAAAATCATAGGTATGTACATATGTATTTATGTACATACATACAACAAGTGTACATACTTATATTTTGTTTACAGAGAGTATTCAAACCTTAAGATACATTCGTTATGTAGATACGTGCAGATCATGTTCATACACCCATAGATATACATACATATCAACAGCCATACCTACTATGTATCTAATGAATACTTTTCTCTTTTCGCTTGTTACGATACGATGCCAGCTAGCCTATATTTTTCATCCCAAACAAACAAAAAAAAGCTTTACGCTTGAAGAGTTTATTCCACTTTCTCGTTCTCTTCTCAAACTCTTTAAGATGAGTTGATTATGATCTATCTCTTTCTCTTTATAAACTCTGCCAAAATTAATTTTTATTTAGAATTTTTTTTCCAATAAAATATAAAAAAAAAACTTAAATTTGCTCACTTCAATGCAGATGTAAGTAAAAATTATACGTGGGCGATTCTGAAGTAATTTCTGATTAACATTTCTAGTTAGAAAAGTATTTGTACCTACAGCAGTTTTATCTTGATGTTAAGAGTTAAGCTATGATGTAATTAATATGCACATTAGACGTGTTCAAGATAAATAATACGAAATTTTTTTATAATAAGACCGTATGTCCGAATTCTACTCACACATAAAAGACTTCTAAGCCAACATACGTTCAATTAGACATTAAATAACCATAACATAAAGAGCTATTTTAAAAAAAGTATAGTCAAATGATCTATCTATCGGAATTGCAGTTTTAAGCTTTTCTTTCCAAACTATTATAATAAAATTGTGATTTTTTTCGAATACATAATAAGATTGCACTCTAATCTAAGAAAGTTTAAATATGTATGTATTTCGGAAAAAATAATTTTTAGAAACACACTATTCTGTATTTGTAATATAAATATTTTTTTAAAAGTTTAAAGCAAAATTTTTACGAAACACTTCCAATAAAACTTATTTTCTTATGAATTCGATAGAAATACTAATTTAAGTAACATATTTATTTTCAAACAACTTCTAGAGCTAACAATATACATATTTTTATAAATAAGATTTTTTTAATGTTTTCTAGTGAACTTGGGTCCACAAAAAAACTTTTGATTGATCAAAATAGTGAATCAATTAATCAGGTATTCTAACAAATCAAAAATGCTTAATTCTGATTATTTAAATGTGAATAATTTCATTCAGATATACATATATAAAAATATTTTGAAGAAAATTTAAGTTGTTCAGTTACCCAAATAGAAATTGTTCAAATCAAGTTCCGAATAACTAATCCAAATCTGAGTTAATTCATTAATAATAAATTTGGAAAATAAAAATTCATCTTATTAGAAAAGTTTTTCGAATTTTTCACCCCAAGTTATTATATTAAAAATCGTTTAATTGTATACTTATGTTAAGGTTAAACAAACATATTCATACATACAAATTTCAGACTTGGTATCTAGCTTCACCCAAGTAGTTTATGTCAACATATATTGAAACTCTGAAACTTTCTAATATTGTGGTCTGTAAATTCTGCTTCTCGAAAGCTCTAACACTATTTACATAAACTCTGCCAATTTCTAAAAGGAAATATTGTTCTACTGTCTTATATAACTGAAGTATCAATATATAAAGCTATCATTTATTGGCTACTGTATTTTGATACGAAACTTCTTCAGAGGTTTCACCAAGGGTGAGCTTGAGATTTTTCCGCATATATAAACAGACCCAAATGAAACGAGTTTACCTCGCTACATTCAATTATTATAGACATATTTCGTTTTTACTGACACCACACAGCAACCTGTGTTGTGCTGCATCAAGTTTCGTTTATTTAAAAAATATCTTTGAATAAAATTCATACGATACGTATGGTTAAGATTATGAATATAAGTTAAATTTTAATGTAAAATTAAGCGGGGAGTTTTAAATTGTGCAATTAATTTAATTTCCAATTCTTTTTGTGCGTTTTGTGATAAAAAAAAAGGGAACCAAAAAAAAAAAAAACGAAAAGGTAAACACATACTAAAATTAATATACGGTGAATTACGCAATTTGGCAACTAAGTGCTTAAGTGTAAACTATTAGTTACAGATATTATATTACAAACAAAATTACCAGTTTACGAAATTCTAAAAATATTCAACAGCTTCATAAAATTGAAATTTACGAAATTACATTAATTTTAATATGAAAATCTAATAAAATTTAAATAAGGTAAGACTTATTAAAGAACAACATAAATGGTAGACGATGTGAGCTCTTGAGGTTTTGTTAAGCCAATTTAACACAAAAACTAAAGTTAAGAAGCTGCACTGCAATAGCACTTAATCCTTGGCAGGAACTTCAATAACACGGGGTTTGTCAATTATGCGTGCGGTTTTGTTGCCTTTCTCAACAATTCCAATAATCCAGGCTTGGTATCCCTCCTGCTTCTCAATATCTTTACAATAAGCAGCAGCCTGTTCACGGGGTAAGCAAATCAATAGCCCTCCGGATGTTTCTGCTGAATGGCCTTGCAAAAGTTGGAACATATTACCACACGCCTTAGCCACAGCAGCCATTTTAGAAATGACAGGAAGATTGTGAATGACAAAAGATACGTCCTTCTTTTGATGGGAAGCTAAAGTTTGAGCATGACCCAAGAGGCCGAAACCAGTAATATCAGTGGCACCATGGGCGTTGTACTTATGCATAAGCCGGGCCGCAATACGATTAAGGCGGGCCATTGAGTTCATGGCACGATGATAGGCTTTACGAACATCTTCTTCCGATACAACCAATTTTATGCGATTCCAACGTTCCGGCTGATCCAGCCACTGGTGGGCGTTGACAGCTACTTGAGTCCCCAATGGTTTGGTCAGAACCAGTACATCACCTACTACAGCATTGTCGGGTACTATGTATTCATTGGGTTGGCAAATTGTAGAGGCTACACCACCAATGGTACACCAGGGGTTGACCACACTTTGGCCTCCCGTCACAGTAGTGCCAGCTTCGAGGGCAGAGTCCTTAAATCCACGCATAATCAGAGGTATAACAACATCACGTTCTTTTTCAGTCATCTTGGTGCTTACGGCAAGCAACATCAACATATTATCACAATCCGTAACACCCATGGCATATAAATCACTCAACACATTTGCACATGCAATTTTACCCATCATGTAGGGGTCGTCAACGATGGGATAGAAGAAGTCAGTAGTTTGTACTAAGCAGAGACCACCATGACGCAAAGGTATCACAGAACAATCTAAACCAATACCAATACGTGGTATTGCCATATTCATAAATTGAGCATCCTGGTCTTGCAACGAATAATCTTGCTGCAATGCAGATACCAATTTACCCAGAACTTCTTGTGGTACCTTGCAGCCACGACCTTTAAGATCAGCGAACCTTGTCAAGCGGAATGTTGACTCTAAATCATGGGCCGTGGGATCGAATGGTCGTCGCAATTCAGCACCATTTCCACCTTGTAGTTCTAGATGAGCAGAATTTAATACATCGGCAGAGTAACTCATTGTTCAATATTTTTTCTTCGTTCTTTCAAACACACTTATAATTATTATATTTCTCGGTCACGTTTCTATAAATTTATTAATCAATTTACTTTTTCCTTTGTTATAATATATTTAATTTGAATTAAATGATGATCTTTTTTAACAGTTTGCAACTATTTTGTACAAAACTCAAATTAGTTATGGTGGCCTGTAGAATAAATTTAATGTAGTAAGGCAAATAAAATCGCGTTCTCCCTTTACACCAACACTACTCCATAAATTCATACATGTATACGAATTTTTCTTAAACAGTTGTCAGAGTGTGCAAAGCGAGAGAGCTGATTGGTTGATTTAGCAATGGCGGCACGAAACGGGAGCAAAGAATATTTCTCCCGCTTGTTTTTTCCAATGTATGTACACAACGGGTGGTGTTCATTACTATTTGACAGTGTTGTATTTAAAAAAGAAAAATAAATGTGCACAATAATTGTGGTCAATCACAATAGTTATTTGCAATCGCAATAAGATGTGTATGCATAAGTATATATATATATATTTGTATGAGAGTGTTTCTTGCTCCAGAAATAAATAATAACAGCAAATGTACAAACATATGGATTAAACTGTCGTTAGTGGGTGATGATATAGTACTTTCATTTTAAATATCCAATAAGAAGTTTAGAGTGGCTGAGTATTCAAGTGGTTGAATACAAATAAATTGTTGTATGTTCTACACAGTGTTACTCTTAATATTACTTACTACTAAGTATTATTATTTTGTGAAAGTGATAATAATTTCTATGGTTGTACTGTTTTATCTACTTGTGTCTTTGTTGAATAATATTTGCGAATTTAAGCATGTTTAATTTTTGTTTCTAATTAAAAAAAATTTACTCTAAAATTTCTTTGAAACAAAAGACTTAAGAAACAAACCTGTTGCTTGATAAAATGACTCAGTAATTGTATAAACCACCACCTTCATAATCAGTTTACCACATTTTTTATAACTTCCATACGACAAGTTTTTTGCTTACACTCCAAAAGTGATAACACTTGCAAAACATACATACGTACTTATGTATGTACATTTACTATGTATGGGAAGTATATTCAACCAGTAGCAACCTTGAGAGTATTGCTAATAATTGTATTTTCAATTACAACGTTTACGGATGCAGTTTATGTCTATGGCGAACCAAAATATAAATGCCCAGATAAGTAAGTAAACTAACTTAAAAGCAAAAAATATATTTCTGTTACATATTTTAATTTGAAAAATTTTAGACCTAAACTTATCTACCCCTGTCAGTGCCTCAATGGTTCAGACATCGGTATATATGTACTATGTGATAACACCAACCTTGCCACTTTGTCTGTAGCCATGCAAAATTTAGGTGCCTTACAACTGCCTGTGGAACATTTGACTATCAAGAAAGGAAATTTCGGTTCGTTTCTACATAAATACATGGTAGTAAAGTTTATACAATTTATAAAAATTCTGTTTATTTAGAACGAGGTTATGGACCACTATTTTCAAAAGTTCATGTTAGACATTTAACAGTATTGGATACACCTATAACAACTCTTGAGGATTACATATTTTTCGGTGTAAACAAAACATTAGAACAATTGGAATTCATACATACAAATCTATCGTACATAACACCCTTATCATTTGGAGTAAGTAATTTGAATGAAAAAAAAAACGGTTTCTGTCTGCCGTGAAGTTTGAAAACTTTCTGAACTTCACGGCATTACAACATGTAATGAATTTGTGTTGCATTAAATTAATTCTCTTTCTAATTAACTTTAGCTATATGTGTTCTTTGCACAAATAAGACAACCATTTGGTTATGTATAGGATATTTGCTTTTATATGTAACATAAAAATTTAATAAATTTAGATTCTAGGAAATCTTATCAACTTAAATATCGATGGGCATAGCTTCACAACTTTAAGCAAAAATCTTTTTGCGGAGCAAGAAATCTCGGGGCGTGTCGAGGTGCTGCGCATAACTAATGGACCTTTAAATGATGTGCCCATTGAAGTTTTTCAAGTACGTAATTTATTAACAAAACTTTTGAAATTGAAAATCTTTCATTTGTACTCATTTCTGAAGCCTTTGCGAAAATTAAAAACTTTGGATCTACATGGAAATGCGTTAGAAAATTTGAAGCGCAATCAGTTTAAAAATCTGCGCGAATTGGAAATTTTGGATATCAGTTATAATAAAATTAAAAAACTAGAGGCCCAACATATTGCTGATCTCACGAAATTGGGCTGGTGCAATGTATCTCACAATGCTTTGACGGAATTGTCGCGTGGCACATTTGCTCGCAATGCCGTACTAAAAGTATTAAACTTATCACACAACAAAATACAACGTCTAGATGCAAATAGTTTCAGGGGTATGAGATTTTTAAGGTACTAGTTGCTTAATTTCTTTAATTTATGGCAAGAAATTTCATTTAATACTTCTTTTATAATTTAAGACGTCTTTACATGAGCGACAATCTTATATCAGATGTTGGCCGTGCAACGTTTGGATCCGTGGCACGCATTGGTACCATAGATTTGGCTCGAAACGCTTTGAAGAAAATTGAATTTCAAATGTTTTCTCAGTTGAACTACATTGAAGTAAGCTATGCAGCCCAAACTCATACACTCAGTAATAATATTAATTAATTTCCATATAGATTTTAGACTTGGCTGAAAATAATATCACCTTAATAGAGAAAAACTCCTTTAAGGACATTTATCAAGCCCTCATAAACATTTCCCATAACGGACTGGAGACCATACAGCCGAAGGCATTTGAAAATTGTGTTAATATTACCACACTTGATTTATCGTTCAATAGATTGAAAAACTTTTCGAGAAATGTTTTCGATGAAACAACATTTGCCACCAATTTCCAATTAAGTAATAACTTCTTAACCAATTTGGCTCACGTAAGTCATAAAAATATATTCGTGTGTTTTAGCATAAAGCTTTGCTGTTATTTCCATCTTCTAGATTCCATTGCAAAATATGACCGGGTTAAAAGTTTTAAATGCTTCCTATAACAATATTACACAAATACCGAAAAATTCGTTTCCCAAACTTTATGAACTGCATACCGTCGACTTGAGTCACAACAATATATCCACAATATTCAATGCTGTCTTTCAAAGTTTGTTTTCTTTGCGTTCCATTGATCTTTCGTACAACAGTTTGCAGGAAATAAAATCGTCCATGTTTGGAACGTTGCCAACACTTTTGAATTTGAATTTAAGCCATAATAATTTGAATAACATTGTACGGGGCGCTCTGGCGAAATTGACCAGTTTAAGATTTTTAAATTTAAATCACAATCTTTTAACGAAAATTTTCCAAATTCCCATTTCACTGAATGAACTGCATATAAGCGATAATAGAATTGAATCTATACCTGATGGCACATGGCCAGTTATGAATTCATTAATTTATTTGGATCTCAGCACTAATCGTCTGGAAGACTCATTGGAGCAGCACAGCTTTAAAGGTCTGTTGGTGTTGCAAAAATTATTTCTGCAGGAAAATGGTATTACTAAACCTCCGTTGGAATGTCTGGCAGGCATGTCAACTTTGCAGTATCTGTACATGCAGGTAAAGTATGGAGTTTTAAGTATTATTATTTTTGTTTTGTGTTTACCGTTATTTGCTTTTTGAAGTGCTGCCACCTACAATATTAGAAAATTTTTTTATTTCTGCTTGTTCGTTACATAACATTTTTAAGGATTTTCGAAGAAATTTTAAACTGACTTTTACTACTTTTACATTAAGCATTAAAAAAATTTATGTTGTGCATATCTACATAATATTATCATTTCAATTATATACGTTTCTTTAATATTGGTGAGCGATGAGATACCTAAAAGTGTACCACAAAAAATTGTGAAGTATTTTTATACAGGATTACCAACATTTTAAATTTGAAGAAAACCCCCACGGAATGTTACTTATTTTGTCACAATTGTCTAAAAATCATATTTCATTCAGATCTGAAAATATCTATGAAACTTATCTTTTGCGCTGCTGTCCGCATTTAACTTCGATTATAGCAATTAGATTAATATATTAACGGCACTTAGTTAATACAAGGTTATTTATCCGCCAGATAATCTTCATTTAAAACAATTCCTTCTTGCTTAACTGCCAAATGAAGCTTATCTTATCTTATTTTTAATTATTTTTAGAACAACAACATTACTGTATTGGAAAAAAGCGCTTTTGGCAAACTGCCTGTGTTATTTGAGCTAAATTTGTTTGGAAATGGTGTAAAAGAAATCAAGTAAGTATAATAATTTTATTATTTGCCATTTAACGATCGAACAGAATTCTGCCTGCAATATTTTTCTTTTGCCATAAGAATTTTTCTGAGAAAACAGCCGCTACTTAAAAAT
The DNA here is from genome assembly GCA_951800035.1 of Linnaemya tessellans. Classification (NCBI taxonomy): domain Eukaryota; kingdom Metazoa; phylum Arthropoda; class Insecta; order Diptera; family Tachinidae; genus Linnaemya; species Linnaemya tessellans. Next base: position 116,006,819 of record OX637534.1, on the reverse strand, counting down.
TACTTTAATTTAGTAACGTTTTTTCTTATGCTCTTATTTTTTTGGTACTCATTCTCTCAACAGTGCTGCCATAGTTTAATTTGATTTCATACATTTTGTAAACAAAAACTCTGCTTTAGAACTTCCTGTCATCAATTTATATTTTGGTTTATTTATCTGATTGCAGACTTATTCAGTTGAAGCCTTTAGGGGCATTATTTACAATTCTTTAAAATAAAACGATGCCAAAAACCAAGCCACGGGAAACAATTTTAAAATGCCTGAAATATAAAATCTTTTTCAAATGGCCTATATAACTTAAAACCCCTCATGGATATACTTCCTCATTTCTTTTCAAATCGGTTAAAAACATTCGAGAAATATTTTTACTAACTGTTTTTTTTTTTATTTTTTCTTTAGCAAACGAGCTTTTGAGGGCCTGCTGCAGCTCCTAAATTTGAATTTATCTATGAATGCTTTGCAATATATTCCCACTGATGTATTTATAGGGCTGCCATCTTTACGCAAATTAGATCTATCCCATAATTTCCTAACAAAACTTGACAACAAGACAAATGGTGTACTGGATGATTTGTTAAGTTTGGAAGAGGTTGGTGTTGGCAAAAACTAATCATCACTTTCAGTTTATAACCTTTACTGTAAATTTTAGCTAAACTTAAGTTACAACAAAATAAGTTTTGTTACCAAAAAAACATTTCCTGAAAACCAATATATACCCTACAATCTCAAATACTTGGATTTGAGTCATAATCAAATGCCGGTATTAACTTATGACATCACGTTTGGCACAAAGAAGCTGCTAAAACTGAACTTATCACACAACAGCATCAATGATTTGCGACGTGGTGTTTTGGGTAACTTCACGCGCTTACAATATTTAGATCTTTCCAATAATGAGTTGACCAATTTGCAATCGGAAGAGCATACGTTTGATTTGCCACAAAATCTTACCACAATTTTATTAAACAATAATCAAATTTACAAATTAAATTTTACGAAATTCCTTAAGGAGCCCAATTTCGAAATGATAGATTTGAGAAATAATAACTTGACAGAGTTTCCCCTGACGCTTGTGTGGAATATAAGGAATGGCACTGAAGTAAAATTTGCTGGAAATCCATTGCATTGCAATTGTGTAGCGAGACCCTTAAAGCATTACATAATGGAATTGGCAGATGTGGATGAGGATTTAAGATCAATAGCATGCCGCACACCGGCATTCAATAGGGATACTTATCTGCAATACGTTGAAGATCAATCGTTGCAGTGTACCACTGAAGATGAAAGGCAAATGTTTACAGGGGTAGATTACGACAAACTGTCGGATATTCGTTTTCGAGATGTCATAGTGTAAGTTTATTTAATGCTTTATTATTTCACCGAATTACTCTTACTATTGTTATTACCATTGTAGCAAAGACGACAAAGTTAGCATACGTTGGTTCGTGGTTACCCCTAGGGATGTTGCAGATTTCATAGTCTATATACGAGATCCTGAAAATAATATTTTATATCAGAAGGAGTATGACTATAATATACGGAAAGCCCAAATAGCCACAGAACTATTTAGAACTGAACAGGAAGTGACTAAGGAAATTTGTATTATTTCTAAAACCAGCAACGGCATCACTGGCAACTGGTTTCATGCTCAGTGTGAGAAATTACCCACAATCAAGGAGAAACGTAAATTTTTCTTCTTCTCTGCCTCTACATCTGGCCAAAATTCCTATGTTTTAATTAATGTCAGTGTATTGGTTGTGCTTTTAAATTTGTTATTAACTTCACTTAAAGTCTATTTATTTTGAACATGAAAGCGTGTACCGCAAAAGTCCTTAAGAAATTATCACTGCCATTTTTAATTTGTATATAATTTGAAATCAATTTTAATGTTGAATATTTTGTTGATTAATAAAGCTTTTAAAAATTGTTTACTTAATTTTTTATGGAAAAATGTCTGAGGCTTATACGATCATTCACTACAAATGTCGTTGGGCAATTAATTAGGTAACAATTTGTGATAAAATACTGTGCTGCCACACTCCTTAATAATTAATATTTTTCTTAATCATTGACTTCCCTTTCCCCCAAAACGAACATAAAAAGCCAATTTGGGCAAAACAAGAAACATATGTTTATGTGCAAATGCATAGAAAGCTTTACTGAGGCAAATAGGGAAAAGCTTTTTCTTGTGTTCGAATAACAGGACTAGCGCTCACAGTTATTATTTTTTCTTATCCTTACTATTGATTTTCAACAAAAAAGGCGAAAACGACAAGTTGAATAACAGTTGAAACACAATGAGAATGAATTGTCAGCTTTATTACTCGTGGGCCATCCGTAACGCATAGTTTAAGCAAAGAGGAACCAAAGGAATTTTCGATTAAATAATACACAATAAAATAGAGGTCCTTAAATAAAAAAGTTACATAAAATACATTAAACACAGAAACATTACATGAAAAAAAGAAAACTAATTAAATAAAAGTAAGAATATTACGTAAAAAATAGATGTTGGAAAGAAGAAAGTGTTTGTAACGGAAAATCCCATATGAGAATATAAAAACAGAATATTAATTAAAATAAAGTAATAAGTTCTGAAAGCATAAAAAATGCAACTAATTTAACGAACAAAATTTATATATGTATGTATGTATATACAATATAATTTTCCCTTTTTTCTTTTTATTGAAAACGAGAGTTATATTCTAGGAAGCTGATAATTTTTGGCTGAAGAAATCTTCATGCAATGTAAATGTGAGTGTAACAACGGGCTCCTGTTAGAGAGTGTGTATGTGTGTGTGTGTAAAGTGAAATGAAAAGTACATTTTTTTGTTCGTGTTTTTTCTTGAGGGTGAAAAATCGTTAAATGAAAAGTGAGTTTTTCCATTGATGATGTTGGTGATGATGGCGACGAAAAAAGGCACCTTGAAAATGTTTTAAACAATAAATAGTGAAATTTAGTATATGTATATACCGAATAGTTAAAAATATATACTTATCCTTGATTTTGATTGTATTTTATTTGCTTTTTCTTAAGCTATTGTTAAAAGACAAAGGAATAAAAATATTTAACCTTTTACATAAGTGTGTGTCAAAATAAAGAACAAAAAAGCAATACATTCACTTTTACTTATCCTGTAGTCGCAAAATTTGTGCGTGTGTGTGCCGTGTTGCTGAAAAATTCATTTTTTTTTTAGTTTAGTTTCATATTTTCTTGTTTCTGTGATAAAAAAACGATGACGAACTCAATCAAATTTCGTATCGGCCACATTCAATAGGAAGAAAAGAACAACAGCAAAAACAATAACAATATAAAAGAGAATAAATTACATAATCAAGCTAAATTCTTTACGTACTCTTTGAATATATTTTTACAAAAACCTCGGCAAAAAAAAGAAAGAAAAAATAAGCTCGAAGAAGTAAGTAATCGATTTGCAAATGCAAATAAAAAAATAACAACAATAAATGACATCAAAGTAAACCAACAAGAAGAAGCAACATTGATACTAAGTATTTCAAAAAGAGAGAGAAAGTTTTGCTTAAAAATAAAAACAACACCAATTGTAGTTCTTTATTTATAACTGTAGCTTTTGTATTTGTAATACATAACAGCAACAAAACATGATGCAAACTAAAAAAAAATACAATTAAACCAGTTTGACTTGCATACCCACTGAAATCAAAGAATTTGAACAGTTCAATGCAAAAACATTAAAGAAACAAAACTGAACCAGAGACACACACACATACACAAACGCACTTCTCATTTCCTTTTCGACACAGAACAAACATACTTCTTCTCGTTTACACCCGCACACATAGAACAATTGTAAGCCAGTGCTGCCAGTCATTAATTAAATTACATTACGTTGACAGTTTTAAACGTTTCTTTTTACAATTTAAAAGTAAATTTTTTATGTAGCTGCAATTTGTATTATTAGGATGTATACTAATCCTCTAATATATCATTTCTTGCTCTCCCGCTTTTATAAATTGTTTGACACTAATAGCTAATTCGTTTATTATTCGTTATTCATAATCGTTTGCAAAACCTTGTGGATGAGATAATTTTAAATAAAATTTACATGAATCTGTGAATTTATATATATTTTACAATAACAGGCAGTTAATAGAAAATTTAAATGAGTGAGTTTTTTTTCTTGGAAACGATGGAATGCCCCAAATATTGAGTAATACAATTTACACAAAGAATTTATGTCTTGATTGCATCTCAATAGTCGAAATCATTATCTGGCCCATATTTATTTAAAATTAGAAAACGAAAGAGTAGAATCTAATCAGTTTCTCATATCAGACGCATTCTTCCACTCAAATTTTTTGCACTTTTTCATACACTTATGAAGGCACACACGCATGATTAAATTTAATGTGAATGTTTATTGCTGGCTATTATTCTTCTCTCTGCTACTCTGCTTTTTCCACTACATAAACATGATTTTAGCACATGTACACATACTGCCATACGTACTGGTATGTATGTATACGAGAAGGAAACAAAAACACATGTGATTTTTTAAAACCACTTTTACTAAATTTGTGTATGTATATGCAAGTGTGCAGATATAAGTGAATTCGTTCACAAGTACGTACATACATATAGGATTGATTCATTTGCATATATAAAGTATTTTGAATGCAAGTATTAGTGTCTGTATATGCATATAATAATCTTCATTCAATATATTACATTACATATGTATGGATATGGACATATACATGTATATACAATGTACTTCATATGAATATGTGCTTTGAAGTAAAAATATGTATATACTATATTGCCACCAAGTTTTTCGATGCCTTTTCAATAAATGATCTATTAAATAGTCAAAAGGTTGTGTTCTTATGATGTACCAAAAGTTATCTGTGCACGTATCCAAGTAGATATAAATGTATGTATGCCGATATACATATGCACGTACCTATCTTTGTACGTACTTATATACATATATGGGTATGTATTGTGGAAATGAATGTAGTTTTCATGAATTTAGTAAATAAAATAATATGCATGTATGTATGTAGGTACATACATACGTAATAGGTCCAGTTTCAATTGAGCTGAAAATAATGTCAATTCGCATGGCATTGTTGTCATCAATATTTTTTTTATAACCAAAAAGGCATGCATGCAAATTCACAGTACATATTTTCAGTCCGAATGAAACAGAACAAGGCCATATCTACTTTGAAATACATATCTGGCGAATTTCTCATTTTATATCAGATATTTTGAGATATTAATCGTTAAAAAAATAGACAATTTTTAAAATATTCTGATGATAACTTCCATATTCAGCCGACACTGTTCGGACAAATTTATGAAAATCTGTTGCAATTCCTATTTGACAGCAAGGTCGATAAAAAGGATTAATTTGATATATTTTCATATTAGAAAATTAATTAAAAACACAAAATTTGTGGAATAAAAATTTTAAGTTGACTGACTCTCAGCGAACTTTATTTATTTCTAACGGAAGTAGGAGCAACATTAGTACCGCTATTTTAGTTGTAAACAAAAATTTACTTTCGCATGCAAATACAGACACACACACACACATACGCACCCTCCAACACACTAAACATACTTGTATACCACCTAAAGTAATAACAATTTAGCTCAAATCCCATCCACCTAAATCCACCTAAAAATGATTTTGCGTTTATATAAACAAATGAAACATTAAAATACATTTAAAAGGAAATTAAACAAAAAGGAAACATTTAATTATTCAATTCATGTGAAAGGCAACAAAACACTAAAATAAACGAAAGCAATAGATATAAATTTTAAAAAATATCAATAAAACACATACAAAAAAGAAAAAGAAAATACAATATATATATACAACAACAAATAACTAAATCATTTCGAAAATGTTTTCCAAGCAAAAATTGTGTTTAATTTAATCACACATTAAAGTGATCGTAAATTTTACAATATAAATTTTAAAATGTTATAAAATGTTTATTGATTTCTTTTTTCTCCTTCAAAAAAGTTGAGTTTATTCTGCTGCATCGTTTACATTTTGTCGGTATTTAATTATTAATAGAAATAAAACAAAAAAAAAAAATATGCATAATAATTGCAATAACAATAACAATATAAATAGCAAGAAAAACATTTTGCTTTTATAGCGGGAGGAGAATGAATATTTTAAATATTTAACGTCATAGTAAAATGCACGTTAAACCAACCACCCAACGAAGAGTAAGTGGACCTGGAGCATTTGGAACATTCACCGACCAATGGTATGTGCAGTTTTCTTCATCATTTTACAAAATTTAAATGTTACATATAAACAATTAAATTTTAATTTTCATATCTTTTTTTATTTTGAAAGCAAATACCAGCAATTTTTTGTTATGCTAGAGTTAATGTCGACATCGTCGACGGCGTCAAATGTCAAAAAAAAAAGTTGAATCGTATGAAATTGTATGAGAGCAGTTAATCTCAATGCGTTGCAACGCCGTAAAAGTTCAATATATTTCAACTTTTTCGGCGTTAAAACGCCGTCAACGGCGTCGACATTAACTCTAGCATTAGGGAGTCGTGATTCGCATAGATTATTCTAGTGTTTTTTCGTAATTAAAAATTAATTTCGCTTAGAACTGTTGCAACTGATGTAAAGTTACATTCATTCATCCAGAGAAAGGATATACAGTAGGCTCTTGATGGTTTCAAATTCAAGGGATCAGGGAAAAACATCAAATAGTCAGGAATTTATATTAAATTAAGAAAATTTATATGAATATAAATTTTATTTGTCGAACTTATTAATGAGATAAGAATTCTTTTATTTGGACTCAAGTTCAAATCTGCAATCTGCAAATTAGTTTTATGAATTTTTATTAAATTCAAGTTATTTTATTAAGAGTGGAATATTAGAATATAGAAAATTTGTATTAGCAAACTGAAACATGAGTTACTAGAAGCACATAATTTAGAATATTTTCTTAAGGTTCCTTGGCACTTCAATCTCTTTTTTATAGTTCGTTATCCAGAGGACAACCTGTACCAGAGAAATTCGTGTACCAACAAAAATAAAATTTTTATAGAGAGAAAAATTGTTGGTGTTTGCCATTCATCATCCATGCGTTACTTATCAGATCATGTAACATTTTAAATATTTTTAATTAATTTTATTTTGTTGTTTTAATGCAAATAAGATGGATATCCTTTGATTTTTTATATGTTGCTACTTTTTTGAATTTATGTTTTACTTTTCCTATTCGTTTCCCTTAGTCTTTGATGGATTTATGTTGTTGTAAGGTTGTTTCATTGTTTTAAAATATAAAAAAAAAATAATAATATAATACATATATAAAAATACGAATAAAAATATACAAACAAATAAATGTGTTATTGTTGTTGTTTACCTTAAATGGAACCTTAATAGTTATAAAAATATTTATTTCATTTTATATTAACTGTTTTGTTCAATACTTCTCGTAATAGATTTATTAGTATGTTTTAGGTGGTAATTTACAAACGAAAGAAAACTAAAGGAAATTAGAAATTGTAACACATGTTGTAAGAGATGAAAAGTCAGTTTGACGACAAAACTGCCAAGTCATAATGTAACAAGAAAAAAAAAAACAACGAAACAGCAACCGAGTTGATTTAGCCAAATAGGAGCACTTTCATAAATCAAACAAAAATTTATGGGCCCCTAGTCCCCCGCCCCCAAAAACTCTTCAGATGGCACCTTTTCATAAATAGCCTCTGTAACACATTGTTTTTACAACAACCTTGCCAAACAATTTTAGGTCACAGCTTTTATTATTTTATTTACATCACATTTGTATTGTTGTGTTGGTGTTTATTTGAAAACCACTTTTGTTGACACACTTCTCTAACCAACACCTGCCACTTTTTATTATATATATTGTATTATAAATGTACAGGAAAATATATAATATTTAATAAAACATATTAATTCATGAGGGACATTTTAGAATTCGTTCAATTTAAGGAAAATTTCCGGTAACCAGCACGACATTGCTTGATATAAAACGTAAATGAAATAAGTTGACAAATAGTAATCAAATATTTAATTCTGTAGAAAAAAGTGTACGGCCAAATGTACAGATTAATTTGAATTTGGAAAAAAAGTTATAAAATATTAAAACAGCTTTCAGTGCACTAGATAAAGAGTAAACAACTGAATGCCATATGTCACACTGGAAAATGCCCGACGCAATGCACCATTTCCACAATTTCTTCCTATTCATTTGATATCAATCCAAATTTCAATAGAATGCAAATGTGATTTCAATCTGGCTTCAGTGCTGCCATATTCTTTTTTTTTTTTGAATCGTGGAAAAACATTATAGTTTTGCTTATTCACATTGAATTCGATATCAAATAGTTTTAATTTGTAATGAATATGCTTTTAGTGTTTTAAATTAAATTCAACTTTCTTTTGGGTCAATATAAAATTTTAATGAAAATGAAACAGTCCCTCCCCGAATTACGTTTTTACCGCATGTCCACCAAAAAAAAAAAAAAGAAAAGGTTGGCAATTTGATAAAAAAAATAGAATGTTTTTGGGGAAAAATATAAATAATTCTGCAGCTCGTAAATACAAGTCCTACTGTAATAATATTTCATACAGTACTTAAGAAGGTGATTTTGAGGTTAAGTTCAGATATGACATCTTCCAAGGAGGCGGAGCCATGAAACCCCAAAGTGCAGCACCTGAAGGTTACAAAATATTTAAATGATAAAGAGCGGCTTCACCCCTGGATTCTGAAGCAATTAATTTTCCGGAAAATAACATTTTTAATATGAGTTTTCTGGGGATCTATTCACTCAATTGAAAAATGTTATCAATAAAATCAAAGCTGCCGTATGTAAACAAAATATATTCGTTTTAAAAAGTGGCAGCACTGATTTTACGTATGCTTTTTTTGGACAATATACTCATTGTTCTTCATTTTAAAATGTATTTCTTTATATTTATTAATTATTTTATACCGGAAATTGTCACTCACAACTTCACAGCACAAAATGACAATGGAAATTTTAAGATGGGGCACCTCAATTACACTTTCATTTAGTTTATTGGCATCACATTTCAAATTTGTTCGGAATAAGCAAGGCGAATTCACTACTAGGTGGCCTTATTTCAGAAAATGTTGATCAGCTGATACCAATGCAAAATATCTGATTTGTCAAAATCTTCTGATTTTTTTTTAATTATTCTTTGCACCAAAAAGAATATATAAACATTTGTGAGAACTTTGCTAAAAACAGTAATTTAAAAGTTATTAAAAACAATAGCTTTTATATAACAAATATCATGAAACCGCAAAAAAATAGCGGAACCGAAAGTTATTAGGCACAAAAATTTACCATATCGCCATTTTTCTTACTTTTTTCTGGTCAACTACATTTGACAGATGGAAATATTTTACTCAAACAAAATACATGTATATTCTGCAGGGTTGTATTTGAACTCAAAATGAATTCACCTAGTAGTGAATTCGCCTTGGGAATATATATAAAATTAAATCAATTCAATAGGAGAGTTCTCCGGAAAAAATAATTTGCCTCTCTCTCAGAGAGACGTCAAACTTCACATAAAAAAAATGTTGTCCAAAACAAAACTTTATGCCTTAAATTGTATGTGTTAATAAACATTTTTAGCAGGCAGATTTTCCTAATCAAGAGCTTCCAAAAAAATCTGCTAGGTGCAGATTAAAGAGATTTTTATTATAAAAAAAATATTTTAAAAAGCATTAGCCAGTCAAAAGTTATAAATAGTTAAAGTTAAAATTTTAAATATATCAACATTTTGGAAAAATGTGCGTTAATTATTTTTTTGCAAAAATACTTATCTCATATTTATAATGATTTAAAAGTACATTATAAATTTTCCTTTATCAATATTTTAAGCTGAAACCTTAACTCACCAGCACCTCCTTAAAGATTTTATGATATTTTATGACAATTGCACTACCATTTAGAAATTTCAGAATAATTTCCATTTTTAGTTGTCAAACTTCCCCACAGGGGCGGCAGTCTTGCTTAAGCGAGCTCACTTTCGCAATTACTCGTATAGGTAGTTTTGATTTTTCATCTATGTATGTGATTTATGTCTTATGCTTTTCGTGTAAATCGATGTAGAGGTGTATTGCAAACATCCCCTACGTAAAACTCACGCATAAATTGGCTAAAACAACTCAGTGGTATTAAATGCTTCTATGTGTTAAACGTAAATTGTTAGACTATACAACACCACTAATCCCTTTTTCGTTTCAAATTTTATTTCATTTATTTATTGTTTACTTAGTTTCTTTTTTTCTTTCTTTTTTGGTTTCGCTTACAAAACGGAATAATGAACAAGAGAAAAATATTGTATATGTATTTATTAATAAAAATAGAATTTTAGTAATTATTTGCTGCTACATGTCGTCTGCTGCAATTATCCTGTCCCTCACCAAAGTCTTCATAATAAAATTGCCTGTCCCTGAGATTTCTTACTCAAACATTCAGCAGTTAATTGATATTGATTATATTGAAATCGCCAACAACAAACCGTGATTCCTCCCTCTCTCTCTCTCTCTCACTCTCTAGCTGTCACTATTTCCCCCCCACTCCATTTCATTTGTATGGATTTTTGCAAAGCAATTTACCAGCTGCTAAAGTTAGCATTTTATTTATTCTTTCTTATTTCAGAATATATTTTCTTCATCTAATTTATATTACCTATTAAGACTTTTATTTTTTACATATTATTTTTAAAAAATATTTTATAAAATAATTTAATTTGTTTTACAGAATAAAAAGAGACCTATATACAAGAAAAAAAAATTGCAAAGAAATTCTGTTGAATAAACTCGTAAAAGCAAAAACCACAAAAAGTATATTAATTTAAAGAAACAAAAAGAATTGATTGCTTTGATTGATTGATTGATTGTGCAACTAAAAAGCGTGTAATTTGTAAATGATGGAACTGAAGTTATTGACCTCAACAGCGAAGGTACTAACGCTAAAACTAGTCGTTCTTAACATTGATTTTTTTCCCCCAAAATTATTTCATTAATATTTTTATAAATAAACTGTAAAAATCCCTTAGTATACCCCTTCTTAAATTAATTAAACTTGAATTTTTTTTAACTTAAACTAATCTAATGTCCTCAGCAAATTTTAACTGCAACACACCTGTTTATGCTTCTATTCATTCTATTTTTTTTTCTTTTTTTTTGTTGTTTCAATTATAATTACTTTATTTATTAATTCATTAACACATAATTAAGAATTGTATTCTCTAACTAATATTAATATATTTCTCCACTAATTAAAAATAACTAAACTAATTTATTTAAATCTATTACAACACAATTTTTAACAATAAACAAATGCTATTGTTTCGATACACCACCTAAAAAAACTAAAACCGTAGATTTTATTTGTCTTAGAAATACACAGAGAAAATATATATTCTCAGCTGTTGTCAATTTAAATAAATTTTATGTTAAATATAATTAAAAAGTCCTCCAACTATTTACAAGTTGAATTGAAAACGTAATTTGCATGAACATTTCACGAATTAAGTAGATTCAAAGACTTTTCAATTAAATATATAGTTGTATCTAAGATTTAATGTTAATGAAATTGGCTGAAGAGTTATTGCAATAAAATTCGTTCGTTTATTGTCGCTGCTTTAGTTTTGTCGCACTCTGTATATTTTATTAAATTATTTCTTTTGCAACACATACTAAAGTTATTTGCAAGGAAATTAAGTTGAAGTCTACAATTTTATTGAATCTGATCTGTCATTAGCTTTTCTTTGGAGGCATTTGAATATGACATTCGGATTAACTGATTAAATACAATTCTAATTTGATTACAGTTATAGTTACACCTGCATACATACGTGCTCCCCTTTCTCTACTTTCTATAGAAAATGTATGCATTGAATGAGGAAATCCAGGACGGGAAAAACATCTGCTTAGGGGAATTTTAAAATACAATTCAGGAAAAGAATTTTATTTCGCATTTTGGATTTATTTGTTCTCCTTGCGATCACTGATTCTTAAGGTACGTTCACACTTATCAAATATTTGTCCCGAAAAGCATAACCACTAAATACTAATGAAAAATATGTTTGCTTAGATACGTGTTTATTATTTAAAACAGTTTCATACAAAACTAGTAGACAGTATCAGGAATCCAATATTATTAAAAACTATTTAACTCAATAAATACTTTTTTTGAATTAAAAAGCTTTTTATTAGTGTTTAGTGGTTACGCTTTTTGGTCAAATATTTAATAAGTGTGAACGTACCTTTAGCTTTTGTTTATTTTTTGCCCTTGCGGAATGAAAAAGTGTGAGTGCACACGTGTTTAGTTCCAGCATATTCTCTAGACTTAGACCTTTACGATTATTTTCTTTTTCGAAATCTAATGAAATTGCTGGTTTATAAGAGAATTGGGTAGAATGGAGTGGCCTTGAGAAAGTGTATTATTTGGAAGAAATAAAAATATTTAAAAAAAACACTAGACTAAACATATTCGGCCATGTGATGGAAATCGCTTATCGCATGAAATAAAGCGTTTTCGATTTGAAGTCACAAAATTGGTGTGCTGGAGGTCGCAATCGCTCAAAATCGTTCAAAAGAAATTGGCGTTTTTAAAGTCGCATGTGATTCCAAAATCGTGCGATTCACAGCACATACATGATTGATCGCTTATTTGCCAAAAAAAAAATTTATTTTAATTGTCAGGGAGTTATGAAACAGCCCTCGTATGACCTGCTAACTGTCGCACTACATCGAATGAAAAATCTAGGTGATACAATTTGTATGTAAAACAAGAACAAAATTTTTTTAAAATTTTTTTTTTGTCTTAAATGAAAATTATATGAAAAGAATTTTCTGGCGTTGTTATCTCTAATATGCACTGCTCCTGTGGCAATAATATACAATTGTTGTTAACTGTGTGCTTCATTACTAGCTTCCTTTTTAGTCACTAAAATTTCCTCTTTCGTTGGAAAGTATATAAAAATAAATTACTTATTTTTTTATAACCCTTTTTATTGCTAAAAATTAAGAACTATATTGTACATATCTACATATAAAAAGCTTTTAAAATATGTTTATTTCATTAATATTGATGGACGATAAGATACTTAAAAGTGTACCACAAATAAATGTATGGCGTATTTATACATAATATGTATATAAAATACATGAATGTACAGTGTATATAATTTTTAGTTAAAGTACTTTTATTTCCTTTGCTATAGATAAACAAAAATTTTTAAAATTTCAAAATTGGCATGTTTGTACTCTATACAAGGTTAAAATCTTTTTTATTTTTGGCTAATATTTCCCACAAAATTTTTAAAATAAAGTATCAACTATTTTGTACATATCTACATATAAAAAGCTTTTAAAATATATTTATTTCTTCAATATTAATGGACGATAAGATATTTAAAAGTGTACCACAAATAAATGTTATTTTATATACATTTATTTGTGGTACACTTTTAAATATCCTACCGTCCATTAATATTGATGAAATAAATATATTTTAATTGAATATATATAGTATATAATTTGTAGTTAAAGTAAAAAGTTAAAAGTAACCTTTTCTATATAAAAACAAAGATTTTTAAAAGCTAATTTTAAACTTGGCATGTTTATACTCCTCATGGTGTTAACATCTTTTTTTTTTTTTGCTAATATTTCCTTTAATATTTTTATATTTTTTATTAAAAAAGAAACACATGTTTCTTAAATGTTACCAGTATTTGGCAAGTTAATTGCAATAATTTATGTATATTATTTAAGTTTTTTTTTTCTAATATTAAAACGCACCTCTGTAGTATTTTTCTTTTATATAAATTATACCATGCTGAACCGATTTTAGTAGCAGACCAACAAATTGGAAACAAATTATTAATTAAAAACTTGTGCAATTAACGCGAATATATGTATGAAATCTAAATAACAAAGTGGTTTAAATTATTAAATATAAGTGTAATGAACACCAACTCTATTGTTCCATGACAAAAAAAAACACTCTTTTTACGTATAAGTCTTTTGTATTGCGCTGTCATACACGCAATTTCATTTTCGCTAAAAGTCATGTTAATGGCTGGTTCCTGGAGGGGATTTTGCAGCAATACATACTCGTTCGTATATATTTTTATTCATTTTCACAAAACCACATAATTAACAAATGAATATTGAAGGTTTTTTTCGCCCGAAATGTAAAACAAAGAAAACCTTTTTTTTTGGTTTGTTGGCAAATTTTTACCTTTTGTTTTGTGCACTCTACTGCCGGCATTGGAATGAAATATTCCCATTTAGCCACATTTCTTATAAATGTGAGTGCCAGGAGCTCTCCAGCAGTCATTAACTATATGAAAGGTTTTCAATCTCGTTTGCTAAAATAAGTAATACCGCCCTCTGATTGAAATTCTAAGTCTTGAGATTTACAGTTAAAATAAATAATTGAAAAACGTAGATACAAGTTTTTGGAAAATTCAAATGCAAAATCTGGGATTTTAAACGATGAAGTTATATGGGAGATACTTCCGGTTACGGTTTTCTACAATAATGAGTGACAGCACAAGCTTTTTTACCTGATGTAGAGTCCTAATTAGAGCTTAGAGCAGAGGATATCGATGGAAAAGGTGATGAGGGCTTTGAGTTTCTTCGAAAAGGCTACAAAATCCATACAGTCACTGCCACAATGTCTAACTCTATTCCACTAGTTAGTAGCCTAGAAGCGTTACACACAATAATTAAAAAAAAACTGAAATAATTCTGCAGTTCCTCAGTAGGAACTGCGAGTGTTATATATATATTCATATGGGAAGGAGCCAGCAGAACTCTCGAGTTTACAAAAAAATCAATCCCATTCCAAACTGAATGGCACTTTCCTATACGAGATCTAAAGAAAGTCTATTATAAACAAATGCGAATATATTTATATATCAAATAGACAACTTCTTTCCTTCTAAATTTTCGAACTGAGATTTAAAAGCTGGGGCAAAATTAACGCACCCGATATCGAGCGAAATTTCCATACAATTTAAATACAAATTTCGTTCTAGATCACAATTATAAAATTGTGCGGCCGTGTGCACTGCATATTTCTACACCTTCCAAAAAAGAATTGGAAGGTACATTCACTTTGTTATTCCGTGTGTAAAGCAGCGAAATATTCCTCAAACACGCCATAAAATATATATATATTCTTGATCAGTGATAAAATCTAAAACGATCTAGCCATGTCCGTCCGTCCGTCTGTGGAAATCACAATTCACTCCAAACAAAAAGAGCCAGACCCTTGAAAATTGCTACAAATACATTTTGAAAGGTATCGCATGTCAAGTTCGTAAATAGGCTGAATCGGGTCAGAGGGAAAAAAGTTCCCCTAAGAACAACTAAACCAACCTCTAAGAAACAACATAATTTTTAAAGTGTTTTTTTTTTTATAATTTTGTTAAGCAAATGATATATTTTTATGTCCAAGAAGGTCCAAAACATTGAACTGGCGATCAGAAAAACAGAAAACCCAATTTTTGGACTCCGCCCCCTTTAGTAGGCGTTTATGTAACATATTACAGGGAAAAATAGTATAAATATTTAACAAATTGTACAATTTAAGCCTACATTCTTTGAAAATTAAGTTTTAAAGTTATTATAACGAAGATGAGATATTATATTATCTTCCTCTGCCCTACCCTCCTCTCCCCTCTTTGTCCCCTAAATGACCATATTAAAAATTTTTTTAAATTAATAACCCCAAAAATTTACTTTTTAGTATTTAATGGTAAAGGTGAGATGTCTCCCCTACCGGCCCCTCCCGGAGTTACCACTACAAAATACAGTTTTTATTTACTAACTATTTGAAGGGTATTTAAGATTCGACCCGGTCGAATATAATGATCGGACTTGTTTTTTATAATAATTGAGTCCATAACGATAATGAACCTGTAATTGTAATTGATCATAACTTGTATTAATAAAAATATGTACAGCATCTAGAACGTAAAATATTATTAAAAATACTCGTATATTTCTCATCATTTATAATTTAAAGTAATCGGTCATTGTCATTGATCGCACACTTGATTAAGAGATATTGACCTTGACTTGTTAATACCGATTTATTTAATGTGTATGTGGCAGTCAACGAAGAATATTTATGCAATAAATGAATACAAAAGCTCGTATTTTAATTGAACCAAATCTATACGAGTATGTCTAAACACATGTATTATAAATACACAAACACATGCACACACATACACACACACACACACACACACAGAGATGTACTGCCATACGAGTACAACAATAAGATCAGGGTATTTAGAGGCAGTAAATTTCATCATTTGAACTTATCAACAACCAATTTGTTGGGATAGATCTTCGATGTGGATACGGGCATCATAAGAATGACTAAGAAATAAGAAATATTACGAATAAAAAATACCTCAACTACTACGGCACGCTTACCGACTTCGCTACACTCGTATATCTGTATTTAGATTCTTTTTTATTAATTTGAAGAATTTATTGTATGTAGAAGACACAGTAACAACAAATTACTTGTAGGTATATTTATCTTTAATTGTCAACGAGAATGGAAAGGAGAAGCAGCAAATAAATTTTCGTAAATATGCACATATACCTAGACACATTAGAACGAGAATTCAGCTTAAATTCTTGTTTATATCTTTGAATGTAAATAATGAATTTATTAAACTTCCTACAAATCTTACGGTCTGGTTCGATTCGGTGTTATCAAGTTTTGCCTTCACTGTCGTCTGTGCAGGATAGTAAAGCAAAAATAGCCTCATTGAGTTGTTTTCGCTATAAAAGTGTATCTGCGTCTGCTTGAGATATTTTGCATACATTCCAATAATAAAACTTTAAGCAAGATTATTTGTTGCTTAATGAAACATCATATGTTTAGGTTTTTAGAATATTTTCACTTTTTAAGGCGCCGCACAGTACGAGTAGATTTAATTCTTCGTTCACACAGTGATCAATTTATCGCCATGTTGTTCGTTTAAAACATGTTTGCTGGAAAATAGAAACACAGTCAGAGACACTCGTTCGTTTGCTCTTACTTGTGCTTTTAGTTATTAATGTTTTTGTGGATTTTGTTTATAAGAAAAATTGACCTATAAACTTTTCTCTATTCAATACATAAACAATTTCATTTCATTGCACAAATATTGAGCAGTTGAAGAACACTAGCACTTGAAATAAAGTTTCGCATGTACCCAGCGAGCATTTTTTGTCGAATTCGCAACAGAGACTCCATTATTTGCGCGAAAAACTTTGCAACTTTGGCATTTTGCGCCATCACTAGCAAACACAATAATGAGCACTAGTGCTAACGTTTGTCAATTTTGTATACATCGTGGTGTGGCATTGTCTTATAAATTGTACAGATGCCATGTCAAATATTGCCACAATGTGGCCTGGAGCCAAAAAATTAGTCTTAACGGTTGTTTCTTTGCTAGTCTTAACTAGAGATGTGCAAATGTCGTGATTTTTTCGTGCCGTGAATATAAATTATTAAAAATTTAGGATCGTGCATGATAGTGCGTGCTTTGGCGAATAGAGCAATTACTTCGAGTAAAAATTTACATATAATTTTGCAAATTCCTAGAAGCATCTGCAAGAGTAAAAAAGCCATTTTTGCTTTCTACAATTTTAATGAAAACAAGTAAAAAAGTTATATTCGACCGGGTCGAATCTTAAATATCCTCCAAATATGAAATCTCTATTTTGACAGAGTCATTCCGGGAAACCACGTGTGGGGGAGACTTTTAACCTCTGGAAGATCAGAGAACACCTCAGCTTCTTATAGCCTTAAGGAATACAAATTGTTTAATATATCGTACGTCAATGCCCCCCAAAGGGGCGGGGGTCCAAAAATGGACTATATCATGTTTCCACAGATGAACGTATGGGCATTGCTAGATCGTCTTAGATTTCATCACTGATCAAGAATATATATACTTTATGGGGTCCAATTCTTTTTAGAGGGTGTTAAAACTGTATTTTGTAGGGGTCTCTCTGGCAAGGGCCGTAGGGGAGACATTTTACCTTTGCCATAAAACCCTAAAAATAAATGTTTGGGATAATTAAATGCATAATTTATTCAGTGGGTGCTGTTAACTGAAGTAGTAGAACACGAGACTATGAAGCGGAGGGTCGTGAGTTCGAGCCCGCGCTGAGTCATGAAATATTGTGTTGAATTCTTCTGAACAGCATTAGTGCGTGGTTGTGTTAGTTGTTGCCAGCCTATTTCAATGATAAAGGCATAGTCACTGGTCACTGAACATAATTGGCGGCGACTGACACTATCATGTACTAAAAAGCAGAGTAACAGCAGCCACCTTCGTCGGCCCTGTAGCAAAAATTAGCCGGCGAAGTAAAAAGGTTGAAATAGCTACAAACAAAACTGTCTATCTTCTCATCTTTCCTCATCTGTCCCCTTAATACTATCCCCTCGTTTTCAGTTCCGGTGCAATGCTTTGCATATGTAGGGGTCATCCCCTGAGTGCTGGTCCTACTCCTAAAAAAAAAAAAAAAAAAAATTTTATAGGGTCATTTATGGAGCAAAGGGGGGAGGGGTAGGACAGAGGGATACCAGGTTACGTCTCAGCTTCATCATTAAAGCTTAAAAATTTCTTTTTTAAGGAATGAGGGCTTAAGTAAAACAATTTGCTAAATTTTTTAACTAGTTTTGCATATAATAACGCCCACTAAACGAGGCGGGGTTCAAAAATTATTATTATGTTTTTTCTTTTATGGCTGCAAGTTTAAGGTGTTGGAGCTTCTTTGCCATAAAAATATCTTATTTGCTTAACAAAATTACAAAAAAAAAATTAGTTGGTTTTTTTAGAGGTTGGTTTAGTTCGTCTTAGGGAATCTTTTTCCCCTCTGACCCGACTCAGCCTATTTACGAATTTAACCTGTGCTATCCTTCATAATGTATTTATAACAAATTTCAAGAGTCTGGCCTTTTTCGTTTGGACTGAATCGTGATGTCCACAGACGGACGGACGGAAATGCTCAGATCGTCTTAGATTTGATCACTGATCAAGATATTGCTTTCGATTGCAATAAGTTTATTTAAAGAAGCACTTTCATAAAATTCAAGGAATCGTTTTTTGCAAACTCACTTTTGTAAAACCCCCAAAACTCGTCAAATCGACTTAAAAATGTACATATTTACAAACATGCATACATGTATGTATGTATGTACGTATTTGTGTATAGAATATAAAAAGAAACTGCCAAATGCAATTTATTTAAATGTCA
Organism: Linnaemya tessellans; assembly: GCA_951800035.1. Classification (NCBI taxonomy): domain Eukaryota; kingdom Metazoa; phylum Arthropoda; class Insecta; order Diptera; family Tachinidae; genus Linnaemya; species Linnaemya tessellans. Next base: position 115,987,484 of record OX637534.1, on the reverse strand, counting down.
ATTTCTAATCTTTTGCTAGGCCACACATCCACATCATTGCAATTCATATTTTCATATTTTTTCATACAACTTAATTAATTATTTTAAGCTTATGTAAAAAGTTTAGAGGCGTCAGCTGTTTTAACACGTGCATTGTGCAAACAATGGCAACTCACACTACATCCCTCCCCGCACCGCATAAAAGTACTACAAATGGGGCCATACAGTTTTTCCTTCTTAATTGTTTATAAATAGAATAATTAATCTTATTGTGGTAATTTATATCCAGATGTTTAGTTTAATTAACAGTTTTTTTTGCCATTTCAATTTACAATTGCTTTTCCTAGTCAATTTAGTTTCCTTTTATTCTTTGTTTTTTTTCTGTAATTTTGGAAAAGATCCAATAAGCAATTTTTATATTTGATGTAAAACTTGTTTTTTTTTGCCCCTCAGAAGTCTCTAATCACGTTGCATAAAGAATTTAACGGAAATAAAGAGTTACAGTATTTTACGAATAACTATTTGGCCAGGGGCCAATATTTTTGGGTAATTATGAGGGAAAAGCATTTGAAACTATACGCTTAAATACCTCAGTAAGGTAATTATGGGAATACGTGTATAGTTACTGAAAATAATTAAAAATTTCCTGAAATTACTGAATCAACTTAAAAGCTTTATTTTGAAAATATTCATAAAAAGAAAATAAAATTAAAAACTTCACTCAAGTGGAACTTCACTGCAAATAGGACCAATGCAATTTATAGAATAAAATTTAGGGGAAACTTCGTTTGGTGTCTTACTGACTGTCCCATGATGTCACTCGATACCGTTCGCTTGAATAATTATATAGGAAACAAAAACAAAATTTTAGAAATTGTTTTTATTTAAAATGCAATTGTGCAACAGAACAATAACGAGTGGCAGACTGCCAGTTTTGTTTGATTAATACATCCAGCCCACTCGGGTCATAGTAAAGCGACGCAAATAGTAAAGGTATTTGGCGGGAATCGAACCCACCACCTCCGCACTAATAGGTTAGCATTACCACCAATTAGCCTCATCAGCACTCATACAATAAATACGTTTCCACTATGCGCAAATTAAGTTGATTTGAGGAAATTATGTCGAAGTGTTTCCATTGTCTTGTAAGTAATTTTAATTTCGAATTTTCAAAATCAATTTGACATTTGTATTGTTTGTTTGTTTTTTAAGATAAGAAAAAAGCAAAAATTTTGTTTCATGTTAACTTGAAATGGCAAAATAAAAAGAAAAGTCATAAAAATGCAAAATAATATTATATTCAACAGATAATATCAGCGCCATTTTATTCCTACTTAAATTTGCAACTCACCAATAATGGATGACCCAAGGTTGCATTTTATAAGAATAACAACCGCGCAGTGTTGCAGCGACAAATGTCCACTTAATTACGTCATTTGAGATAATTTGCTCATATGATGATAAATGTATGGGAAATCATGTCGCAAATTACTTAATTTGGGCACAAATCACGTATATGGAAACGTACTATAAGAAAGTCTCCAATTAAGTGTGGCAGCTTCTTTTTTTAAATTTGTGAAATTTATTGAAAAAATTAGGAAATATTACATAAAACATATAATTGTTTTATAAAAGTGCTAGATAATTTATCAATCGATATGAGGCGTGGGTGGGATGTATTTTCCCTCTCCCGCACAACAATATAAATTTACATAATATGTCATTAAGTTCCATTGGAATTTTAATATTTATATTTTAAATTAAAAACCCACAATTAATTCCAACTTGTGCAGATCAAATAAATTAAATTTCGTGTAAAATAATATAACCGCTTAATTATTGATTTAAATTATTCTTATTTCTTATCTCAGTTGGGAACAATTGAATGAAGTCCTCAGCATCTCTGTTAAATATTTGTAACTGTATGGACTTGTTAACTTTAGCACGGTTTTTATTGTACAACAACAAAAAATGTAAATAAATAAACAATGAGAAATTCTATTACTCTAGCCACTAACACTATTTACATGTGCATGTATGTGAATATATTCCGCAAGAAGCATGGACTCTCACACTCACACACACACACATTCAATTAATATAATAAATTGCGATATGATACTCAATTATAAATATTTATTTTATTTTTAATTTTACTCCAAATTGATTGGTTGGGGGTATCATTTGTACTTGATTTTATTGCATTGTATTATATGGCAGCGTGTTTTTATTTAAATGTATTTTATTTCTTATTATTATTATTATTCTTATTACAGTTATTAATAAACTTTACTCTCTTCTATGGATCAGAACAACCACAGCTCACCTAAATACATATTAATTCTCACAAACATATCTTTCTAAACGCCGCCGCCGCTCAAAATACGCATAGAGAACTCTTTTCTATTTCGCTTTAAATTAGAATAGCATCTACTCTAAATGTTCTGTTGTATGTATGTATGTAACACATGCATACATTCATAAGTTTGTATGGAAGTTTGTATACCGTTTAATTTAATTTTTTTGTTTGAGCAAAAATTTTACAGTATTGGAGGCCTAGGAGCACAGAGAATGCTCGGAGCTCTAACATCTACAAGTAGAGGAGAGTAGAGTTTTTGCGAGCCATATTAATTGTAACGGTGTATTCATGTTTGTTTCTGTTTTGTTTATTGTCTAAATATCTTTACAGTGCTAGCAGAGAAAACTTGTATAGTAGCGATCAACAACAACAACAGCAGCAACAGCAACAACAACAACATCATCAATTTAAGCAACAACAATTAAAGCAACAACAGCGCCAACAACCGCAACACCATTCGCATCAATATTTGCTGCGCCAGTCTCTGATCAACCTTACGACCACTCAGAACACACAGACTCAGACTGCTCCTCTATACAGTAGCCATTCGGATAATAATAGTTATTGTAGTGCCGTAACTACACAAGAAGGAGCTACTACTTCCGATCAACAGCAACAAATTGCTGAGCACAGTAGTAGCAACAGTTATCGTTCGCGTAACACGTCGCGTAAAAATAGTATCAACGTATCGTCTTCTACGCGTAATCAGTTGCACAAATCGATATCGTGCAGTTGTGAATCTTTTAAATGTGCATTAATTGCTAGCGACGCGTTACCGGGAACAACAACCAGCACAAGTACTACCGCCACCACCCACAACACCAGCGCTAAAGGTGCAACACGCATTTTTTACGGTCTCAGTACCGACAACGACAACGAATTCTTACTGGACAGCGAAGTAAAGCCACACACAGCCGAGGAAGTAAGTGACTTTACCAAGTCTAGCAGGGCAGGCGGCAACGCCAAAACCTCCCGCCCTCAAAGTTCAATAGGTGATGATCATCAGTCACTACACTACGATTCATTATCAGCAGGTTTACGGTTTAGCAGCGTTTCGAAACAAAACTCTTATGATAGTGGCTCGCCGCAACTGTTGACACCTGCGGACGCCAATCAACGATATAACCTGCAACAGCAACAGCCACAGCCACAACAACACAGTCCTACCAGTCGCCTGTCGTACAGTCCCAACAGCAAAAGCAGCAGCTTAGCTATAGCCGATGAGTATCAGAATTCACAGCAAACACCAGGTGATTTCAAGAATCTAGTCATTCATAATTTAAGTAGTTCGGATCCGTTAACGCAGAGCAGCAGCTACAGTAATCATCACTTCGAGGACACCAACAATTGTCCGCTGCTAAAAACTCACTACAGCGATTGCAACATTTATGCTAAAAACGAACTAGATTCGCAGACTCGACAGCCGGACAAACAGCAATTGGTCAACAAGGCCTACATATTCAAGTGCATTGGCAACAGTCCATCGTTTCTCAAAACCTCTAAAGTCAAAGACCAGTCGCGTAAGTTGAGAAACCTTTCGCTCAAAACTCATTCCACTGGCAAGAAGAAAAGTCAAATACTAGCCAAGTCGAACGCCGTGTCCGACAATTCACTGCATCCGGGCGACAAATATCTTAATCTCTACTTAGTGGAGAAAAAACAGCAGCAGCAGCAGGCACAACAATCGACTTCAACTTCTCCATCCGTGGCTTCCGGGCACCAAGTGTCAAGACACAGTACTTCTTACATAGTGAACGGTGCTGTCAAATCATCATATCCCACATATCGTTCCTCAATTAAAAGTGAAACAGCCGTAAGTGCCGTCTTAGCAGCAGCAGCCGCCGCAGGAGCCAACAGCAGCAGTAGTTCTTATTTGCAACAACAGCAACAAGTGTTTGGCGGCCACAGTTGCAGTGTCAATTATCTATTCTCCAATCCAAACTTCATTAGCAAACAGCAACAGCCACAGCAGCAGCAACAGCAGCAGCAGCAGCTACAACAACAGAAACAAAAGAGCCAACAGCACCAGCAGCATTCTAAAACAGCCAAAATTAATAACAAAGGCTGCAATCTGGTCAACAACGGCAACAAACTTAGTGTTAGCACTAATTCGTGCAATCGCCTACATGCCGGCTCACCCCATGCAATATCACCGAAAAGTTCTCTATCGAGTAACGGACACCTCAATAAATATTGTCTGACCGATATAAGTCGTCGCAAAACCGAATTTAATCGACAGCTTAGTGCACCGACTGATTACACCCATCATTCATCGAGCAACGGCTCACACCAGTCCACCAACGAGGTCGTTGGCGGCGAATCAACATCGACAGTTGCCAGTGCTGGCATTAAATCGCCAGCCTACTTGCAACAACATTCGTTACCCAATCAACTGCAACAGCAACAGCAACAACAATATCAACAGCAACAGCAACAACAACCGGCAACACACACAACCCACTATCAGTCTCATTATCATCAGCATCATCCCCAGCATCCCCATCATCATCAGCACCAACAACTACACCAACAACAGCATCACTATCAGCACAGTCAACAGCACCTACCGCAGCACCCCTCAGCAACAGTTTTAACGAAACCAACATCGAATTCGTGTACAAACAGTTTTAATAGACGCCACATCAAACGTCAGAAAAATACAAAATTAAATGAAAGGTAAGTGCGATCGATCGATCGAACGATCAACTCTTATTACCGCTTCAGTTGGCTTTTTTTTGGAACAGCACAATTTTCCCAAACTAAATGTTTTAATTGAAACTGGTTTTGCAATATCTGTATCTTTAGCCAGTGTACGCTTCCACGAAAAACCAATAAAATAAATTAGTAACAATCCCAGTCGTTGTAAAAGTATTGACTTGCAAACGGCGGCTAAAAATCCTCAAACAGCAACAACAACAAAAAAATAAAAAAAAAATTACAAAACAAATTGCATCCAAATATTTTTTATAGCCAAACGTTATGAATCGAACGTGAGTTTTTTCCAAAACTTGTTCATGAACCGAACACGACGTTTGTCTTAAAACAGCCTGGCCCTTAAATTTATTATTGAATTACTTGAAAATACAAACATTTATTTTTTTTGCGTGTAGTGAACGACGAACACTTTCAAATTGTAGGCGTTGATTATTTTAATTATTTTTCTTAAATTAGCTGTTGAGCAAAAAGGAAAGACAAAAAAAAATATACTAATTTTCCCCCTTCACTTCTTCCTTTTCATCTGCAAGTTGCAAGCCATACGCACTTTCGCTGAAGCTTAACAATTCCAGACAGACTTTCATTTCGCTGCGATCGTTATCAGAAACAAACAAGTAAAAACGTTATATTCGACCGTGTCGAATTTTAAATACCCTCCAAATGTTTTGTACAAGGTGGGCCAAAAGAAGTCATCCGATGACTCCTCCAGCATGAACACCGCACCATACAGTCACTTTGAGCGAGTGTAATGGCTCCTCGTGTATCACTCGTGGACTTTCGGTGCGTCAGAAGCGATAGTTTTGCTTGGTCACGTACCCGCTGAGGTGGAAATGAGCCTTATCGCTCATTATGATTTTGGCCGAAAAATCATCCACTTCGTCCTCGACATTGAGGATGCGGAGTGTATCGCTCCATGGCTTGCATTCTACATCTGTCTAGTTCTTAAATGTCAAAACAGATTTCACATTGGCCGCCATTTGCAAAAATAAGAGCATCTACCAAATGGGGTGATTTCTTTTTGCCCACCTTGTAAATAAAAACTCTATTTTGTGGGGGTCATTTCGGCAGGGGCCGTGGGGCAGACATGTCACTTTTGCCATAAAACACTAAAAAGTCAATTTTTGGGATTATTAAGAGTAAAAAAAAATAGTTTTTGATAGGGTCATTTAGGGGGCAAAGGTGAGGGGAAGCTCGGTCAGATCAGAGAACATCTCCAGCTTCGTCATAAAGTTTTAAAATTTAATTTTTAAGGAATGTAGACTTAAATTATACAATTTGTTAAATATTTACACTATTTTTTCATGTAATATGTTACGCCCACTAAAGGGGGCGGGATCCGAAAATGGATTTTTCTGATTTTCTTTGCACCTTCTTTGACATAAAAATATATCATTTGCTTAACAAAATTACAAAAAAAAAATCTTCAAATATTATGTTGTTTTTTTTAGAGGTTGCTTTAGTACTTCTTAAGGGAACTTCTTTCCCTCTGGCCCAATTCAGCCCCATTTACGAACTTGACCTGTGCTATTCTTCAAAATGTATGTATTTATACCAAATTTAAAGGGTCTGGCAATTTTTGTTCATACTGAATCGGGATTTCCACAGACGGACGGACATGGCTATATCGTCTTAGATTTCATCACTGATCTAGAATATATATACACTTAATGGGATCTTAGAGGGATATTTCTCTGCGTTACACACGGAATGATAAAGTGGATATACTCTCCAATTCTTTTTTGTAGGGTATAAAAACGCAAACATACGCCAATACATTAATGCGATTTTGTTTATTGGCAACTTCAGGGTTTATCTACCGGCTGGCTGGTAGTTTATTTATTTTTTTCCTGTTACTAAAATATTCATGTTCAAACAGCAGTTTTATTATTGCAATAAAATAAGCAGTGCGTAGTATTACTTAGCGAACGAATGCTTAGAGCCAAATTATCGTAAGTGTAATATTTTTACAATCTGTTTAATTCTCTGCTATAATGAATGACGAAGTCGACGTCGAGTTCTCGAAGGCTTATAAAATTGCTAGAGCATGTTAATAGTAGTCAATTGTTGTCGACAAAGAGTAGACTAGTAAACATTTTTTCCTGCCGTGTTGATATGACATCGATGTCGCCATCCACTCAGGGAATGGGTACTACTCATGCACTATTCCTCCTTTCATATCAACACGGCAGGAAAAAATGTTCACTTGCGTACTCTTTGTCGACAACAATTGACTACTATTAACATGCTCTAGCAATTTTATAAGCCTTCGAGAACGCGACGTCGATATCGTCATTCATTATAGGAGAGGAAAGATATAGAGATTGTTGTAGTCATTTTCATTCTTTGCTTCGGCGGTGATTGTTTTTTTAATGTTCAGCTTTCAGTGCTATACCCCTCTCACTAAAATAGGCCAACAACAATTAACACAACCATGCACTAAGGGAGATCAGAAAAATGTAATAGTATAATCCCGACTAAGTGAGGAATTGAGCCTAGGTTCTTCGGTTTGTAGTGTAGCCATTAACTACTGCAGCCAACAAAAATATTAATACGTTTCATGAAACATTTTATTCCAATCACCAAGTAGTTGCATATAAAACTCCAGTTGGAAAAAATAAATTTTTTTTTCAAACTTCCGCATATTGAAACATTTGAAATATAAAACAAAAACGGAAATGTATCAAGTTGCTAAAAATTAGTTATACTTTTATGGAAATCTCTTAATTGCGATCATTTCGAATCATTTGTCAAAATTTCAAAGTCGAGTTGTACAGCTTTAAGGAAATATAGCAAAATCAATTGTCGCTTAAAAGCATTTTGCCTTAAAATTTTTTAGTGTTTATAATTATTTTTTGTAACGACAAAATGTTGTTTAAGATAATATATTATATTATTTTAAATAGAGCAAATCGAATGGATAGAACTACAATAAGGACACTCACAATGTTAAAGAGAAGTTCGTTGATTTTTAATCAAACTAATAACACTAAATATTGTGTTTTTTATCTTCTTAAGCTGGTTTTTAGGGTTAAACAAGATTCGTCGTAGCCTTTATTGATAAATTATAACCGGAATTTAAAAAAAAAACTCATGAGCCATTAAAAATGCGAAAATAAAATAAATAAATTTTATGAACGGCAATCTCTGTAATACATGTTCATTAACTGACACAGTAAAGCACAACCTTGAGCGAGGATACTTAAAAAATATATTAATTTATATACCAGCATACATCTCTATCATATCATATGTAAATATGTATATAATAATTTTATTTCGAACACACGAGATATCTGATTTAAATTAACGAAAAATTCTTAAAAGACCAAATTACGAATAAAAAAAAAAATCCAGGCGACCGAAATAAAATCAATTAGTTTCAAGTGAATTTGTATCGTATGGCGTTTTTTACTTTTTATTTTACAAAATAAAATATAATAAAACAGATACACTATCTAAATAAGAAATTGAGAGATATGGACAAATAACATTAAAACAATAACAATCAAGAAACAGAAATCAAATGAAATTTTTGACATTGATGTACAACATTGTGGCCACGTGTATGTTTTGAGTACCACGTTATTTTCAGTTTATTTTTTAGCGGAAAAAAACATTTTAATTAAGACATTAAACACTTGCAATTTTGTACTCAAAACAAAATATAAATAACAATAGCGCTACTCACTCTTGACAGCATATTTGCACTAGTATCCTATAAACATCAGTTGCTGACACAAAATTTATCAGCTAAGACTTTTTTTGGAAAAATAATTAAACTGGCCTAATATTTGCCTCTCAGTTCCTCTACTAATATCTTGGAGTTGCAAGCGCATACGAGATCTGTTTCCTTCCAAAAGTGATTTGCCTTAATAATTTCTGCTTTAAACAATTACAAAAATAACAAATTGAAAAAAAGGCAAAAAAAAAAAATAATAATAAAACAACTATAAAAACCAAACATACGTTTTTAGGGCGGCACGTACTAGCAAAAGTACTTACGGTTTGAATAATAAAGCGTGTTTTCTTTTAGAGTGTCACAAGACCAAAGCAGCGCGTAAAATTTTTAATCAAAATAATTTTCAATCAAAATAATTGTTCTATTTGTAAAAATCATTGTGCACTTCTGCCAATTTATGGCCTACATAATCGTCCTTCAGAGTGGCTAATTCGAACAGCAATAGATCGTCTTCGTAGCACATTTAGTCTTACTGATAATGTTTAACCCTTGAGACGCCGAACAATGCCCACTGAAGAAGCTGTAGCCGCTGTACAGGAAAGCATTGAAGATGATCCTAAACAATCAATTCGTCGCCGTTCTCGGCAACTGGGTTTGTGTCCCCTTCCACTTTATGGCGGATTTTTTTTACTTGTTAAAAATTAGTGCTCCAGATTGCAGCTTTTACGCGCCATCCGTGGCAGAAATCATTTTAAAAACATTGGCCTCATTCACAATCCTGTGCAAATGGTCTTGCATCATTGCATTTGCAAAATAATTGTACTCTACGCCAACAAAATACATTAAAAATGCTCTCAAATACTCTCACAATTTGCAAATGAAAAATGCAAGCCCATTTGCACACGATTGTGAACAGCTTTATTAATTTTATAAAATTTTCTTTCGCATAAAGCCCGTTTCATTGATATTAAAGATACATTTTCTTGTTTTATTATGATTTAAACTTGTGTCACTCTATAAAAAACACCCTATATTTAAATCCAGCAATAAAAAACTATTCAGGAATATATATGCACGATTATATGGATTTTAAATTTTTTTTGTAAAACAGATATTTGATCGTAGACAGAAAAAATTACTTTTAACAGGCTGCCAGTTTTGTTATTAACAAATCCAGCACACTGGAGGTCCCACTAGATCCCTTCGTGCTACCTGAAAACATCACCAACACCCAAGGTCCTTGGCGGAAATCGAACCTGTGTACTAATAGGTTAGCATCGCTACCAATCAGCCACAATGGCACCCCTTTTTTTTTTGGGTGGTTAAATGTAACAGCAGGTATCGTTTTCCTTCCTGCCGATTCTACATCCGTTTAATACGTGTGCATATGCGTGTGTACTCGTATGTACTTAAGGTTATGACAATCATTTATTGACTAAAATTTATTTATTTTCTATTTCTTGTTTATTTTAAAAACACACGTTTTTAAAATCCCTCTCCGCAATATTCCTTTATTTATTGTTGTTATTTTACTTGATTATTTTTTTGCATATTTGAAGATTTCTGTTTTCTAAAGTGGCATATGAATCAATTTATGAAACTACAACTTTAGCAAAAAAAAAAATATTGTATATTAAAAATTCTATTTAATTTATTAGTTATGCATACGTAAAGTAAATGTATTTAGTTATACATAATAAAAAAATCTTTAGTGGCAAACAGGTTATCACCGTGATCATCATTTTAGTGGCTGCCTGGCAGTAAAAAACTGCTCATATAAAATTTGGAATAATATAGCGGGTCTTTCAGTGAATGAATATTATGGTGATTTCTTTTCTGAAAAATGTGTAACATTTTATTACTGTTTTTCTAAAAAACTACAATTGGGCGCTTTTTTGAAGAAAAAAAATTTTCGCAAGAGATGGTACAGTCATTTGTAATAAATTATTATTTCCAAATATCTTAGAAAAGTGCAAAATATGTAGCATTCTTTTCTAAAAAAAGAAATCAACATTACAGTGATCGAACATTTACAAATATCGTCAGCAAAACATGCTTTAAAAATATATTACGTAATAGTGTTTTCACTGTTTCATGGTTTTAACGTTAAAACCAACTGTTAAAACCTGGCTTTACCATACAAAATTATTTGGTTAAAAAAAACTTAAAAGCAGTTTGGAATTGGTTCTGAGTAGGTTTTATGAAATGCAAACTTGTATTTCCCTGTTTTTGGCTGTGCTAAGTTGAGTGCTGCCAAGTTATGTATTGGAAACAGCTGGTATTGTTTACACAAACGCATTTTTTCTTTCAGAATCCGCTTATTTTTTTTTGTAAATAACAACTTGATTTCCAAGAAGTTTCAATAAATAAAAATACAGTCGACTACGCTATACTGGAAATAACCAAAACCCAATTTTTTCAGTTATCCGATTTTTTCTCTAAAACGCAGTTCGGATTACTGATATTGGTTACAGTTAAGCGTACTGCTTAAAATCACGGTGTGGCACAAAAAAAGATATCCTAACTAACACAATCACTAATAAACAATTAGAAATCTTTACTTAGCCTAAGTGCAAGTATGAGAAGTGCATAGTAGGCATTTTGTTGGAAGAATTCACGGTGTGAATCGTAACTAATACAATCACTTACAAAAAATTAGAAATCCTTACTTAGCCTAAGTAGCAAGTATGAGAAGTGCATAGTAGGCATTTTTACGGAAGAATTCACAGTGTGGCACAAAAACAGATATAATAACTCATGCAATCACTATCAACCAATTAGAAATCTTTACGGAGCCTAAGTACAAGTATGAGAAGTGCATAGTAGGCATTTTTTTCGAAGAATTCACGATGTGGCACAAAAACAGAAATCGTAACTAACACAATCACGAACAAACAATTAGAAATCTTTACTTAGCCTAAGTAGCAAGTATGAGAAGCGCATAGTAGGCATTTTTACGGAAGAATTCACAGTGTGGCACAAAAACAGAAATCGTAACTAACACAATCACGAACAAACAATTAGAAATCTTTACTTAGCCTAAGTAGCAAGTATGAGAAGTGCATAGTAGGCATTTTGATAATTATGTATATAATTACGTCTACGGTTTAAAAACTTGTTCAATTGAATTGTATATTTCGACTCTGCTTTACTGGAAATAACCAAAACCCAATTTTTTCACTTATCCGATTTTTTTCTCAAAACGTAGTTCGGATTACTGAAATTTGTTACAGTTAAGCGTACTGCTTGAAATCAATAAAACAATACTTTTTATATCAAATGTCTAGCCACTTGCATTGACAATATAATAGAAAAAGACAATAAAGTACGTAAGAGCGAAAAGGACAAATACATTTTGCCATTTAATTTTTTAACGGACAAAACATGCACAATTTTTTCAGCCTTAAGTTATGCAATCGATTCGATGTCATTGCTTATTTTTGCAATAAAGCGAAGTAAGTTTCATACAAAACGTACATGTGGGCTTGCTTTTGGTTTTCAGTAATACGATATTTTCAATAAAGCGATGTTTCCCTAAAGCGAAGTGAAGAAGACTAGCTGAGTTTAAAATAAGTGCGGGGATTTCTATCGCTTTCAGTAATCCGATTTTTTTAAGCGGATTCGACTGTACAACATCTTGCTAATACAATCCAATTTTTCTTGACCGTTTGTGTAGCGAAAACTTATGCCGACCAAAGAAGCAAACAAAATCCGCAAAAAATCCCATTAAAAAGTATTCTTTGAAAAAGTATTTTGGAGAAGCAAAAAAAAACATTTCACTAACAAAAAGATTTCATCAAATCTAGTTCTATTAATCCGGGAATCACGGAAATGTTTAATTTTAAGCTAAAAATAAAACTACAACAGAAAGAAACACATGAATAATGATGGAAATAAAAATCAATTTCAGTTTCTAAAACATTTTAGAAGAAAAGATAAACAAATCTATAAAAACCAGACTGTTGTGTATTTTAATTGATTATTTTTATTATTATTTTTTTGTTTTCTTCTTTATTGACAATGAATAAACAAATCCGAATGGAGATGATGTAAAAAATAAACAAAAAGCAATTGCAAAAGTTTTTGTGAAATTGTTATAAATTGTTTTCAAATACTCGTAGCACACTTACACAAGTACAAGTAGTTTGAATGAGTGTACAAAAATATTTATCCTCGAAATATGTTGCCTTCAGAAATAATTTTGTAATTTCTAATTGCCATTAAAATCGGGCGAAAAATTCTATTAAATAACTACGAGTTAGTCATTAATAAATTTTAGTATTGATGAAAACAAAAATATTTTTTTAAGTTTTTAGCATTCTTTTGCTTTAAAAGAACGAACATGTATAATTAATATGCTTCCGCATCTGCAGAAATAGACATACAATTTATAATCGATGAGATAATTTATATTTTATATGTAAATAAAAAAAAATTTTGTAGCATTTTTCCTTTTTTATCAAAATCTATATATAAATTATTTTTAAGACATTTTTCTGTCTTCCCAGTCCGATCAATTGCTTCCCAGTAAATCGATCATTTTGTTAAGAAGAACGAAAATCAAAGTGTAAGCACGCTTGAACATCGTCCTTGTGGCTCAAAACTTTTAATAAATGCATGATTTAATTTATTTGTATTATTTTTCGTTGTTTGTCTGTAGAGTTTGCGCACAAAAAAAAAACGAAACACTTTCATTTATGTAAATATCTAGCAACAACAACAACAACAAACTCATTAGAAAAAATATTAAAAAGAAAAAAAAAACAGTAACAAACAATTCAAAATCTACAGCTCTTGCATATTTTATGTACACACACACACATATTCATACATACATATGCATGTATGTGCATATGTAAATAGAAATTGTGTTTTAATTAAAAATAGAGAGCTTTTAACATACAAACAACTCTTTTCTACGTGCAAATTTTGCAAATATTTTTCATATCAGAATTTCTCAAACACCACAGTTTTATAAGTTTGAGAATATATAATAAATTTAAATTTTTCACACGAACCACAATACAGAAAATGAAATATGAAGAAAGTAATCAAACGCTAATACGGGCATTTGAATTGTTTACATCAGTTTAGTATCACATTCAATTAAGCCACCTCATAATTGGTGATAAAATATATACACATGAGCAGGTACTGATGATGGAAGTGTAATGTCTACCGAAAATTGCTGTTCTGCTCTGCTGTCTCAGTTTGATAAATAAATTTAAGTTGAGTTTGCCCTGGCATTATTTATCACACATTATCTATCTCGATGATGGCAGTGTAGCGTCTTCCGAAAACAGTTAGTTCTGCTCTGCTGTGTGAGTCGGATAATTCAATTCAAGTTGAGTTTGCCTTATTCCTGGAATTATTTATCATAGCTACAAAAAATTCTCTATTTTATTACCTATCCTCCGAATACTATCCCCTCCTTTCTAGTTCCGCCACAATGCACTGCATACGCAGAGGAAATTCATTCCCTGAGTGCTGCTCCTAGTCAAAAAAAAAAAATTCATTCTGATCATAATTTTTATTGTAGAAAGGCATAAATAGCATCGGCGCTACATAATGCCAATATGTTTTTGTACCCTCCAAAAAAGAATTGTATATTAATTTTGTCATTCCCTTTGTAACGCAGCGATATATCCGTTTGAGACCCCATATAGTATATATATATTCTTGATCAGTGATCAAATCTAAGACAATCTGAGAATGACCATCCGACCGTCTGTGGAAATCACGATTCAGTTCAAACAAAACGAGCCAGACCTTTTAAATTTGGTATAAATATATTTTGAAGGATAGAACAGCTCAAGTTCGTAAATGGGCTGAATCGGGCTAGAGGGGGAAAAGTTCCCCTAAGAAGAACTAAACCAACCTCTAAAAAAACAATATAATTTAAAATTTTTTTTTTTGTAATTTTAAAATGAAAAAAGGTCCAAAGCACTGAACTTGCAGCCAGAAAATCAGAAAAATTCATTTTTGGACCCCGCCTGCTTTAGTGGGCGTTGGAGTAACATATTACATGGAAAAATAGTGTAAAAATTTAATAAAGTGTATAATTTAACCCTACATTCCTTACAAATTAAATTTTAAATCTTCTATGACGAATCTGAGATGTGTCCTACTCTCCTCCCACCTTTGCCCCCTAAATGATCTAACAAAAAAATAAATATTTTTTCTCTTAATAACCCCAAAAATTTACTTTTTAGTGTTTTATGGCAAAGGTGAGATGTGTCCCCCACGACCCCTCCCGGAGTGACTCCATCAAAACAGAGTTTTTATTTACAAAACAGGGAGGGTATTGACTTGTTTTAATTGTGTAACTTTTCTTGTCGATGATGCACCATCAGTCTGATATTTCCTACACTTTTCTCTCAATTTTTCTACTTTAGCGTTACACTGAGTCTTCCAAAGCAATAGATTTTTAAGCATATGACAATCTATATTTTAAGCGTAATTTAATATTTTGAAAATGTTTCAAACATTTAAAAAAACAGGTTGTTTTATACTCGGCTGTATTTACAGTAAAAATAGTACTACTTCCCAGGTAATTTTTTGCTCTGCCGCAGGATGGTTTTTCCTTTGCCATTTCCTTGAAAAAAAAGAGTCGTTTTGAAAAAGTACGTTTTATGATTAACTGCCTGTTTTTATAAAAAGAATAAACATTTTCGTTTGGGTATTTATATTGAAGCAACAATAAAAAAACTGAACATTTGTTTTTTGTTTCAATATAAATACCCAAACGAAAATGTTTATTCTTTTTACAAAAACAGGCAGTAAGGCAGGTAGTCTTCAAATTAGGAGTTTATAATTCTAATAAACAGGTAAAATAAAACGAATTAAGAACTGCTGACCACTCTTACTCGTATCCTAAGCAAAAACACCTAATAACTACCAGAGTGCACATGAATGTTTGGTTAATTTGTGGATAGCATTTGTTTACATGTGTTAGATAGTTTATTTAAAGCAAATATTTTTATTTTTAAATAAAAGAACGTTTCTATATGAGCCAAAAATAACATTAAATTTATATGGACTATACAACAATAAATAAATATACATTTTTTTCACTATCAATGGCAGGCACAATTATGATAAACATTAATTCCATTACACTCTCAAACTTACATACGAGTACTTGTACCGCACATGTTCGTTTACCTTGGAACTTTCGGATACTCTATTATTTGCACTGAACAAATTGTTGTCGGTTTTTTGTAAATTTATATAAGAGCCATTGTATTGTTTGCAAAGTGATCAGAACACACAAAATTTATAAATATATAAAGCTGACTCGCCTTTAAGAATTAACAACAAATTATGCGAGTATATTATTTTTCTTTTTGGGTTTGAAAAAGTTCGAGAACTTAACGAAGAGGAAGAAAAATAAAGCATTTGAATACAGTCGACTCCGCTTTATTGGAAATAAACAAAACCCATTTTTCAGTTATCCGATTTTTTCTCTAAAACGTAGTTCAGATTACTGAAATTTGTTACAGTTAAGCGTACTGCTTAAAATCATGGTATGGCACAAAAACAGAAATCGTAACTAATACAATCACTAACAAACAATTAGAAATCTTTACTTATCTTAAGTGCAAGTATGAGAAGCGCATAGTAGGCATTTTTACGGAAGAATTCAGAGTGGCACAAAAACAGAAATCGTAACTAACACAATCACTAACAAACAATTAGAAATCCTTACTTAGCCTAAGTAGCAAGTATGAGAAGCGCATAGTAGGCATTTTGCTGGAAGAATTCACGGTGTGACACAAAAAAGATATCGTAACTGATACAATCACTAACAAACAATTAGAAATGCTTACTTAGCCTAAGTAGCAAGTATGAGAAGTGCATAGTAGGCATTTTTACAGAAGAATTCACAGTGTGACACAAAAAAAGATATCGTAACTGATACAATCACTAACAAACAATTAGAAATGCTTACTTAGCCTAAGTAGCAAGTATGAGAAGCGCATAGTAGGCATTTTTACGGAAGAATTCACGCTGTGGCACAAAAAAATATCTTAACTAATACAATCACTAACAAACAATTAGAAATTTTTACTTAGCCTAAGTAGCAAGTATGAGAAGTGCATAGTAGGCATTTTTACAGAAGAATTCACAGTGTGGCACAAAAACAGAAATCGTAACTAATACAATCACCAACAAACAATTAGAAATCCTTACTTAGCCTAAGTAGCAAGTATGAGAAGCGCATAGTAGGCATTTTGTTTGAAGAATTCACGATGTGGCACAAAAACAGAAATCGTAACTAACACAATCACTAATAAACAATTAGAAATCATTACTTAGCCTAAGTAGCAAGTATGAGAAGCGCATCGTAGGCATTTTGTTGGAAGAAGTCACGGTGTGACACAAAAAAGATGTCGTAACTAATACAATCACTAACAAAACAATTAGAAGTCTTTACTGAGCCTAAGTGCAAGTATGAGAAGTGCATAGTAGGCATTTTGATGGAAAAATCCACAGTGAACCAATTTTAAAGAAGTTTATTAGTTAAATGCTTCATATATTAATGCTACGGACTTGTAATATACCACTGCAAAGGTAATTACGTCTACGACTTAAAAACTTGTTCAATTGAATTGTATATTTCGACTCCGCTTTACTGGAAGTTTAATAACCGTTTTTATAGGTTTTCCCCATTATTTTTTTAAGAGCAAGAATTGAAGCACACTAATGTCCATCTATATTACACATACTATGTAATATTTACATGTGTATGAGTTATTATTGCCATGTAGCATAAAAATCACTATTGGGAATGCACAAAACTTTGTTCTTTGTTTTGTTTAGTTGGTTTAATTTTCGTTTTTGTTTATTTAAAGTTTTCAGATTGTTCATGAACAATTGTTTTTGTATGTTGTAAGTTGGCTAAGGATAACATGGCCATGGTTTAGTTGTTTAGTACTTTTTAATTTCCTGAATATTCAATGGCATCATTCGGGTAGAATAAAACGATAGCAGATATTATTATTTTTAAATGTATTTATTAATAGACAATTTCCTAGGGCCGTAATTTAATGTATTCGTTAAATATGATTATGCTATACATGTTTTGTGAGTGGCGTTTGTATTAATTAAAGTTTTATCTAAAAACAATTGTGAAAAAGAAAATTCGAGAAATAACAATTAAATATGTCTAACGCACAACCAGTTGTGAATTATCCTTTTTTGCTATTGTCTTAGATTTGCATTCAAATTAAATATAATTTATTTAAATATTTCCAGACTTCTACGTCGTGATAGTGAAGATTCCTCTGTTCGATGCTCGTACTGTTCAGTACTAAATGTAAACGAGAACGATTTAAGGAGATCATTTGAGAATACCTGCACCGATTCATTGGTAACAGCTTTTGATGATGAGGCTTTACTAATATGCGACCAAGGAAACGAAATGGCAAGCACAAAGGTTTATTTTTACACACATAGAAAATTAGATGTCACCCCCACACCCACCCATCTAACCAACAAATAAACAAACAAACAAACAACCAAACAAATAAAACATTCATGAAGCGCCCACTCACCATCATTCACATTCGTTGTATCATCATTATAATATTCGCTTTCAATAATTGATTAAATTGTGCAAATAGTTTAAATAAAATTAAACTATTATTACGAGTATTTCAAAAATGATTTGTTTTCCTGTTCATAAATATTTTTATTTGTAAAACGCTTAAATATTTCAGTTTAATTTATTTTAGCAAATGAAATAGATACAAAAAAAGTCTATTGAAAATGTAAAACAAAAATGTCAGCGAACACATATTTAAACAATTCAATTAGTTTATTATAATTCCGTTCATTCGTTCATTACTTTTTCTCGATTTTTGTGTCAATTTAAACTTTTATTTACCATGCAGTGAGTCGTCCGTCATTCATTTCCATTACACAAACAACAACAACAATTGCCACACTGATTCTTTTCTACACTTCGCCACACTCTTGGCTTATTTTTATTGCAAAATTCTTTTGTAATGTTATTGTTAAATAATATACACTGGAAAAAATAGCACTTAATTGTGTGCGTGTGTGTGTGTGACAATCATTTCGTTTTTGCAGGTTCACTTTGATGACGTATCGTTGTACGGGACTCCGAAAGAGGAGCCAATGCCTTCCATCCCCATTGTTTCGGAAAAAGTTTCAGCGAATTTTTTAAAAAGTCAATTGCAATCATGGTTTCAACCAACCGACAACCGGTTGGCCATGAAACTATTTGGCAGCCGCAAGGCTTTGGTCAAAGAAAGAATACGTCAGAAGACTTCCGGTCATTGGGTCATTCATCCATGCAGTTCATTCAGGTGAGTTTGAGTTTTTTTTTTTTTTTTACTTACATATATGTATTTTTATTATTGCTATTATTTTGTTTATTAAATTTTTAAATTTATTTGCAGGTTTTATTGGGACCTTTGTATGCTTTTATTATTAGTAGCAAATCTTATTATCCTGCCAGTCGCAATATCATTTTTCAACGATGATCTAAGCACACGATGGATTGCCTTTAACTGCCTAAGTGATACTATTTTTTTAATAGATATTGTAGTCAATTTTAGAACAGGTAATTTTCTCTACTCTACACATATTTCAATACTTTTATTATAATAACACTGGACAACACAAATTTTTTTACAAGTGGCAAGATCACAAAAACACATAAAATTACACACCCTATACGATACCACACCGGGTAGAGTAACTGGCTTTATTCGTAGCCCCAATCTACATCAGTGAACACTTGGGCTGCACAAAAGATCCTTTGGGTCGCGGTGCTTATGGCCTCATATAATAATAATAGTAATAATAATAATAATAATAATAATAATAATAATAATAATAATAATAATAATAATAATGCACACCCTATTGCAAAACACTGAATTCAAAAGCTCTCAAAAAATAATACATTGACCACTCTGTACAAAAATAGCTCCACGCACGTTAAAAAACATTTTTTGTTTCTGATATTTTTTGAAAAATGAAGGCCCTAATTCACTTTCCCCCTAGTGAAAGGAAGTAGTTAACATGAGAATATGTAACAGAGGGTCTTGAATTCAAACCCACGCTCAGTCATGAATATTGTGTCGAATTCTTCTGATCAGCACTAGTGCATGGTTGTGTTAGTTGTTGTCAGCCTGTTGCAGTAATGAAGGCATAGCACTGGCCATTAAAAATAATTGGCAGCGACTGTCACTATCATGTACTAAAAGAGCAAAGGACCAAGAACCTCCTTTGTCGGTCCTGTGGGAAAAAATTGTCGGCGTAGTAAATGGTTAAAACAGCTTCAAAAAAATTCTTTATCTTCTCATCTTTCTTTATCTGTCCTCTCCTCCTTTCTAGCTCCGGCGCAATGCACTGCATATTTAGGGATCATCCCCTGAGTGCTGGTCCGAGTAAACAAAAAAAAAATTGTAAAGAGAAGAAATATTTAGAAACGGAAAGATGGCAAAGCCTAGTAATTATTAAAACTATAAAATAAAGTAAAAAATAAGTTAGGTTAGGTTAAAAAGGGTTGCCCGCAGTTAGCGAGAAAATACCCGGAGCCCAGAAAGGTCCATTGTGATGCCCAGAGGATTACACCCTACACAATCCTTTCAAACCGAAGTACTAGTTCCTGAGAACCACCTAGAACTTCTCAAAAAAACCGAAAGGGCAACCAGCGGTACATCTCTGAGGCAATCCAGATCTCGAAGCAAACGAGAGCCTAAATGTGTAAACCTACGCTCTTGCAGGGCCGGGCAGTCACAAAGAAAGTGCCCCGTCAACACCCCTACCAGGAGTGCCAACGACTTCTTCCCAAAAGGTAGAAACTGTCTAGTCCTAAATCTGCTAAGCGAGCCATAGAATTTTGGAGAGCCTACAGGTGGTAATTGTTGATCACCTGCTTGTCACCTGCCCCTCTAACCACTCCTCGACTCTGTTCAGCAGCTCAACTGAGGGAATGTCAATATCCCTACGTGAAACTGCTTCATCCAAGGCCGAACCTGCTCTTGCGCATTCGTCCGCCATTTCATTTCCCTGAATGCCTTCATGTCCGCCCTGGAATCCAAACTATCTTGACGTTATGTCTTTTAAGTCGAGCCAGAGATTGACTGCATGCCAGCACACATTTCGACTTTACTATTCCCGAGTCCAGACTATCTACACAAATGTCAATAGTTCTGGCCTTTAAGCTGAGCCCATTACTTCTTAATGCAGTCTCGTTAATGGCATAAATCTCTGTCTGGAAAACTGTTTCGGTTAGCCTGAGTGATACCGAACGGCCGAGATCCTCGGAAAATATCCCCAAACCAGTGCCAGTGTCCATTTTCGATCCCTCCGTTAAAACCAAGATCGCATTACTTCGAGTCAAAAATAAGTCTCGCTTATATTACACTAGGCCTATGAGGCCCAGGTGTAATCCTGAACAGATTGGGTTAGCCCTTGCTTATGCCCCTCCTTTCAACCTAACCTAACCTATATTAACCACGGACTTGACGATACAAGTATTTTTGGTACGAGAGAAACAGCGTCCCTAAGATATTCAAAGGAATTTATTGTAGTGTTTGCAATTTTTAATAAACTGGGCTATTTCCACTGCAGAAATAAAATGTCCACACAAAAAGAAAACAAAGTTTACACTCACATTACACACAGCAAAATGTTTGACTAGTCGACAGGACTCAATTGTTTGACCTATTTGTGTGCAATATTTTTGTAATCCAAAACGTTCTCTCCCTCTCTTCCATTTTACAGGAATTATGCAACAAGACAACGCTGAACAAGTTATTTTGGATCCCAAGCTTATAGCCAAACACTATTTAAGGACATGGTTTTTTCTTGATTTGATTTCATCGATACCCTTGGATTATATATTTTTGATTTTTAATCAAGTAAGTAGGTTGATAAAACAGATCGCATCGTCGTTAATTCAGATTATGAAATTGCAGGACTTCTCCGATTCCTTTCAAATTTTACATGCCGGTCGTGCCCTACGAATATTACGCTTAGCTAAACTCCTATCATTGGTCCGACTGTTGCGCTTGTCCAGGTTGGTGCGCTATGTATCGCAATGGGAGGAAGTGTATGTAAGTATTAAAATCCGCTGTTCTTGTTGTTGCCTTGATGATGCCTTTGCCTTGTCCTCTTTGCGTTTTTTTTTAATGTACATTTTTATCCTGGTATTTTTCCGTTCCGTTAACAACAATAACAAATTTTTTTTTCGTTCTAAAACCAAAAACTTACAAAGAAAAGAAAAAAAAAATCAAAAACCAAATGGTGAAAATGAAAAATTTCATTAAATTTTCATTTTATTTTAATTGTTTTTTTTTAACAATTCAGTTGAGAAGGTGATTTTTTGTACAAAACTTTACAGCCTAGTTTATTTATCCTTTTCGCCCCACCCTTTCCTATCCCCAATCAAACCTCTCTCCTTAACATATTTGTTTGTGCCCATAAGTTTGTTAGGGGTGTTTTTTTTATGGTTATGAAATTAGATTTTGCTAATTTCAATATTTGTCCTTCATTTCGACTCTTTTTTTTTAAATATTTTATTTGTCGTCTAGTGATGAAATACATGTTGTTTTCCTAAATGTTCATGTTTAATTAAATTATATTATACTAACTATTTTTATAAAATATTTAATGCCTCTCTAAACGTTCAAAAAGATCTTCAAATAATTTTCATAAATTTTCAAATTTTTTTAAAAACAACTCTCTACAACTAAATACACACATTATAATACTGAATAAAAAGAAACCACTTGTTTTAATAATGTTTTCATTTTTAATTTCAATTTTCCAACCTTCGCAAACTCATTATTGTCTTCGTGCTAATTTTGTTTATATATTATATATATTTTTTAAAAAAGGCCTCTCTGCCAGTCACTTGCTCTCAACCTCAAAATCGCCTTCATTTCGAAATATTTTTCTTCTATTGTTTTCCTTTTCTGTTTACAATGAATATGTAATATTTAACTGCATCTATTTATTTATTAATTTATTTAATTTTTTTTCCATTTCAAATTTGAAACAATTTTTATTTGTGTTTTATTGTACTCTTTTTTCATATGAATAAGAAATTGTTTTAATTAAGGCATTAATTAAGAACGATTTATCAAGTAGTTTAAATGAAATCACGTCATTATAAATTTATCCAGTTAATTTATTTGTATTATTATTTTTTCTAATACAATTTCATGTTTGGAATAGGAATATGAATGTAATTACAAATTCAATATCATATTCAGAGTAGTAACAAATGATAAAAGGAATTAAATATTTGACAGAAGTTAACATTAATAATAATTTATTTATTTATTTTTTTTCGTGCTTGGGAAGATGATGATAAAGAAGACGGACGCCCGCCCACATTAAACAAATTTCTGTTTTAATTCTACAGAAATAATTTTTGGCATACAATTTTAAAATACGTACTTAGATATCGTTACCTTAATATAGAAAGGCCCTAACTCATTATTATTTTGAAATCGAGATTTTTGCATTTTTTGATGCATTAGATGCTCTTCTACCGAAATATACAAAAGAACTCTGAATCAGATAATTAATGAATTAGCGCCTTTCTATGTTAAGGTAACGATAAGTATGTGCATACATACATACTCACTTGTAGGTATGAGTAGCTGCATTTTTTTTTTCTAATCTCATGTACAAAACAAAAATTTAATCACGCTTTGTACTTAATCTTTTCGCCGCTTTTTTAAGTTTTCTACCTACACTGCCAAAAAATATATTCAACCGAATAAAATTTTTCATAAATGCATACTCGTAGTATGAATAGAAATTACTTTTTATCTAGCTCGGGAAAAAATTTTAAATATTTACCTACATATTCATAAAAAAATAAAACGTATTTGAAATCTGTTTTAAGAAAATTTTTTATGAAAAAATTTTATTAAAATATATTTCAAAATCATTTTAAATTTTATGAATACCGGGTTAATATTTAACTCGTATTTAGCAACAAACAAGTAAAAATGTTATATTCGACCGAGTCGAATCTTAAATACCCTCCAAATTTTAGTAAATAAATTTAAAATGTTTAACTTGGTGCGACCAGAGTTCCTTTAAGACATCTCTGTACCCAAATTCAAATCTCTCTTTTGACAGAGTCATTCCGGGAAGGACCGTGGGGTAGACATTTCACCTCTGCAAGATCAGAGAACATCTCAGCATCTTATAGGCTTAAGGAATACAAATTGTTCAATATTTACAACACTATTTTTGCATATAATATCGTACATCAACGCCCACTAAAGGGGGGGGGGGGGGGGGGGGGTCCAAAAATAAACTATGTCATGTTTTCCACAGACGAACGTATGGGCATTGCTAGACCGTCTTAGACTTCATCACTCTGATCAAGAATATATATACTTTATGGGCTGCAATTCTTTTTGGAGGGCATTAAAACTGTATTTTGTCGGGGTCTCTCTGGCCAGGACCGTGGTGCAGACATTTCACCTTTGCCATAAAACTCTAAAAATAAATGTTTGTGATAATTAAATGTAAAATTTATTTGAAAAAAAAAATTTTTTTCTGATAGGGTCATTTAGGGGGCAGAGGGGGAGAAAGGGGCAGCTTCGTCATTAAAGCTTAAAAATATTATTTTTAAGGAATGTAGGCTTAAGTAAAACAATTTGTTAAATTTTTAAACTATTTTTGCATATAATAACGCCCACTAAAGGGGGCGGGATCCAAAAATAAATTTTGTTGATTTTGTGACTCTTCTCTGACATAAAAATATATCATTTGCTTAACAAACTTACAAAAAACAACTTAAGTTATTTTTTAGAGGTTGGTTTAGTTGTTCTTAGGGGAACATTTTTCCCTCTGGCCCGATTCAGCCCATTTACGAACTTAAGCTGTGCTATTTTTCAAAATGTATTTGTAGCAAATTTCAAGAGTCTGTCTCTTTTCGTTTGGACTGAATCGTGATTTCCACAGACGGACGGACATGCTCAGATCGATTTAGATTTCATCACTGATCAAGAATATATCGATGGCTTAATATAAAAAAGGCCTAACTTGATTTTTTGTTAAAAAAAAAGATGTAACATATTTTATTAAAAAGCTATCAAAACTTTTTTTGTATCATAAATTTTACGAATTTTATTAAGTTTTTTCCTTTTCCTGTAAAGTAGCAAAAAATAGAGTTAGGCCTTTTTTATATTAAGCCTATGGTGTCTCAGATGAATATTTCGCTTCGTTACAAACGGAATGACAAACTGAATATACCCAGCAATTCATTTTGGGAGGGTAAAACAAGGGATCCCTTAGAAACTGTCACCACTATTTAAATAACGGTGATACTTAAACCCCATTCAATGTCTATTCCCATTTTCTTTCAACTTTCGTGTTTGAACAAAAAATTATTTGTTTGCAAAATATCTATTTCTTTTAATTTGGCTTTTGATTTTGTAATTTTTGGTTTTGAATTGAAGTCGAAGTCAAAGTTCTACACAGCAGCTGTCTTTATTTCCCTTTTATTACGCATAAAAATTTTTTAAAAGAAAATGACTTGCCTTTGTGCCTTGGAATATTTTTCATGTCTTTCTGAGATTTAAATTAAAATTTCGAACAATTAGCCTATAGAATCTTAATTCAAATTTAATATAGCAATATAAAATGTTCGTTAAAATTATTACTACATACAAATTTAAAGACATTTTTTAATCAAATATATAACGATCATGGATCATCATTTATTGTTCACCTCAGATCATGGCGAATACATACGGCGAATAAGTTATTTTATATAATTTGATTAGTTTATTCATTGATTAAAGTAATTGTTATTTTATTTGCAATATTATTTTCTTTTGATTTGTAATTAAACAAATTCCAAAACAATAATAAACAAACAAAAGTACATACAGCATATTCAAACACTTAATTGCAAAAGATATCCAAGTTTCGAATGATTAAGACAAATACTAACAAATCCAATCAACACAAGTGTATTTATAAAAAATTTATACGTGTAACATATAAATTATTGTTTTTTTTTTTAAACATATAAATTTGAAAAACCAAAATAGATTTTTTCGTTCGTTTTCGTTATTAAACGTAAAACTGTATTTAAAACTGTGTTTGTGAGAGTTCATTACTGTTTTTTTTTTACTAATGTTATATTTATTGAATGTGTGTAAAACATTTTTAAACAAAATAACTAAAAAAATAAAAACAAACAAAAAATAAATAAATTTAAAAAAAATAATTTAGTTGATCAGGGCTTTATATAAACAAAATCAAATCATTATGGTTCTAGATTCTGCAGAATCTACAGAAAAAAAGTGCTGATCGAAGAGGGAGAATGCACAGAAAAGACAAAGAAGGCTTAACAAAAAGCAACCTAATTTTAAAGGTAACCACAAAAATTAACAAAAAAAAAAATACTAAATCAAATTCAATTCAAAACTTCTTCATTAAAAAAAAAACAAAAAACAACAATTTCTTGTATTTTTATTAATTATTTATATTTTATGTGAATTTTGTTTAAAAGACAACAATTTTTGATTTGTTGATTGAATCGTGTACCACGACGAAATAAAAGAATGTGGCAAATTCGAGAATTGTGAAGCCCACGAGCTACAAAATTTATTTGTTGAACTCCATATCCAAGCAGTTGTTTGTTTGGCCTCCGTCTGTCTCTCTCAAATGAATTGGGCATGTAGCTCGCGAGCTGCACAAATCAAATTCTAACAGAATTTGTATTTAAAATTTTTTTTATAATTTTCCGTTTTTTACTTTGTTCTTTTTATTGTCTTCTTGTATGTTTTAAACTTGAAATCCTTTTTGGTTCGGCTTTTTTATCGTTAAAGTATTTTTTTCCTTGTCTAACCAACGACTTTATGCTTTAATTAAATTTTAATTGTTGTTGTGTCTACATTTTTTGCCTAGAAGTTATTGATTTTGAAATGCATTTTTGATGCTTTTAATGAAACGCCAATGGAAATTTTATAAATAGTTTTCACTTCAAGTTGAAAAATTAATTTCCAAAAAAAAAATTAAATAAAAAAATACTTGAAATTTGTTTTTGTTCAAATAACAAAAATCAAGAATAACAAAAACTGTCGACAGGGTCAATTTCGAATCAATGTTTTGTTGTTTTCCTCAATATTCTATAGTTGCTTTCGCTTTTTTACGTGATAAATAATTTGAAAAAAAAATGATATTAATGTTTTGTTCATAAACGTTTTCTTTTTGTTGTTGTTATATTTGAAATTGACTCTACGTCCTATGAAGAAATTAATTTTATTTGGTTTTTTATCGAAAACAAAAAAAGAAAACAGCAAACGAATTATTTGGTTTTAATGCTTTTGTTACACGAATTGTTTGTTTCTTTTGTGAACTGCTTTTTGATTTGTAAAATCACCAAAATGCATTTGATTTAAATAAGTATTACTTTTACTCATGCTCCTCCTCCTCCTCCTACTTTTACTGAAGGTGAAGGATTGTAAATATTTGATTTGTATCACTTATTTTGCTATTTAATTACCTATTTTTAATAATTTACTAACAAATTTAAACATATTTGAAGAATTATGTAATTGTCACTAAACAAATTTAAGGTTATTTATTTAAAAATAATTATTATCTAATTATCCTGTAAATAATACAAGAAAATATACTGTTTTCTATAGTTTTTGATGATTTTTACTTAGAAAACTATATGGCAATGAAGTTAAAAAGATATATAGTTTAAAAGAACCATTGTGAAAGAATAATAGCTCTATCTCTCTTACTCTTATACGAATAAATAAATGCACTATCATCGGTCTTTGGTAGATGTGCGAAGTGTAAAGAAAATCTGATCGCTCAAAATAGGGCAAAATTGAGCTCAAAGGCGGCGGTTACAAACAAACATGCAGGTGAAGCTAATAAAAGCGTGTTAATAATATAATTTAGAGTCAGTTTGAAAGATGATACTTTACGCACGGAAGATAAATAAAGAAGCGAAAGTAAAATTTCTAAACATTTTAGTAACACTAATTTCCCGAATATCGTAAGGATTTTTCAAAACTTTACTTCTTTCTCTTAAGTGTCCCTTAAATACCCTCGCTATTGTAGTCATGCAGATACAAGAAAATCAATAATTAGTTTGTATCCGTATCCTCCTTACAGTTTGTCCTAAGAGTTCTGCACACATATTAAACTTAATAATTATTTTGTCTCTCCCTCCATCACCATCAAGATCATATAAGAACTTGAAGTAATTGTGGAGATATGAAAAAGGTTTTTCACCCCACTGTGCGATGTACCTACCAGACATCTGCAACAAGTGCTTAATTCTCGACTATACATAATCATGCACATTGATTTTTATGATCCAATCGTTTTAGTTCAAAAACACTTGCTTACTCAACCATTCGTTTCAAACATTCAGTTTTATTCATTTGTAATTTGTGCGAACATGAATGTCCTGACTGTGTCGTTAAGTGTATGAAACTCATTTTGCATCGAAGCCAACGTGTTGTTAGCAAAACAAGTGTTTTACTCGGTTGTTAAAGCGGCATGGCCGCACATCAAACTGATGCTTCAAACTTGCGTATGTGTTGGTAAACTTCAGTTTGACAGTGAAAATCTAAATTGTTTTGATATTCTTCAAACTCACATCAAACCATACGTGTGAGTTTTTTCACAAACACTATCAAAGAAAAGCAGAGTTTGAAGCGTCAGTTTGATGTGTGACCATGCCGCTTAAAGTAATTTGCCACTCGAAGCTGTTTATTATCTTATCAACTGTGAATTTCCTTAAAATTTTAAATGGGACAGTGTCCGGAATTTGTTTCCGAAGAAATTGCCAGGTGAAACTACATTTTGTCAGGGGGGGCTGAATGGCCGAAGGTCGTATGGAATATTTTGATAGAAATTCTAAAGCCAGACAAAACTTTACTTCCAAACTTCGTTTATTGTCGCTGCGCAAAAGTTTTAAAATATTTTCATAACCAGATTTTTTATATTTTTTATATATTTTTCTACCAGTCTCTTATTTACTTTTAAGTTGACTCGAGTGTTTTTAGTTCAATTACAATCAGATCATGCACAACAAAGCCGTCCTGCAAAAAAACAAACTGTGTATAAACAAGACTTTTTTGTTTTTATGCACATCAGTTCGCATCGAATGTTGGAAATGATTTGAAGAACTTTCTGTTTGTGCATAAAAAACGAATGAGTATAAAACGAGTATAGCACTTGTTGCAGTTCTCTGGTACCTACATTTTGTTGTTAGCTAATCAACAATATTAAAAGTTGCTTAAAAGCAGATTTAAGTAATCAGGGGGGTTACTCTGTAATGCGATGCGAATGGAAAACTGATCGCATTTGTATGATATTTCCATCGAAATGCCTTTCGCATCACATTGCATAATAATCCCCCAGGCAACTCACTCCGATCGCACTTGCATTCTAATCCGTTGTGTCTTGACGTCTTTAGATTGTGTTTTATTATTTTTTTTTTTTTATTTTGGTGCGGTAAAGTCGTTATATTGTTTTTTTTTTAAATGTCACTCTTTTTATATGGACGTGGTCAGTTACAGCTGCGCTAAGGGCTTAACTGCATTATATGTATAAGTCCTAAATTTCGTAATCATGTGCAATATCCCAGCAAACAAGCGGGCTAGATGTCGTGCAGATTGAAACACATTGCGAAAAATCCTTGTTTTTAATATTTTTTGTTTAGAATAATTTTAAACTAACAACAACATTCTGTATGGGTCCTAATAATCTATACAGCGCTTTTCTCCTGCCATACAAAAATAGAAAACAGTATATTTGTTGTCCCAATAAGTATTGACTAACAAAATCGTGAGAAATTATTTATAAATAGATTATGATTAAAAAAATTTAAGAAAAATAGGATTTAAGAGCGGCCAAATCTAGCACGGCTGTAAGGAAAAAGATTATAAAGTCAAAGTTTGCTAGATTTGAGCGCTTTTTTAATAATTTATGCAATAATAGTTTATTTAGCTTTTAATTGTTTTGTATTCTTGATAATTATTATTTTTTTTCTAAGAATAAATAAAAAGTTGCTTTTTATGGTTTTGGTTTTGGCACTTGGAACAAATTTAAATTAATACAAAATAATCGAAAGACTTAGAAAAAGAAAAAAAAAACTATAGTAATAAAAAGATTAACAATTAATGGTGACTATATGGCAATTTCTTTTATTTAAGCCTGTCTCTAAATAAACTTTGTACATATGCCAGCTTTAAATAAAAAAAAAAAACAATCGCAAAAAAATATTACACCTAAAACGATTTTTTAATAATAATAATAATTTTAAAAACAACTATAATGCGTAGCACCATTATATTTTTAATAGAAATTGTTGTATTTCAAAGCAAAAAAATAATGGCCGTACTCATAGTCCAGCAGAATTTAATAAGAGTTTACAACCAGTATTTTGTATGGAAATACAGGTTTTACGCCCTTAAAGTACACTTTACTTATGTATGTGTATGAGTATGGGCCTTTCTTTTTAAGTAAACCCTCTATACTTTTGACTCAATTTGATTTAAATAATAAGAAACGAAACACAACACTCGTTTAAAAGTATCACTTGATTTTTTTTTTAACAAATAATTATAACTTCTAGATTGTGCAGAATCGATGAATTAATTAAATAGTTTTAGTGTAATTATAGTGTAATGATTTAGCAACGGCCCGTTTATTAATTAAAAGGCCAAATTAATACAACGTTTACGTAATTAAAAAAAAAAGAAATTATTCAATTAGCAGTAGCAATGGTACAAGTAGTTGAAACTGATTAAAAAGTAGTTTAAATTGTAGTGTAACCTATTGAATTTCTTTCCTAAGTTCTAACTTTTATTTCGTACTCAATTTCTTTTTTAAGAATATTTTTTCCATTTTCTTTAGATTTCTATTTAGTTGTAACTGAATTGAATGTATGTATGTATGTATTAAATATGTATGAATGTATGTTAACGTGTTTTTTTCAATTTTGTTACGCAGTGTATTTGAAACCGCACATATAATTCTTTTTTTTTTTTCTTAACAACATCAGTCTGTCTTAAAACGTTTGTATTGATCTTTAAACTAATAAATTAATTCTCTTACTCTCGTTTTAACTAAATCGGTAGAGGAAAAATTTTTCAAAAACCAAAATTATTTTGTATTAAATTTTAATTGTTCCCCAACATTTTAATTCTTTTACAATATAAGACGCTTCAGTTTAAAAACAAGAACAACTATTTTCTAACAAAACTTACTAAATATATAATGTGTTCTCTTTTTCTAAAAATAAATTTAAATAATTTATTAAAAAAAACATATTAATTAACAACAAGAATTAATATACATATATAGCAGCAGTTGTAATAGTTTAAAATCAGTTTTACTTTATTGTTTAATTTTTTGTTTGTTATGGATTGGTCAACATGCAATTAATTGTTTGCTTTGTTTTGTAACATTAAATGCAGCACATTGTAATTAAAATGGTACTTGTGGAACCGTTTCCCACAATGTGACATACAACCAACCACACAGAAATTGCGAAAATAATAAGTATCCACAGCACACTGACGTTTATTGTACATTAGCAAATGACAATTAGAAACAAATTAGATTCTTATGAAATTTAACAGTTTGATGTTTAATAATTGCCACTGTTGTTAGTTCTGGCTTTTTCTGTCTTTTGTTGCAAATTAATTAAAAATTTTCTTTAATGATTTATATTGAGAATAATAGCAGATTTTTTTTTTAAGTTTCTTTATTGTGTGTTTCAGTGAGAATTCCCAAAACGAAAACTTATTTCTGAAATTAATGGAGGTTTTGGTGTTATTTTCATGAGAATGAAATTATTAAATAACAGTTTGCAGCAGATAATTTAGCAATAAAGTACTTTTTTAACAGGCCACTTTTTTTTCCAAAGTGTACTTTGTTGGGAAAATTGACACATTTTACTATTTACGAAAACTCCTTTTTTATTACTTTGAAAATGATTCATTTAGGAAGATATTTTTTCCTAATTTACTTTTCTAAAGTCATACTGTTACAGGACACATTTTCCGTAAAAACGTATTTTACAAAAGGCACTATTTTGGAAAAAAAAATTTAATTAAAATACTTCTGTAAAAACAAAGTATATCATTTGAAAAAAGGCGAATTGAAAAGAAATTATATATCTAATAGATAATTTTTATCAATACAAGTTCAAAGGAAACCTTTCAAATAAATAAATTAAAAATATGAAAAAAATTTTCGAAAAATTTATTTTGAAATGCCGCATTGCGGAACTCAAACAAATAAAAATAAAATAAGATTCTAATTGACTAGGTCCGATTGTAATAAACTTTGGCTTCCAAAATAAAATGTTTTTATTGTTCGTTGTCTTAACAAAACTATGGACCTCCAACACCCAAAGTAGCCGTTCAGAAATGTTTCTTAAAGTGGAGTCAGTATATATTTTACCGTTTTTACACATTTTATCACTCAGTTCAATATTATGAAACGCTTTTCAAAACAGTATTCTGATTGATGTGGTTAAATCCGGAAACTTGTGTGAAGCACTGTACTTTGTACTATTAAGCCCATTTAAAGTGTGCTGCATTCAATATTTGATTGTGTCCTTTTTGTTAATGTTTCTATATTATTTTGTTGTATTTTGTTCTGTTTATTTACAAATTTTGATTTTTGTTCTTTGTGAAGACAATTTATTTGCGTAGTGTTATTAAAAGATTTTACGTTTAATTATTTTTTTGTTGTTGTGATTTTCTAACACATCACACGCGAATACTTAATTTGGTGTTGTGGTCAGGGAAAAGTATTTATAACGTACGCTTAACCCTCCGTCATACACATGGGTCTAGCCAGACCTTTTTCCCTTATATTTGGAATTTAAACGTATTTACAGTATTGCTAGAGAGGTGATTTTTCTGGTACCCTCCTGATTTATTCTTTGCTATCCAAGAATAAAAAAAGAATATCAAAAAATTAATCAAAAAAGGATACGCAAGGATTTTTTGGAGTCTATGTCACATTAGTAACACATGGGGTCTGGCCAGACCCATATGTATCTTTTATGAAAAATTCTTGTTTAATCCTATATAGCTATATTAAAATTTCCGATAAAATGCGTAAAACGTGATAAATTTTTTCTTATACAAGTCACAAAAAACTACTTGACAATAAAATCTGCTTTTTACAGCAAAATAGAAGCTAAATGGCTATCACTTTTTTACTGTTATATTTTTTCGTTGAAATAGCCTTAGCGAGTTCTCTTTCAGTTTGTTATAAACTTTGAAAGTGTATACGCGAGTTATTTTTTCTATAAAGTTGATTTTTTTTTTTGTTACAAAAATGAATGAAGAATTGGAATTTATATTCAATACAAGACATTCTAGTGCATATGATGCAGATTTTTACACCCGAATCGCCGAAGCTTTGGCTAATGATTTGGAACGTATATATATTTATATGGGGTCTGGCTAGGCCCCATGTGTTACTAATGTGACAAACAAAATATGTGTATCACGGAGGGTTAATAAAAAAATAAATAAATTTCGTGCAAGGGTCTACTAACACACTTGAACAAGTGTGTAAAAAATACATACACACTCATAATAATAATAAAGTACACTTTAGGAACTTAAAACCAGTATTTTGTATGGTTTTAAATTCTTAGGGCCTTATTTGTAAAATGTATTTTTGAGTTATAAAAGGTTTATAAAACAGATTTTCATACAAAATTTGTTTTATAAACCTTTTATAAAGCAGAAATATTTTTTACGAATAAGACAGTTAAAGTATACTTTATTTATGGCTACGACTATGGACCATTTTTTATTTTGTTTTCACATAAAGGGTTTCTCAACAAGATCTTTGTTTTGTAAATAAAAATTAAACAAAAAAAATTTAGATAAAGATGGTTAAAATTTTTATTGTATTACGAAGAGAAAAGTTGGGCAATTATGAATGAAAAATGGTATGTGGCAAATCTCCACCATGTCACTGATAATAGTCCAAAATTGAGTTATTAAAATTTCGCGATAGCGCGATCCATTGACAGTTATCGCATTTCCAGCCTCCTCTTCGAAAAACAGCTCAAGCACGCCTCCAGGCCACATAGCGCACCATACAGTGGCACGTTGAGCATGCAAAGGCTTCACAATAATCGCTCTAGGACTTTCAGAAGAAATTTGCTTGTCGACAGAAGGTCTCAGAAGGACGATTATTTGGCCGGAAATTTCACGAATTTTACGAAATGCAACTTTAACAGAACCACCATTTTCATAGTGGATTTTAATTGTTTTAATGCGATTTTCGTGAAAAATTTAATTCATTGTAACAATTGCCAATGCATCTACTTCGAATACGTCAAAAAATTAAACGTCAAAACTATCATATTGTTGGTGTTGCTACAATTGAAACATAAAGCTCTTGCTGAAAACCCCTTTACTTTTAACTACAGTAATATTGCTGCGAAGAAATACTGCTTTTAATAGGGCTTACGAGTAATTTAAAAAAAAATCCTTAAAAACTAGTTTTTCCTGAGAAGAAACAGAACGGGGCTCATTTCTGTATTTTTTGAGAAAATACAAATTCTTAAGGTCCGTTCACACTTATGACATATTTGACCACAAAAGAGTAACCACTAAACACTAATGAAAAGCTTTTTAATTCAAAAAAGTATTTATTGAGTTAAATAGTTTCCAATAATATTCGATTCCTGATACTGTTTTAATTGATATACACGTATCTGAGCAAAAATATTTTTCGTTAGTATGTAGTGGTTACGCTTATATTTGATAAAGTGTGAACGTACCTTTACAAAAGTTTTCCTTGTCCCGGTAAAACATTTTGTTTTCGTCCACACATCAAATTTTCCAACAAAATCTGAACTTTTCCTTGGCTTACAATCAACCAAATTAGTTGTGTTTGAGATATATTTTTTTCTTGTGTAATTTTTCACAAAAATTTTCAAAAAGGTGATTGGTGTTTTTAATGCAACAGAAATAAAAATACAAAAACCGAAAAATATGATTTCAGTTTCTAAATATGGCATCGGTGTTTATGAGAATATTCAATCTGATATGTATGATGTTGCTTATCGGCCATTGGAGTGGTTGTTTACAGTTTTTAGTGCCAATGTTGCAAGGTTTTCCCTCGAACTCTTGGGTATCAATTAATGAATTACAGGTAGGTGGTCTATTATTTCAAGCATTCAATAGAGAGCCTTAAGAAATAATGTCTTTAACACACACACACACAAATACACAAATTGTTAACTAAATGTAGGAATCTTATTGGCTGGAACAATATTCATGGGCTTTATTTAAAGCAATGTCACATATGTTATGCATCGGTTATGGCAGGTGAGTTCAAATGAATGCCAGTCAGCAGGCGTGCCCGTAAATAATAAATTGAATTTTTGACTTGTTTAGATTCCCACCCCAATCCTTAACCGACATGTGGCTGACAATGTTGTCTATGATATCGGGCGCGACATGTTATGCTTTGTTCCTGGGTCATGCCACGAATCTTATTCAAAGTTTGGACTCCAGCAGGCGTCAATATCGTGAAAAAGTCAAACAGGTCGAAGAGTATATGGCGTATCGCAAATTACCACGCGATATGCGTCAACGTATAACCGAATATTTCGAGCATCGTTATCAAGGCAAATTCTTCGATGAAGAATGCATATTAGGAGAATTGAGCGAAAAATTACGTGAGGATGTTATCAATTACAATTGTAGGTTCGTATCAGTTCCCATGAGATATTGTGTATGTTTGTAACGGAGGATCTAAAAAAAAAACACAATTTTCTTTATCTATTTTTAAACTTTTCCAGATCTCTCGTTGCGTCAGTGCCTTTTTTTGCAAATGCTGACTCCAATTTCGTTTCGGATGTTGTTACGAAGCTTAAATACGAAGTATTCCAACCAGGTCAGTTTAAAACACGAGTACATTAACAACTTTTAGATTGTCTTGAATATTTTAATCAAATGATTTTAGGTGATATTATTATAAAAGAAGGTACGATTGGCACCAAAATGTATTTCATACAGGAGGGTGTGGTCGATATTGTTATGGCCAATGGCGAGGTAAGTTCCAAATCTTTAAACATTTCAAATACCATGCAATTATACTAATAACCAATTAAATTTCTGTTTCAAAGCTTTACAGTATATAATTTTTAAGAAATTTTGCGATATTAGTATTGATTCAGTTTAAAAATCAGTTGTGATAAAGTCCGTTC
This sequence comes from Linnaemya tessellans, assembly GCA_951800035.1. NCBI lineage: Eukaryota > Metazoa > Arthropoda > Insecta > Diptera > Tachinidae > Linnaemya > Linnaemya tessellans. The sequence goes on along the minus strand of OX637534.1, from coordinate 115,951,505 downwards.
CCTGGACTTTGCAACAAATTTTGATTCTATAAAATCTTAAAATATTAAATTTTTTATTTTTTATTTCTCCATTTAGGTAGCAACATCTTTATCGGATGGTTCATATTTCGGAGAAATTTGTTTGCTAACAAATGCCAGACGCGTAGCCAGTGTTAGAGCGGAAACATATTGCAATTTGTTTTCGCTAAGTGTAGATCATTTCAATTGTGTGCTGGACCAATATCCTCTAATGAGGAAAACAATGGAAACTGTAGCAGCCGAACGTCTTAATAAGATTGGCAAAAATCCCAATATAATGCAACAAAAAGATGAACAAATAAGCAATCCAGAATCAAATACAATAACAGCGGTGGTAAATGCTTTAGCAGCAGAAGCCGATGAATGTAAAGATGAGTAAGTTTTCCAATAATTTGTTTGCAAACAGAAACATCGGATTTAAAAATGTTATAGATAATTATTTGGAATTCCTGACTCTTTAACAAACTTTTTTTTTAACATCTCTGATACAAATAAAATTTTCAATTTAAATCCAACAGCAGTGAGATTGATCCAAAGGAAAATCTATTACATGGTTCGATGTCAAGCTTGACAGAGCATATACAAACAATTCGTGAAGGTTTACCCCGTCCGCGAAGTGGTGAATTTCGTGCGCTATTTGAGGGCAATACTCCATGACACTGAGAAAAATTATCAACGACATCGACACCAACACTACAGTTGCACTATTATCATAAGCATTTGTTGGCATTTAGTGTTTGTGGTGTTAGAAGAGCAACATTGTGAAATGTTAACGACAACAGCAACTGCATCAATTTTCATCATCATCAACAACAACAACAACAACAACAAGAACAAAACAAAGATAAAGAACAAAAAAAAACTACAAGATAGTTATCATCAGCCGCAGCAGCAGAAGCATTAGTAAAACGCAGTAAATTGTTATTTATATTCAAGCCTCATATATTGCTAATTCCAGCAGCCTTTAAAAAAATATACCAAAAGAAATACTAAAACTAATAGAAAAATATGATAAAATTCCAAGAAGTACGTTGGCATTTTAATTGAGTCAAATAAAAGCATTTTTTCCTTTAATTCATCCTACTTTATATGCAAGTATTGATGATGGCTGCAATTTATGAAATTTTATTATATTTTTCTTGTAAGTTTTTTACAAAAAAAAAAAAACCAAAAAAAAAACATTAAATTAAAATAAATAAATATTTATCATGCTTTAACACCAAATTAACTGGCGGTTGCTTTAAAGTCCATATTAAGTTCATTTCAGTTAAACACAATCAAAACGATAGACAGACCGACAAACTATTAACGAATTAATTAACAATAAAACTAATAGAGAATTAATTAGAAAAAAACTATATAAAAAATTTAAGTTTTTCACTATTTACTCATATTAATTCAAATAGCAACAACAAAAACCAACATAAATCAACAATACATTTCTAACATACAAACATACAAGGAGATAAACTGCAATTAATAAAATAAAACAAAAACAAAAAAGTCCTCAATAATTTAAAACAACAAAAAAAATAACAAATTTTTTCAGCTCCGCAAACTGTGATGACTTAAGTATAAGAAACGACATTAATTGAAACAAATAATAATAAAAGAAAAAAACAAAGAACAATTAATTAAAAGCATTATATATGATTTAAAACGAAACAAAAATGTCAACCAAATGAGAGTTTAAAAAGTTAAAACAAAAGTTTAGTCATCTACATTATTTTCAATTCAGCCAAGAATTATTTATTCTGTTGCTTATTCGAAGCTTAAAAATATTTCAAAAATAATTTAATATTATATACAAAATCAAACTCTAACAATTGACAAGTTTTATTTCTCGGAATTAATTATTCCCGTTAACGCGCATTTCCATTTAGCTCTCAAAGTGTCCATTGCATTTTCCACTGCACTTGTGTTTCTTAAAAAGCAGAACACAATTTGAGCAAATGGCAAAAACAAAGATTATTCTTATAAAATAGAAACATCCAAGTTTAATTATTTGAAATGAAGTAAAATAGATATTTCGGAAAACTTAGTTGTTATTGCATATCGGGAATTACAACCAAGACGCCAAGTTGAAAATTTTTATTTCGCAGGCCAATTTGTAAAACATATTTGATTGATAATACGTCTGAGCTTTTGTGTTAAAATTTTGATATTTAACTTGTGCGATCACCAGCAATTATGAATGATCAGTTCTTCTTTCCTACTTGTTTTCCTGGCAAACAAATTGAAACTAATGTAGATACACTTGCCCTAAATTATTAAAAATTATATGTATTATAAAAGAAGAAAAAACTAAACTGACCCCCATATAATATACAAAAAGAAAAATATTTTATTGTTTTGTAGATTGTTTTCCTTATTTTCATTTAACATTAAACTGAAACCACCTGATGTCTTAAGTTGATTATTAGTAGTAAACCAAATATAATTTTTGCAATAGGTATATAGTAGAATATTAGAATAAATAGAGAATGATTAAATACATAAAAATAAAAGTTATAAAAAAATAAAATAAAAATAAAAATAAAAGTAAACAAATGTAAGTCATATTTAAGCCCTTCCTACAACAAATCATCTTAACAAATTTCTTTCTTTCACTTTGCGAAAATAACTGAGCTCTAACATACCCTTACCCTGTTCCTTTTATCATTCAGTATGAACAAACAAATTAATTAATATTAAAAAGATATGTAAAAACTAGCCCTCCTATTAAAACATTTTACAAGAAAAAACAAAACTAAAATGATCCTACAACAAAAATGTATTTTCATTAAATGAACATATACACAACATAAATACTAAAAATAGAAACATAAAACTACAGAAATACCTAAAAGTAATAAAACAAAAGAGAACATTTAGTAAAGTACATACATACATATATAATATAATATTAAAATCATTAATCAATATAAACAAAAACTAAACAACAGATGTTAAATCAATATTACGAGTATAGAAAAAAATTATTATATAAAAACTAATCATTGTTATAAACTGCAAGAAAAAATAAATATAAAAAAATTAAACAAATTTACATTAAAAACAAGAAAGCATGACACATTTGTTTTTAGTACACATTGTAGAAAAAAGCGGCAACTTAAAAATGTTATAATAAAAAAATTAAATTAAAATAAAAACTTAGGAAAAAATCACACAATTATTAAGAAAATTGTATTAAAATTATAATACAATACAAGCATACAAATAATAACAAAATATATACATACATATACTATAATTAAAACAAACAAAAAATATATATATTAATTTCATTTTGTGTACCGACGTTGTCAACAAACATTTCCATTTCCATGTGCTGTAATACACGTTCGAAATGTGAAAACGACCGTTACAAAACCTCTTTCCAAACAAAAATTCCAATATTGCAAAATCCAGTCAGTCTAAATTACTCTACTAACAATAACAACCTAATAATAGTAATATCATCGCAATGATTCAACACGCTGTTTGGATTTGCAAAAACAACTTTGTCATATAATAATATCGACCCAGTAGACAGACAGACAGACCCCAATTATTATAGGAGAAGTACTTCTTTTTCTATTTATTAAAATTAAATGATGTACCTAATTCAAGAATAGTTTTAAATTTACAAATTCCCAAAATCGTTAATGACTTCAGAAATTAAGAGTACATGATTCTATGGTAAGACATGCATGAAATTGATTTTTTTTTAATTGATTAAAAAAAAATGTATGACCTTTTCGTAAATTCCAGAGCTGCTTTTTATACCCAGTGCGTTCATAAATCAAACCTGAGACAAATATACCAAAAGTTATATGTTAAGCAGAAGAATTTTAATTCATTCGTTTTATTTTTAAATTATTAAGTGAGACATTAGGAAGGGCAAATAATTTTGTGAACGTAACAAAGTAAGTCGGCGTTCACAAATCGAACCACAGGCAAATATACCGACAGTTATTTGTTTCAAAATGTAAAGTTGAAGCAAATTTGGTTGAAAAAGTTCTAAATCATTCTTTTTATTTTTAAATTATTAAGCGAGACAGTTAGGAATTGTTTCGTGAAGGGGAAAAAAACAAGATGGCGTTATTGAATCCAAACTTTTGGAATTCTACGTTATTTGCTGCATTAACTTTATAGTGATTTATAAAAAAACTTTTGAAACATTTAGTTATATTTTCAATAAAGGATATGAAATTTTAAAATTTTTTATGTAAAAACACTTCCAGCTTAAAAAATTATTGTAATAATTTTATTTTATGCTTAAAACTTCCTCTTTTTTATATCACACAATTTTACTAAAAATTAAAACTTAAATTGATTATTTTCTTTCTTTCGTTCATGGCTATGAATAATAAAACGAGTAGCACAGCAAATAAGGGGCATTGATTAAAATTTGTAATCAAATAATTTAAAGACTTTTTAACGATACTTATACTTTCAGAGATCTTGAGTAAAATATTTGGATCATATTATAAAAGTTGAGCGATTCCGTTATTTTTAAATAACATAATTTATATTGCCAGTTTTTTTTTTATAAATTATTATTCTTTTGAGGAACGACCTTAATCACGGGTTTCTTCTTTACTTTTTACACAATAAAACGACCAGCTCGAAGTTGTTCTAGTCAGCGTATTGAAAGAAATTCTTTTTGTATAAATATTGGCCTAATACCAAGTTCATATAGCTCCTTTAATGCAACAGTCATATCTCAAAAAACCAAACTTAGAAATATGGGATTAGAGTTTTTAAAATGTATGCTTTCCTATGCAATTGCGAAAAATATATTTTGCTATGACTTCGGTTCAGCTTAAGATAATAACTAAAAATTTTAATTTTTTGTGATATATCTATGTTGCATTACAGGGGCGACATAATCTGTTATGTAATACCATTAAATATATTTGCATACTTAAACATTTAACTGTTAAATTTGAACATGGAGTAACATTATATTACAAAGACAATCTGTGAATTTATCAACCAATAACGAGGTGCAATAAAGTTGTTTGCATGGGTGAGTTCTTAAACGTCAAAATACTTTAGTAATGCAACTTTAGATTGTTTACGAAAACAAAGCACATAAGGGTTTACATCACTGCAAAATGCGTTTACATGTTAGTAACATACGAAATTTATGTAACCGTGTAACTGTTATTTAGTCAAATATTTTGTTAAATAGTGAAATGTGTTTTCATCACATAGAATAAATCACATTCAGAGATACATCGGTCATCTCTAATAAGCACCAATTTATAGTCTCAATATATAGTCACAACTCTCTATGAGACGTTTGAAATCTTATATTAACTTGAATAATATTGGTGATTTGAAGAGCATCATATACATACATTTAAATACATATTCATATTTTAGGTACATGTAATCTTATTTTAATGTTTGGAGCTGGTTAAACTGAAATTGTTGTCTAGAATATGAGATCTTTATACATACATACATACGTTGAACAATGTTTTTGTTCATTTTGTATTTATGTACTTTTGATATCACATGATGAAACGATCATCATAATTAGTTCTTCTGGGTTCTAAGCCAATCTACGTCTATTGTGATAAATTTTCTCTACATAAACTCTGATATTTTTAAATTTTTAATTTTAGTTCTGATAACTTTTATTACAAAACATGTATTACAGTGCAATAACCTTTTAAAACTGTTTATATATTTTTGAAAGCTTAACAAACTTTCTTTTAGTACATGTTATAGACATACACACATACATATACATACATACATATAAACGTTGAACAATGATTTTTGTTCATTTTTCTTTTTATTTATCCTTACTTTTAGTTATTCTTTAACTAGTTTTAAATCGCAGCCAGTTCAAAGTTATTTAAAATTGTTGTAATTTATGTATATTTCCTGATAATTTATCTTCACATACATATTTTGTAAGTGTCATTCTAATCAAAATATTTTACTTTCAACACATTAAATTTTTAGAAATTTACCGTTTATTGTTTAATTTTACGTATAATTATTAATTAGTTTTCTTTTAGCTATGCAAAAACTCTTTTTATTATGAACAAAGTAATAGAAATAGAAACAAACAAAAAAAAATCAGTAATAAAAACAAACTGCAAGTTGTATTTGTTCAAATTGTAAGCAAAAACAACAAAAAACCAACAAATGTAAAGAATATCTTGTATTTTATTACACGTAAACTAATAAAAAAAACCAGAAGGACAGCGTTTGCCTTATAAAATAAAAAGCAGAGCATTTTTATTTCAAAATATATGTGACAGACAAACTAACTGTATTTCCAAGAGAATAGACACCCAGCCCTATTAAAAAAGTCTATGCAACAGACTCTCACACAGACTCTGTTTCCATTCAACTTTTTCAATGCTTCTTTTACGCAACTGTTTGGTTTCTGAAGCACCAAATAGACTAGTATCATATCCCTTTTTATTCTGTGGCTACTTTTGAATTCCACGTCGATGTTAAAGTCAAGACAACCAGTCATGCCACAGACTTACGGAATTCATTTAGAATTTTGATTATTCAGAAAACGGAAGAATATTTCGGAATGAAATAGCTTCTAATATCATCAATTAGCTAATGAAATTAAAATTTATTGATTTCCATGTTCTGAGGAACGAAGATACGAAATTGAATTTTGCTACATGGCTGAAGTTTCAAACATAGGACTCTTCTTCAGTTATTAGCTACTTTTCACACTCTCCTGCTATTTCTTACGCCCGGATAATAGTCACAGACTGTCAACCGTACTCACTTGCTGTATACAAGTACGTAAGTGTTCTGTTTTTTATATTCGAAGAACGTCAACCGCAATCAGACTGATTGTCTTGTCGTTGACGTGCGCAAATATTGTACAATATTGTACCCTGGAATACTAACCCATATAAACTTTTTTTCAGAATAGATTTAAACTAAAATAGAAAAAAACCTTTTCTGATGACGTCTTTAATTGGTTCTAAAACAAACATGAAAATCATTTTTTAGTGCCAGTAGTTGATATATAAGGAAATTGTGCTTACGGCACAAAACTAAATATATTCTGAAAGACCTCAATATATTCAAACACATACATATTTTATTTATTAATTTTTTTTTTCTTTCGTCCATTTATAACATAAAAAGCTAACAACTTAAATTTAGTGAAACATTATAGAAAATAAAATTTCAATATTCATTCTTAAGAAAAAAAGTGAACATGTTAAGATCAGAGTTGGAGGCTGTGCAGTAAGCTGATAGGAATTATTGTCATTTTCGCGACTGATAATATAACAATACCTCACTGAACATTAGTGGCATGAAAAATTTTAAAGTATCATTCAGCTGTGTCTCGTACTTTGTGGAGAACAATAAAGTACGTATTTTTCACAACATATAAATATTAATTCATAATAATAAAGTCTTGACAATTTTCTAGCAGAAAGTTCTAGCAAAAAAAAAAATTAATGAACTAGCCCAACTCTGTTTAAAGGAAAATGCAATTTAATAATAAAACATAACGTATTAGGTAATTATACATATTAATATTTAAAAATGAAATATGTTCAACATACCTCCTCATCACATACACATAACTCGTTTATATAGTTTTCGAAGTCGTGGCATACAATTCCAATAAAATTTCGGAACGAAATGGGTTAGATGTCGTTAGAAAATACGGTAAATTCCGTAAGCCTTCAGATGCGCTTTCATGTTTATTTAATATAGTCGATTGGTTGTATATAATTATATCATAAATGGCCTCATAATCGATATTACGCTGTTTTAAACTAACTAACTCATTGAAGCTTGGATATTCTCCCGATTCAATCATTGAAAACCTAAAAACAATAAACAATAAATAAAAATTAATTTTAAAAAATAATTATGCTAAAAATATTATAATTCAAGGAGTTATTATTACAATATCAAAAAAATGGAAAGAAAAGCTCACGTAGGAAAATCTTCACGAGGATGACGTATACGTTTTCCATTATTCTGCAAAAGGAAAATAAATTATTTCACAATTATCGGTACGAAGAATATAAATAAAATACTTGTTTTATTCTCTCCGTTTTCCATTCCTCATTAAAATAGGCATATCGGTTTTCTACCAAAGATGTATTAATTTGAACCACCTCATCGCCATTAGTATCGCATAAAATCATGTACAAAATATTTTTCTAATGGAAAATTCAATTTTTACTTAAGCATTTTTTAGTTTGTTTTAAGGTGTGTACCCTTACCTTTCTGTCAATTTCGGTAATTTTAGCATATAACATCAACTCCGCCACTAATGTTAGAAAATAATTTGTGGCTTCATGACACCAATGAAAATCACGTGGTTTAATATGAGACAAACAACCCCTTAAAGCTTGCGCTGGCAATTGTGCAAAATATGACTGCAAAAATTTAATATTTTCAATCTCTACCTCTGCCACCGTTCCATAATCCATAAATGATACCTTAAACATTTAAATAAAATTTAATAAAAATATAATATATAAATTTGTTTAATAAAGCCATACTTTTATGTTTTTATAAACGGGAGGTGCCACAATTTCGGCACGATGCCACAAGCCATTATAACAGGCAGCACAAACCTGTCCCGGAGTCAAACACACCATGGGAATAGCCAAATTCTCAGAATCTAATGTGGAATAATAGCGCCTAAAAAATAATAATTAAAAAAAAAGATATTGAGTCGGTATTAATTCCTTCATCTTAAACAAACAAATAAGCAAGAATCAAATATAAAATAAAACTTACTCCATATGATGCATCAGCAAATCCAGTTCATGGTTATCTTTGTAAATGTGAAACCAAAACTTAAAAGGATCATGAATCTAAAAAATCAGAAACGAATTAATAATGGTTAAATAGACATTACAAATCAAGTTTGTAACTCACTTCCGAAATAAAAACTTTAATATTAGATCCCACTGAAATTTCATCAGACAATTTATAAGGTGGTATCTTATTGCCATACGAAACTGTGTGTTCCGGAAAGTCCAAACGAAAAACATTGTTCTTCTACAATGATTTAAGAGAAGTATGTTAAAAGAATCTCCGCTAAAGGCTATAAAGAAAATACTTACAGCTGCAAATGAAGGCACAGCCTCATCGGGATCTTCGACTCTTTCGGCACTATCATCAAAAAATGTTTTCGGTTGAGTGGTTTTTGATGCATTAACTGAAGTGACTGATTGAACAATATCCTTGTTTCGTACATCGCTATCGCTAACTATTATTTTTGATACTTCTAAGAGATTACTAGCTTTGCTAAGTTTTGGCATTGTTAGCAGACTTTCATCTTCTTGTGCAAGTTTCACCGGTGATGCTTTTTCTTCAACCGGAGTTTTTGATAGCGAATATTCTGTAGAATTTAACACATTAGTAGGATTTTCTCTTAGAGATTCCTTTGTTGTCTGCCTAACTTCTTGACTAGTCAATTTTTCGGATGAAAATCTGATACTTTTACTCGGTTCATTGGAAGGTAGTTCCGAAGAACTTAAAACATTAGTGGGAGTTATTGTTGGGGATTCTTTTGTTGTATCCTTAACTTGACTATTTAATTTTTCGGAAGAAAACCTCACACTTCTATTTTGTTGAGCTCGAGGCAGTGGTGCAGGAATCGTAACGTTGCACTGTCTATTCATATGAGCACTTAATTGACTTATTTCTCTGCCATACGCCAAAACTTGACCAGGTGGTATGGCTGTAATTATACCATTCTTCACAGAGCTCAGTATGGGAGCACATTTATAATTATTAAAGTGTATTCCATCTGGCTGTGGTAAATAGTATAACAGTTCATTATTAAAAGTGTTACGAACCGGCACTTGCTTAACCGGTTGAGGTACAGAGTTCACATTCATTACTTGAATTGTTTTGATCATATGGTTTCGATTAACGCTTTGGTAGGCTGAAAACTGTTGTCCTCCCATTTTAGGGGGATACCGATGCATTGTATCAGCTCTGTTACTTGGCTGAAACACATTGTTTCTTTTACGGCTCGAGGATCTGGCTCTTGATTTTGATTTCGGCTTTTTTTGCTTCATTATCATATCATGGATATGAGCAGACTTTTCATTAGCAACAAAGCAAACCATGGCTGTGGGACCACTCCCAAACACCTGACGTTAAGAATCTAATAAAAATGCATACGTTTTTAATAATTTTTATAAACATACCCGTAGCGTATCCGGAACAGATCGTAAAAATTGTTCTAAATTTCCATAACCTAGCTGGCGGTATGGTATAAATTGCCCTTCTACATCACGATAATCTCGATTTAGCTGCTCTACAGTAATTTTTTCAGGACTTGAAAGGACAAGTGATTTGAGAATTGCCTTTACTTCTGTCAACACGGACTTTTCCATTTTATATCATATTACAATTTTATTTTCAAAAAGTATGCAAAATGTTTTCTTTACGAGTAAATAAATTTTTTTTCCTCCTGGTAACTACTAAAATCACAGAATATGGCTAAAACGCGCCGGCATTTACTACCACAGAAGGACAAACAAAAGAAATTAAAAATTGTAAAAAGTTGTATGTTGCCATCTCTTTTATATTAGGGAGCAATCGCACAAGGTGTCAACCACGACACAGCTGACAACGAGTTCGCAAATATTTCCGATGTTAAAACGAAATCAAGGCGAATATATATCCTGTGAAATCATTTCGAATTCACTGCTAGTTGAAATGTCAAAATCGTTTTGACAGCCGAAAATAGGTAAATCAGCTGTCAAGGGTACTTTATATCAATTCGCCTTGCGCGAAATTTTATAATGGGATCATATGTAATCATATAACATAATATGATTGAACATAATATATTTTATCAAATATCTATTTCAAACTTATATTTACACACTTCACACATTTTTCATGTTGCACTTTCCAATACTCTAAGCTCACACGGGCACTAAGCGCAGATAGAATTAAAGCTGTTGAATATCGCATTCAATTCGCCTGAACTGAATATGGGGTCCAAAACAGCTTTTGTCTTATAGTTTTGAGGCAAAAAAGTATTGCGCAATGTTGCCAATACATATCACAATACAATGTAATGTGGTTTGGTTGTACAATAAATACCAAGGTTTTATTGATATTTCTCAATATATTATGCCATTGTCCACTATGACTATCTATCAACACTGGAAGGTACCCGTGATTCCATGTCGCGAAGCTGGATCGTGATTAGTATACGTCGAACATGTTGCTTAGCTTTTAATAACCAATATATCCAGAGCTCACAAAAATCCACAAGTTCAAGCCGTGTTGAATTAGTACACATTTAAGCAACCTTGTACTTTTAATGAAATAGTTGGCAATTCTTCCCTGAAGTTGGCTGCAAATTGTAGTTTTCAACTATTTTTGTCTTTCTTCTTTCTTTTTACTTCCTTTTAATTGTGAACCAGCCGAAATATGTCTAAAAGAGGTGAAAATTTTTAAATATAATCTTAAAGAATCATATAAAAGTGTTACTTTATGTATCAAAGAAACTATCAACATATGTCTCCTGATTATTGTTAATAAATTAAATGTAATATTTTTGTGATGTTTCTTGTATAGGACGTGGTGGTACCGCGGGAGGAAAATTCCGTATCTCCCTTGGGTTGCCTGTTGGCGCCGTAATGAACTGTGCAGACAACACAGGTAAGTTAACTTTGAAATCGTTCATATTGCTTAAAATTATAACTCGGTATGTTCTCTTCATTGCTATTGCAGGTGCTAAAAATTTGTTTGTCATTGCTGTCCATGGTATCCGTGGTCGTTTGAACCGTTTGCCAGCAGCTGGTGTTGGTGATATGTTTGTTGCCACTGTTAAAAAGGGTAAACCCGAGTTGAGAAAAAAGGTAAGTGCGTATTGGTTAACTTCAATTTGCTTATGGCCGGTTAAGAGAATTAAATAGGGAGATAGGCAATTCCAAAAAAATTTAAAATAGGTATAAGGATGAGTGCTACTGGTTCTAATATATTTTAGTTTATTTTTAGGGATGTAAAAAACTTTTTAAAGAATTAAGAAAAGTCTAATCAGATCAAAATGTCATAATTTCGAAATTTTTGTTGGATTTGTGTGCAAAGAAGAAACGGCCCTGTCATGTTTTTTAAACTTATCAAAAATTAAAAGACTGAACCTGATGATTTATGGAACATGTGGAAAACTCGGATGTGTGCGCGACTTACACAACCGAGTAAACTTTTGTGATAAAGAATGGTTAAATTAGTGAGAAAGTCTCAAAGTGGATAAATAGTTATATCCTGATTATTTCGCCTGTTTTTGAATGGAACTGATGTATGGTAGATGTTCTTAATATCTGTAGGCTATATCATTTGAGTTTAAATTTTAATAAAAATATTAGCTGTACATGCCGTTAATGCTTATTTTTTTAAAATTGCTAAACTATTTGTAAGACATTCGTTATATGTGATGTATGTTTGTTCTAATTGCGTTTATTTCATTGTCCTTGTTTATTTTGTTAATGCCTATGTTTTCTCTTATTGCAGGTAATGCCCGCCGTGGTTATTCGTCAAAGAAAACCATTCAGAAGGAGGGACGGCGTGTTTATATATTTTGAAGATAATGCGGGGGTAATAGTGAATAATAAGGGTGAAATGAAAGGTTCTGCTATCACTGGTCCCGTTGCTAAGGAATGCGCAGATTTGTGGCCCCGTATTGCATCAAATGCCAGTTCTATAGCATAATATGTATTTTATGGAAAATAAACTAAAAGGGTGACAACAACATTTGTCTCAAGTGGTTTAATTTATTTTAATGTCTTCGAATTAAAAACAAATGTATGTATTAATTTTATTTGTATCCAATTTAAGGTTTTGGTGGCTCTGTACGTGTAGTGGGCTTGGGTCTGGTAATTTCCAAAGATATTTTACCAGTTGCTCCCTTAAATAGGGCATAACAAACTTCAAACGTACAACCTTCTAATGAGTCGCCATTGAATTTAGTGATGATGTCTCCACGTTGTAATTTATTATCGATGTCAGCGTATCCAGCAGAGGTCTAAAATTACAAATTAATAACTTGCATTTGTTGTGCAACACATTGGATATGTCAAATATATTTACGATTTCGGAGATTGTGCAACCTTTCTCGTTGGGTGCCAATGAAAGGCCCAGATCCTTGCCCGCCTTTTTGGTAAATTCTACTTTGAAAGTTTCAATTTCGGGTGGGTCGGCGCGGTACACCTGTATTGTCACCATTTTCTCATAGAGTGTATAGAACAATTGATGTACTTTTAAAGTAGTCATGGCTTCGCACTGCACTTCTTTTCCATTTACTTGAATAATGTGGTCGAAAATTTTTAAACGCTTATCTTCGGCAATCATACCTTCCGGGTAAATGTGAGTTATGATACAACCCGTCTAAAAAGAAAGATAAATCGTAAAACATTTTTAAAGGCATATTTTTTCTGCGAGCTAACCTTTACATAATTATTCTTGCCACCGACAACAATGACACCCAAAGGTTTTTTGTCTGTCTTAAGCTCTATGACTATTTTTTTACCAGGCGTCACTTCAATTGTGGCGGGATCTATTGGTTTTTCTGGTTCCTTTGGTACTTCCTTTTTCTTTTCTTCCTCCTCTTTTTCTTTTTTAGTTTGCTCTTCAGATTTCAATGTTAACACTACCAAATTTACTATGCCCTCAGCACGTTTCAGCAAAGCCACGGCCTTCAAATTAAATGTAAATTAAATTTATAGCAAAAAATATATCGTTAACGAAAATCCACAAAGCCATAACTGATAAAACTGAAATTAAATGATTATTTGCAAAATATATTCTTTCTCAGTTAAGGCATTTTGGATTTTAGCTCACGACATGTACAGTAAATGTATGTACGCACCTCGTCATAGTTGGATTCCAAAGAAACATCTTTGTTAACGGCCAGCAACATATCACCAACTTTTAAACCGGCCTGAAATTGAACACTAAATTTACGACAAATAAAAATAGGAATTCAATTTAAATACCGCCATGGCGTTCGACTCTTCACGCAAATCTGATATGAATATGCCATTGCCCACTTCCACATGTTTGCCGTAGATGATCATTATGCCAAGAAATCCTTCCTTTTTTACTTGCACCGATCTGGCTTTAGGAAATTGTTCGAACAAAAATTTAGTCTAGGAAGATGAGTAAAAATATCACTAAGAGAAATGGCGAGCAGAAATGAGAAAAAATCTTACATCATCAATTTCTGGAGGGAACTTCTTAATAGGCTTCACGCTCATTCCCTCGTCGTTTGGTTTTCTACGCGATGTTATAAATACTAATTTCTCGCCATCGATGTTTTTAAAAATCACTGAAGCATTTAAATGACAGCGATTTTTCAAAACGGTACCATTCACTTCTAGAATTTCATCGCCAGCTTTTATATCCATTGACGACAAGGGTCCACTAGAATTAACGCCCGCTACAAAGCAGCCCATCTTTTGACGATCATTGTGACCCGCTAACGCCAGTCCCAATGCTGTATTTGTGGGTCTAGTGATTTCTAGTTTTTTCAGGTCCTTCATGGTGTTGTATCGCTTATTTATTTTAGCTAAATTATTAATTTTTCTTTAGAATCAGTCAACAAAATGTTGAAAAAGAAAAAATTCCCTTACTTACCCTTTGTATAGCCAAATTCATCTTCTTTTTCCTTGTCTCGCTCTTTTTCGATTTTGTTGAGCTTACAATTACCGGCGGATGCACGATCAATCTAAAGTTGAAATGAATTTAAAACAATTTATTTTTATCACATGCGGCGTGTGTGTGTAATTCAAATATGTACCTCGTAACCAGCAGCGGTTCTTATGCGGCCAGTCATATCACGTGTATCTTCGTCATCATCTTCAGCATAGTTCTGATCCGATTTAGTGCTCGTTGCAGTGAAGTTGGAATTTTTAAGCATCGCATTGACATTAGGAGGTCTGCCAGGAGCGGGAGCCGCAGTTTGTTTAACTGAAGCTGAAAATGTTTATTTTTTAAATAATGCCACAAGATTTTGTTTCTCTTTGTTAAGCGGTTCATGGTACCTTGATTAAACGTATTGCGATTTTGTTGAAACCCATTTTCCTTAATTTCATTTCCTCCTTTGTTATTTTGTTCCTTTAATACGTAAAATATTTGTTTATAATAATAATTACAAAAACCGTATTTAAATTATGTGCTAGATATGTGAAATAAAATAAAATCACCTGGCTGCTGTAGGATTGAATTTCTAGATCGATTCTGCTCCCAGCTTGTTTAATTAGATCTATAACTTCCGGTTCCGTGGCATTACGTACATCTTTGCCGTTTAACGTTAACAGTCGATCACCAACTTTAATTTTCCCACACAAATGTCCCGGACTATCAGGAACCACACCCTTAATAAATATTCCTTTCGAATTTGTTCCATCCCTAACCTGTTCGGATTAAAAACCATTTTCGATTTTATCAATTTCCAGTGACTGATTTTAGTTACATACCTCTCCTCTGACTATACTTAAACCAAAGGACTTTTTTCCTGTTTTGTCTAAAGATACCGATTGCACTTGACCTAAAATTGTTATGATTTTAACAAATTTCAAATGAAATACATGTCGAAAATGTAAATTGTATGAAAATTTCTAAAACGGTTGTTAATGCAGCAAAAATCTTTTAGTAAATAAATTCATCCCGGGGGAGTATTTCAATGTAAATATCATACAAATCATATTTATGTTTTAAATGCATTTTATTTAACAATACAGTGAATTAACGAAATACTCCAAACAATAATTTATATTTTTATATTGTATGAAGGAATTACGACAAGACAAACATATTTGATTTAAACAGGCGATCCGATTCGCCTCATTCTATAACTACATATTTGTTAAAGACAGGTCAAGACAATGTAAAAAATATGACGCTTCCGTACTCCTGTTCTTCAGAAATTGCTAATTTCTAAGAGCCTGTTGTTGTCCACTAGGAGTTACATAAGAGTATAAACATCTTTTAGCTTCGTTTTCCTCTCGAACTCAAATTTATATTCAGCGACATTTTATGAATTTGTTATAAAAGTGTAGGTAATATTATTAAATCAATTGGGTAGTTTTTTTATGGGGAAAAATACTTCTTTGCGGCAACACTGGTGAACTACCAAATTATGCTAAATTTCCGAATGCAAGTAAAATACCAGGCGACCAAATAATAAGCAAGTAGCTGATTTTTTATATATTGAACAAATTCAATGCATACTTTGAGGATGAGTATTTACAGTATATAAACAGGGCAGGGCGACTCGAATACGTTATATTTGTATACAAAATACGTTGCAAAGTAAATTTGCAAAATATCTGTGCCATCACGCCGGCGAGGTGACTGAGACCATTGAGTGAGACACAAAACTCACGAAAGAGATGAAATGGTCAGTAGTGGATGGTTGCATTTAAAAAATAATTGCTAACGAGGCTTAGTGATGACTGACTCAGAGCTGCTTTGCGACAGTCTAATAATTTGTTCAAGCAAACATCAATAAATAAATAAAGAAATACCCAAATTTAACACTTTTTCGTTACGTGGCGATTTCTGCCAGTTCACTATACTGTAAACCATTTAAAAGAATTTCCTTGCAATAATTTATTTAAGTACAAACGGTAAGTTTGAGATTAAAAATATTTTTGAGGATGTAAACTTTTTAAATATTTTTATTCTCACTGTATTTGGTATATATGGACCCACCACAAAAATTATAAAATCAGTCCTGTCACAGAACGCCATTCGCTCTTCAAATAAGACAACATTCGGAATGAAATATTTGTTATGTAAGTATTTTGTATCGACATAAATACACATGATTACTGATGATGAAAGTGTAGCGGCCTTCGAAAACAGCTGTTCTGCTTTGTAAATTGGTTAAATAAAACAGATGTTGACTCTCCTTTATGCCTCAGAATATTTATCATGACTTTCTGAATTTAAAACGAATTTTCGAACAATTCAATATTTATTGAACTACTGTTTAATATCATTGGCTAATTCATTCGGAAAAGTCTCATATAAAAAGATGTTATCAAATTTTAATTTATCAATGTTTTCGATTGCGAATTCGTACTTAGGCGGAAAATGATGTAATTAATGTCGAGAAAGGAAAAACAAATAATAAAATTCGAAAATTAGTATTTTCCCAGTATTTTTATTATTTTTCACAAGGTACAGTTAATTTTTAGGCCCCACGGTGGGTTGCATTTTAACTCTACTACATTTTAAATTCAATTAAGATCTACGTATAGATTATGGTTTTGTTTCAAATGAAATATATAATAAGAAAATTTATTGTTTTTTAAACAAAATATGTCTTTGGCGCCATATTACAACCATAATTGCCAAATTAATTAAGTGATTTCAAAATTCCTTTTTGTATTAAACTTTACTTTTATTTTTCACTACTTAATATATTGCAGAACACAAGAACTTTGTTTTCTAAAGGCGCCCCAATCTCACTATCAAAACTCAAAAAGTATTTTTTATTTTGGACCAGGGGATGACCCCCATATATGCAATGCATTGCGCCGGAACTGAGAACGAGGGGATAGTATTGAGGGGACAGATTAGGAAGGGTGAAAACTGCATTGGGATTTATGTGAAACAATATCAATTTAATGTTCATGCAATTCTCGTATTCAAATTCATTTGAATACTTTCACTCTGAAGACGAAGAAATCGCTCTCGTATATTATGCCAGAGCAAAAATCACATAACAAATAAACAAACTGATTTGATTTGATTAAAATATAAACAGCTAAAGATTTTAATCCCACACGATGGCAATTATTTGTCAATTGCATTGTATTCTCTTATTTTAATGCAATGCGCTGAATTGTTTTCTTCAAACGTTTTTTTAATACCAGACAAGGTTTTATTTTATTTATTTTTGAAAATTGTTTGACCTTTCGGAGAAACAAATCAATGAAAAACTTTTGTGGAATGCAATTAATTCGCCAACGTTAACAATTTGCATTGAGTCGATCCCTTTGTCGTTATGTATTGCGTGTATGTAAAATCCAAGTTTTGCGCACGTAATTACATAAACTTTTTCACTAACACAACAGCATTTATCGACAACCGTTTCATAACTTTTTTATTTTATTTTATTACTTTGATTTTTCACATTTTAATTGCGCGTAAAACTCACCACTAGACGCGTTTAACTGCACCATTTTTGAGGAATTTCGTCAGAAATTTCACTTCACGCATTTGACTGGTTTTTAACAATTAAATTAAAATAGTTTCTTGTAAAATGTTGATGATGAATTGTATTCAATGTCTTGATTTGGTCAAACTGGAAAAGCGTTAACCGAGTTGGTGCGACAGCAGTCGAGTACTATTTTTGAAATGAAATTAAAATTAGCAAAATGCCAAACATTGTCTAACTAACTTAGTGAGCATTTTCTTTTTCTCTAGTATCCGCTGTTAGTCTATCGATTATTTTTCTGGAAATATTTCCCCCACTGGGAAATTATTATTTGTTTGTTTGGACAAAGATTCTAAATACAACAAACGAATTTAATTAAATTCATTTTCTAGGATTATAATATTTTATTTTTAGCTATTCAAGCCCAAAGCCATTGCGGAGACAAACTATGACTGGCCAAAAACTGTGCAAGTCGCGTGGTTTAGGATTTTGTTAAGTGGCGGGATGACAAAAGTCGGGAAATAACAATCCCCAGATTTTCGGGTTTTACCAAATCCGGAATACAGACTTATTTTCATTTTAACTTTTGGGAGTTGTGGGATATATTAAGCCGGTTTAGGAACAAATAATATACAGGCCGGGGATTTTTATTTTTATATCTGAACATTTCATGTATTCTGCAATCCCATTTTTTTCCCAAATATTCAGCCATCTTTTGTTTCACCTGCTTCAATTTCTGTTTATTTTATATATCGAATTTACTTGGCGAAAGTTTTAATAACTCAAAGACACTTCTTTGAGCTTAATTTTTATTCATATTTCATACCGAGCCTACAGGCCTTTTACCGACCTGCCTGTCGTTTACTTTTTAGTTCATAGGATGGCATAGAATAATAATTGCCGCCAAAAAGATTTTTTTATTTATTAAAACTATTTTGATCATAGAGAAAATTTCCAGTTATTTCAAAAATAAAAAATTGCAGGTCTTGGCCGCCATTGTTGTGTCGAGAATATTGCGACTGTGGCTGCCAATATCGCTGAGAACAAAGAAACATCAATGGAATAACAGACCGTACAGCGAATTTCAGTGAAAGCCTTACAAGTCGCATGTGACTTACTGCAGAGCCAACCAACCTTAATCTCAACGATGAAAAGGACGATTTTGAGTCCGAATAAATCATGAGCGACTAGGCCCATTCCAATTGAAGCGGTTGCATCAATAAACAAACTCTGCGTTTCGGGGGTACTGAAAATCCCCGTGTGTTGCATAAACCGCCGTTAATATACTAAAAGCCACTGTGTACGTTTATTATAACCTACAAAAAAGAATTGGAGGATATATTCACTTGGTCATTCCGTGTGTAACGCAGCGAAATATCTCTCTAAGACCCCATAAAGTATATATATTCTTGATCAGTGAAGAAATCTAAGACAATCTTGTCATGTCCGTCCATCCCACCCCCCGTCTGTTGAAATCACGATTCAGTCCAAACGAAAAGAGTCAGACCCTTGAAATGTGGCAGAAATACATCTTGAAGGATAACACAGGTCAATTTCGTAAATGGGTTGAATCGGGACGGAGGGAAAAAAGTTGCCCTAAAAAGTACTAAAGCAACCTCTAAAAAACAACATAATTTTTATTTATTTTTTTTTTTGTAATTTTGTTAAGCCAGAAAATCAGAAAAAGCTATTTTTTGGACCCCGCCCCTTTTTGTGGGCGTTGAAGTAACATATTACATGGAAAAATAGTGGAAATATTTAACAAATTGTATTCCTATTAATTAATTCTATTAATTAATTATTTTTTGAAATCCCAGAAATATGTCGCTCCGAAACCCGTGATTCACAAAAGCTATTAATGATTGGCAACCCTAGATATAACCGAACCGATTTCCACATTGGGATTAAATTGTATAAAGTTATTGATACGTATTCGTATTTATTTTACGTATTCTGTTTTGTAAATAAAAACGAATAGTTTTCCTTAAACCAAATAAAAAAAAAGAAATAAAAATATCTGTAAAGTAGAAAAGAAAAACAAACCCGTGTCAATATACCACAAATGGAAGCCTTAAAAATGTTTTCAAATGTTAAAAAGGAAATTCGAAACATGTTCCCAAGTCTATTTCAACAATTATCAGATTTTTACACACGTTTGTGCGACACAACATATACGGATATACATAAATAATAATCGAACTTAGACATAAGAATACGTAACAGTTTGTGCACGTGTGTGTTTGTATGTGTTTTGATTTGTTAAAACTCGTATTTTTAAGATTCTTTTTCATTTTACAATTTCCAACAGTTTTTCCACTATTTTTGTTGACAAAAGCAACAGAAAAAAAATCCAAATACTCGCTGTGCATGTTTATGCACGTCATGATGTTGGAAAACTTTCATTCGTTTTATGAATTATTCTTTCTACCTTGTGCTCATTTAAATTGTTTCCTTGTTTTTTTAAATCTAAATTTTTTTTTTTTAGAAAAAAAGACGCCGATGACTTTACTCTACGCTCTGTGGGACAATTTAAATGCACGATCGCATAAGTAGCATTGAAAGTGAAAACAAATTAGAGTTTACGTGAGGTATCCCCACAAAAAAAAAATTTTTTTGGACCACGCCCTCTTTAGTGGACGTTGAGGTAACATATTACATGGGAAAATAGTGTAAATATTTAACAAATTCTTAAAGAGATTCCGCAAAAATTTAATTTTAAAGCTTTTATGACGAAACTGAGATATTCTCTGATCTTCCTCTCTTCCTACCCTCCCCCCTCCTCTAAATGACCCTATTTTTTAACCTAATAACCCAAAAAAATTGACTTTTTAGTGGTTTATGGCAAAGGTGGGACGTCTGCCCCACGGACTCTGCCGGAGTGACCCCTACAAAATAGAATTTTTATTGACTAAATATTTAAAGGGTACTTAAGATTCGACCCGGTCGAATATAAGGGTCTTACTTGTTAAAGATAATTTTTCTCCTATTTGAAAGATTTGTTGATCGTGATTGTTCTTATCTAAATTCCAGGGTTTTGAAAGTTATTTAGACTTGTTTGGTTGTAATCACCCTGTGTCTGTGTGTATGTATCAAAGTATTTCATAACAAACAGCTGAACCAATTGGTTGATTATTTTATGAAAAATTTTACCCGATTTCCAGTCCAAATGTAGGGTATTAGAATCATTCTCAAAATTTTAGAATTTTATTAATGCGAAAACATTCAAATGGCTTTTTAAGCTGAAGGAGCTGCTGCACCATGACATGTGAATGTATGTGTGTGTGTAAATATTTTGCGAGATGTACATATAACATGTTTGGTGATTCGAATCTTTGAAAAATGGTTTCAAATCTGCATATTTATTTTTTTTTATATTCACCTTGTAAAGGATCACAAGAATTTTGTTTATTAAAATGTTGCTGTAAATTATATAAACTTTATTTAATGTTGGCATTCCAAAAGAACTTGTGTGCTTGTGTTGTCACAAGCCAACATACACAAATTCTATCAAATGAATGTGTATATTTTATATAAATTCCCTAGAGATAAAGAGAAGGAATACAGGGGCCTTTTACAGGGGCTTATTTAAAGACAGAGTCGTCACACACTCTCACTCTCTCTATTTGACATTCTTCTTATGGAACAAGGCGAATTCATACCAGGTGGACTTACTTCAGAAATTGGTGATCAGCTGTTACCAAGGCAAAATTATTGAACTGTCAAAGTGCTCTTCTGGGTTTTCGTTATTGTGCGCGGCCATTGTTTTTTCCAAAGCATTTCATTTGACAGTTCAATAAATTTTACACAGAGTTGCATAAGTAAGGCCACCTCGTATGAATTCGCCTTGTTATGGAAGGTCTAGTTCAGCATGCCTATTTACCGGTTTTTACATACAGTCGATTCAGCGAAATTGGAAACTGATAGATTTTCACTGAAACGAACTTCGCATAAGTCCAATCTGTTTTGGGCAAAAAATGGAATCAAGTGTTCAAATGTAGTTGCGAACTGTGGTTGTTTTCTGAAGGAGAAACAGAGAAGATGTAAATGATGACGGCCGTGATGGACGCCACAGTCCATCAACAACCGATGAAAATGTTGAGAAAATAGTTATAGACAATCGAACTGTTATTAGAGAAGTTTCTGAGGATATCGGCATATTTATTGCCATGAAGCGTGTGGCAGTGAACATCGTTTTGAAACTGCTGAGTTTTGAGCAAAAAATCCGCCGCATATGATGAATCGGTAATATATTGTCCAATGAAAGTGTTTTTATCTCGAAATTTTTCTTGTTCCCAAGATTGAGTTGTATGTGGAAAATTAATTACTAATCAAACTTCTTAAATATCTTTTCTATTATAAAAATTATTTAAACAAAAAGTCGAAGTAACAGCCGCTTCATACAACAGCTGACCGAACGTAATGTGCCCTTATATCGGCCACACTCTTGTCAAAGTGGCATTAAAAAGAGAAATGTAAATGTTTGTTATTCCTTTTTGCTTCACTTTTCGCATAATACTCAGGTATTTATGAAATAAGCAATATTTGTAATCGATTAAACACTAGTACAGCAAGGGAAAGAATAACTGCTAATAAAAAATTAAAAAAAGGGGGGATTAAAATTCACAAATCGGCAATTTAGTCACTCAGCGGTCACGGTGCTGGCAACATTTACAATTTCGTTTAGTTATTGTTGCTATGCGAATAACAAAAAAAAAAATAACAAGTAAAAACGTTATATTCGATCGGGTCGAATCTTAAATACCCTAAAAATATTTAAAAAATAAAAAATCAATTTTAGGGGTTACTCCGGTAGGGGAGACATCTCACCTTTGCCATAAAACACTAAAGTAAATTTTTGGGGTTATTAAGTGTGAAAAATAATTTTTGTTTTTGATAGGGCCATTTAGGGGGGAAGGGTCATAAAAACATACATTTAATTTTTAAGGAATGTAGACTTAAGGAATACACTTTGTTAAATATTTAAACTATGTAATATGTTACTTAAACGCTCACTAAAAGAGGCGGGGTCCAAAAATTGATTTTTTTTAATTTTTTGGCTGCCAATTCAACGCTTTGGACCTTCTTTGACATAAAAATATATCATTTGCTTAGCAAAATTACACAACAATAAATTTAAAAATTAAGTCGTTTTTTCAGAGGTTGGTTTAGTACTTCTTAGGGAAACTTTTTTCCCTCCGGCCTGATTCAGCCCATTTACGAACTTGACCTGTGACATACTTCAAAATGTATTTATACCAAATTTCAAGGGTGATTTCTACAGACGGACGAAAGGACGGACGGACAAGGCTATATCGTCCTAGATTTCATAACTGATCAAGAGGATATATAATTTACAGAATGACATATGGAATTCTAATTTTGGAGGATATAAAAAGTGTAACTGTTCACTCTTTTTTTAAAGAAAAGCCCATCTTGTCTTGTCTAAGAGGGCCTGCTTACAGAATACCTGGTAATGTTTACAGCTCAATGTATCTTACACAGTAATACGCACACACCTACACAGCCATCCGCACAAACGCTTACTTCAAACACAATGTGTATCAGTGTGCTGTGTGTAAGCGCAAGCGTTTGTTTACATTGTTTCATATCCGGTTGTAAAACAATTGTGTCATTTTGAGAAAATCCAAATACGCAAAACACACAAAATGAAAATGTTATTTTCTTTATTTATACAACGGGGATGAAGTGGGATCCAAACACTCCACTATCGGATTATTAGCAATTTTAATACGAATGCCACTATAACTACACTTCAATATCAAGTATTTTTTATATTCCCTATTCTATCGACTCTTGCGACTACTGCTTGAAAATATTTATTATTTTCATTGTCGTAGTTGTTGTTGCTGTTATTGTTGTTGTTATTGTTGTCGTAAGTAGCAGAAGCGAAGCTTGGGGGAGTAAACACACACCCACACACACACACACACCCATTCAGCAGCCTTTATATATTGCGCTTGGGTGGGAAACAGCATACATATACTCCCACACATTAGCCAGCCTCATGCTGTATATAAAAGTTTACGAGCACAATTTATGGATGATGTACAAGTCAAAAAAACACACAAATTGATTGTTGTACTCAAACACTAACGAATATAACAGCATTAATGGCAGTCGTTGGGGACAAGAAGTGTTGCCAACTGTACCGTATTTTAGATATATTATTTTTCTGTATTAATTTGTCGTCAGCTCTTGTCGCACCAGAAGTCTTTCTAAGTTTTAATATTGAAAACTTTAGCTATTATATATTTTGATTTCAAAGTTTGGTTTTATGATTGAAATTATTAGAGATGTGCAAATGTCGTGACTTTTTCGTGTCACATGGCGATTCACGCGTGACTCACGTAAATTGTGATTACAAATTATTAAAATCATACTTGCGTACGTGAGCGTGATTCAAAAATTTAGAACAGTACGTGATAGTGTGTGATTTTTAATTCATATTCAATATTCACGTACTCAAAAAGATGGTAAGTTTCTTCTTCTTTTTAATTTGTAATACTAAGGAAAATATATATGTTCACACATACACACATATCTACATATATGCTATAGAGATACATGCTGTCACATACAAGAAAAATTTCACTGTAATTGTGCACGATTTTGCAAAATCGTGCGTGATAGCATATGATTACAAATAATGCGTTTGTGAGCGTGAGTGATCGTGAGCGCTTTATATCTTGCCGTGTGCGAGCGTGCGTGAAATAAATTTCATTTTCGTAATTGTGCATGATCGTGAGGTTAATTTTACTCACGCGCACATCTCTAGAAATAATGGGACTCTCCATGGACGTAATAACAAGACAGCATATACAGTGAACTCGCGAAAACATGAACTAATTTTTACCAAGGGTGTTCACGTTTTCGATTGTAAAAATTTTATCATAAAAAAGCACAGTTTACCTTCAAATAATAACTTCAAGCAAACAATTTAACATCAGATATTAAAATTGAATGGAAAATTAAAAATTTATTCACTTAGCAAAGATAAAATAAAATGTTTACACTTTTTCACTTCTAGAAAACTGAATAAAGATTCCTAAAAGTAACCATAAAAAACAACTAAACTAATTTTATACCAAGAAATCGCTTGTCTTCCTTTGGTATGTATTTTGTTTTACAATTTTTAGTGCAGCCTTAAACCTCGCTTTGGTCAACCTTTTTATTTTTATGTATGTATGTAAATTTAAACTTACAGGTTGTCATGGCACAACTAAATCAGTATAATCAGGCCTGCATACGTATGCAACGTACATATGTATGTACCTATATGCATGTATTTGTTGAAAACAATCAACATAAAAATGAGAAAAATGTTCTGGGATTCCCAAAATTAAACGTAAGTTCAAAAATAAATCGAAAAAGGCGAAGAAAACTTTGTTCATGTTTTAGAGCTTTCAGACTTTGTTCACGTTTTAGAGTAGTCAATGTAAAAATAAAAATGTTCACGTTTCCGAGTCGTTCATGTATTCGAGTATTCACGTTTTCGCGAGTTCACTGTATATTAAAAAAAAATATTATCCGAGCGGTTACAGCTGCCTTCCTCTATGTTACAAATTCGGTTTTATCAAAATATAATTCGCAAATGAATTTTGAAAATGATACAAAATTGTAAAGAATTAAAATTCGCTTATATAATAAATATTTGCAAAGAAACTGTGAAAAATATTGAATTAAAAGTCAATAATTTAATGACAAATTTCAAAAACCCGGATGGCAATAATTCGCTAAAACTGATATGGGAAAAAATTTCATGCCATCTTTATATTGTATGGCAAAGGAAAAATTCTTAAAAAATATTTGATCATTTGAAAATTTTTATATAGAAATTTGTCAAATAAGAAGATAATCTGCCTTATTACAGTTCTCGAATCGACACCAGATTTTGCAATAGATTAAAGAAACATTTTCTGTATTTCTTTAATCTATTACACATTTTCGAGTCGATTCGAGAACCGGAATAAGGCCTATTAAGTATAAAATATTTACTTATATATTTATATAACAACACCAACTGCATGCATACAAAAAAAAACAAGAACAGTTACAAAAGCAAGAATAAGCATGATGGTGAATAAAATTCACGATGTCATCTGTAATTTCCAAAAAATTAAAACTTATTTTCCAATTTATTTATAAAATTTTTAAAGCTTGTCAATACTTTATTTAAAATACTGAAAATCACTTTAGCCAACTAACTGACTATAATAAACAAATAAAAAAAAAACGAAATAGCAAACACAATAACGGCACAAACACCACACTCACTCTCTCAAATTAATGTACACCCACATACACACACACACACACATCCATTGATGTGCAAATAAATAAAAGCCCTGCAATAAACATGCGTCATATCAACAATACAATTAAAATCAAATCCTTTTTTGGGAAGTTCACATGTATTAGTGAGCAACTACAACTACTACTGCACCAGTGCCAGTCAGCATCGGCATTATTGTATGTTTTTCAGTTGACAGAAACCATGTTGTTTGCTTCCACCGCGTAAGAGAGTGTGGCTGCTAGAACATCATCATACCCGTCCTACTTTTCCCTGCCGTTTTATTTGATTGTTTTACATGACGGCTAACGATAAGACTCTTTCCTTTACTCCTTCAAAATGGGCGTGCACTTAGCACACAATTTCGGCAACGCCTTTTCTGTGAGCAAAATTATATTTTACCTGTTTGAAGTTGTATTTGCTTCTTCTTCTTTTTTGTTTTTTTTTGACAACCTAACGGATGGATGCTTGTTGCTAGTTAAAACTCTCACGACTCTCTTTAAAAAAATAATATGGCAAGAAATTTATGTGCATCGTTTTTGTCTTGTCTTTTCTCTCTCTGGGGCATGTGTGCGAGGGTATGAGTGTGTTAACTATGGCTGGCGTTAAATGTTTAAATAATTTTGATTTATTTTTTCTTGTTGCCATTGTTGTTGTAGACTTGCAAAGCTGCAACCAAAGTCATTTTTTCGTTTGTTTTACTTCAATAAAAACATGACTAATATCTCTACTTTTATAATATGTTTTCTTTTTTCGTTTCCTTCTCTTTAATTCTTTTGCTTTTCTTTGTCGCATCGGTGTGTGTGTGGTTTAGTGAGTAAAATGTTTACATAAATGTGTGCATGAGAGAGTGAATGATGCTTTTGTTGAAATGTTTGTTTGTGTTAAAACATTTGTTTATGTGACTGAAAGGAAATTATTTTATTTGAGGGTATTTATGTATTATTTTTATTTAACTTGAGTAAATTTTTAAAACCTTTAAAGGTTTTGTGGTTGGAGATCTTTTTTTTTTTGTTTTTAATTACACAATCTTGTAATTAAAAAGATTTTCTCAGACAAATGCACGCACACACTCATGCTGTTCTACAAGAGTTTGACTCGAAGGAGGGGAGGGCGGGCGTTTATACTACTTCATGCATGCACGTACCTGCAGACAAAAGTATGTGTGCACACATTCATGTGTCTACGATTTGTTTAATAAACGCATACACAAATTTAATTAAGCAGTTTCCTGTATCAAAATTAATTTGTTTATTATCTGCATGTTTTAATAGTGAAATTGTGAGCTTATTAAATTGCAAATTAAGGATCTAAGCAATTCTAACTTGTAAGTGTATTTAATGTATGCACGAGTATGCAAGTTTAAGTTTATTAACTCACATACACATTGTCAGGCGATGTCGGCAGTGATAAAATTTTTATTTCTATTTTCTGTAAACTGGCTTAAATTGCAAGTAACTATTTCTCCTTATGTTTAATGGCTGAGTTCATTTCATATTTGAGATTTTTTTTAAATATTTAATGAATTTATTTTTTTATTAAGGAAAGAATAGATACTAGATTATGTAAGCACCGGATCAGCAGGACGGATCGTTATTTATTTTAAGGCTTTATTCATTTTACAGGACGAACACTTATTAAACCAATTTCTTAAGAGCCACCCTGTTTGCTTTGTACGTAAATCCGCACTTCTGTATACGAATTATCAATAAAACTTTTAATGATGCGTATGACTCTCTGGAAAATTTGTAACTCGTTAATGCGGGAAAGTGAAAAAAATCATCGAAACGAAGATTTGCTATGACAAGCGAGGAGTGTTCAAAAATTAGGTAAATTTGATTAGCTTTTTTTATGCTTTTACACTCGTCTCGAGCTTATTTCACAGAAGGGTTTTTCATAAAATTTTGTGTTAAAATGGAATTGAAGCACTGGAAATGCTAAATTTTTACAAAGAAAAAACAAATATAAATTTTTTATCCAAAAATAGCATCGTAACAAAATTTGAGCAACGATATTCACCCGAATCGGCCACCTGCGAGTTTATGCTGTTCCTAACATTGAAAAGACCCATGAAAGGAGTGGGTAAGGCCAAATCGTTGAGAGAGCTCAAGGACTTAGAAAAGTGGCTATCAAAACTGCCTCGAAAATTGAAAAAATATAATGGCTCAAGCGGACAAAATAGAAATTAGTAAACAAATAAATATTTTTTTGAGAAATATGAAAATTGGCCTTATTTTTTGAACAGACCTCTTATTTCTGATGCTTAATTAATAGAGACATGCTCGTTAGTAAAATTAAGCTCACGATCATGGAACTGAAATTTATTTAACGCACGGCAATATCTAAGGGAATATTATACGAATTCAAAAAATACTTTACTTCGCTGGCTAATTTTTTGCTACTGAGCCGACTACAGGGTGTGATGGTGGTGTAGAGCGCGTTGAGCCTAGAAAAATGCGCGTTTTGAGAAACAGATCCCTGATTTAACACAACCCATTATAGTAGCGGTAAAACAGTGAAACACACCACACATTGTGTCGATGCTCAAGTGGATCTACACAGAGTTGATTACCCTACCGTCCCCAAATGAGTTTCTTCGCCCTCTTCTGTACACGGTCGAGTAACTTTAAAATAAACTTTAAAACACCCTTTGAAGCACCGGCCCATAGATGAGAGTTATATTCCATTTGCGGTCGGCGGATGTAAGTGGTATAAAGAGTAGGGAGATCAGATGGAGTGAAGTATGTCTTTCACCGCCTTAAGAAGCCGAGGCACTTTGATACTTCTTTTGAGTCATGAAAAATGTGGTCTATCCAACGAATGTCAGTCACACTGAATTTTCATGTCAAAAACATCAAGAAAAAAACTTCTGAGTCTTCAAATTACCTATACCAGCCATGTTTACAGATGAAGCAGCATGATTGAGCATGCATCGCTGTGTAAGCATGCAGCATTGAGTCTTACGGGCATTAAAATATATCCTATTATTGTGATTCCATTCAACTATTCTATTTAGGTCACCGTTGAGTGCAACATTCATATTATGATTCATCGCCCCGATATCTGATGATGTCGGCCTATTACGAGTACTGAACGTATGGCACAGGCTGCTCTCATCTGCAAATGAGTAAAGTCTGACATAGAAGGTCTTTTAGAAACATAAGAAATAGTGCAGGAGAAAGAACAGAACTTTCGCGATAAATGTTTAAAAGTATCGTGAATGACTTTTTCCGGCAGCCCCTCATATATCGCCGAGGAGAATGCTGTAATGCGCTTCTTGGTACATACAGCCAGTGCCAATCGCTGTCGATAATGCTCAACGACCAGTGCTATGCCTTCGTCACTGAAACAGGCCGACAACAGCGGACACAACCAGATCAGAAGAATGCCAAAGCATATTCCTGACTGAGTGCGGAGTCAAACTCGGCATCTTAGGCTTCATTTAACCTAATTTTACCAAAATATAATGGCTATTTGAAATATAAGACATATTTTTTATAAAATAATTAAAATTTTGTTGTCTTCACCTCGGACCAGCGCTCAGGGGATGACCCCTACATATGCAGTGCATTTCGCCGGAACTGGAAAGGAGGGGATAGTATTGAGGAGACAGATGAAGAAAGATAAGAAGATAGAGAATTTTTTGTAGCCGACGAAGGAGTGTTCTTTAGTACATTATTGTGCCTCTATTTACGACGCATTTTGCTTTAAGTTTGTTTAATGTAGTGGCAAAAAAAAACTGGTGTAAACAACTTTTAATAATAATATTTGATTCAATATATTAAAATACTGCTATCAAAAGGATACAAAAATATTTATTGTCAGTCTTTTCTCTGTTCCATAACAAATTCAAATCTATTTGCTTTTAGATTAAACACTCTCTCCTCGTCTATGTGTCGCTAGGCGAGTAGAACAAAATGACAAGAGATTGTCAAGTCTCTTCATTTTTCAATCTGTAATCGCATTAAAATAAAAACTGACAATTTTCAAAATCTAATTTAAACGATTTAACTGACAGCATTAGAAACACAAAATTTTCGCCAGAAGCAATAATAAATAAATAAAAATGAAATGAAAAGAAAAATTATTTGTTGTTGTTGTTGTTGGTCGTAATGAAAAAAGGCCCACCCAATACTGGAAGGGTGCAGCAATAATGAGCATGTTTTGTGGATAAACACAATCATGCAGAGTATGAGACAGATTATATTCATATTTTTATATCCTGACCCTTTTATTTGATTCGTGTTGCATGTGTTCTCGAGTGCATTTGATTCTCAAGAACTTTTACGCAAATATTGTAAACATTTTTAAAAACTTTTCTTATACAATTCAAGTTGATAGTTGAACAACTTTATACATATTCGAATTTGTTTTTCATTATAAATACACATTAAGGGGGTTCACGAACAAGTTGAAAGTGTTGTGCTAATAATTTATTTACAATTTAAAAATATACATGCAGACCAAAACAGTTCTGTTTTCGGAAGCCGCTACACATTCCATCATCAGTGTATGCACGTTTATTTACACAATTTTATCATTATTATTTCAATTGCCAGTGTTGCCGCTCGTTAATTTTTCTTTATTTCCGATTTAGTCGGAGTAGCATCGCCCGATAGCCAATATTAGAATCCTTGACGAATGGAGAAAAATAAATCGTTATATGTACATGCGAGGTCTGTTCAAAAATAATCTGGGTTTTAATTTTGCTCAAAATTTATTGACAACGTCAATTAATATTTCAAAATATACAGCAGATCAAAACAATTCTGTTTTCGGAGCCTGCTACACACCCATAATCAGTGTATGTACGTTTATTTACACTATTTTGTAATTATTATTTCAATTGTCAGTGTTGCCGTTCGTTAATTTTTTTAATTTCTAATTTAGTCGGAGTAGCATCGCCCGATAGCCAATCTTTGACCCCTTGAAGAATGCATTAAAAATAAATTTTTAAATGTACATACGAGGTCTGTACAAAAAATGATCTGGGTTTTAATTTTTCTTAGAAAAATTGTTTTTTCATATATTCTTATTTTGTTCCCTTCAAAATACTACCTCTCAGATATAAAACTCTGGTGCCAGCGTTTTCATATAAAAATTGTACAAATATAGTGATAATTTTATGTACGAGAATTGCAACGAATAGTGTTGCGCATTTTTTATTTATTTCTTATATATTCTGATTTTTTATTGCACTTAAGTCAACATATTTTGGTTTAATTTTATACTTAAGAGTATAGGTCTATTCCAGGTGATTTCGGGCAAGTTTGCGCTAATGAGAGTAAAGAGAAAATTACTCTCTGAAAGTGAAAAAAATTACTCAAATTTGCTGGAACGCTAAAAAAACAGATTTTAAATCTTCAAAAACTAGTGCGGCTTACTTTTTAAATAAACTTTTATTTTAGTGGTTCTTTACACTGAAGAAGGCTCAACATCATGAAATCGAAATTTGGCATCATTGGCAACAGCTGTTAATATTAATAAGAAATGAATAAGAAATTTAAAAACAGTTCTCTCGATATTCTAAAATGCTTCCTAAATTCAACCTCTGTGTATTGAGACAGCACATCTTCTACATATTTATTAATGCTGCATCGTTTTTCCTCTTTTGAAAATACATACTTCAACCAAAATTTCATGTTCCCTATCAGATTCTTCAACCATTAGAAGTAAGATGTCCTCTTCATCAGACTCACTTGATGTGTTCAAAAGTTGTTTATTAATCTGAAAAAACATTTTTTATATTAAATAAAATGGCAAATATGCGCCAAAGTTCTGACTTCAAGTTTATTTTTTTTTTGTGAAAAACCTTCCATTTTGCTTTTAAATAATTTTCAAGTAAAAATTTCTTCCCTTTATTTGTAAAGTTTCTGATGACTTTTTCTGATTATTTTCAAATGTAAACAAAAAACAGCTGATAACATGATTCTTGTCCGAACTTATCCAGAGAAATAGTTCGGGCGACTTTGTACAGGAAATGAAAAAATTTACTCTCTTATCCGCTCTCAAAATTGCAAAAAATTGTTATCTGAAACGCATTTGGGTAATATTGGGAGAGTGCAGGATATTGCGTGCTTCATCTGAATATGCGTTGCGCAGAGCTCGTACCAGAAGTTAATTGTTTGTGCTAATTTTTGAATCCAAAGTGATGTAATTAAGAAGGAGTATGTAAAGTTCTAATCAGAATGTATTAGCCAAGATCAATAGTCCAAGATTTTATTTTAAATTTTTGGAGTTTAAAAAATTTATTTTTGTTTTCCATACAAACATCACTGAGGCGACGTGATGAGCACAATTAGGACCCAAATATGTTGTGTTTCTTAATTAAATTTACAATTCCCCTTGTTTAAATGGAATGTGAAGACCGTTAATGTTTTTACTACAACAAACAGACAAGATCATCATATCAAACCGATTATATTCCTACTCTACTGAGAAGTAGTCGTCCTTAAATACAAACTTGTCCATCATTCTACGTCCTTTCTGGGAGACACCAAACAAATCACACAAACTGTTATACATTCAGCAATGCAACAGCAACAAGAAACACGAAAACATTTCATAAGTGAAAAGGCCACAACAACTTACGTTTTGTGCCCGTAATCGGTCTTAGTGTCTAATAAAAATCGCAAACAGGGGTTGGTTGGTCGCTTGACGGCTGGTTTCATCACTGCAGCCAACACAGCCCATATGATGTGCTTCAGTTGTTGTTCTCTAAAGGACTTTGGATTCGAAATAAAAGACAACAACACACATACAAACACTTAAGACACAATATGTGCTTGTGTGCATACGACTGACTATTGTGTTGTAATATTGACAAAGTGAGTTATTAAATGAGCGAGTGAGTGCACGGGTAGTGGATGAAGTTGGAGGTAAATCCAATATTCAAATAAACGCGACATGTTCTTCTTTGCAAATAAAATGAAAACAACAACAACAAAAAAAAACAATTCAAACAAACAAAAGCATTTTGTTAAAAGAACATTTATTTTATTTGCTTAAGAACACGATGTCAAAACTAAATTGAGTTTTAATGTTGTCAACGTAAAAGATGCAAAATATTTTCAGTGGATGGATGGATGGATGGCGATGGTTGCATGAGGAACGTGGTTGGAAATCCATTCAGCGTATAATTGACCGAAAATGTTTTTACCGCTTTTGTGTTTTCAAAAAATAAAAAAAATAAAAATAAATAAAACATTAAAACAGGAATGAGAGCGATAGAGAGCTCTTGAAGCACAACTTGCCACTTAAATAAAATGTATCAATTTGCTTTGATGGGGGCGCCTTTATTTACACTAAATGGAATTATCCACAGATTTACTGATTATAAGCTGTAATTGCTAAACATTTAGCACAGCCCTCGTGTAAATAAAATGCTTGAAAATAAATATAATTTGAAATTGAAACTTTGCTTTACAATTCTTTCTTATTGTAAATTTTTAATCTGTAGAGATTTTGGGCAACCATGGGTAAGTAGTTTTTTTTTTTGGTTTTTTGTTTGATTTCTGTTCTGTAGGAATTGTTCATTTCTTAGCATGGAAAATCTATTGCTACATATTTATAAAAATAATTAGCAGCGCTCACTGTTACTAGCATATTTGCTCCCTTGCATATAAACAGTAGCTCTATTCCCAAAATCGAGTGCAAATGTAGTGCCTCACTGCATTTGCAAAATATTTCTGTTCGGCAAAAAACAAGCACTGGAGAATGCTCTCAAATATTGTCTCAATTTACAAATGCAATAATGCAAGACCATTTGCACCAAAGTGCGAATCAACTAAACATACACTAGATGTCGTTCTATGGCGCAACTATATATGAAGCGCCCCCTACATGTTTCAATCCAACTGGCAGCTGAGTCGTTTGTTGTCCGAATCAAGCCGTATATGGCTTTATCATTTGACTACTTTGGCAGCTGCCCAGTTGTTTAAAGAAAAATCAAAAGATTTTGATTTTTTTTTTAATTGACTAGTGAGTCTTTCAATTCGATTGTGCGGTGTATGTGTTGGGAGTCTCTTGATCAGCTGTCAAAATTTATGTTTGCGGTTTTCTTTTGCAAGCAAATTCTTTGCCGCCTTTCTCGTTCTTCATCCTCAGTGCATTCCCCAATAACGATTAATGCAATTACTTTTCTTTTTTAATAATAAAATTAATAAGTTCGACAAGTAAAATTTTCAATCATATTTAACAAAAAGGAAATTTTAAAATTTATTCTTGTGCCCCATACACTTAGCAATTCAATTGTCAATTGAATTAAATTTACAAATTAATAACTAAAATTGGTTTTTAATTTTTAAATTTAATCAACTCAATTGAAAGTCGTGATTGACAATTGAATTGAAACGTGTATGGGGACAAGAATAAATTTTAAAATTTCCTTTTTGTTAAACATGAATGTAAATTTTACTTGTCGAACTTATTAATTTTATTATTAAGATAAGAATGTCTTTAGTGGACTAAAGCTCAAATCTGCAAATTACTTTTTTATGAATTTTTATTAAATTATTTTTATTTTATAGAGTGCCATATTAGAATATTTTAAATTATCCAACTAGCAGAAGGGATCAATACTGATTTCGAGGCCGCTACGCCATCTCATCAGTGTTCTTTGTTAAATTTTTCATTATCAACTATTTAAGCAATGTTTTTAACGAAATAGAATATGAGAACTTGATACTGCCCATTTCACAATGTCGACTGAATTATATTTTTCGTACAAATAAATTTGAAACAAAAACAAAATTGTATAACGAAAGAAAGAACTCTGTCGATATTGTGAAATCGGCATTTATATTCATTTTTAAATTAAATCTCTTTTGGTCAGCATGAAATTACCCAACCCTGACAATTATTATTCAAAATACACCAGTACCTCGCTTTGCGTCGTTTCGTATTGCGTTTTTTTGAAGTTGCGTCGCCGCTGAATTAGTACTAATTTTCACTGTGCATCGTTAGATTTTCAAAGTTGCGTTGTTTTGGGTTCGAGCCTCTAATATTTTGTTTTTGGACATATTTTTTTTTTCTAAAAGATGGCACCAAACTTTTGTTTCTGTATAACTGCCATCAAAACTCGGGGATTCCATTTCTAACCGAAAATCAACGCAATTTTAATACAATTTTATTTTCAGTTTGTTTTTTATATTATTTATTTATATATAGATTCATAATAAAATAATTAATTTCCTGAAGGAGTGACGAAATATTGAAATTAAGAATAATATAAAAATAACGGGAACAACGTTCGCACAGTTACGTGCGATAGGATCCCTATTAGATATCTACAATCACACTGCACCACCATAATATCGGAAGGTATGGAGTGGGAGGGTATAGGTACAATGAACCCCATGACTAACCTATACACGGACGGGTCGAGGATTGGTGACCGATCGGGTGGAGGTTTCTGTGACATGGGTCGTAACTTTCGCAAATACTTCCGCCTGCCGGATCATAGCACGGTATTTCAGAGTGAGATCGTGGCTATTACGGAAGGGATAAAATGGTTGAAGGAAATCGATAACAGACTACCGGTACTTATATTCACGCATAGTAGGAAGGTCATCGAGGCCCTGAGAAATCATGTGGTTCAATCTCGGTGTGTACTACAGTGCAAGGATGAGATTAACTCATACATGCACTGTGGGGGCATAGAGATAATATGGATGCCAGGACATCAGGGGATACCTGGAAATGTTGAGGCAGATAGGATAGCAAAGATGGGAGCATTAATGGCGAACATCACACTGGATAGTCCGAAGCCATTTTAGGTTTTTAAGAACGAACTAAAGCGATGGGCTATAGAATTGCATACAAGAGATTGGCAGCACTCTACCGTAGGTAGGGTGACTAGAATTCTATGGGGGGACCCAGATGGTAGTAGGACAAAGGAGGTCCTAACATTGAGTAGGCCAGCACTAAGGAGGTTGGTTTATTTAATAACAGGACATACAGAGTTAAGGACTCACCTGGCAAGAATGGGTATCGTTGGCGATATAACATGCAGGGCCTGCCAGGAAGAGGACGAGACACTGGAGCACTACTTGTGTTACTGTCCAGCTTTTAGCCAAGTCAGAACACGAACATTTAATCAGGAGATTATACAGGAGATAGAATTTCTTAGGGGCTCTGATTGGAAAGACTTAAGGAACTACATTGAAGAAACTAGGTTCTTGACGTAATCAAACTCAGAGGTTTCCATGGTATCGGTGGAGGCTCCCTACAGTGGAATGGGAACTCCTTATTATAGAGCGCACAACAGGTCTATGAGGCCTAAGTGTAATCCAGAACGGATTGGGATGCTTATGCCCCTCTTTTCAACCTAACCTAACCTAAAAATAAAGAGACCTTAAGCTTAAAAATATCAGAATATAATATAAAATTTTATATTAGCCCTATTCACAATCTTGTGCAAATGGTCGTGCATCATTGCATTTGCAAAATAATTGTACTCTACACCAACAAAATACATTGAAAATGCTCTCAAATACTCTCTCTATTTGCAAATGCTATGATGCAAGACCATTTGCACAGGATTGTGAATTGGGCTATTATTTTTGTTTTTTAAATGTTTACTTTGCTCAATTTTCTTTTAAAAAAAGTAGTATTTTCATAACCCTGGAATATATTTTCGATCTTTACATGGTTTGCTATGGAAAATCATAATCCACTTTGGATCGTTTCAATTTGCGTCACATTTTTTTGGAACGTAACCACGACGCAAAATGAGGTATTTTGCTCTTTGCTTTTTCCAGAGCCATCGGCTGTTGATAGCAAAAGCTGATAGTTAACAATTAACAATGAACAATTTTCTTTTTGTTTTAAATGCAACTGTACCACAGCGTCACCTTTTACATTCATTTCCCATTTGGAGCGAATTGTTTAAAAATTGCCAATTTTGAATTAATTGAACAGCCTAGCAGATAATCAGTTAACCCATGGACTACTCTTTTTTTTTAACTCGAACCAGGGGATGGCCCCTACATATGCAGTCCATTGCGTGGAAACTATCAAAGAGGGGATAGTATTGAGGGGACAGATGAAGAAAGATGAGAAGATAGAGAATTTTTTTTGTAGTTATTTAAACCTTTGACCTCGCCGACTAATTTTTTTGCAACAGGACCGACAAAGGAGGTTGCTGGTCCTTTGCTCTTTTAGTACATGATAGTGACAGTCGTCGCCAATTATATTCAGTGACCAGTGAGTGCTATGGCTTCATCATTGGAACAGGCTGGACAACAACTAACACAAGAGTGCACCAAAGCTGATCACAAGAATTCGACACAATATTCATGACTGAGCGCGGAGTCGAACTCAGGACCAGCAGCCGCTTCCTAGTCTCGTGTTAACTACTTTACCCAACAGCCTCCTCCTGCTTGAATGCCTGCCCGTAGTGAGAGTTCACATAGACTAACCAACCAAGAGCTATTTTATTTATAAAGTATCGCACCGTTAACATCGATTTTATGCCATTGTTCTTTTTTAATTTGTCAGTTAAGTTGCAATTTTGATTAAAACTTTTTTATAAATTGCCATTTGTCAATATTTGTAACCAAGCTTTTTTTTTTGTCAAAAAAGATAATTTTAATAATGTTTACACACACGTGTCAACGCAAATGGTGTTGTAATTCGCACTCGAGTCCTGCCTTAAGAAGAAGAAGAAAAAATGAAATTAAAAAACAGGAAACCAATGATTAATACAAGCAACACTTGGAATTTCATTAAACGAAACGATGAAACTTCAAAGAAGTCCTTAACATCTACTTTTTATATGTCCTCCTCTCGTGTTTACATTTTCAACATCATCGCATCAAATCTGAAAATTGCTGTTAAATAGAGGGGATGAAGAAATCACACGTTAAGGAAATCGTAATCATACAAAGGCAATAACATTGTAATTTCCAACAACATCAACTACAACTTGCAAACGGATGCACAAATAGAAATAATACATACAAATATTTAGTTGTAATCATTGTCATATTATTGTTAACACTTTGCAACAACTACCGCCTCTTGCCACGAAACACTTGAGTGCGAGTGTCATGTCATTTCTATTCCAACTGATGGTGTTGCCGATAATAAGTCCTACAAACACTGGACGTGATCATACCAATTTTTGTGTGTGTTTTCCAGAAAAACAATATTGGTTGTTAGGAAGAGCTCAACACATTCTTTCATTTGCTATAATATTTTTATTTTTTTTGTTTTTTCTTAGTGCAAGTCAATGGTAATTTCAACTGGCGGCACGTGCCCCCTTTCGTATCATGATGGGAAATATTTGTTTCCACGGACGTTTTCTTATTGAGTGTGAACATGTGCTGGGAATTCGTATCACATACACAATCATTTTTGTAACTCCATGTGAGAGACATTTAGTTATTTCGTGCAATTCTATTCTGCAATTGAAAATTATTTGTGTTGGACAAAAAGGAAGATCTCTTTCTGTTGTACATATTAAATTAAATAGTTTTAATAGTAATTAATTGGCAATGTTTTCATTAAAAATTAATTCATTTGTGTAAAAAGTACCAAAGAAGTTTATGAACTGCTGAAATTAAGGGCACAACATAATAATTAATTAAATAATTTAATTGAAAAATACTTTGCAAAGTATTGGAGCTCAAATGCCGACAGTGAACAGCCCATTGCCGGCGGTGTTAGCCACAATATTGTCCCCAAAAGAACCGCAATTTTATGTGCAATTATCTGAGCTATAGAAATCACCAGAGCTGCCGTTTTAGGTTATTTGTAACCAAAATTGGTAATTTTTTTTTTCCAATGTGAAGATGTGAATATTTTTTTCATTTTGGTTACTTTTTTGCGATTTTTTGTAATAATAGGTATAAATATTTTCATATTTTACTTGTTAAATTTTTAAATCACAGTTAATAAAATTGTTGACATTGTTATTTACTTGTTTGTATTACGTTTGTTGCATAACAATGGCAACGCTTCTCAGCTCTGTGTTATTAAAAATACAGTCGACTGCGCTTTACTGGAAATAACCAAAACCCAATTTTTTTCAGTTATCCGATTTTTTTCTCTAAAATGTAGTTCGGATTACTGAAATTTGTTACAGTTAAGCGTACTGCTTAAAATCACAGTGTGGCACAAAAAATATATCTTAACTAGCACAATCACTAACAAACAATTAGAAAACTTTACTTAGCCTAAGTAGCAAGTATGAGAAGTGCATAGTAGGCATTTTGATGGAAAAATTCACAGTGTGGCACAAAAAAAGCTATCATAACTAATGCAATCACTAACAAAAAATTAGAAATGTTTACTTAGCCTAAGTGCAAGTATGAGAAGTGCATAGTAGGCATTTTGATGGAAGAATCTACGGTGTGGCACAAAAAAAATATCTTAACCAATACAATCACTAATAAACAATTAGAAATCTTTACTTAGCCCAAGTAGCAAGTATGAGAAGTGCATAGTAGGCATTTTGATGGAAGAACTCACGGTGCGGCACAAAAAAAATATCTTAACCAATACAATCACTAATAAACAATTAGAAATCTTTACTTAGCCTAAGTAGCAAGTATGAGAAGTGCATAGTAGGCATTTTGATGGAAGAATTCACGGTGTGGCACAAAAAAATATCTTAACTAATACAATCACTAATAAACAATTAGAAATCTTTACTGAGCCCAAGTAGCAAGTATGAGAAGTGCATAGTAGGCATTTTGATGGAAGAACTCACGGTGAGGTACAAAAACAGAAATCGTAACTAATACAATCACTAACAAACAATTAGAAATCTTTACTTAGCCTAAGTAGCAAGTATGAGAAGTGCATAGTAGGCATTTTGATGGAAGAATTCACGGTGCGGCACAAAAAAAATATCTTAACTAATACAATCACTAATAAACAATTAGAAATCTTTACTTAGCCTAAGTAGCAATTATGAGAAGTGCATAGTAGGTATTTTGATGGAAAAATCAACAGCGTGACACAAAAACAGAAATCGAAACTAGCACAATCACTAACAAACAATTAGAAATCCTTACTTAGCCTAAGTAGCAAGTATGAGAAGTGCATAGTAGGCATTTTGATGGAAAACTCCACAGTGAAGCAATTTTAAAGAAGTTTATTGGTTAAATGCTTTATATATTAATGCTACGGACTTGTAATATATCACTGCAAAGGTAATTAAGTCTACGGATTAAAAACTTGTTCAATTGAATTGTACATATCGACTCTGCTTTACTGGAAATAACCAAAACCCGATTTTTTTCAGTTATCCGATTTTTTCTCAAAACGTAGTTCGGATTAGTGAAATTTGTTACTGCTTGAAACCAGTAAAACAATACTTTTTATATCAAATGTCTAGCCAATTGCATTGACAATATTATTATAATACAAATACAATAAAGTACGTAAGAGCGAAAAGGACAAATACATTTTGCCATTTAATTTTTTAACAGACAAAACATGCACAATTTTTTCAGTCCTAAGTTATGCAATCGAT
Source organism: Linnaemya tessellans (assembly GCA_951800035.1). Lineage (NCBI taxonomy): Eukaryota > Metazoa > Arthropoda > Insecta > Diptera > Tachinidae > Linnaemya > Linnaemya tessellans. The sequence goes on along the minus strand of OX637534.1, from coordinate 115,910,546 downwards.
TCCATGTCATTGTTTATTTTTTCACTAAAGCGAAGTAAGTTTCATACAAAATGTAGTTGTGGGCTTGCTTTTGGTTTTCATTAATACGATATTTTCAGTAATACGATATTTTCACTAAAGCGAAGTGAATAAGACTAGCTGCGTTTAAAATCAGAGCGAGGATTTGTATCGCTTTCAGTAATCCGATTTTTTTCAGTAAAGCGTGTTGTGCTAAAGTATTTTAAAAAGAATTAGAGGGTATATTCAGTTTGTCATTCCGTGTGTAACGCATCGAAATATCCTTCTAAGACGCCATAAAATATATTCTTGATCAGTGATGAAATCTAAGACGATCTATCCATGTCCATCCGTCCGTCTGTGGAAAACTCGATATAGTATATTTTTGGACCACGCCCCCTTTAATGGCAAGTTAGATATTATATGAGAAATTTAACAAATTGTATTCCTTAAACCTAAATTGCTTAAAAATTTAATTTATAAGCTTTTACAACGAAGGTATGTTATCTTCCCCTGTCCTACCTCTCCACCCCCTTGCCACCTAATTGGAGGAATATTTGTAGAGTATTAAAGTTTTGATTCGATCGAATATAAAGTTCATACTTGTTTAGGTTTAGATTTGACGAAGTAAAACTAGAGAACGATTTGTGCTGTTCACTTAAATAAAAATATTCGAAATTCAGCAAAAACATTATCTTAAAAATATTCAAACATTCACATATTCGTGGCAAGATATGCTAAGAAATAAATTTCTTTGAAGCGGGGTATGCGCTCAGCAGCCATCAAAAGAATGCTTGTGCTGTGTTGTGTTTGAATTATGCTGTAGTTGCTGTTTTTATTTTGATTTATTATTTCAAGGATAATTACAAACACAACACACCAGGAACTATTTAAACGCATTCACTTTGATGGCCATCGATTTGTTGTCAATAAAAATTGAGCCGCAAGTATCAATAACACAATCTTATCCCACATCCCCCCTCCCCCATTTGCGTTAAACGGCTATAAAGAGTGGACCAATTGTTCCTTTATTATCATCATCATCCAGTTCGTATCCAGTTGTTTAGTAATTCATTCTGTCGTTTGTTCATTGTGTTTAAAATTATTATTGACTTGTTTCACCTCACATCCAATTTATGCGTTCATATAATGAGTGAGTTAGTGTGTGTGTGTGTGTGTGTGTGTGTGCGTGCAAGTAATGCATAGTGTTTGCTATGAAACTACACACCAAAGTCTAAAGGAGTCCTCTTCTTTACTTTTCCATTGTATTTGTTTTGTTTAAGCCTCTTGTTTTGAAAGCAATAAAAACTGAGCAAAAGTTATTTGCCACATTAAGCCGAAGTAAAAAAAAAAAAAGAAAATAAAATAATAATACAAAAAAGCAAATATAAAATCCCCTCCAAGAGTTCTCTGGTATTTTCTTTTATTAATAAGGACACTGCGGCAGCCAGCCACAGAGTTACAGCTTCTTACCATTTCACCGAAAAGAAGCAAGTGTTTTCGTGTGGAATTAAAATGGGGGGTTGACGATGGCAAAATATAGGGGCGGTTTTTGTTTTCTTTCCGCAAAAGGACTCGAGTTTAAAACATATCCTTTTGTTTATTGTTATGATTGTTATATTGCTGCTGCCACGACGGCTGCTGCTTCTACTAATTCCACATTCATACTGTTCTTGTTGTTGTTGTTGCTGTTGTTATTGCTGTTATTATTTTTTATTGTTGATTTGTTTCTGCAGGCATAAGAGTTTATGCTGCCTCTTTTACTGCGCTTCATGTTCCCAGCAAGAACACAAACACACACACACCAAACAAATTTAAGCGTTTCATTCATTCATTCATGTATTTATTGTGTTCAATTGCAAAAAATAAGCTCTAAAGGATTATAAAGGAATGACGTGTTGATGTTCAGCTTTTGATGCGTCAGGTTGTTATTGAGGGCTTAAGTGCCGCATCGAGTTGATTTATTATGCAGCACCAGAATTCAATTAAGCATAATGATTGTCACTTGTCCGTATGTTAGAAAAATTCCAAAGACTTTTAATTTTTATTATTTTTATTGCTTCTGTTTTGTTTGTGGTTAAAACATTTATGGAAGGATTATACGATTTTGTTTTCTTCTTTTGGAAAAACATTCTGTTTTCGCAATACACATGAATTTATAAATGGATCTGTGTACGAGTAACTTGAAAACAGTCATGATATAAATCGCTCATAAAAAATCGCAGTTTAAACTCAATGGAATAATTTACTACTCATGGAAGATTTTGTAATTTTTCTACTGTGAAAAAAGTGTAATCTATTGGTTTCAGTGGGATTTGTTCAAATCGAATGGAATCGATATCGTGTAAATATTTCGATCACCTGCCTGTGGTTGCGCCAGCGTTACCACTTGATTTTTTTATTTTTCACCAATTTTACTTATTTCATATATTTATTTTTAAGTTGTTGGTTATAAAAAACAAACTTCTGCAAGTGAAGCGTGTTTTTTTTAGAGTGTCCCAACAACCGAGCAACGCGTGCAATTGTTGAAATTTGTAATCAAAATAATTGTTCTATTCGTCAAACTCATCGTGCACTTTTTCCATTTTATGGCGTACATAATCGTCCTTCAGAGCGACTAACTCGAAGAGCAATAGATCGTTTTCGGACCACATTTACTGTTACTGATCATGTGCATTCCGTGAGACGGCGAACAGTGCGCACTGAAGAAGCTGTAGCCGCTGCACAGGAAAACATTGAAAATGATCTTAAGCAATCACTTCGTTGCCGTTCTCAGCAACTGGAGTTGTTTCCCCTTCCACTTTATGGAAGATTTTTTTAGTTGTTGAAAATTGATGCTTCAGATTGCGCATTCTACGCGCCAGCCGTGACGGCCACATGACAGAAATCATATTTAAACATTAATTGTATAAAAATTTCTTTTAAGCCCGTTTCATTTCCTTGTTTTATTATGATTTAAACTTGTGTCACTCTACAAAAAAAAACACCCTTTATTTAAGCATAAAACCATAAAAACTTTAGTTGAGTAAAAATGGAATATAATAAACAAACGGCAACACGGAGATTAAAAGTGTGCTACCCTCGGTATGAAATACTTCTCATATAGAACTTCATAATAAAATTTTTATAAATAAAAATTAAGGTACGTTCACACTTATCAAATATTTGCCCCGAAAAGCGTAACCACTACATACTAATGAAAAATATTTTTGTTCAGATAAGTGTTTATTAATTAAAACAGTTTCATACAAGACTAATAGACAGTATCAGGAATCCAATATTATTCGAAACTATTTAACTCAATAAATACTTTTTTGAATTAAAAAGTTTTTTATTAGTGTTTAGTGGTTACACTTTTTTGGTCAAACTTAACTTAAAAATTAATATATTTTTATTCTATTTCGTTAAAAATATTATTTAGTTTAGCAGTTAGAGGGAAAACAACACTCGGAGGCCATAAAGTCCCATTGTGATGCCCAGAGGACCACACCCTACACAATCCTTTCAAAACGAAATACGATTTCCTGAGAACCACCCAGAACTTCTCACAAAACCCGCCAGGGCATCCAGCAGGGTGCATCCCTGATACATTCCAGATCTCGCGGCAAACTAGAGTCTAGATCAGATGTGGGTGAGCACAAATCACATGTATATAAATTCGCTCTTGAGAGTCACACGTATTTGTAGTTACTCACAAATCACAAAAATTGTGATTCACAATTCAGTCTATCACAAGCTTCCAACCAAGACGGTTGTTTGAGCGCTTGTTGAAAAAGTTATTTAAGGGTGGGGAGAATGCTCGTTTGTTTATAAAATTGCGAGAGACACACACAAACTCAATATGTTGATGTGTTTGTGCCTACCTCTGGTCTAGATGTCTAAGCCTATGCTCCTGCAGGGCCGGCCAGTCACAAAGGAAATGCTGTACTGACTCCTCTTCTTCTTCATCGAAACAACTCCTGCAGCGACCATAATGGGGAAAGCCCAAACGCTCTGACATGTGCCCAATTGCACAGTGCCGCGTCATGACCCCTACCAGGAGTCCCAACTAATTCTTCCCAAAAGTTAGAAGCTGTCTAGTCCTAACTCTGCTAAGTGAGGGCCATAGAATTTTGGAGACCCGCCATTTCATTTTCCTGAATGTCTTCATGCCCTGGAACCCAAACTATCTAGACGTCATGTCTTTTAAGTTGAGCCAGAGATTGGATCGAATGCATTTCGACTTTATCATCCACGAATCCAGGGCCCTAATTGCCGCCTAATATCTGGCCTCTAAGCTGAGCCCATTAATTCTTAATGCTGCCTCGTTAATGGCATATCTCTGCCTGTAAAACTGTTGACGTATCGGTTAGCCGGAGTGATACCGAAAGGCCCAGATCCTCGGAAAATATCACCGAACCAGTGCTAGTGTCCATTTTCGATCCCTCCGTAAAAAGAAAGATTGCATTATTTCGAGTTGCAGAGTTTTCCATCCAGTCTTTCCTCTCAGGGAATCCGACTGAGAAGGATTTGTCAAAACAAATATTCTACTATTCTAAAATTTATTATGAGGGTGTTGTTGGCTGAAGTAGTTAGCACTAGACTATGAAGCGAAGGGTCCTGAGTTCATGAACATGAGTCATGAACATTGTGTCGAATTCTTGTGATCAGCAATAGTGCATGGTTGGGTTAGTTGTTGTCATACTGTTACAGTGATGAAGGCATAGCGCTGATCACTGGTCATAATTGGCAGCGACTGACATTATCATGTACTAAAGAGCAGAGCAACATCAACCGCCTTTGTCGGCCTAGGAGCAATAAAAAAAAATTGTCGGCGAAGTAGTAGATTCAAATAGCTACAAAAAATGCTCTGTCTTATTACCCTACCCCTCAATTCTATCCTCTGCTTTCTAGTTCCGGCGCAATGCACTGCAGCATATGTAGCAGTGATCCCCTGAGTGCTGGCCCGACTTAAAAAAAGTCACCTAATAAATGCGGTGATATGCACATATACACATGGGTACTGAAGATGAAACTGTAGCGGCCTTCGAAAACAGCTGTTCTGCTGTGTGAACAATTAAATTGATGTTCAAAATTTCCTTACATCCTGGAATATTTCTCCACAATATTTATAATAACTTTAATAAGCTACATAATATTTATTTATCAATTTTAATTGAATATTATAGCAACAAATAGTTCGAAACAAAATTTTTACAAACAAAAAATATTTTGTTTATAAATTTATTGTTTATTTGACTAATTTCCTAATTTCATAGAATCTTTCTCTTTAAGAAAACTTTTCATTGATGTTTCTATGAAATCCCTCCAAGACACTTTTAAAAAACGCACGTACAGGTCCAACTTTAGTTTCATTTACAATTTTTCCTTAAAACTTTAATTTATTCAGTTTTTATTAAATCAAAAATACTGCAAAATGAACCCAGTAAATCATTTCTTGCAACTCGCCTTGATTTCATATAACAGTCAACTATACATTAAGCAGACATACATATTTACACCATTCATTAAAGCCAATTGACTATAAAATGTTTCTAAATTCCCAACATTTTGTATGAAACTTCCTTGACGAACGTTTTAAAAAGTTAAATCCGTTGCAAAGCAAAAGACCGCATTGTTGAAACAATACCGGCGTACTTTAGTTAATCCTTCAAATTTGCTGCTTCTTTATCCCAGTCCGTACGTACGTTAAATGCACTTAAATAGATATCAATAAAATAGAGAAAAGAATTCCAAGCATGCACACATACACGCATACATACGATTCCGTGTACTCCTGTCGTGTATCGTTACGTATCATTACCAATCACAGCTTGAAATTACTTCAGTGCCATTGTTAATTTAAACATTCATTAACGGGGAGACTGGAAAACACAATCAATTTGCTTGTGCAACGACTTAATTCGTATGAAAAAATAATATAATAAAAAGGCATGTTGACATGAATAGACCACATCCTTCTTATAAAAAAAAAATTACAACAACAACAACAACAATAGAGTAAAACGACAGGATACGGATAATAATCCGTTTTTTGTCAGCAAATTTAGTGAAACACCAAAATAATCAAAAACATTTATACAGATACAAAGTTACGCTGAGTACCATATAAATGCACTGAAAGAAAAGCTGCTTACAAATACGACTGCATTTTTATTTAAAAACAGTACAAAGGAAATATTTGATATATTCAAGCCATGCGATCAGTATCAAGAAAGCTCATGATATTTACACAAAATGACTATTGACAGTAAATCAAAAAAAATATATATATTCTCAGTGTATTTTTCTAGCGCAAGTAGTGGTAGTGGGTACTATGGCAATGATAAACGAAGCTTTATTGCAAAATCGGCAAGAGACAAATAAGAATTTGACACTTGAATTATTAAAGCACTTCGACATCAACAACAATATTTGTCGCAATAAAGGAACCAACAGCAACAACAGCAAAAAAGAAGTACATATAGGCACACACACATCCATACATAAATATGAATGTATGTATGTGTGTATGTGCAATATACACCCAGTTAACAATTTTGTCAAATTCAGCATAGAAGCGTACCGAATATCATCTCAACCAATTAAACACATCCAACTCTTTGTTCCTTCTGGAAATTTTGTGCAAATTTATAAAGAATTCTCTAAGAATTTCCTCCGTCGTAACTCTGAAGGAATATTTTTGACAATGACGGAAACATCTAAGAAAACATTAAAAACTTCTTATGATACTTTTTTTTTAATTGTCATATTAATGCCAAATGAAGGTGTAACAAAATCAGAGCTCAGATTTACTCGATTTTACTCGCGAGTGAAAAATACTCGCGAAGAAGAGTACTCGAAGATTACGATTGTTACAAAAAGTTCACTCTCCACTCGTTTGTTTTAGATGGGAGTACTCGCGAGTAAAAAGTAGGAGTGGGAGCAAAAATCTTCGAAATAGAGTGAGAGTTCACTCTTAAGAGTAAAATCGAGTGGAAAAATAGAAACTGTTTGTCTTTACTGACTTGTGTGTGCGTGTGGATTTTGTGTACTCTTTCAGTTTTTCCATACAGTGCGCGTGTGCGGAGCAATTATTTGGTTTTATAAAAAAAAGTTTTATTATATTTTCAAAAGTTTACTTATATTTTCTAAATTATAATGAACAATAAAGACATAAATAATACTATACTTGCTACTACACACACACATACACGCACACACACAAATCGGCAAAAACAAACAGTTTCTATTTTTCCACTGTATGAGAAAGACTGAAAGAGTACTCGGCAAGAGTATAATATGCTCGATTTCGAGCGTATTTTACTCGCACTCGAAATCGAGCAAAGCATATGCGCTCTTATTCGAGTGGCATAGAAAAATAGAGTAAACTCGATTTTTTTTCACTCGCAGGAGTACTCGCGGTCGAATTCGAGCGAGTTTCAGTCTCTACTCGAACTCGAGCGAAGATTTCGGAGCTCTGAACAAAATACTGCAAATTTATTTGAAATGTTGTATAAAATCACTAATAGAATTAATAATTTCTAAGATTTCTGCAACTTTTTTTTGCCAAACACAAGAAGCTGGACAGAAAACATTTACCAAAAATCTGGCAACTATTGCGCAATGTCAGACAATAACATGAGCAACAATTTTAAAAGAATATGGCAAGTCTTCTGTTTCACTGTGAAACTTACAGCCATACCTTAATACGGGCGGAAAGCGGAACGTTTTTTTCCGCTGAGCTTTAACGCTGAAATGCCATACCTAAACAAAAGCGGCAGCGTTATGCAAAAAAACAATAAAAACAGGGTTATCAAACAAACAAATTAAACAACCCTGATTATTTTAACAGCTGGACGGACGACATTTGTGATTTTGTTATTGAAATTTTGTACAAATTACAAATGTGCGTACATATGCGTGTATGTAATCATATTGGAAATATTTTCTTACCACCATTTTCTAATACGAAGTGCACAAATTTTTTCTTTTATTATTTATTTCAGTTTTGTAAATTTCTGCTTATTTCTCTGGTTACAATTGTTTTCTTTGGCAACTAACTTCATTAGAAAACTCTCTGTCAAAATCGGATTTTCCAACAGCAAAGCGTTGCCGCCGCGTTATTTCGGTATGCTCCATACAAAATGTATGGACATGAGAACTTTTGACAGCTAAAAAACGCTTGCCGCCCAGATTTGCTTGTACTTTGACAGCAAAAGTTGACGTGTGTAAGCCGGGACAAAGAGAAATTCGCACAACTCCTTTCATGGTGAAATAAATATGAGGTGGCAGCGCTATGCCAGATGACAGTTGTTTGCTGAACCCATGGTGAGTCTACACTGATGTCAAGTTTTTGTGTACAACAAGTGCTCCCAGTGTTTGTATATGTGAGCGTCAATACAATGTGTGCAGCAATACAATGTGTTTAGTTGCTATAATTTTGACGTGGACCATGACTTTGCTGTCATGTTGTATTTGTTGACCGTTGTACTGCCAGCTTATATTTACTTCACGTGACTCCTTTAATTATTATAATTGTGCGGGTTTCTTAAATCGTAAATGTATGTGAATAAGTCTTCACCAGAGTTATGAAAAATTCAGCATTGGACTATAGATCCAATTGTCGGCTCTTTCCAGGCTCTGCTGGTTTCTTTCATAAAGCTTTACTTTGTACTGAGACACCCTATACATAGCAACAACAACAACAACAACATGACATACGACTCGAACAAAAGGTGAGTTGTGTGAAAACAATAGCAACCAACCAAAATATGTCATCATTAATAACAGAATATGCTCATCCTCCTTTTGTTACTCCCTCTACTACAGCAGCAGCACCACCGATCCATGTTCGTTCCATGAATGGTTACAGAGCCGTATGTGCATGTGTTTATTCGTAAGTACATATGCATGTGTATATGTAGATTTACTTGTATATGTATTGAAAATAATAAAAATCTCAACACAATACAAGTGAATTGAATAAGTAGTTGTTGTTGTTCATGTTGTTGTTGTAAAATAATATTGAAATAAAAATAAATCGAAAAGATGAAATCGTCCATTAAATTACAGGCAGGGAACTTTTTTTTTATGTCCTCTATTTCCAATAACAAGTTCTGAAGAGTGCTAAACTTGCAAATGCAAAGATGAAATAGAATACAAATGATTTTGTATGCGACAATATATCACTTCAATAGAACTTTTTGTGAGAGAATGAAAGTAGTATGTAAATACAGGAGTACTTACAAACACATATACATACATACATATATGATTGGATGTGGGTGCGTGTGTGTGTGTGTATTAATAAAAATGAAAATGATTCAAGTACTCTTCAATACTTGTTATTCTTAACAAAATTCCTTTTCAATTGATTCATATGAAAATGTGTGGAAAATAAAGTAGCGACAAAACGAGGAATTATTCAATACAATAATCCACGGAATCAATAATACATGGGGCATGGAAGTACGTATGGCGTTAATGGAAGACGTGCCCAGACATTTCTGGCCGGGCTTGAAGAGTTTATCGTTTCCCTTCGAATGGCAAAAAACGACGAAAGACTAGTGATGTGACCTCGAGTCAACAAATCGATTACTTAATAATCGATATTTTTACTTCGATTTGTAAAAAATCGATTTTTTGAATTATAATCGATTTTTGTAAATACTTCGATTATTTTTTACGAAAATATGCGTATAAGTTGTTATTATTTCATTATATTATTTAAAAAAAAGTAAAATTTAAGCCTTCCCTTTCCCTAATTTATTTATTTCCCAATTTATTAGAATAGGCGGATTTTTTTTCTCGGGAAAAGTAAAATGGGGGAGAAATGCGAATATCCATAATTGAGTCGAATAAAATTAAGAAATATGTATAACGATAATTATTTTTGGTCATGAAATTAATATATAAAAAAATTTTAAATTATGTATGAATTTTTTTTTTTTTATTAGTCGAACTTTCTTATGTAAATTGTTAATTTTATCAACGGGCTTAAGTTCGAATCTGCAAGACTGCAAACCATTTTTTATTATTTTATTAATAAATGAATTTGTTAGCACCACTTGCAAAAGTGGAAAAATTGAACAAAGAACGCTGATGAGATGGCGTAGCGGCCTCGAAATCAGTACTGATCCGTTCTGCTGGTTTGATGATTATTGAAAAATATTCTTAATATTCCAATCTTAATATAAATTAATAAAAAATAGAATTTGAACAAATTCATTTATTAATAAAATAATAAAAAATGGTTTGCAGTCTTGCAGATTCGAACTTAAGCCCGTTGATAAAATTAACAATTTATATAAAAAAATTTTAATTAGATAAAAAAGTAATACCAATTATTGCTAATAATAAAATTTTATAAAAAAAAATATATAAAAACTTATGAATATAAAAAATTAATAAAATGTCATACGTTTGGTTTCAATTTTAAAATACATAACAAATCGTTCTTTAAACGAAATATTTTTTTTACAAATGTTAAGTACATATATTATTTGATCTGCAACTAAATTAAAATTTAAATTAACTATTAAAAATAAATAAAACGAAAATCGTTAGGTGTTAAAACTAAAACACACAATAAAAAAATCGATTTAAAATATGTAATTTATATAATCAATTTATTAAAAATCGATTTTTACCATTAATAAAATCGGTTATAAAAAATCGGTAACAAAAAATCTATTAATATAAAAATCGATAGCAAAAAATCGGTTAATATAAAAATCGATTATATAAAAATCGATAGCAAAAAATCTATTAATGTAAAAATCGATTATATAAAAATCGATAACAAAAAATCGCTTAAAATAAAATTTGATAGCAAAAACATCTATTAAAATAAAAGTTGATAACAAGAAGTCGGTTAAAATTAAAATCGATAACAAATAAATCGATTAAAATTAAAATCGATAACAAAAAATCGATTAAAATAAAAACGATAACAAAAAAATCTATTAAAACAAAAATCGATAACAAAAAAATCCATTAAAATAAAAATCGATAACAAAAAAATCCATTAAAATAAAAATCGATTATTTATTCACTTCCTTACGAAAACTCCTTTCAATGTTTAACTAGGGCGAAAATTTTGTTCTCAGAGAAGCCGAAAAGCTGGAAAGAAAACCGTGAACCCCATTTAAAAGGCGGCAGCAAATTTTTTTTACTTTATGTGTTTGCAGACGGCTAAATAATAAATCCTAAATCAAATATTAAAAAGTGTATCTACTTATAATTATTATTTAAAAAAAATTTTTTGCACTCATGTTAAATAAATTATTGTCTAATTCGCAATAAATAATTATAATTTTTTTGAGTATTTAGCTTTTAGGTAGATCTATTTCAAGTTTACAACAATAATCCGCTAGTATCCTTGGACTCATTTTACCATAGTAAAGCTGTCCGTTAAGGAAATGTTGTGGAGTGGATAGAAATCCAGAAGTCCAGCATTTATATTTTTTACAACATATTACAGCCCAAAGCTTTATAAGACGTTATAGTATCATTTATTAGTTCTTTGTAATGTTCCACTTTATGGTTTTTTTGTTAGAAAATTTTAAGTACAAAATTTTTCAAAATAGTTTTTCCCGATTATTCAATTTCCTTTCAAATTCTTATCCTTTATGTGTTCCCTTATTTTGTGGACCTACAAATACTTTGTCACGATGAGTTTGAAGAATTTTTTATTTTTCGCAAGAGGAGTTTTATATGGAACGATGATTAAAGTATGTCATCAGGATTCACTAAGTGGTAATTTTTAAAAATTGTATAGCCTAAAGCGATTCACGCTTGAGTCATATTTTCTTTTCATACTGTCCCACTCTCAAGCAAAACAGCTAAATTTTGTGTAACCTACTCCAAGCGGTAGAGCAATTTCTATATTAAATTTTTTAGAAAAGTAAGAGTATATTTTATCGTCACGATGTCTAAAAAATAAATAAATTTCTAATGACTTGTACCACCGTGGAAACTGGAAAAAGTTGAACAAAGAACTCTGACTGATCCCTTCTGCTAGTTGAGTGATTATAAAAATATTCTAAATATTCCAATCTTAATAAAATAACTTGAATTTAATAGAAAATCGAAAAAGATTAATTGCAGATTTGCACTTGAGCCCAAAGAAAAAATTCTTATCTTAATAAAAAAAATCAATGAGTGTTCGAACTCACGGGCGATGTGTTAACACCTTTTTGTTTATTTATTTTATATTTTTGTGGGTTTAATAATTAAACCCACAAAAAACAAAGACAATGCAAAGCAACAGACAAATGTACATACATACATTGTTATGTTTGTACATAAGCTACATACGTTGCTGTCTTGCTATCTCATTTTTATATATGTACGTATAACCACGTAACTATTCTCTTTGCTATGCATAAGACAAAACCGAAGATCAACATAAAAAAAACTTTTTTAATATTACTCCAAATTAATACTCCGAATTAAAACACTTAAATCTCCGCTCGCCGATATCGGATCGCCTTAAGTTTTGGCCTAAACTCTTCGTCGAAACCCGCACTAGCGTTTTAATCCAAAAATGAATAAAATCGGCTATGAATTTCCGGAGAAAATCGCGTGGGAAAATTATATGAAAATCGCCCAATAATCACTTTCAATACCGACTGCCAAGCAACAACAACAAACAAACAAAGTCTTACACTTACACTTGCGTATGTATTGAAACTGATAGTTTACTGCCCTAGAGGCGCGCGTATAGATGTTAACACATCAAAAAAATTTTATCTTAATAATAAAATTAAAAAGTTCGACAAATAAAATTTACATTCATGTCTAAAAAATAAATTTTCATATCTGAAAAAATTAAATAATCTGCATAAGATCCTGTGAAATGCCGAAGGGAATTACCTAAAAACCTCTCAATGATCCCTTTCCATTTTTTTAGATCAGAGAAAAGAGAATCAGCAGGATTAAAACAAAAATAGTAACTTCGAATCATTTAATCTAGAGCCCAAGAGTTCTGATTTAAATTACATACTAAATCATTTAAACCATTTTGTGTCCAATAAATCAAGATTTTTTAAAATTGGCGGTTCATAAATGGACTCATTTTTATGCTGATTGAGAGAAAATCCCGTACTAGAACGAGAATCAGGATTTTCTGCTTGATTTGCAGGCTTTGGATCAGGCAGTTTGACACTGGCCGGGAGGGATCTGACTGTCAACAATCAGTTTATAATTCATGCCATATAATTTTATATAATTAGCTTAAAATTTCAAATTTAATTTGGAGAATAATATTATTTTTATTGATGTTATTTATTTTTTAAAATACTGTAAAATTGTTAGCCAAATATTGGCAATATTTTTGTAGGCAAAACAAAAAAAATTTAAATAACAGCGAAAAGAAAATGAAATCAGGATACTCGTCGTATACACATGTAAATAAGATTTGAAAACGTTAACTTTGTTGTGTTGCTAGAAAGGACTGCACACACACACACACAAACACACACACAATTACCTAACTATACGAGTATGTAAGTGCATACCCTTAACAAAGTTGAAATCATAAAAAATAAAACAGATTGAACTGGAAAAATATTAAAAATACAAATAAAGAAGTAACAAATCTGAAGGAATGAAAATAAACTTATGGTTAAAAAAACATTCGCACATAAAAATGCAAACTTGTGCATTTATAGTGAAACAGAAAGAACTTGACTCTGTGCAAAATACGAGTAGCAAAAAAAAAATAAAAAAAATTCCGAAAAATTATACATAAAATACTCACACATTGTAGACAAGGTATATGCAAACACACACACACACACACATGCGAGTACATAAGTTTATAAAATCGTAAACTGTGTATCCTGTTTAAATATTGCCAACAACAGCATCACTTAATAGATGTGAATGTATTAATGCACATTCATTCACACAAACACACATATTAACGTATATTAACCAGATACAGAGTATGTGACTGCTATGACATACATCAGCCATGCAAGTGTAAATATATATATGTGTGTGTGTGTATTTAGTGGCTGAGATATGGGTTTATATGCATGTGCGCATATATTTGTGTGACATAATAAAATATTATTATTAAAAGGCACATCAAAGTTATAAAGGTATCTACACAAAAAACAATCAACAAGAGCAAAATTAAAAAAAAAAAAAAATAAACTCAATATAAAACAACTAAAAAGGACAGAAAAAAAATAATAAGTTAAAAGTATAACACAAGCACTGCACAATAACAACAACAGCAGGAGCAGCAGCAACTAGCTTAAGAGGAGCCCATCATCCATCAATTCATTCATTTATTCATCCACTCGTTCCATTAGCTCACTTGAAAATATTATACGTGTGTGTGTGTGTGTGTGTGTGTGATCTGTGCTTTTTATACTCATGTCAAACCTCCTTGTCAGCTGCCTGCTGTATCAACTTAATGGGAAGTGGTAGCAGCATCAGTAGATGAATAATAAATAAAAACCGAACACCAACACCAACGAACACCGAGATGGAACGAAAAGCAAACCCAGTGAATATTTGTCATTGAAAAGGTTTCGGACAAAATATATCTGGTGTTTAATAAGAACTCCCAAGGACTTTGTTTTAGGAAAATAGTATGCCCCGAATACATAGAGACCTACAACAGACCTCCTTGAAAAAACTCCCTATAGTGGGTTTTATTTAGTATGACAAATTAATTGTCATACTAAATAAAGCGGGTCTGAACATAATTTGGCAACTCACCATACAAAGACTTTCACCAAAATAACGTTTGCCAATTGTAGCAACTAAAATGAATTTCAGGGTATATTCACTTTGTCATTCCGTGTGTAAAGCAGTGAAATATCTCTCTTAGGCCCTATAAAAATATATATTCTTGATCAGTGATAAAATCTAAGACGATCTGAGCATGTCCGTTCGTCCATTTGTGGAAATCACGATTCAGTCCAAACGAAAAGAGCTAGACTCTTGAAATTTGGTATAAATACATTTTGAAGGATAGCACAAGTCAAGTTCGTAAATAGGCTTAATCGGGCCAGAGGGAAAAAAGTTCCCCTAAGAAGTACTAAAGCAACCTCTAAAATAACAACCCAATTTTTAAAGTTTTTTTTTGTAATTTTGTTAAGCAAATGATATATTTTTATGTCAAAGAAGGTCCAACGCGTAAAGCTTGGTGCCATAAAATAAAACGAAATTATTTGTTGGACCCCGCCCTCTTTAGTGGGCGTTATTATACGCCAAAATAATGTACAAATTTAACAAAGTGTTTTACTTAAGTCTACATAAAAACTTAATAAAGCTTTAATGACGAAACTGAGACGTAACCTCGTAATCCCTCCCCCGGTCCAACCCCCTCCTCCCCATTTGCCTATAAAATTGCCCTATAAAAAATTGTTTTTCTAAATAAATTTTACATTTAATTATCCCAAACATTCATTTTTAGAGTTTTATGGCAAAGGTGAAGAGTGCCCCCTATGGCCCTTGCCAGAGAGACTCCGACAAAATACAGTTTTAATTCCCTCCAAAAAGAATTGGACCCTATAAAATATATATATTCTTGATCAGTGATGAAGTCTAAGACGGTCTAGCAATCGTCTGTGGAAAACATGATATAGTCTATTTTTGGACCCCGCCCCTTTAGTGGGCATTGACGTACGATATTATATAAAGGAACTCTGTCCCACCAAGTTAAACATTTTAAATTTACTTACTAAATATTTGGAGGGTATTTAATATTCGACCCGGTCGACCTCTAAAAAACAACCCAATATTTTAAGTTTTTTTTCAATTTTGTTAAGCAAATGATATATGTATTTTTATGTAAAAGAAGGTCCAAAGCGTTGAACTTGCAGCCAGAAAATTATAAAAACACATTTTGGGACCCCGCCCCCTCTTGTGGGCGTTTACGTAATATATATGGAAAAGTAGTGTGAATATGTAACAAATCCTATTCCTTAAGTCTACATTCCTTTAAAAATTGAACTTTAACACCGGTATTCATAAAAAAATAAAACGTATTTGAAATCTGTTTTAAGAAAATTTTGTATGAAATTTTTTTATTAACATACATTTCCAACTCATTTTAAATTGTGTGACTACCGGGGTAAAGCTTTTATGACAAAACTGAGATATACTTACGTAAAAAAAAATCAAGTTTATGGAATAAAAAAAAATTGGTCAAACGAATAAGAAATTGTTTATTGGATGATCATGCAGGCAGGCACTTTGTTTGTGTGTATTAAAATGAATTGGGATTACGCCATTTTATGTTGTTGTTTCAACAAAATGATACATACAGAAGGATGACTGTCTGCCATACGCTTTACATTTCACCATAGACACACACAAACACACACACACACCCAAGCACATACTACGTATTCGCATACATGTTTGTAAAGCATGAGTGTGTGCATATTAATATACACAGACATCCGCTTAACATTTTCCCGAACACATCCTTTTGTTTGTTTTCATTTGTGATACAACAATCTCAGTTACATTCATCCCTTTAGGAAATTAAGCACCCACTCACACTTCCTCTGGCTGTGAATTAACCATCAGTACAGGGAGAAATGATTTATTCTATCATCTCCCTTACTCGCATGCATTTGAAGGGAGTCTAGCCATCTCACTCTTAAGCATCCATGTAGAGAGTCACACCAGATTGCTGAGCTGTGCTGAGCTGAGCTGAGTGTACGTACGAAAGAGGATGGCTGACGAGCAGGGCAGTGGCCGCCGCATCACAGCTCAATGTTATTTTGGCATAAAACAACAACACAACAACGACAAATGCGATGAAAACGACAGCGGTTACGGATAAATAAATGTTTGAGTTGTGTAGAAAAACAGTTTGTTTTCTTCCGTTCCGTTGTTGTCCGAAGGGAGAGAGAGAAAGAGATTTTGCTTTGATGCTTTTATCACATCATCTTATAAAAAATTATAAAATTCAAATGCACACACACACACACACGGTGACTTCTTCCTGCCTTTTTCCCTGCAGAGCTTATTCGTTTGTTTGTTTGTTTGTTTGCTTCTTTGTTTATTTATTTGTTTTGGGTGCAGCATTCCAACCAACCATCCTGCTGTCAGTCAGCCAAACAGCCAGCCAGGCAGCCAACGTTCAAAATTGTCTATTCGATTAGATGCGACATTTATAAAAAGAATTCCGTCGTTGGCAGACTAAAAGCACGTAGCGCACAGTATATGTCGAGTTATTATTTTTGGCGCGTTCCGTTCAAAACTGAATAATTTTCACTTCAAATTAATTGAAACGGATGCAGTGCAACGGAAAACTACTAGACAAAAATTTTAACACAAAAAATTTCTACCAAAAAAACCAAGTGATTTAAAAGTGCTAAAGGAAATATTTTAAATAAAAATACAAAAACGAAACAATCAACATTTTCAACACACATTATTTTTGTTAAATAAGAAACAAACAAAAAATATCCTTGAAAATAATAATAAAGCGCTCATGAGATTTAAGTTCAATATCTAAAGAAAATAACAAAAAGTTCCTAAAACTACAAAATTATTAATTAAAAAACACACAAAAAATAAATAAAAATTAAATTCTGTTCATTTTGCAAACTTTGCTTCGAGTCGAACCAGTCACCTTGAAAAGGTTGTAAAAATTTCTTTCCGATCAAATCTTTTCCCACGGTTATGCATACTTCTACGGATTTAGCGGTTGTCAATGTAGCGGGCTGTGTCCCTCATGTGACCAACGTGCCCCTGTCCTCATCACCGCCACATTTGAAAAGACACAATAATCAACAACAGCCGCAGCAGCAGCAGCAACAACAACAACATCATCCAACAATTCAGGAAGAAATTGCGTCGGCCAGTGAAGATGCCGATAAAATCAATTCGCCTCTAGTCAAACCTCCGTATTCATATATCGCCCTGATTACCATGGCAATACTGCAGTCGCCCCAAAAGAAATTAACCTTAAGCGGAATATGTGATTTTATAATGTCGAGGTAAGAGAAGAAGTGCTTCCGCAAGATGCTATTTTTTTTTTAATTTTTTTTAATTAAAATATGTATTTTGAAGAAAAGGATTTTGCCACATTCTAAATTTGTGTTAAAAATTTTCATAGCAGCATTTTATGTGGGCAAATCAGGGCCCAAATTACGCATTCCATATCGAGCGAAATTTCCATACAATTTAAATACAAATTTCATTCGATATCGCGTGCCGCAATTTGGACCCACATTTGTTTTGTTTTTGTTGGTACATGACAGCGGGTTTATGTCAAAAAATTCAGAATCAGATTAAAGAAAAGACAGAGAACGGCGTCATGATTCCCTGTTTGTATATGGAAAATTTAACAGAGGAAAACTAATTTGAAAGTTGAAGATTTCCAAAGTTGATAAACGATTTTTTCCCTCTTCATTCAACTCAATTAAATAAATGTTAACGATTGATATTTCATAAATTATAAATCCAGATTTATCGGAAAATTTAAAATATAGGGTCTTTTTTATAGAGTGTCACAAGTTTAAATCATAATAAAACAAGGAAATATATTTTTAATATCAATGAAGCGGGCTTCAATGGAAGGAAAATTGTATGAAAGTAATGTGATTTCTGCCATGTGGCCACCATGGGCGCAATCTGGAACACCAATTTTCATCAACTGAAAAAATCTTCCATAAAGTGGAAGAAGGACACAAACAACCTCAGCTGCTGAGAACGGTAACGAATTGATTGATTAGGATCGTCTTCAATGCTTTCCTGTACAGCGGCTACAGCAAATGTGGTCCGAAAACGATGTATTGTTCTGCGAAGTAGCCGCTCTGTAACACGATCATGTACGCCATAAAATGGCAGAAATGCGCGATGAGTTTGACGAATAGAACAATTATTTTTATTAAAGTTTCAACAATTTGCACGCGTTGCTTTGGTGTTGTGACAGTGCCGAAATATATTGGAAATTTTCTTTGATCGCCAGAACATTTGAAAACTCCTGGAGCAACATTTTTAAACATATACGAGTAAATGTTTATATCATACATAAATCTCATATTAGATACAAAATGATCGGTGTCAATGTTAAAACAGCCAGTGCTAATTTTTTCCATTAAATCGATCAAATATGTGTGTGTGACACCAAGAATACAGTAATCGTTTGCCGCTCTGTGTTGTCACTTTCTAAAAATTACATCCATTTTTCATCCGTTAGCTTTGTTTTTCCAGAAAAATTATTTGAAAGAACTCTCAGCAAGAAAATGTTACACTAACGAAAATTTTGTTTTGAAACAGCGAATGAGTCCTAGTTTAAGATTTTTAGTTTTGTATTCACAAATAAAATAAACAACAAGTAAGAACGTTATATTCGACTGCTTCGAATCTTAAATACCCTCCAAATAGAAGCAGCATGGCTGAAACCCCTTTCCATTAGCATAAAAGCAATTTACGTTATTGTTTGCAGTTAATATTTTATATCAACGAAAACAAAAAAGGACGGAGATAAATTCAAACCCCCTTATTCATAAAAATTATGAGAGTCTAATAACAGCGTAATAAAACAAAATTTCATATGAAATTTGCTCTATTACACTCTTATAAGCCTCTCATAATTTTTATGAATAAGGGGGAAAATATTTAACCTGCTGGGTCAGAGTTCCTTTAGGACACTTCTGTACACAATTTTGAAACTATATTTTTACAAGGTCACTCTTGGAAGGACCACATTTACTGTTACTGATCATGTGCAGCCCGTGAGACGCCAAACAGGGCGCCCTGAAGAAGCTGTAGCCGCTGCACAGGAAAGCATTGAAGATGATTCTAACTGCCATCCCTAAATACGGGCGGCAAGCGTTTTTTAGCTGTCAAAAGTTCTCATGTCCATACATTTTGTATGGAGCATACCGAAATAACGCGGCGGCAACGCTTTGCTATTGGAAAATCCGATTTTGACAGAGCGTTTTCTAATGAAGTTGGTTGCAAAAGAAGAGAATTGTAACCAGAGAAAAAGAGCAACGATTTACAAAAGTGAAATATGTGATAAAACAAAAAATTTGTGCACTTCGTATTAGAAAATGGTGGTAAGAAAATATTTACAATATGGTTATATACAGACATCTGTACGAATGTTTGTAATTTGTACAAAATTTCAATAACAAAATCACAAATGTCGTCCGTCCAGCTGTTAAAATAATCAGGGTTGTTTAATTTGTTTGTTTGATAACCCTGTTTTTATTGTTTTTTTTATATAACCGGCTGGGCTGCCGCTTTTGTTTAGGTATGTCATTTCAGCGTTAAAGCTCAGCGGAAAAAAACGTTCCGCTTTCCATCCGTATTTAGGTATGGCTGTAAGCAATCAATTCGTCGCCGTTCTCAGCAACTGTGGTTGCGTCCTTCTTCCACGTTATGGTAGATTTTATTTTTTTGGTGAAAATAGGTGTTCCAGATTGCGTCTTCTACGCGCCAGCCGTAATGGCCACATGACAGAAATCATATTTAAACATTAATTTCAAAAAATTTTCTTTCCCATAAAACCCGTTTCATTGATATTAAAAACAGGGACCGTAACTGTTATGACTTTTATCAAACAAATCAAGAAATAAGAGTTATTTTTGATTTTTATATTTTTAGATAGAAAATAAGAGTTATTTTTGATATTTATTATTCTAAAAGAAAAATAAAAGTTATTTTTGATTTTTATATTTTTAAATGAAAAATAAAAGTTATTTTTGATTTTTATATTTTTAAATGAAAAATGAAAGTTATTTTCGATTTTTATATTTTTATATCAATAATAAAAGTTATTTTTGATTTTTATATTTTTATATCAATAATAAAAATCAATTCAAAATTCGTGACATAGGTAATATGTTTGTGTTTCCAAGGCTTCGAAAATTAACTTTAATTGTTCATTCTCTACCTGCCACTCAAGTCAGTGTAGAAAGGTCATTTTCAGCACTCAGATTAATATTGGGAGATTTGAGATATAATTTATCTGAGGAACATTCATAATCAATTATAATGGTAAAATTGAACACCTGAAAACGACCTCTTAACACTGACTTGAATAGCAGCCAAAACGTATAAGCTATTTCCATACATTCATGTTTTTATAGCTGATAATGGATAAGTCACATAATATATTATATTCATATAGAAATTTGAATGAAGCAGCATATTATAATACATACGGCATCAACAAATAAATAAAATAATCTGGAAAAAGCGAAAGAAATACATGGAATATTGGGAATATTAATTGTCAGGGTTGGGGAATTTCGTACTAACCAAAAATGTAATAACTTAATAATATGAATGTGATAACTTCTTATATTCAATTTTCGTTAAAATATTGGTCAAATAGTTGACATTCCTACTAACTAGCACCACTTGCAAAAGTGGAAAAATTGAACAAAAGAACGCTGATGAGATGGCGTAGCGGCCTCGAAATCAGTACTGATCCGTTCTGCTGGTTTAATGACTATGAAAAATATTCTTAATATTCCACTCTCAAAAAAATTAATAAATAGAATGCAATCACGTTCATTTATTAAAAATAAAAATAAATAAAAAATAATTTGCAGTTTCGCAGATTTGAACCTATAGCCTGTTGGGAAATTAACATCCTGTAATACAATTTAAATGAGAGTTTTTTATTGATTTTTATTATTGATATAAAAATATAAAAATCAAATATAACTTTTATTTTTCATTTAAAAAAATAAAAATCAAAAACAACTTTTATTTTTCATTTAAAAAAATAAATATCAAAATAAACTCTTACTTTTTTTTGTTAAAATAAAAATCAAAAATTTAAAAATCATGCAATATGTTGGATGCATTTCGCTTAAAAATCATGATGGTGTAATTAAAAGTTTTCTACGATGTTCATTTATGTATGATTTATTTCTTCAAAAATTTAAAAATAACTCTTATTTCCGGTCCCTGATTAAAAATGTATTTCCTTGTTTTATTATGATTTAAACTTGTGTCACTATATAAGAAACATCCTTTATTATAGAAACAGATATCTCCAATATTAAAGACGCTGTGCAGTACAAAATAATCATTCAATACAAAAATGCAAAAAATAGAAATATTAAACAAAAATCACACGGAAAATATAAAACATTTTAGCAGCAAGTAGTTTTTTTTTTATTAAATTATACTATTTTAACCGCTAAATTTATTATTGTATTCTGATATTTTTAAGCTTAAGGTCTCTTTATTTTAGTTTAATTTTTAATTTCAATATTTCGTCACTCCTTTGTGTGACTTCTTCAGGAAATTAAAAATTAATTAAAATAATTAATTTCCTGAAGAAGTCACACAAAGGAGTGATCAAATATTGAAATTAAAAATTAAACTGAAATAAAAAGAACTTAAGCCTAAAAATATCAGAATACAATAATAATTAAAAAGAGGTCAAGAAACCAGAAGAATTTTTGCTAAATTTAGAATTAAAACTATGGAAATAGTTCCTTCAAGTGTGAAAATTTTTTTAATATGTTGTC
This sequence comes from Linnaemya tessellans, assembly GCA_951800035.1. Taxonomy (NCBI): domain Eukaryota; kingdom Metazoa; phylum Arthropoda; class Insecta; order Diptera; family Tachinidae; genus Linnaemya; species Linnaemya tessellans. The sequence goes on along the minus strand of OX637534.1, from coordinate 115,888,086 downwards.
TAAATAAAATATATAACAAATTGTGTTAAAAATTATTTGGAAGATTTTAAAAACTCCAAAAAAATTTGTTAAAGTTTGCAAATTTTATTCCTTGAAATTACAACAGCATTGACGGTTTATCAAAAAGCAGTTTGCTACAATTTTTAATACCGCACTTTTGCTACACTGTAAAAAATTATACGGTAGATATCAGACCCCCGTTATCTTTACAACATTTTACAATTAATTAAGTCTTATAGGCCAAAAATAATAATTTAAATTCAGCAAGACTTGACCAATATTCCAAGGAACCAAAGAAAATCAACACCAATTCCATTTTCAAGTTGCACAGCAGAAAAGCGCTATTTTCGTAAACCGCTACAGTTCCGCAAACAGTACTCATATGTATTTTTGCGTATCACCACATGTTAGGCGGCTTAGTTGAATGTGACAAGAGTTTTTATTCATAAAAAAAAGTATTAAATTGTTAATAAAACTCAATAAATAACCCAGTTTCTTTTTGTTCTATTTTCTGAATTTTTGTTTCCAATTTTAATTAAAACAATGTTGTTTATTATGAATTTTATATTTAAGTAACTGGGAATAATTCCTAATTCTGTGTAAATGTTTTTGAATTTATTTTTTATTATATTTTACATTCAATTTAGATTCATAGGCTGAAATGCCTTTCAATCGTTTTCAAAATACTACCTGTTTTGAATTGCCTGTAAACTGGTTTTTATTTTTAATTTTCTCCTCCAGATTCGCCTATTACAAAGACAAGTTCCCAGCGTGGCAAAATTCTATACGACATAACCTCAGCCTAAATGACTGCTTTATTAAGGTTCCTCGAGAGCCCGGTAATCCGGGCAAAGGCAACTTTTGGACTCTCGATCCCCTGGCAGAGGACATGTTCGACAACGGCAGTTTTTTGCGCCGCCGAAAACGTTACAAACGAGCACCGGCCATACAACGTTTTCCATTTACCAGCGTATTTGGTACCCTGTCGCCGTTCTGGATACGCAAGCCAGTGCCGCTGGTGCCAGTGCATTTTAATGTACCCAATTTCGGCAATAATCGTGAATGCTTCGACATGTTGCATGCCCCAATGGCGGATGTGTTCGATACGACCACTTTAAGGGGTGCAGAGAAGAAATTTAATTTTTTCGCCAACACCGACTTGGCGCTCTACCCCAATAACATGGCCAAATTTGATGCTTTCAATCAAAGTTCTGCCCTGACAGCGGAACGAGTGAATAGCGGAGTTTTAACAGCGAACGGCTCTAGTGAAATGGACAAAATGAAATTGTATGCTTTTGGTGCAATCCCGCCGAGCACAGATGAAAATGGCTTCAATAGCTCACACCTGCAACAGCAGCAATTTGAAAGAACCCATAGTTCCCAAGATTCTGATGACTCAGATGATGATCGCATCGATATTGAAAGCAACGATGAACAAGATTCTCACATTTCAGACTCGGTAGAGAGTTTAAGTGCAACGCGTTTAGACGTTCAAGGCGAAACGGAAGATTTGAGCAATAAAACAATAATAAAACAAAATTTAAAAGATGCCTCGTCATGTGTCCTACTCTTCAATAATTACGATACACTAACCAATTCGCTGAATGTGAAAACAAATGCCCGTCCATTTAAAGATGACAACGAGATCGTGAAGGTCCGTGTCCTGTCCCCGCCCCAAGGCTTCAGTGACTCGAATAATGTAAAAAGTACTACCCTACTACCTTTTGATTACGAACACGCCCGTTCCACGAAACACAGTCACACCAGAGATTTTCGCATCGAAACATTAATAGGGAATACGGATACGGCGACCGCGACCGCTCTCGATCCGGCACACGGTTGAAATCATTGCATGCAACCACGCTTCTTTTGTAAATATTTAGCTGATGAAATCATCGTAGGCGTGTAGTGTTTTTTAAAAGGCCGGTACTATTGCAAAACTACGTCACTACTTTCCTTCTTCTTCTCCTTCGAATTTTTGTTTACCTTTTAACAAGACCCAACTGTCAAAGGAACGAAAGGCGAAAAGAAACCCCGTTATTATTGTAAATGTTCTTAATTGTCGAATAAAAAAATATGAAAAGCAGAGTAACTTTTTAAAATTAAATGATGGAATTTTATGTATTGTATGTATGTATGTATGTACATTAATGTATGTTTGCTTTGTCACTTTAGCATGTAAGAACCAATTCTTGTGTTATTTAAATTATTAAATGAAAATGAATGGAAGAGCAAAGAACATGAAACTGTGAAATACAAATAAACTTCAGTAAAACTTTGGAAATTATATTTCTTTTAATTTTGTTTTGTAATTTATTATATTATTTATTAAGCTCGAGCTCGTCTTTTATATAAAATTATTTAAATTCTATTTTATTATTCAATATTTCGTTAAGAATTTGTTAACGCCATCAAAAAAAAAAATCAATTTCCTATTACTTATTCCTCATGATGTTAACAAATTGTTAACGAAATATTAAATAATAACATAAAATTGAAATAATTTGTTAATTTTATCAACGGGCTTAAGTTCGAATCTGCAAGACTGCAAACCATTTTTTATTATTTTATTAATAAATGAATTTGTTCAAATTCTATTTTATTAATTTATATTAAGATTGGAATATTAGGAATATTTTTTTATTGAAATAATTTTATATAAAAAAACGACCTCGAGCTTAATAAATAACACTATGCGACAAATGAAGACCTTTTGAAAAGTGCAAGGTCGTGATTATATGGCTTCGATTCCTACTATCAAATTGTAGTAAAACCCTATAGTCAGTTTTGCCAATTTGAAATTATAAAATGTGAGTTAAAAATTTAAATTTGTACGCACAAGGGAGTCTTTATGACCTATTTTTGGTATCTAGACATGTTCAGATTATATTGATATGTTCACAAAAGTTATTCAGCTTTATCGTGGCTACAATTTTCCCAAATATAGTGTACAAAATATCAGGATTTCCTAAAAGTTATGACAAAAATATTTAAAAAAAAAAATTTTTTTTAACTTTTTTAAAAAAATTGTTAATTTTATCAACGGGCTTAAGTTCGAATCTGCAAGACTGCAAACCATTTTTTATTATTTTTATTAATAAATGAATTTGTTCAAATTCTATTTTTATTAATTTATATAAAATTAACAATTTACATAATATAGTGGGCTTTATTATATGCAAAAATATTGTAAAAATTTAACAAATTGTATTACTTACATTCCTGAAAAATAACATGTTTAAGCTTTTATGACGAAACTGAGACGCAACCTGACCCTCCTCTTCCCTAACCCCCCTCCCCCCCTTTTTTATAAAATTTTTTTACACTCAACTATCCCATCAAATCATTTTTAGTTCTTTATGGCAAAGGTGAAATGCTTCACCCAGGGCCCTGGCCAGAGCGACCCCGACAAAAAACAGTTTTGATACCCTCCAAAAACAATTGGACCCCATAAAGTGTATATATTCTTGATCAGCTATGAAGTCTAAGACGATCTAGCACTGCCCATACGTCCGTCTGTGGAAAACAGGATATGGTCTACTTTTGGACCCCGCCCCCTTTAGTGGGCGTTGAAGTTACATATATGAAAAAATAGTGTAAATATTTAACAAATTGTATTCCTTAAGACTACATTCCTTAAAAATTTAATTTATAAACTTCTACGGCGAAGGTAATATGTTCTCTGATCTTCCCCTGCCCTACACCTCCACCCTTCTTCAACCGTTTAAATGACCTTATAAAAAAAATTGTTTTTCTCTACTTAACTACCGACTTAGGTGAGATGTCTCTCCCACGGATTCTCTCGGAGTGACCCAGTATAGAGTTTTAAAATTGGTCACAGAAATGTCCAGGTTAAACATTTTTAACTTATCTCAGTCGCTTTGTTGCACGTTGATATAAAATATTAATACGTAAGCTTTTATGCTGATGGAAAGGTGTCTCAGTCATCTAAATTATGTACTCTATAAATTACTTTATAATGATTGATTTTAATAGATCTCCCCATAGACTATATATGAATTGATAAATTACATAGCATTTTAGTTAAATAATGTGAATCTAAAATAAATTTATTTCAATGTTTGATTAATTTTTATGAAAACTTCTTTAAAGACTCTAATAACAAATGCCAATTGAACATGTGTTCAATTAACGCATGCGCTCTTAGCACCACAACAACAGGAAGGACAATAATTACAGCTTTTATAAACTATATTGTTCACAGAAGGTAGCTTTTGCCAAACTAAAGCTTTTCGAATAATAAAGCCTGCGCTTTAATAACTCCAACACATTCCAAAACGGAAAGAGACAACTGACTTTAAATGACAACCAGGTAAAAAGATGTCAACTCTATTAACAATAAAATGCAATCCAAAACTTCGCACATATCGTCTCCCCCCACACAGAGAAGTCGATTTTTCGCATTAGAGTTACAATTATAAAATAGAAACCAAAGACAAGAAAAGTATTACAATTTGAAGAAAATATTTTGCAAAAGTTGTGCCAGCACACACACAGAGACACACACAAACAACTCAAAGTGATAGAAATATTAACGAGCAAATAGTTCAAGTGAAATGCAAGCAAAATGAGTTAAAAGATTAGAAAAAGTTGATTAAAATAAACGAGAAAAAAAAAGAAAATCAGATGAAGAAAAAACAATAGGTACATAGCGGAATAATACATCAGAGGGAAGTGAAGAGTGGGGCTCCAGCTTATACAGCGAAAGTAACTCTCGTCGTTTATTTAAAACTCCCCCACTCCAAAGCCAACAACATCATTTCCACCATCAACATCATCATCAACGACATCACTATTGCCAGCAGCAGCAGCAGCAACAACAACAAAATCATCATCATCATCACCACTAAAAGCCACAAATTAAAGTAAACGACAAACGACGATAAACACATTTTATAGTCAATTAAACCACAAGAAAACTTCAATTTATTTTCTTACAAAATGATTCAACGAAGTTGGCGTCCGTAGTTTTTAAAATGCGACAGTAAAGAAATACAGCAAAAAAAAGCAATAGCGCAATGCAACTTTTATCTCCCGCTTCCAAGACGGGCGATTGTAAAACTCCAACAATCCTTAAGTCCATATAACCAAAATCCCAACCAAATTAAAAAAATAAAAATACAAACTTACGAGCGTTCAACAACAATATATACACAAATACGTTCGTTGGTTGGCACACACAACACACTCACACACTGACACACACACACTCATACACAAACACAAACACACATACAAAGCCTTGCAAAAAACTCGTATTTAGTCCGGAGTTTCACTTTGGATTGGAAACTAATGAAATCACCATCGTTAATATCACAACTGCTATTGTTGTTGTATCCAATGGCGTTAAGACGAAACATTATCTGTTTAACACTTTTAACTTGGCTGTCACTTTTAACAAGTAAGTACTCTGGGGCCACTTCGTTCCCCCCAAGGGCCTAAAAGTTCCTGCACCAGGATTACACTTACACTCTTTTTGCCCTTTTTTTTGCCGCCCCTCTAGTTACGCAGTCAGTTAGAATAACCAACCTTAAGGTGCCTCATATCTACACACTAGAACGTCACACGGAGCCAGAGCCCCTAGTGCTAGACTGTGAATATGAACTGGGGCCACGGGAAAAGGGTTTTGTTCTTAAATGGCTGTTTAATAATCATTCAATATACCAATGGATACCGTCGGTCAAAGGCTTTGCCATGGTAAGTTTGAACAAGATTTATTTTTATTTTGTGTAAAGGAATTTTATGTGTGAGTGTGTGTGTGTGTGCGTCAAAGCAAATCATCCCCCTGCATCCCTGCTAATAATAATTAGCAGCAATTGTTTTAGCAGCATTTCTAATTAAAACTGGTCTTCAATAATGGAATTCCTGCCGAAGCACAGTGGGCAATTTTGGAAAAGGAAATAATAATTTGCAGCAATTGTTCTAGTTGTTCTTAAAACTGTTCATCAATAACGAAATTCCTTCCAAAGCACAGTGGGCAATTTTGGAAAAAAATTAGTGCATAAATTGTTTTAGTTGTTCCTAAAACTGGTCTTCAATAACGAAATTCCTTCCAAAGCACAGTGGGCAATTTTGGAAAAAATTAGTGCATAAATTGTTTTAGTTGTTCTTAAAACTGTTCATCAATAACGAAATTCCTTCCAAAGCACAGTGGACAATTTTGGAAAAAATTAGTGCATAAATTGTTTTAGTTGTTCCTAAAACTGGTCACCAATAACGAAATTCCTTCCAAAGCACAGTGGGCAATTTTGGAAAAGGAAATAATAATTTGCAGCAATTGTTTTAGTTGTTCCTAAAGCTAGTCATCAATAACGAAAATCCTTCCAAAGCACAGTGGGCAATTCGGGAAAAAATTAGTGCATAAATTGTTTTAGTTGTTCCTAAAACTGGTCATCTATAACAAAATTCTTTCCAAAGCACAGTGGGCAATTTTGGAAAAAAAATAATAATTTGTAGCAATTGTTTTAGCAGCACTTCTAATAAAAAGTGGTCATCGATAATGGAATTCCTGCCGAAGCACAGTGGGGGATTTTGAAAAATAATTGGAATTGATTTTGCAGTTTCGAATTGAGTACTTCAAATTTAATTTTTCATTTAAAAAGATGTTGCTGAGTTTGAATTTAGAGTTTGGATTTTATGCCGCCCAAGCAGAGAGAGTCACAAGACACCAAAGTCGGGTTACGAAAATTCCAATCAAATAGTTTTGACAAAAAAATACTTTTTGCACTCAACTTTAACTATCGAAGAGCAAAAAAAAGTACGCTCAATTAGTGAGAGTCTTAGTGGCGTATATATGAATTGATCTGCAAAAAAGGCTCCACAGTCCCACTGTGCATAGGCCAAAATTCAAGTTAAAATTCCCTAAAATTGTTTAAAATTAAAGTACATCCTTATTTACTATTTTTGTGTACAAAATTAAAAATATTGCACACACGTCTCAAACGCGACCAAGTTTTTATATCCTCCAGAAAAGAATTGGATCATTCCTAAGACGATCTAGCCCTGTCCGCCCTTCCGTGCGTCTGTGGAAATCACGATTCAGTCCAAACGAAAAGAGCCAAACCCTTGCACTTTGGCATAAATACATTTTGAAGGATAGCACAGTTCGTCAAGTTCGTAAATGGGCAGGATCGGGCCACAGGGAGAAAAGTTCCCCTAAGAAGAGCTAAACCAACCTTTAAAAAACAACATATTAAAATTTTTTTTTAAATTTTGTTAAGCAAAGGATATAATTTTATTATTTAAAGAAGCATTGAACTTGGAACCATAAAATCCGAAAAATAAATTTTTGTGCCCCGTCTCCTTAAGTGGGCGTTAACGTAAGATGATATTCCATGCAAAAGTAGTGTAAAAACGTAACAAAATGTATTACTTCAGCCTAAATTTTTAAGCCTTTATTACGGAGCTGAGATGTTTATGATCTTCTCCTGCCCTAACCCTCAACTAATTCTGCCACTTAAATGACCTTATCAAAAATTTTTTTTTATCTTAATAATAATAAAAATAACCCCAAAAATTTACTTTTTAAGTTTTTACGACCAAGATGAGATTGCCTCCCCCACCGCTCATTCCCGGAGTGACCGTGTCAAAATATAGTCGCAAAATTGGGCACAGAAATGTTTTAAAGGAGCTCTGACCCATTAACTCAAATGATTTTTAGTTCGCTTTAAAAAAAATCCATATACTACAAAAAAAAAATTTATATTAAATTCTTCTGGTTTCTTGACCTCTTCTAATTATTATTCACCCTTATTGTGTTTGGCGTTTTTCGCCTTCAGATTCGACATTTTGTAATAGATTAAAGAAAATTTTTGATTTTTCTCTTTAAGCTATTACAATTTGTCGAGTTTGAAGGCGTAAAACGCCAAACACAATAAGGCTGATTATATTCTGATATTTTTAAGCTTAAGGTCTCTTTATTTTAAAAAAAGTGACGAAATATTGAAATTAAGAATTAAATTAATATAAAGATCCCTTAAGCTTAAAAATATCAGAATATAATAAAAATGAATATTCTTAAAATTTCGACTGATTTGCTTTTATCACTTTCAGGGCATTATGAAATCGAAAATAAACACCGAAATTTTTACTTTGGAAGGCAGTCCGGGAGTAATTTCAATACGTCGGCCAGATTGGAATATGACCGGTGAATACACGTGTTTCGTACAGACGTTCGAATCGACTGATAAACGCAGTAGTCGTCTACAAATAATTGGTAATACTTTGAAACTGAGGTCCAGTTCGCAAATGAAATCACTGATTTGCAAATGCAACTCTAAATGCGTCTAAATAGTTCGCTCAAGCACAGGGTGCATCAAAAACTCTTAAATACTGACTAAAAAGACAATCAGCAAACTTTTAATGCTAGTGAAAACTAAAGTTTGCTTATATGATGCACAGCAGTGATGCATTTACGAACAGGCCCCATTTGTGGACTTTTGATCAACATTTAGTCCTTTTTTTTTTTTTGTTGCACATATTTTAGTTCCTGAATCGGACTTTTTGCTTGAAACCAAAATGGATGGTGCTCGAGAGAATGTCGAAGTCATGTGTGCCGTTCAAAACGTATTTCCGCAACCTGTGCTGTCAGTTATGTAAGTTAAATTTTAAAGAAATTTATGAACAATTAAAATTCGTATGTAGGAGATTATAGTATAGACCTTCTGGGATTGTCAAGCTTTAATATTTCTTACTGAGCTGTAAAGCTACGTTCACATCTATTCAATATTTGACGAAAAAGGCGTAAGCAATTATTTCTGTTTTAAGTTTTATAATTTTTAATTTTTGGCAAAAAATTCAATGCACAATAAAAATGGTATTTTATCAGTTCACGTGTTGGACATACACACGAAATATTTAAAACAAAAAACGCTTGTCAAAAAGTAATGGTTACGGCTATTTCGTCAAATATTTGCTATATGTGAATTTTCCAATAAATTTTCATGAATTTTTCAAAAAACAATTGATTAATAGTAAATGAATGATTAAGGAATAATTTGGACAAAATCAAGACAATAATTGTTGGAAACCTTCCAGTGCAAAAACATTTGATTAATTTATTGCACTAAGACTCAAATTGAAATTCATAAACGGAAATCAAATTTAATTTTTTCACACACTATTATTACTTTAATTATGCCGAACTCCTTCAGCAGTTCCTTTTAGATACAAACCTACGATCACATGATCAAACCGATGTCACTGAAATATAATTGATCATAGATTTGTGCCTAAAAATATAACAAAAAGATATAACAAATACTAGTGAACTTGTACCGAGCTCGATCAGTTGCTCTGTTTTTTAAGAAAATTAAAAACCTATGAAAAAAAAAAATAAAGTAATTAAAATCGGTTTCGACACAAGTCCATTAGGCATCTACAACAACTAACTTTTATATATTTAATTTCATAATTAGCAGATTTGATACAAAAATTTTGGATTCTGTATTAACGCAAATGGATCAGAATGCCAGTGGCCTATATAGTATGACAGTTAGAACTCGTATACCTAGAGATAAATTGGAATCACCCACACCGATAACATGTGCATTTTACCTACTTGGTACTAATTATACTAAAAGACGGGAAACTATTTTCTATGGTAAGTACAGGTAAGGCCTGAAAAACTTTACTCGCAAATGAACAAAAACTTTTTTTTTATGAAATGCAGGATAATTTGATTTTTTATGAAGTTTGTGTTAACAACATCTTATTATTTCATTGTGTTTTGTGATTTTCTTAAGTAAACGATCCACTTAGTTTTTGCCTATAGAAAACTATTAATTTATCTCGTTGCCATTTTTTCATATGTGCTATACTTTTGTCCCAACCGTCTTCGTTACACGGGTAAACAGTTTGCACTGCAACGAAAAGTACCGAAAAAGAGAAACATTTCCCGTAGTACAAACTATTTTGTTTGGTTTGAACTAGAGAGGTGTGTTTCGTGAGCGTGCATGATCGTGAGTGCCTTAAATCTTGCCGTGCGTGAGCGTGCGTGTAATATATTTGAGTTTCGTGAGCGTGCGTGATCGTGAGCGCCTTAAATCTTGCCGTACGCGCGCCGTGCTCGTAATAAATTTGAATATCGTGATCGTGCGTGATCGTGAGTGTCTTAAATCTTGCCGTACGTGAGCCGTGGAAGTAATAAATTTAAGTTTCGCCTTAAATCTTGACGTCCGTGAACGTGTGTATAATTAATTTGAGTTTCGTGAGCGAGCGTGATCGTCAGCGCCTTAAATCTAGCAGTGCGTCAGCGAGAGTGTAATAAATTTAAGTTTCGCGGTCGTGAGTGCCTTAAATTTTACCGTGCGTGAAATAAATTTGAGTTTCGCAATCGTGAGTGCCTTAAATTTTACCGTGCGTGAAATAAATTTGAGTTTCGTGAACATTCGTGGTCGTGCGCGTTTTAAATTTAGCCGTACGTGAGCGTGAGTGTAATAAATTTGAGTTTCGTGAGCGTGCGTGATGGTGAGCGGCTTAAATTTTGCCAGGCACGAAATAAATTTGAGTTTCGTGAGCGTGTGTGATCGTGAGAACCCTAAATTTTGCAGTGCATGAGCGCGCGTGTAATAAATTTGAGTTTCGTGAGCGCCTTAAATTTTGTCATGCGTGAAATAAATTTGAGTTCGTGATCTTTAGTGCCTTAAATACTTCCGCGAGTGAGCGTGCATGTTATAAATTTGAGTTTCATGACAGTACATGAGCGTGAGCTTAATTTTACTCACGCGCACATCTCTAGCTTAAACATATGAATACATACGATATTAAAAATTCGGACACTTTTAAATAAATCTCTATTTTAATACAAGAAGCCCTCGTTCCATTTCTATCGGTCCTAAAAAATTATGCAGAACATTTGCAAGGCTTAGAAGTGCAAAGCAAAAACAATATAAAAAGATGTTAAAGTGTTCTTTTTTTCATAACTTTCATGTTTAAAATTTAAAACAATTATTTATATATTGCATATCTACATGTAAGCACCCTTCAAACCGTATATGTATCATCAATATTGGTGCACGATAAGATAACTCCAAGTGTACCACAAAAATTATATATTTATATACAAGATCGTACATAAACTCTACAAGTTTTCTGTTTTCGCAAATCATTTCAGATAAAGCAACAAATATACAACGTAAATGGACAACTGTCGCTGTAGTAATGTCGATCGCATCTTTAGCTTTAAGCAGTTAGTTTGGATAATTATAGTAATAATATATATTATAAAAAAAAGTATATTTGTGTTCGTATAGGATATTTCTATTTAGAATTTTAAATGAAAAAAAAAAGAAAAACAAACAGAAGAAAAAACCAAAAAACGTAAAATAAATTTTGCGGTATTTTTAACGAAAGTGCTTATTTTGTAAATGCATGTAAATGTAAGAAAATAAATGAAACAAAAACAAAACAAAAACTATACTAAAACGGAAAAGAAAACTTCTTTAAGAAACATTTTGTCTAGTGTAAAATACGATTATCATTTTATTTTGGGAAGTTAAATAACCTCAGGTTGCTAAACAACCTGTCAAGCAGCCCCCACCACAAAAACTCCCACCCACCCACTCACCCACACACTCACTCATTCACTCAACATCCAAACAAATTAAATTCCTTAATATTCCTTTTCCGTATCAACACTTGTACGGCTTCGTTACATTAAACAGGCCAAAAACACAGTGACTTGGCGAGTTTTTCTTGGGCTAAAATGGGTTTTTTACTTTTCATTTGTTTTCTTTACAAATATTATGTTTTTAATTTATATTGTGTAATTAGAACCCTTTGAAAAAGGTAACCTTTACATTCGGCGTCTTTATTAACTAGAGTAAGAAGCCAAGTTAAGGGGGTGGCAAAAGAGTCTTAATTTTAAACTAAGTTTGTATTTAAGCAAGTCGGAGCAAAAAGTAATTATTTAAATGACAACACAACAAAAAAAAAAAAAAAAAAAGAAATGTGATTAGAAAGCAAAAAAGAAAACTTAAGTATTTAAAAAAAAAGCATGTTTAAGAAACTCTTATTTTATTTACAAAATATGTACTGTTTAGCTTCCTTATCATTCATTTGTAGAATTTTGGTTGAAATATACTTTTGATTTCAATTATAAATGGATAAAATATGTGTTTGTTTCAATTTTTAATCTGTAAGTGAACTCCCAGGCGCCAGCCATCTTAGGTTCCACAATAGGGTGACCTTAAAAATAGGTGAAAGTATTAAAAAGTCCACAACTTTTAAACTGCTTTGAATACAAGATATGAGAAATTTTTAAGTTCCCGCTAAGAAAATTGAAAATTTTCAAAAAAGTGGAAAATTATTCCCCGTTTTGAATAAATCCAGATCCCGACGTTTTGAATTCTTAGGAAGCTTTCCTGGTTACTGCTGAGAAGCTGTTACTATATCTGTATGTATGTGAATGTCGGGTCACATGCTCACACACACACACACACACACACCCACGTAAAAACTCAATTTTCTCAAAACGGCTTAAAAACCAGTAGCTTCCCACATTTTTCAAATTTTCTTAGCGAGAAGTTAAAAAACATCCTTCACCAATTCAGTCTATGCATATTTCATTAGCATTAAACACATTCCGGACAGCAGGCAACCGACTACAACTTGTCGAAAATAGTTTACAGCCTGATTCTGTAAATCACAACACCAAAGTGAAATTTAAAATTTTAAAATGAAATCAAATTTTCGAAAACCTCAGGAACATGCTGAAATGCAAAAGAACTTGTAAATTTCTTTGCAGCAGTTTGGAGAATAAATTTCGTGCAAAAATTAAATTTGAATTAAGATTCTATAGGCTAATTGTTCGAAATTTTAATTTAAATCTCAGAAAGACAAAAATGTTTAAATCTTTTTCGATTTTTCTTATATATTTTCAGACTTGTCTGTTATTAAAATAATTTTTAATTTTTGCATAAATTTATTCCCAAGACAGGAAAATTTCTTAAACAAAAATATGTTTTAAAATTTTCAATATCAATAGTTTCGACTGAAAATAATCATTTAGGTGGAAAAATATGCAATTCCAAAATTGGAATTTTTCAGTAATCGCACTGTAAGTTTCCTATCTTTCTCCAGGTGCAGACAGTTTTTTTGGAAATATTTAAAAGCACGTTAAAGCTTGAAATGGATTGAAAAGTTTTTTAATTCTTGCAGTTTAAGAAAACAAAATGTAAAGCTGATATTTGCAATAAAATTAGGTGCATTTTGAAACGATATACACAGTTCCTTCAAAATTTTAAAATTAATATTTTTGAGATATGTCCTTCAAAATTAGTATAAAAACTCAAAATTAGTGTAATAAAATTTTTTCAAAATTACAAATTTTTCAAAATAAAAATTTTTTTCAAAATTAATAATTTTGAAAAAAAATTAATAATTTTGAAAAAAATTTTAAATTAAAAATTTTTTCAAGATGAAAAATTTTGAAAAAAATTAAAAATTAAAAATTTTGGAAAATTTTTTTTTGTGATATGTCCTTCAAAACTATTATAAATATGGTGGTAGATATATTTGAAATCCTTTTTTTACTAAGAAATAGTTGACGCTTATTTTTCTAAAACAAGTGGTCTTTTCTTTTCTTTTAATAACTAAATTTTCACTAAATAATGCTACATTTTTAATTTCTTTAAATATCAACTTCTAAAAATTAAAAGCAATAAAATGTATTTGAAATCTATTTTAAGAAAATGTTGTAGAAACATTTTTGAAAACACTTTATGACTGTAGGCTAGTACTCTGTTTGAATTTGTGGAAATTGTTGCGCAACATCAATTATTTCAGTTTCAGTTTTTTTTTCTTTTTTAATTGAAATTATATTTTCCATTTTCAATGAGAAAACTTTTAGTTTTAAATAATTTTCGTACGAAATAATTCATAATTCATATTATTTCACAATTTTGAAAAAATTTTGCTAGAAACATTTTACATGCTTTTCCTAATTAAAACAGAGTACTAGTTTACCAACTCTTTTCCACAAATATTTCGATTGAATATTTTTTGAATGGGTTTTGTCAGAATTTCACATGAAATTTTAAACAGAGTACTAGGCTTATTATGAGGGTAAAACTTTTATTTTTTTAAACTACAAAATTAAAGTTTTGGCTAATAGAAATGAGTAGACAGATAGGGTTGAATTTTTCGTAGACTTAAAGTGTAGCAAGATTAAAGTTTCAATCAGCTCAATACTGCTTTTTTAAATGTTGTATAAAATATTATTATAATCGGACTATGCGTTTAAAAACTGCAGTGTTATTTCCTTTTATTTTTTAAATCCCACAGTGAGATAATAGCCTACTGTTCTGACTGTATTTAATGCATAACCAATTATTTCAGCAATAATAACAATAAGTCCTTTATTCTAACAAATTCACAACCTAATCATTTATCATCCCCACTGTATTTGCTAATTTCCTCACAGCTGTTTTTACAACGTTATCCGTCTGGCAACCTGGTCTTTGTGAGATGTCGGATGTTTATAAATGTAACAGAAAATACAGCGCTGTTAACACTGGAAAGCAAACAACAACAATTTGTTGTTTCCAGGGTATTTTGTCGCCTGTTAGTATGCAATGACAGCAGTAGTAGCAAAAAGAAAATTCATCATAAATGAAGAGCAGAAGCTCCAAGGTTTTTACAAAAAGCTATGTGATTTTTTTTCTTTTCAATAGTAGTTGATTTTAGTGTGATTGTTAAAAGCAGTGATTAAGTAACCAACCAACCAAACAACCAAATTATTAAACCAAAGCAATAAATCAAAATATTTAGTGCACATCTATTTTTGTGTGATTAAGTAAATAAAAAATAAGGAAAAAAAGCAAAGTGAATTCAATAATCTTCAAATAAAATCAAGAAAAAAGTTGAAGTTCAAGCAAGAAAAAAAATCAGATTTGTTGATAAATCAATCAACGCGTTCTTAGTTAATGACAAAGAAATTAATTAATATTAGAATTTAATAAATAATAATAATTAAACTGCTTAGTTATAATAGCCAGAATTTTGTAATTATTACGAAAAGCTAGAGAAAAAAGTATTTATTAAAGGACGGCAACGGAAAATGGCTTCAGGTGATGGTATCAGCACTATAGATCCGGATGTTTCCTCCACGTCTAATACCAAATTTACCGAAGGTAAAATGAGCTCAATGTTATTTAAAGAAAAATAGTTATTCCCGGAGCTACTTGCAAGACTTAATTTTTTTTTTTTTTAATTTCAATGTACATTTCTGATTGCCAAGTCAGAAAAATCAATGATTTTCTTCAGCTGCAAATGTCTTGTGGTTGGAAGGAAATGTTAAGAGCACATCTGTGATGTTATTTCCAGAACAGCAATTGTATGCTCTTTTGAGCACAAACTGCTCTCTTTGCAAAATGTTCAACTGTTTACGTTTCTTATTTTTTTTTTGTTTTTGTGGAAATGTTGACATGTTTTTCTTTTTTGTTTTTGACATTTATGGGATTTAATGAGTCGTGTAATCTCAAGATTTGTAGTGATTTGTTAATGAAATCTTTTTTTTATAATTTAATTAATGAGATTTTTATTTAAATTTTTTTTAAACATTTTTAATAACTTTAAAAGAATTACACATTAAAATTATTCTTGGTATATTCTTAACCTGCAACTCTCAAAATATTTGAATTGAGAACAAGTAAAAAAGTTATATTCGTCTGGGTCGAATCTCAAATACCCTCCAAATATTGGGCCTTATTACGGTCCTCGATTCGACTCGAAAGAATGTAATAAATTAAAGAAAAATTTTAGATTTTTCTTTAATCTATTACAAACACTCGAGTCGATTCGAGAACGGTAATAAGGCAGATTTAGTATATAAAAACTCTATTTCCTAGTGGTCACTCTGGGAGGGGTCGTGAGGTAGACATTTCACCTTCGCCATAAAGCACTAAAACTAATATTTTTGGGATAGTTAAGTGTAAAAAGAAAATGTTTTTGATAGGGTCATTTGGGGGGCGAAGGGAGAGGAGCGGCGTAGGGCAGAGGAGGACTAAGTTAATTTTCAGATTCGTCATAAAAGTTTAAAAATTTTATTTGTTAAATGTTTACACTATTTTTGCATATAATAACGCCCACTAAAGGAGGCGGGCTTCAAAAATAATTATTTTATTTTATAACTCCAGGTTTAAAGCTTTGGACCTTCTTTGGCATAAAAATATATCAATTGCTTGACAAGATTACAAAAAAAAACTTTAAAAATTATGTTGTTTTTTAGAGGTTGGTTTAGTTCTTCTTAGGAGAACTTTTTTCCCTCTTACCCGATTCAGCCCATTTCCGAACTTGAACTGTGCTATCCTTCAAAATGTATTTATACCAAGTTTCAAGGATCTGGCTCTTTTTGTTTGCACTTAATCGTGATTTATACAGACGGACGGACGGACATGGTCAGCTCGTCTTAGATTTATAGGATCTCAGATGTATAATTCTCTTTTGGAGGGCATAAAAAAAGTATCATGACTGTAGATTTAAGAGCATTCACAAGTCCTATTTTCTTTTCTATTTCTTTTAAGAAAATCATTTGTACCGATTGCTTCTCAAAAATTATACACATAAATTTTAAACTAAAATTCTATTCTCATACTCTTTGCAGATGCTCTGGATTCCTCAATATCCGATGTAAGTTTTACTAAATTACAAAATCATAATGTAAATCAAATATTAAAGATTTAATTAATACATATAACAACAACAATAATTCTAGTCCCAAAGCAAGCAGCGCAGTAAAGCTGATAAGGAGAGAAAAATTGGCCATAGACGAGTGGGAGAAGGTGGCGAGATCACCTATAAGAAAATACAAACATCTCAGATTATGGGCTCTATACAATTGGGTATACAGCATACGGTAATAAGCAAATGATTAGTTATGAAAGTCCCTTTACAAATTGTATTTAAAACGTTCGCCATCAACAGGTTGGTAGTTTAGCATCAAAGCCAAAACGTGATTTACTTATGATGGACTTTTGGGAAATTGAAAGTATAACCTTTCCGCCTGAAGGTTCAAGCCTTACGCCTGCCCACCATTATAGTGAATTCAGATATAAAATATATGCGCCTATTGCATTTCGCTATTTTAGAGACTTGTTTGGCATACAGCCAGACGATTTTATGGTAAAGCGAACTGATCTGATCCGATCTGGGGGCAAATGAGCGCATTCGATATCGTGCGAAATTTCCATACAATTTAAATACAAATTTTGAACGATACCGAATTCAGTAATTTGCATCCTGATCTGCTTAAAAGTCAAAACAAAGAATTAGATTTATTTCACTCACTTTCAGATGTCGATGTGTTCATCGCCTTTAAGGGAACTATCGAATCCGGGTGCTTCCGGTTCTATATTTTATTTAACACACGATGATGAGTTCATAATTAAAACAGTACAGCACAAGGAGGGTGAATTTTTGCAAAAGCTTTTACCAGGGTGAGTTGCCACGACATGACACACCATATATTTCATATGCAATTTTCTTTTTTTTTTAGTTATTATATGAATTTAAATCAAAACCCTCGTACCCTGTTGCCAAAATTCTTCGGCTTGTATTGCCTGCAAACGACTAATGGCAAAAATATTCGTTTGGTTGTTATGAATAATTTGCTGCCTTCATACGTGAAACTACATCTCAAATATGATCTCAAGGGTTCCACTTTCAAACGCAAAGCAAATAAAGCTGAGCGTGCCAAAAAGTCACCCACATTTAAGGATTTAGATTTCATGGAACATCATCCCAATGGCATACTGCTCGAAGCTGAAACCTATTCGGCTTTAATCAAGACCATACAAAGAGATTGCACCGTTCTGGAATCATTTAAAATCATGGACTATTCCCTGCTGGTGGGTGTGCATAATTTGGATTTGGCCTCCAAGGAGAAGCAAAAGATACGAAAGCCACGCAAGGCCTCACAATCGGATTATTCGGATAATGAGGATGCGGCCAGGGCATCTGAATCCCAGTACGATAATCAAGATGAAGAAACTCAAAGCAATATAAATCGCAATAGGTACAATTTTTTTGAAGCACCAAAAACTGTTTCACAAACCCTTTAATTTGCTCATATATTCCCATCATTCTAGCTTGGCCTATAGGTCTAATCGCCAACGCTTAGTAGCTCATTCCACAGCCATGGAAAGTATTCAAGCGGAAAGTGAACCCATCGACGATGAGGAAGACATGCCGTAAATATCCCACATAACATTTTATTAAAAACTCTTGCATTAAATCAATTTACTTTCCCTTCCATTTCCACTAGTCCCGGCGGCATTCCTGCGCGCAGCGAAAAAGGAGAGAGACTTTTACTTTTTGTAGGTATTATAGATATTTTACAATCGTATCGGCTTAAGAAAAAACTAGAGCACACTTTCAAAAGTATAATACATGATGGGGTATGTCTTCTCTTAATCTCATCTTATATTCATATTAATATTTCGCTTTTTCCAGGATACGGTCTCAGTGTGTCGTCCTTCATTTTATGCTCAAAGATTTCAAAATTTCATGGCCAAAACAGTATTTCGAAAAATACCATCTCGTAAGTCACAAAAGTCGTATAAACAAACAAAAAAAAAAACTGCACAGATAAAAACTCTGTATGTAATTGGGGAAAACGAATCTTGCAATTTGCCCATTTAAGGCATAAGGCACAGTGGGGCGGATCGCAATACGAACGGTAATAAAAATTGTCAACAAATTCTTTAAAATGGTTTATTTTCGCCGGTGAACTCTACAGCAAATCTCTGTCTGTCTTCTTTTGCCATATATTCGCTCATTTCACCTGAGTAGGATTATTCTCCTGAGTGCCGGCCCAAGTAAAAATATACACTAAAGCACAAACGTTTGTCCAGAATTCAGCAACTGTAACCAAGAGATTTCTCAGTTGCCACAATTTAATTAATTTGGTAAGATAGAAAATTCAAAGCTTAGGAAAGAGCAATTATGGGCGTGATGACGCCAACTTCTCGTATCATCAAATTGTGTCATTGCCCTGCTATTGGGAATATTATGGGAATGAGTTGTTTGACAGTAAATCTGTATGTATTCCCATTCCCACCAAATCGGTATGGGGAATATTTTGGGTTTCTATGGTGAATTGTTTGCCACTAATTAAGTTCTATTGTGAATTATTTGTCATTGTGAATTATTTGTGTTCAAACAAAATACTATACAGATTTTGAAGAATTGAATACCATTTATCAGAAAAATTGCAACGAATTGCTCGTTTAAACGCTTGTCAAGCATTTTAATAGTATCTAGTACACCCTTTTAAGACTTAAAATTTCACCACAAATTTATATTGAAAGTCAAATATGTAAAACCATAGACAACAAATTATTAATAAAATTTAAAATTTTATAACGTCAACACGACCCACTGCAGCGTTGATGGCCACTAACTGTATAAGTATTTGTGCAGAAACCATAGAAATCTGTGAATTTGATTAGGTTAAGAACTTAGTTTCCTCAAAGTAGCTTCTTAAGTCTCTCCAATTAGAGCACCCTAAGGCATTCCATATGTAGTATAATTTCATGATTAAATGTTTATCTCCTGACTGGACTAAAAGCTGGACAGTGGCGCAAGTAATGCTCAAGTGTTTCATCATCCTCCTGACAGGCTCTACATTTTATATCATCAACGATACCCATGCGGGCGAAGTGATTCCTTAAATCTTCTTTTTTTTTTATCTTGGGCCAGCACTCAGGGGATGACCCCTATATATGCAATGCATTGCGCTGGAACTGAAAACAAGCTATTTCAACCTTTTTTACTTCGCCGGCTTATTTATGCTACAGGGCCGACGAAGGTGGGTGCAGTTACTCTGCTTTTGGTACATGATAGTGTCAGTCGCCGCCAATTATATTCAGTGAGCAGTGATATGCCTTCATCACTGAAACAGGTTGGCAATAACTAACACAACCATGCACTAATGCTGATCAGAAGAATTCAACACAGTATTTCATGACTCAACGCGGACTCGAGCTCAGGATCCTCCGCTTCATAGTCTCGTATTCTACTACTTGAACCCACACTGTATGTCCTGTTATTATATTAACCAATCTCCAAAGTGCTGGCCTACTTAATCTTAGGATTTCCTTCACAGGCATCTATGGTTTATAATAGAACGCACAACAGGCCTATGAGGCTTAAGTGTAATCCTGAACGGATTGGGACGGCTCTTGCTTATGCCCCACTTTTCAACCTAACCTATTTGTGAAGAAAACTGTCAATCAAATCTAACCAGCAGCTAAATATTTCCCAGCATATAATTATTCTGCGATCACTTTCACACCACAAAAGTCCTGCCCCCACCAACAAAAAATAAATAAAATGTGAAATAAACGATTCTCTTCCAAATTATCAACAGAGTTTTTGTCTTTAAATTTTTAGTAAGTAAAGCGCAAGGATCGCTAGTATTTATATGGTTTTGAAAGCATCATGCTGCTACCAAACAATTCATGTCTTATACTTTTTTTTCGTTTTCATTCGTATGCACAGTGGATCTCCCCGAGATCAAAGGAAATCATAGAAAATTTCGTACTTTGGTATCCAGTTATATAGGTAAATGATAAAGAATACAACAACAAAGAAAATACAAAAAGAAAAGAAAGAGTAAACAAATAAAAAACAACCCCCCGATTTCACAATCATCCAACAATTCAATTTATAATTTTAAAATTGCAATTGTAACGAAGATTATGAAAACGTTGCAAAGAAAAAAGTTGATATTTGAAAGTAACTATAAAAGTGTAAAGAAACTTGCCAAAAGAGATTAATTAATTTCGTAAATAGAATTAAACATACTCCTACTAAACATTTCTCATTTCTACTCGTACATTATGAATATTTGTTTTTTTACTTAATTATTTGCTTGCTTCTTTAGTTTGTACTTGAATCACGAAAATGGCCAGGTTTCTTTTTTTTAGGGCCTCCACAGCCCAAGCCTGGCCTTTTTTCAGCCACCTCTCAAAACAGTTTGGCACACAAACACTAATTTTGATTCAATAAATAATTATTATAGCGCTTAAGCACTCGCCCTCGAAAAGAAAAAGTCTCTCGAAAGCAATACAGCGTTCCATAGACAGTGAAAACGAGCAAAGAGGTAATTTTTCTTCGATCCTTAAAATAAAAACAATTCTTAGCATTTTTCATAATTCCTTGCATTTGATTTCAGAACTTGGACAAACTCATGCCCACACCACGGCGTCACATGCCAGCAAAAAGTCACATCCTTTAAATAAAGTGTTGACTACCAACGCGAATAGTGATGGCAGAAGCTCTGCCTCAAGTTCGTCTGTATTGAAAAGTATTCAAGCTCCACCGGTAAAACAACGCGCAACCGCTGCCGCAACTAGCAGCGGCGCAACACTTAAGGCCAAAGTTCCACCTCCAGTACCGCCAAGAGGGTCACCACGTAAACGTGACAGCGATGTGTATCAGCAACATGAAGGCGGCTCAACACGAGCTCTCTCCACTACTCCAGGTATACAAATGAAAACCTTAAACGTCAAAAGCTTAGTGAACAAGTTTTCCACACTCCCGCACAAAGACACCCTAACAGTTCCAAACGATTCACCACTGCCTCGTTTCGGAGAGCGTCGTTCGCCCAGCAACGTACGCGATTGGCTAGAATTACATGAAATGTTTGAGAACGGCCAAGGGCCACGACCTCCTTCACCCCCACCGCTACATCAAAATCAAACACCTTCCCAGCCCCAGCGCGTACTAGCTGCGAAAAAGAGTCTGAAGAATTCTGAACTTTCGTACACGTCCAGTAGATATTCTTCTCCTCCGCAAGTAGCTGCTATACAAAAGCTTAAAATACAGCGTAAGGATTCCGTCAATTCATCGGTTTCTAGCAATTATTCGGCAGCCCGGTCTGGAAAGTCTCGCTCACGCCCATTAAATCACATCGACCTTTTTCAGAAACAAAACAGCGGCCTGGTATCGCGACGCTCCTCGGCCGCCTCTATAGTTCACAATTTCCCTCCCATACCGTCTTACTATGAGCCCAGTGAACGCAGCAGTGCGCCACTTGTCATCAGCAACGAGACGCTACGGGCAACTCGTGCTGCAAAGAGACGTGAAAAACGCCTGCAATATTTACGTTATGCCGATATGGCTTTGGCCGATGACAATTGCGAACCGTACGAAGACAATATCGTACAGTCGATGCATGCATTTGTCGAAGTGAAACATGAATTGGAAAACAAGCAGCGGCCGCGCAAGCAACGCTGCTTCGTACCTGAAACACAAGAAGTGGAACAAGTGGCGGCAATAAATAATGGTGATGGTGTTCAAATTTCAAGCAATCTGCGAACTGGCAAAAAACCGCAACCCAAACAGAAATCGAAAAATGTACCTTCAACTATTTCCGAAGGCTTTGCATCTAGTTACACTCTTAATCCCCTCTCCAACAGTAGACGCAGTAGTTTTGTTGAATTTTAGTTAAAATGCTTAATTACTTGTTATTGTTGCCACACATCACACCCACAACCACACCCAACCCCACCGCCAACACATTTGCCCACTTTGTTTAGTTGTTTATCGATCCGATCATTTGTAATCGCCTTCATACTTCATCAACACTTTTTTCTTTACTGATTAATCTGCCAATTTAATTTCATGTATTTTCTCATTGTGTATCGCTAGGCACTACGCCATCTTGCAGTTCGACACCACCCCCTGCCTTTGATGACATTTCCGAGGACAATAGTTATAATAAACATAGTTCCTCAACGCTTTCGAGGCGATCTCATCAACAGCAACAGCAACAACACCAACACCACCACCACCACCACCATCATCATCAACAACAGCAGCAACAACATCATCAACACCACCATCATCACCAAGAGCCGCAGCACGAAACGTCAACTTCAACCTCGTCTTCGTATCACGATCGTAAAATGAATGTAGGTCCCGCCTACCGCAGTTCATCGTCTTCCCAAAAGGATGATATGGTCAGGTGAGTGCTGACATTCGTTTCTTACACTTTTTTTTTTTTTTTTTTGTAAATAGTTTAGAGTCACTGTTATTTAGAGTTGACAAAAAAGAAAGTGGTGTGTGCTATTTAACAGTCTATCAAAGTAAATGTATTCTTGCAACTCTCATTGGTTCTTTAATATTTTTTATTTAAGTGTGAAAACTTAATCCCGGTTTACACTATGCAACTTTTGTTGCTGCAATTCTTATTTTGTGTGATGGTGCTGAAATAGGAATATATACCATTTGTATTCCTTTCTCGCTCTTCCTCACTAAATACTCAAAAATTGCAAGTGTAAACGGGGACTTAGTGAAATGCGGGCATACGAGTATAGACGGTTTTTTATAGATTAACTCTAGTTTCTTGCCGTTATTGCGCTGTACAATAGAAATAGTTTTTTGAAATCTGCGAAACACTGGTAAAAAACTTGATTTTCATGCCTTTACACATGTCTAGCTCAATAACTTCGGTCCACATCATCCGACTTTTATTTTCTTAACAGATTTGGAAAGAATAAGCTGAGACCTTTCGTATCATATATATCTTATTTAAGAATCTTTGGGAAGTGAGTATATAATTCGACCGCTATAATTTTTTTTCCGATATTTTACTTAAGTAAACAAGAAAAGAAATTATTTTAATACGTTCATTTCCAATGTGTTGGGAGGATCATGACTGAGACACCTTTCCATCAGCATAAAAGAAAGTTACGCATTAATATTTTATATTAATGCGCACAAAAGGGACTGATATAAGTTGGAAATGTTTAACCTGGTCACAGTTCCTTTAAGACATTTCTGTGCCCAATTTTAAAACTCTATACAAGGTCACTGCGGGAATGGCCATGAGGGAGAAATCTCACCTAAATCGTGAAAACAAAAATTTGCGGGATAGTTAAATGTAGAACAAAATTTTTTTATAGGGTCATTTAGGGAGCAAAGGTGGGTGAAGGCCTGGGGCGGGGCAAGATCAGAGAACATTTTAGCTTCGTCGGAAAAGCTTATAAATTTTATTTTTAAGGAATGTAGGCGTAAGCAGCGCAAGTTGTTAAATATTCACACTATTTTTCCAAGTAAAATATAGCTTCAACGCCCACCAAAGGGGGCAGGGTACAAAAATAGACTATATCGTATTTTCCACAGACGGGCGTATTGGCATTGCTAAATCGTCTTAGATTTCATCACTGATCTAGAATATATATTATTATTATTATATGAGGCCATAAGCACCGCGACCCAAAGGATCTTTTGTAAAGCCCAAGTGTTCACTGATGTAGATTGGGGCTGCGAATAAAGCCAATTACTCTACCCGGTGAGATATCGTACACCTCCCCTGGAGTCATGAAATTGCCTCCAAGGATATATATACTTTATGGTGTCCAATTCTTTTTTAGAGTGTATAAAACCTCTATTTTGTTGGGGTCGCTCTGGCAAGGGCCGTGGGGCAGACATTTCACCTTTGCCATAAAAAAATAAAAATAAATTTTTGGTGTAATTATGTGTAAAAATTTAATTTTTTTATAGAGTCATTTAGGGGGAAAGGGGGATTAAGGGTTAGGGCAGAGGAGGACCAGGTTACGTCTCAGCTTCGTCATAAAAGCTTAAAAATTTTATTTTTAAGGAATGTAGGCTTAAGTACAACAATTTGTTAAATTTTGTACACTATTTTTGCATATAATAACGCCTACTAAAGGCGGGCGGGGTACAAAAATTTATTTTTCTGATTTTATGGCTTCAAGTTTAGCGCGTTGGACCTTCTTTAGCATAAAAATATATCATTCGCTTAACAAAATTACAAAAAAAAAATTTAAAACTTATGCTGTTTTTTATAGGTTAGTTTAGTTCTTCTTAGGGGAACTTTTTATCTCTGGCCCGATTCAGCCCTTTTATGATGTTGACCTTTGCTATCCTTCAAGATGTATTTATACCATGATTCAAGGATCTGGCTCCTATCGTTTGGACTGAGTCGTAATTTCCACAAACGGACGGACGGGCAAGGCTAGATCGTCTTAGATTTCATCACTGATCAGGAATATATATACTTTATGGGGTCTTAAGAGCGATATTTTGTTGCGTTACACACGGAATGACAAAGTGAATATACCCTCCAATTCTCTTTTGTAGGGTATAAAAATAAGACACTAAAAAAGAAGCAAGACAGAAAAACCTTTTCCCTATAAAATACAGATCGCAAGAAATACATAAGACTAACACTCCTCCGCTTTCTTTTGATCTCGCTCGAATCACAATAACAGTGTGAATAGTAATAAGACTGCACATGGTTTGCTACATCAAGAAGGCACCAAAGAAGTAAAAAAAAAAACAAAGTAATTCAGGTCACATGGCAGGAATCAAAATCAAAAAATATAAATCCCTCATAAGCTCATCCGGTAGTTGAATTGATTTTATTTATATTTATATGATTTTAGTGTATCCGAAATACATTTAGACACCTATTTAGCCGTAGATACATCATCGAGTAGTCACTATGGTTCAAGGGGAGGCTTAGCCTGGACACCACCAGCGTCTGGTGAAGGTTCAACACCCACCTGGACCGAGGGTACACCAAGCTTTACCGATTCCAGCTCAAGTGGAGATTTTGGTAAGTGACGACAGACTTTTACACCTCAATAAATATCTTAAAAAAAAAAAACAAACAAAAAACAGACAACACACTGCCAAATAATCAATTTCAATGTCTAGACAATGATTCATTAATTTCAGAACATTTCTCTCCAATAAACTCAACGAAAATGGATCGTTACAAGCCAACAGTTGAAGATGCCATTAACTCCCTCTCAGCGGAAATGGTGAATGACCGCCATTGAAATTTCTAACGGTTACAAGACAAAATTAATCATGTATTTATTATATAGATCTCAGTTCTCAAACATACTCGTAGTTAAATTAACGATTCGTTTTTCTTCCTGGTGTTTATTCGTAGTTAAATTAAACAAAATTAAGCAAAAGTTTATAAGTCATTTATGAAGGAACTAAACTAAAGTCCCGCTTGTGTATAAATGTTTACAATATAAAAGTGATATCTTTGGAAAACTTTACATATTTTCAACAAGAAAGCCAGTTAAGCAAAAAAAAACAAGAAAAATATTATAAATAGACAAAAAAAAACATGTTAAATTAACATGATTATTGTATGATCAAAGTCACAGATAAAGAAATCAATTATTTTCATTAAAAGAAAATGCATTTCATGTACATATACATACATACGTATACACACACATACATACTCGTATATATACATATTAAACAAAATACAAACGTACTTTAAACTCAAGCTAAAACAGCTTAAAAATATGAAAGATATTGGCTGTTATTACGGTTGTCGTATTCACAGTCGAAATAAAGGACACCCATGTTAAGCACATGCCACATTTTAACGATTTCGCCACGACTACGACAGTCATAATAAGGCTGATTACTAAAATAATGAAAGGATATTTAAAAAAGAAATTTACATATAATTAAAATAAAAAAAAATGTGTTGGTATTTTTGACTCCCGCTTGTTTTTTTACTCTTATGCTTTTTTTAATTCTATTGTTTTTGTTTGAACTTTCAATAAGTATTGAGAAAAAGTCAAGGTACTATATGAAAAATAAATTATAACTAAATTAAATTATGCAAAAGACTCGGTAAACTAATTAATTATATTTATATATATTATAAAAACTAACAAATTTCTAAAACAAAAGCATATGATAATAATAATCTGTTCAAACTTGATGCTTCTTACCTACAATACATACATTCATACATACATATTTCAGCTACAATAACTAATTATTAGAAATATATTCATAATAAAAACGTTATGGCCTGCAAGTTCATTGAAATTAACTAACCAAAACCCTTAAATCTCAAAACTATGTGCCATATTCATAGTCAAAATAAAGTATACTTTATCAGCTTAAAACCAGTATTTTTCCCTTAGTTTTCTGAGTGTGAACCAATAAATAAAATTATAGTTCTGTGTCAACCTTAAGCATTTTAAATTACAAATAAAAACTCAGAAATCTCCCAAAAATCTCTACTTTAAGTTTTTAACGATTTTGAAATATCACACCACATATTCTGCCTTCGGCTGTGATAGAAGATTTCCCTACTTCATTACCAAGAGCATATCAGTTACCGTTATAAATTTTTTTTATAATTTAATTTCTTAATTACACTATGCAACAACAAAAGTGCAAGTGAAATAACAATTATACTTCCTGAACTGTTGTTGTGCTTCTTTAACTATACAAGAGGTAGAAATTTAAAGTTCTATAGACTATTTTGTTTTTACAAAATTCCGGGTTTTAAAAAAACTTTACCACGTGAAATAAGGAAAAAAGATATATAAAAATTAGAAGTAAACCATAACTATTTTCAGGATAATACGAAATGATTACTGAGTACATATCGTAACCTATATTCCACTTTAAAAAGTCTTGTAACTGACAAAATTTTCAAAATAGAATTTTTGATTGATTAGCATATAATTAATAAAAATGCACTATAGTCACTTTAAGTGACGATATATTTTTTGAATTTTAATAATAACACTTTCGATATCAATATTTTATTGTGAATAAAATATCGATAAAATTTTTGAATAATTACAAAACAGTTGATCAGGAAGAATATGTTATAGTATGGACAAATCGGGCAAGTCTTTCTCAAGTTGTATTAAAATTTGTGG
Organism: Linnaemya tessellans; assembly: GCA_951800035.1. NCBI lineage: Eukaryota > Metazoa > Arthropoda > Insecta > Diptera > Tachinidae > Linnaemya > Linnaemya tessellans. The sequence continues at coordinate 115,860,376 of OX637534.1, read as the reverse complement.
AACATTATTTTTACCACTCGAAATTTTTCAAAAATCTGGCAACTTTATTATTACAATTTTCAAATTTTTTATAAATGTATATATAATAAATATGCTAAGCACTATATTAAAATTTTTTTACAAAAATTCATAAAAACATTCGTAAGACACCAAACTTTCGTTGGCATTTTTTTAAATAAAATTTGTTAATAGGACTTACTCGAGATATGATAAAATCTGAAGAATTCAAAAAAAAAAAAAAATTATAAAACAGTTCGACTAATTTTGTATATAAAATAAAAATTTTCAAAGAATTTTATTGTTGTATAGTGTAATTAACGCCCCAAAAACTAAGTGACCCAATGCAGAAAATTGATTTCCGTTTTTCATATAAACTTAAAACGTTTTGAAAGGCACAAGTTAATATTGATGAAAGCAACCGCTAAATTAAAATTTTTAAATTTCAAATTTTTAAATTGTTTACTAATTTGTAAGAAACCTACAAGTCCAACAAATTTTGTTATTTTATTATTTATTAAGTTTGAGGTCGTTTTTTATATAAAATTATATCAATTTTATTTTATTAATCAATATTTCATAAACAACTTGTTAACATCATCAGGAATAAGTAAAAGGATATTGAAAAAATAATTTTATACAAAATTATTTCAAATTGATTTTATTATTCAATATTTCGTTAACTAATTGACATAATTTTATACAAAAAACAACACCGAGGTAAATAAATAGTAAAATAAATTACCAAAATAAAGGTCAAAAGGTTAATAACAAATTTTGTTATCAAAAATAATTTTATTGCTGGTTCTTCGACATCGAAATATTGGATAATAAAAAAGTTTTTATAAAAAAACTGACCTAAAGCTTGGTAAAAAAATTAGTTATCAAAAATATTTTTCCAAAACTCAATTATTGGGATATTCGTCAAAATATTGTTTTAAAAAATACAAATGGCTTCAAGTTAATTATTTCGTCATCTTACATCATTCGGTGGGGTTGTTATGCAATTCGATACGAAAGAAAAAGCTTTCGAATATCTATGTTGAAAATATATATTTTCGAACATTAACCCTCTTCGATATTGGGAAGAAAGAAATACTGTTTTTGGTTTTTCGCAAACAGTCGCAAAGTTTTTATTCCCTAATCCAATATATTAATACTCGTATTGTTAAAGCGGTCTGGGGCTACTAATATTTTTATAGCAGCTGAGATGTCGCATTTAGTGATATCATACGAAAAATTATAATTACAATCCACGCGCATTCCATCACTTAGTAACAGTTTATTAAATTTAATTTAATTTTAGTTTTGAAAACTTTAGAACTTCAAAATGCTTCCAGCAGCACAGAACAACACAGCGCTGAATGAATTTTGTAACTAATAAATAAATGTAGCGTTATTTTTTCCAAATTGTTTGCATTAACCAACAATAAGAAATACATAAAACTGTACAATGAACAAATATGTAATTGATTAATTGAGGAATATGAATAACTCAATAATATGTACACAAAAATTATTATTAAAAATATAAAAAAAAAAATTAATTCAAAACACTAATACAAAAATATACATTTAAATAAAACCCATAAACCAAATAAGCAAATTTGTAAAACAATAATCCCCCATTTATATCTGTTGTGATGAATTTAATTGGTTTTATTAATTATTTAATTAACTAAATTTTGAATATTTACATAAATGTAAACATTATTAAAACTTGCGAACATATTCCCAAATATCATAAATAATTCTTAGCTAAACAAAAAATTATTAAAAGTCCCTTAAAAAACTTAACAAAAATAATTATACTATAAATATATTTAATGAAAACCCACTACAAATACTCGTACCAAAACATTCCGTGGCAAAAGAGATAAAAGAAAATTACAAAATTCGGTGAAAAGCTGAAGAAAGCATTAGTTAATAAATTTAATTAAAAAAAACTGTTAAATTATATTAATCTTATATTATTCTGAATTTAAAAAAAAAGAAATATTTAAAAACAAACAAAATAAAAATATTACAAATTAAAGTTAATGAAATGTTACGAAGATTTCTTATTTAATGGCGATAATGGAGAACATGCAAACTCCAACGTGATTTGCATGAATCACGAGTGACTTTTTGTTTCCAGTCATGTACAGGTTCATGAACAAGAATAAAATCTCTGGAAGAGTTAATTTTAAGCTGTTCATATTTGAAGAGATGGCATACCAATCGTCGAGTGAGTATCTTGTTTTACATGGTATGGAGGAAAATGAGTTGAGGTATAATCCAATTGACTTAAATGACCTGATCTTGATGGTAAATTAACAGCACACTATATGAAATTAGTGGTTCATTAAATTTCATTCGAGAAAATTACCGCATTCAGTATGCAACCGTTAATCGAAATTTTCGAAAATCAATACAATTTCGTGCCTTATTAATTAAAAAAAATATATATTCAGTTTGATTTATAATCAGCTTTTGCTATTTTTTTATTTCTTTATTTTTATTATTCTTATAAATAATTTTCGACTGTGGAATTAATTACCAAAACAAAAATATATATATTAAAAATGGAGTTTTTTTTTCATTGTGATCTGGTTGAGATATTTTGTCAGTTCTCTTGGTAAACAAGCACTTGTTTTGCGTTTGTGGTATCCATGTCTGTGTTTGTTAAGTAAAACCTTTTCCATACTTTAACTTCCCTTTAAGTTTCTCAGCGGAAAATGTTTATGGTTTTATGCGAAATGTTCTGCGTTTAGTGAATTTAAGTATTTTAGCTTTTATATATTCTGTTGCGTTAAAATAATATTCATTATACTATTGTGTTTCTTTCATAATGGCCTTAATATCTTCAGCGTCTAGAGTTTCATACTTAAGAAGAGCCTCGGCTAATGCTTTGTGTTCCTTAGCATGTTTACGTAGAATTGCTTTAGCCCTTTCGTAGCTGTCATTAAGAATTCGTTTGATTTCAGCATCTACGGCTTCTACAGTATTTGGCCCTAGTGCTTCATTGGGATATAAACCCTTTGAAGATTCAATTGTACGCAGACCAACTTTTTCCGACATTCCCCAGTCTTTAACCATATGAGTGGCAATAGATGTGGCTTGTTTCAAGTCACTACTAGCCCCGGACGTAATCTTATCAATTCCAAAAATTATTTCCTCTGCCGCACGGCCGCCCATCATAGTGTCCATCATTGCCAGCAGCTGTTGTTTAGTGACATGATAACGTTCTTTTTCCGGTATATAAGCGGTATGACCCAGCGAAGGCCCTCTTGGCATTATGGTGACTTTATGTAACGGATGTGACTCCTATATATTTTTTTTTGTATAAATCAATTATCCCTTTAATTTCGAAACGGCTTTACTCACCTTTGTATAGTAGGCGACTATCGCATGACCACCTTCATGGTAGGCGGTTATTAGATTGGCTTCTTCGTCGGGCAAGCGCGCTTTGCGTTCAGGTCCCATTAAAACTTTATCGCGGGCTGTTTCTAAATGTTTCATTGTTACAGTCTCTGCTCCGTCAATAGCCGCTCTGGGAGGAAATTTATAGTGGGTAAGAAGTTTTTAAATCTTGAAAGCTAGTCGCGTCGCATGTTTGTGAATATCAGTATCTTGTTTTCATAGTTATTGTTATTAAAAAAAAAACTCTTTAAATAACAAAAGAGGAGTTGACTTGGGTAAATCACTTTAATTATGAATTAACTTTCCTGCTTTAAAACAAACTGCTGTATAATTTGAAACAAAAAAGACTTGAACGGAACAACTTCTTTGGATATAAAAATTTGGACAAATTTCAAAAAAATAAACCAAAAAAAAATTATAATAAAAAAAAATTAAAAAAATAATAAAGTCAATAAATAAAAAATAATAATAATAAAAATTAAAACAATATATAAAAAAATAAAAAACATACATATGTATATGTATAAAAAATTAAAAAAAATAATAAAAAGTAAAAAAATAATATATAAAAAAAATTTAAATTATAATAATAATTATAGTAAATAAATAAATTCGTTAGCACTAAATCGTAGAAAACGCTTCTGAACTGTTTCGTATTTGCTTATTTATATACACAAAAATCTAGCATGTCAACTATCCAATAATTATTGTTCGAAGTTTGAGATTATGACTCTAGCTACTTGGCCTTATTCTCTATCTTCCCCTACATCTTGACATAATTCACTTCTTCTTCAATCATATAACTATGGAGTCTATTAAAAATTAATCAAATCATCACTTACCTTAAAGCGGCTTGATTAATCATATTTTCTAAATCGGCACCAGTAAATCCGGATGTGCCTCTTGCTAACATATCCAAGTCGATTTCATCGTGCAATATTTTCGACAGATATAAAGTTATAATTTCTTTACGACCTGAGAAGTCGGGTGTGCTTACAACAACCTTATATTCAAGAAAAAGAAACAAACATTTTTATAAAAATTTCCAAACACAGAAATCAATACATACTTCAACATCAAAGCGGCCAGGTCTTAAAAGAGCCTGATCCAAGTCATCGCGTCTGTTGGTGGCACCCAAAACTATAACACCAGCATTTTGATGGAAACCATCCATTTCTGATAAAAGCTGGTTAATGGTTTGATTAGCATAAGGATGTAACACGGAATTAGTACGTTTGGCTCCCACCGAATCAATTTCATCAATAAAAATAACACAGGGAGCACGTTGTTTGGCGGCCTCTATAAAAAAAAACAAAGAAAATTTATTCAAAATAAAAAAGATTATTTGAAATTCTTAAGATAACAACAACTTACTAAACAAATCACGAACTCGTCTAGCTCCCTGTCCCACTAATACCTCATCAAACTCCGGACCAGCGGCATGGAAAAATGGTACATTTGCTTCTCCGGCTACAGCTCTGGCCAATAAGGTTTTGCCCGTGCCAGGAGGACCAACTAATAACACACCCTTGGGTAGTTTGCCACCTAAATTCGAGAACTTTTCTGGGCTTTTTAGGAATTCCACAACTTCTTTTAATTCTTGTTTTGCCTCATCGCAACCTTTGACATCATCAAATGTTACATGGATCTCTTCAGGATCTACTTCAACCTGATTGCCCAGTTGGATGCTTTTGCGAGAAAATACCATAAGCATTTAAAATTCCTAAACATTTGTTGTACTTACCGAAACATTGATCCATTGGAGGAAGAGAATAAGCTTGCGAATATACCAATGAATACTACAATTATTAATAACTGCTGAAACACCTACAAATAAACTCAATTATCATGCAATAGATACTGTTTGTTTTTTAAAAAAGCATACAAACCTTTAAATATTTCATAGTTTTGCCAGACTTGGGATGATCTTCTGAATTTGCAGCAGCCAAGTAACCCTCAGCAAATGCTATTTTCAAATTATTTTCCTATAAAATTTACATTCTTAATAACACTTTAGTTATTGCTAAAACACTACACGAGTACCTGATTTTTGCCAGCCTCACTTTCGGAAGATTTCTGTAACAGTTTCTTCAAGGCTTCTGATGTATTGCTTATTTCACTTTCGAGTTTATGTGGATTGCCACTGAAAGCAGTTCGCAAGCGTGAAGCCACAGTGGGATTGCGCTTCAATTCAGCAGCTATGGAACGATCTGTCTTAAAACTACGAACAAATTTTCTGTAAAACAAATAAACAAATTAATAAATGTTGTCCATCTGACGCACGGAAAGAAATTGCTACTTACAATTGGTGTTGAGGTATAAAAGTTTGCAGCAATTTGGAATACTTTTGCGGCGGCATACTTATAGCCAATGCATTATTAAGTGTAAATTCTATTAAATGACTTGATTTTTTGTTCTTTAATCGCCTTACTTCAACAGTTTCCAGCTGAGTGGCCAGCACAGATTTTGCTTTATTTAGCATATAATTTAGACGCTCTTCCTCGAAAAAGTTAATAGCAGTTGCGTTATGTGCCTTGACAAGATGATGCAAATTTTGTGGTACCCTAATCATATTTTGGGCCGAAGCAACAACCTCTGTAGTCGCAGCCATTTGAAGAGCACCGCGCTTTTTTCCAGTTTGAACTCTATTTGTATATGTCCTCCCTGCTCTAATTGAACAGTCTTCCAGCCTATTTTTATTTACTGAATAATAATGTGGTTTGCGACCAAAGTTTCCCAAATACAAGTAGGGCTATGGCAACAATCATCGGTTAATATCCACGTCATTTTCATTCGATTTATATATGTATATACTTACCAAAGAATGTGAATAAGCACAGAACATTTTTATATTTTTATTTAAATAATAAAATATTAATTTAATTTTTCTTTTTCTACTAAATCTAGGAAATCCTTTAGAGCCAACAATGATGTTAATTTACGCGATGACAGCAAATTTACCATAACCGAGTACTCGTGCACGTCGTCAAACCAAATTCGTTATTGCATTTATTTGTTAGGTATCGTTACATTTATTTCATTGCAAGCTTTGAAAATAGTGTTATACCAGCACAAAATTTACATATCATATAATTATTTCGATAAGTGATGTAGCATATATAACTGTGTAAAATAAATTTGGTTGGCATAGACTGTTAAAAACAAAACATAATTTTCTTTGGATAACATACGTCACGCAATCCTCACATATGTATAATTGTACCATGCATTGTTTCTTTAAGTGTAAATTTCAAATTCAACACTTGGCAGCACTGTCACGACTTGATTTTTTCAGTTTGTTTACATCGCTATTGAGTGCATATTTACATTGACATTCTCTGGAGATAGTAAACATTATTAAAAGTTGGAAAAAATAAAATATGACTATTTTATATAAAGTACAGAATCCTGGAGGAAATAAAGATGGCTATATGTTGCCAAGCTGTGTGTTGTGCAAGATATCATGTAAAAATTTAGTAGCCTTTTGCGTGCATCAGGGACTGCAAAGCAACATTTATGTCTGCGACATTGTGACACCATGGCAAAGTTTCAAGTTAAATACGTCCAAACAAATTGTTACAGTTTTAGAGTGGAATCAAACTGGCGAGTTGCTGTTAGCTGGCTATAAGAATGGTTTCTGTGAAATTTGGTCCACCAAACAACATGCCATCAATAACTGGATTTTACTGTACAAAGCAAATTTACCAAGTGAAGAGATATTGAACGCAAAATTCTTCCATAATGGAAAGAAAGTTTATTTTAATACCCACAAGAAAGATCTACAGGCATATTCGGATAAATTTGAAAGAATGGACTTCAGACCTTCAATGACACACTTCGGAAATACTTCAGTGGAAGGAGTTTTCGTTTTGACCGCGTCCGGTCTGTTGGGTGCATTTGTTATACCGAAATTGTTGCCGGCTGTAGAAAACTTATCAACCGGCAACTATGTACCGACCGAGTTGAATGTATATACTCAGTCGGTTGGCTTATCTAGAAATTTCATAACACACAGCAGCGTAACTTGGTGTCCCACAGGACATTTTAGCGTAGCGGTAAGCAATTGGAATGAGCCATTAATTAATTGCTACAAAGTTAGTATAGAAAGGGATTTAGAGGAATCTGTGTGCATCAAATGTAATTCATTGGCCAGCATATTTCTAACCAAGGGAGAACTTGACAGTAAACAAATATCTCACATATGTTGGCGTACCATAAACGGTGAAGAGATACTGTTTTTAGTATTTAACTGCTTAGAAGGAAGTTTCATAGAACAGTGGGTGTTGAAAAAGAAACACCAGCCGGTACACAAGCTATTGCAAAAGAATAAAAGTGATTTCGTTCAATGGGAACAGTGGGAAAATGCTGCTAAATTGGCACTATCATCGAGAGTATGTGATATTTGCATTACAAAACTTCCTTCAGAAACCATGTTAATATTTGCAACACTACGTGATAATTCAGTGCAGGTGCTGGAATTGGGCTTAAAAAAGATTGGATCCACTGTTTTCGAACGCATGGCTGAAGAACAAAATAGAATATCTTGCAAATTATTAACATCGGATGTTACTTATCTGAACCAACTGCTAGTTCTGTTTGACAACTTTGGACAAATGTATGCCGTTCAAGTGCCCACAAACCATTACGACAAAAATTACAAAATGAATCCTCTATCATTACCAGTGGCTTTACTAGAATATAGTATTGTAACCGGAGTAGATGCAAGTGACGTTATCATGCTAAATCTTCCTAATCTAGAAATGTTGGCTGAAAAACTCACTGAAAATTTTATGCGCCAACACAACTTTACAAGACAATTTTATTACTCTAATTTTTTGTCCTTGAAAAGTAATCTATGTCGCATCCAGTCCAAGCAACAAGACTTTGATAACCTCATTACACTACACTCTATATCCATTGCGTTTAAATCTTTGCTACGGCCATCCGACCTCAGCTCTCAGGACAAAGGACCGGCCGAAAATCTGACAATGATTTTATCGGATCCAAATCCTCAATACAACGATGTGGATAAAGTGCTGTGCGTTTTAGATGCTAAAGATTATACTGTGGAACCAGCCACCCTTCAAAGCTTGCAACAGCTTATACAATGGGTGGCTGACTTGGGCTTGAATATACTGAACAAGCTTCCCGAGGAAATAATGAAATCGAAATTCAATAAAAAACATGGCTATGATATTAGCAGAGACATGATAGCTATAAGCAATATTCGAGAACTCTTAGTAATGATACGCATTTGGGGTTTGCTCAATCCGCAATGCTTACCTATTTACACTAAATCTATAGAGAATTTTGACGTTCTGCCTGCCCTATTTAGACTCCTTACAAGACTTTATCAGAATACCAATGAACCTGATGATGGTTTACTAGACGATTGCAGCGTTCTCTCGACGCAAGTGCTGATTCCAAATCGTCAGATAAATACACCGACAACTTTACTTAATAGTCATGCAACTACCAAACTTTATCCATTCGTTTTTCAAACGTCTGTGGAACCGTTGGCTTTACAAGATCTACACTACGAAGAAGTGGTTTTTGCTAGTAGCACACGTGATGATGTAAGCAACTTGCACTTGGGTTCCAAAGTAAAGTCAGTTCGTAAATGCATGCGTTGTGGATTTATTAATAACATAAATAAAAATACGAAAACTTCAGCTTTGAAGGCTTGGTGTCAGAGGTGGCAGTACTGCCACTGTGGTGGCTTTTGGTTAAATACTTAGGAACAAGTTTTATTTAATAGTAGCCTTAAGGAATAACTGTTTAATTCACAAGCCACGGTTCTATATAAAAAATTAATTCCTAAGAAAAAAAAATATATTACAAGTAATTTGGGTTTGTTTTGAGAAATTTTATTTGAAATTGTTTTTCCAAATATGATTTTAAAAGATGCAAGAAGGCTTGTGAATTGAGCAAATATGTATTTATTATATTAAGTATCATATTTCGATCTTTTTAATGTTGGATAAATTTTTAATTATTGACTTCAGTAATAAAATAAATCTTTTAACTTTGAAAACTTTTTCTTGAGTCAGTTTAAGCTGGACTGTGTTAAAAAAGATCGTACATGGGGGAAGTTCAAAGGCAGATAGACGAAGTTTGTGGGCTGAGCGGGCGGAGATGTAGAATGTGTGGTACAGGACTCTGTGTTAAGACATTTTTTGTTTCCACTTTTCGCAATAAAACCCGTTTGCATATTAATTTCCAATTTTAAAAGCTGTATGCAACACCAAAAGGCTATGGCAAAATTGAATGACAGATACACGAATTTTGTTTGAGAGGAGGATGAGATGTCTGCCTATTAATTTCACCAATATAATAGCTTTAGGCAAGACCAACAGGAATTGCCTTTCAATTTCTCGATTGTGATAAACAAAACTCAGCTTTTTCCCTTTCATAGTTGCTTGGTTTCTTGAAAAAACGCATCATTAACATTATTTATTAACAGCTGACTTTTTCCAGTACTGGAACTCGGGTGCCGGTTGTTTTGTTTTTGCACAAATATACTAAAGTTGTATAATTTTTCATTCGTAGCAGAGCATAAACATGAATCCAAATGATCCTGGACAAAAGCCTCAACATCCTCTAGTGAGTAAAAGTAAAATAATCTTGAATAATTAATTCAAAATATATATATATATATATATATATATATATATATATATATATCGTTTTTAGGCCAACTATCAATTCTCTTCTGAAGAGCTAAAAGCTCTACAGGAATGTAATACTGAATCTTTTTTTCAACGTTCGGTGCCGTTGGGCACAACTTTCGGTGTGGCGGCTTATCTCGGTGTAAAGCAAGGATTTTTACCCGTAAGTCGGTAATAATTTAGTTATTTATTTCGGAATTATAAGTTGACATTATTGATTGCAGCCTAATGCTAAGTATGGAGCTGTCCCCAAAGTGGTTTTGGGTGTTATAGTAGGTTATTTTGTGGGCAAATTCAGTTATCAACAAAAATGTGCCGAAAAAATTATGGCTATTCCCAACTCTCGATTGGGAGAAGTTTTGAGACAGCGGAAAAATCAAGGTGGTCTTGCGGTATATACACCTGATCAGAACTTAAGTATGGGCATGGCATTGGGATCTTTTAATGCAAGTCCAAACGATGTCTATACTGATGAGGACATGCAACCTATTAATAAGGGAAATGCTTTGAATTTGGATATTGAATCGAGGCCTTCTTTCGCAGGATTAGACGACATCTACCGTCCCAATTTAGACAGTAATTTACTAAGATTAAATAATCTCGATGTATGTATATAGAATGTTTATATTTGAACTTTCAGGTTCCAGCACAACACAGGTTGATGCAGATATACCTCTAGAACCCGTTAAGCCCGGTACAAGTTATGAGGAATTACGGAGACTAAATCGAGAACAATACGAGAAGAAACAACAAAATCCGTTTTCTAAACCCTTGCCTCCCAGCGCTCCTGTTGTAATAAGGCAGCCTGAAAGGCCTACAACAGCTGGTGATGGCGAGAATTCTACTAAGAGAATGCAAAAAAATAAATACGGAGATGCTTGGGTGGAATGACTCATAACCATCAAAGTTTGAATGTTTCATAAAGAAAACGTTTGCTTCCTCAGCAATATTTTAATTATTTACTCAAAATGCGTGTTTTTATTCACATACTTTTATTTCATATTAAAAAAAAGAATTCACAATCAGGCAAACGAAAGCTTTGCTTCTTAAAACTACAGTCTATTTTTTATATGTTTTGTAAATGTGATGATTTTGTATTGGCCAGCGCGGATATTATTGTAAACTTAGTTCAATTTTCCAACTTCATATAAATACGCTCCCAATAGTTTAGTCTGTAAATGAATTAAATTATCAAATTTAATATCCAAGTGATTGTTTTGAAATGAAAATTACTTACGCCTTCAACATAATTATAAATATCAATTTTTTCATTTTGCGAATGAGCTCCATCATCACAGGCACCCACGGGAACTAGAATAACATTCTTTCCAGTGGCTTCTTGCAACGTCAGAGTAACTGGAATGGAACCACCCTCACGTGTCATGTCTGGTTCAACCTTAAAGACATGTTTTATTGCCTGTTTGGCAGCTTCATAATGGGGATGATTGGGATCTTCAGTCCAGGGCTTGCCAGCACTTAACATTTTCACCGTCATTTTGTTGGGTGAACCACGTTCAGCCCATTTTTCATTCAAATATTTGGTAACACATTCGGTGATGTGATCTGGATCTTGGTTAGGCACTATACGTATTGAGAATTTACCAATGACTTTGGCAGGAATAACAGTTTTAGCTCCGGCTTCGGAGAAGGCACCTTCAATACCGTGAATCGACAAAGAGGGATAACGCCATCTATGCATCAGCAGTTGAGTCTTGCTTTCTTTGTGTGGCAAGGCAGAGGCCCCAATGTCTTTTCTGCAGAATATAGCATATTTTTATATGTCAACAAAAAAAAAAGGGTTTAATTTGCCGACAATAATAAATTACGATATTGTTTCGAGCACCAACGTATAGACAACCGACATTTTCATACTTCCAAAATATTGGAGCTATTGGTCGATCCTTTTTGTTGTAAATTAATGTTGGTAATGGTTCTAAGCAGGTTTAATTTCAAAATTCATTTATATTTAATTATCAAGCTAACAACTATCCTCTTCAGTAATAAAATACCTATTCATTACTATATATAAATATTTTTTCATCATTTAAATGATTGAAGATTAATAATACCTATAAAGTGCTTCAAATTAAGAACCACAATTTTCAGTTAATTGATAAATATTACTTTTCCTTTCCCCTCTTTTTTTTTAGAAAACTCTTGCATTGTGTTGGCCCAATATCAATACAGCAGACATTTAACAAGGGTAGCGAAAAGACCCAATACTCACAAAAAGTAATCTCACATTGTATGTGAATATGTATGTCAACTGTAAATTAAATCGTTATCTTACTTGTAATCTTCAACATCATAATCAATTTTTTGATAAATATCATGTTCGTTGTGAAGCAATGGGGCAATCTAAAATAAATAAATCATGCATATATAATCCGTAAACTTTACAGTCACTTGCACACTTACGTCTCTTTCAATATCAGGTATCAGAATGTTTGTGTCCTTATCCACTAGAGTGCTTAGCAACCAACACAAATCGGGCATGGCTTCATGAACAGTACCACCGTAAACACCACTGTGCAAGTCCTTTTGGGCGCATTCCACTTCTACTGTATAGTAAACTAAGCCGCGAAGACCATATGTTAAACAGGGTCTACTTCTGCCCAACCAATAATTGTCCGAAATGCAAACATAATCAACATTGGCTAAGAAGGTATCTTTAAGGCTCAAAAGGAGATCGTCTAAACCTAAACTGCCGCTTTCTTCCATGCCTTCCAATACAAATTTAATATTGACTGGTAAATCAATGTTTAGCTTTTGAAAGCCTTCGATGGCATGAATCCAACAAAGAACGGGTCCTTTGTCATCACTAGCTCCACGACCATACAGCTTTCCATCCTTCTCGGTTAGCACGAAGGGTTCAGTAGCCCAGCCATCATCTTTAAGTGCAGGCTGGACATCCAAGTGACCATAGACAACAACAGTTTTCTTTTTAGGATCCTTGTAAGAAAAATTAAAATAAATTCAACAAATGATCCTAAAAGGAATTAAATATTTATATCGGCTGCATGCATAACAATAGCTTGGCAAGAAGTTTTTATGAAATTCAACTTTAGAAAACGTCATTAGACACAACGTCATCAAATTCTTTAAGAAAAAATTGAATTTGCCCCACAAGTTGTTGTTATACATACGCCAGCTTGTTTCTACCTTTCCCAAAGTTCCCAATAAGACTTTAGGTAATGGAATTTTTTCTCCATTTGGAAGGGTTTGTTTGCCAATGTCAGCCAATTTAGTTTCAGTTCCTAACGCCTTCAGCTTTTCCTCGGTCCATGATACCATGCGATCAATTTCTCCACGTTTTTCTGGCCAGGCAGACACAGATTGTATAGCTACGGCAGTCTTTAGTACATCAATATATTTAGACTTGTTGTCATCAACAAATCTGCAATAAAGTTTAGAAAATGATTAAATTATGTGATTGAGGATTAAAGTTCAAACAACTGGAAGGGATTGAGGTTTTGGTATGTCAATGTGCAGTATTATATGATATTACAAAAAAAAAAAAAAAAAAATAGCTTGACATTTTTCCGAATTCATGGATGAGTTTTTAATGACTATTTATTTACAATTTATTCTAGCATTTTGACAATAAATATATCGTACCCTTAGCAATTATTAAATAAATAAAATGATATCATAGTCTCATTCATTTTGACCGTCACTGTTTCTACTTCTATTTCTTATCTTGGCATAGTGTATTGCGTAAACTAGCTTTATATAATTTTTTACATGTCCATTAAAACCAAAATATATGGTCAGATAAAAACAAGACTGAGATATGTTTTCCATCAAAAAAGTGCCCTACTTATATTTTTGTAAACGGTGGTATATACGAATTTTGCCAGACAGACAGTAAGTACATACATTCTATGTACATTTCATTTACTAGTCAATCCTTATTTTTTTAATAAAATGAAATAAACTGAAACAAAGACAAGTTTCGTATTAAATTTATAATAATTCTTAACATGACTAATTAATATTATCATTCTTCGTTATATTTATTAAAGCACGCCTGCATGAATGTTATACAATTTATATAATTTTTATGTATTGTATTGTAAATATTTTAATCAGCAATTTCGTTTAAGAACAACTATAAGAGGAATATATGCAAAAGCTACTTTATAAAATAGGAAGCAGCAGGCATTTTGATTAAAAACTGGAATTAGTTTAAAAGTTAAACAAAAATAAAATAAATAATATACAGATGCACTTTAAAACACTTAATTCGAATTAATAATAATAACAATAATAAACAAATAAATTTCTACAAATGCAAAATACCTTTATTGTATTAAACACTGAATTTCTTACTATAACGGCACTTGTTTGATATCCGCAAATTTCTTAGAAATAAATTTCCTTAGGGGAAAAACAACAACACACATGTGTACTCCCTATGTATGTACACATATACATATGTATGGGACAGTTATTATCTTATTCCATGTTAACAATGAAATATTAAGAAATTATTTGTTTAAGTGTTCAGATGCAACAAAGCATTTTCAACACAGTACAAGTTTTATTAATCTATAAGAAAACATCTTTTATTTAACTTGAGTACGTATAATAAAAATTTAAACCATCTTGCTAATATCTTTTACAGGTTTTTCTAAATACTGTCCTACTGACCGTAAAAAGCAGATAACCACACGTTAAGAAAATAACTTTTTACGTTACGAATATAGCATTATAATGCAAATATACACATCCATTTGTATATAAAAGAATTAACAATGGAACAAAGAATCGCAATTATTGCTTTTGTATGAAATTAATTTAAATATGTAATTTAATTTTACTTAATACAACTTAATTGGTGTTAAACGTAAAATTATTTGGATAAGTGCTCACCTTTTCTGTACAAATTTGTTTTTGATTTCATAGTATTTCGATTTACGTGTGTAAATGGACACAATTTATGTACATATACATATTTTAATTATTTTTTTGTGCTCCCTTTATGGTGAGCGGCAGTGTTTGGTATTTAACAAACAATAATCCATATTCAATTATTTTCATTTTATTTTTCATTTGTAGCATAATGCAATAACGCATTACAAAGTAGTTTTTAAAAACCCATTTAAAACACTTTAGATTGAAATCTAAATGCACGTACACACATACATATGTACATATGTATGTATGTATGTATGTATGGATATGTGTGTACCTTTAGATTAGTGTTTATCCGTTCGCTTCGAAAGATACGTTATCTAATCAATTATTACTTCTTAGTACTTGTACTTTCATACCTACTATTTTCATAACATATATGTACATATTTAAATTTTTAAAGATTTTATGTAACAAATTATAATATTAAATTTCAGATATTAATGTCTTAATTTCTTAAATATGTAGCTTTACGTTAGCGAAATTCAAATGGGAAGAAAATCTGCCTTGACAGGAAACAGGAATTCACACGATGCTTTGACTTTCACAGTGTTTAATATTTGCATGAAAAACCAAGGAAAGTGGAGCATCGTGAGTAAAATTATGTGAAATATTTTTTAGCAGTTGATCAGTTACAATATCATTGGAGTACTGGATCTATGCCTTTGTGTTTACTGTAAACAATACAGTATTACTAAGCTACAAGTTAGCATCATCGTCTCTTTTAAATAACCTAATATACGTGAAATGTTTAAATAAATAAGAGAAATTATAAAAAAAATTTAAATTGATTTCATGCAACAGTAATTTATAATTATGTATGTACAAATACCGGTCAGCAAAGTAACACTAATTGCATCTATTTTATATACACATGTACATAAGCTTTCTTGTATGTACTAACTTCAGAAGAAAACACGCAATACAATATAGTTATTATAATTATATGCAAACTAACAACAGTTTCAAATTCAATGTCCAAACTGGTATCCTAATGATAAGAAATTCACAAAAATATATTAACAAACATATTTATTTAGCATGAATAACTTTAGTGCACGAGCTGAATAAACTTGTTATATTCCACATACATACATGTATGTACATATTTTGCACACTAACGGGTGGGCGTATTTTTGCAAATAGAAAAAGAATCTCTGATATATGTATATTATTTGGCTCTAATATACTTAGTTTTGCTTTAATGATAACGTTTATAATTTTCTTGTTTGTGTAGAAGAGATAAAAGTACTTACTTAAATAACTGGTTAAGAGCACTGGGTAAATCAGACATTTTCTTTTCGCAGAAATCAGTGAAAATACTTTCAAATAGAAATTTTTTGTACTTATATACTGTAAATTAAACACGCTCTACTTGGAGTTTCTTAACGAATGCACAACAGATATTTAGTTGATAAAACAATAATAAGTTCCGCCGGCAGTATTCAGCCAAACCACTTTCTTTCGCTTTTTTTTAATAAATGTTGTTGAGAGAGGAAAAACGGCATTTAAATATACTGTCAAACAGGGCTGCCAGGTATTACAAAATTTGAAAAGGTACTATTTACTACAGCGATGTGCAAAAAACGGTGGCACTAAGCAGAGGAATAAGTATATGGTCATGCAAAATATTTATATTGCGATCCAAACTGTCAAATATTGTTTAGGTTCTACCAACAACACAACAAAGAATTGTATAATAATGTTTCCCATTTGTTCACAAATAAAAGATATCCAAGGACACGTTGTACTCTTTTGTATTATATTCAATTTAGGTTGACAGCTTCGATATACAAACAACAATAAAATGACACACTTTGCTATGCGTTACTTGTAATTTTGCGGCCCTTTCAAATTTTTAATAAATAGTACTAAATCAGTTGTGAGGTTAAAGGCTTCTCTAGAGTCATTTATGTAATTTTTATCAGTATATAATAAATGTACATAAGCATACACTACAGTGGCTGTTATCGCTTCGCCACACGGAAAATTATTAATTGAGTAATTATCAGAAACGGGAATTAACGTGACCACAAAATAATCAATATGCATATTAATTATGTGCATACATACATTCCCGCATATGTACACACACACACACACACATATATATATATATATATATATATATATATATATATGTGTGTGTGTGTGTGTGTGTGTGTGATTTTATGTACCACAATATTAGAGTTGTCGCTATATAATACATCTGATACACTTATATCATGACATGACTTGTATGACAGTCGATATATACTAACAGTATCCATTTAGAGGATATGATGTTCTAGTGCAGTTTGTTGTATATGTTCCCTTTAAAATACAGGTGGGATAATTAATTTTTGTCGTGTAGAAGCCACTTCATATTATATGGACTTGGCAGCACTTTATCCAGCTGATATGAATTATTCCATGTTTTGCTGCGGTATATGATTGGCAGCGGCTTCTAGGCGGCTTTAAAACAACTGACTTGTTTCTTTGTTCATTCCTCGGGTAAAGTTTTTATATACAACGTTGCAACTGGAAGTGAAGAAAAAATTTGTAATATATTTTCTACAATCTTAATATATTTTGTAATTATCTATTATAATCAAAAGATCGTAAACAATTAGGTAATTGGAAAGAAATAAAGGACTCAAGTTTGAAATTAAATTAAAAGTGTATATGATTTGGAAGAATACAAGAAGTGCATAGATTTTTTTAATTGAATACAAAAAAAAACCTTGAGACTGCTATACACCAACACAAAAATTAAATTAAAATAAAGCCGATCAGCAACGCCTCTTAAAAAGATTTAATTGAATATTGTTTTAGTTTATGGAAATTAAGGTGTATGAACTTATACAAGATCATGTTTACAAACACACACATCACACATCCAGTGGATTGAGGCGATATTGATAAATTTGTTGATTGAAAGAATTTCAGCAAACATCTATAAGAAATAATGAAATAGAATCACTTAAGCGTAACTTTAACGTCATTCTTTATTTCTAATATTTTCTTATATTGTAATATTTTTATTTAGTGATTTTTAAGCTTCTTGGGCTATAAAGAAGCAGAAAAAGTAACCAAAGTAAAATCTTGGAAGAGCAAATCGCATAACTTTAATATCTTCTTTATTTGTTGTTGTTCGTCTTACGGGTGTTATTATATTTTGCTGTAAGTGTTCCTATTATATTGTACCTATTGTGTTGTTTGCCAAATCGTGTAATATTTCAGCAAAATCAGCCATCCAACAACTAACAACACTCATTTACACCACATTCTCTAAAGGTATGTACTACTGCATTTGGAAATGCTTGCATTTCTTTTATTTTCATTATATGTATTGTTTTATTTTATTATTTTAACGCTGTTGTCATACTTTATTGTAATTATATTTTTTATGTATATTGATGTTATTTTGCTGCTTGTGTTTTCCATGTTCTATTTTAATAAATCCGCTGTACAGTTACTTATGAACTTCCATCGTGTCAAAGTCGCCGTGACAAGAGAAGAGGACACAGCACTACTCTACACCGTCAAATACAAACAAAAAAACAACTACATGCACTGACAATAAAAGCAATACAACAACGAACATTGTTGGCAGCCGGTGCATTTGCTAAAGTTTTGTTATTCTTAAAAAAGAAGCATAGTGAACCATAAAAAGTAAAAAGTGTAAAGAATTTTATTCAAAAGCAATCTTAGTTACAAACTTTGTTGGAATATTCATTACACAATAGCATTTGCATTTGGTTAAGTAATCAATTGTCCATTTGTGGAAGTTGACTGGTGTGCTGTGTTTTGTCCGTCTCCTTAAACGTAGACTGGCTGAGTGAGTGTCAACCCACCAGCCAGCCCATATACTAGACACCGAATAATATTAACGAGACTGTTGTTGCATTTAACGTATTATTACTTGTTCATCCATTCAGCTGCTCGCCTAAACGGTAAAGTTTTTAAATTTTTTGTACATTTTCTTAGACTATCAAGTACATGTTTTATGCAATTTCTATGACTTATTGATTTAAAGATTTTAATACTTACATATTACATACATGCAATACAGGTACATATGTAATATGTATGTATTTGTGTGCATATTTATTATTCAATATTTAAGCGTTGTTTGCTTTTCTAATTGCATGATCTAGTCTGTCTGTTTATCTTATTTTAAGCCAGCCTGCCAAAATATATTTGAAGTGACTTTCATTTTTGTGTTGAACAAAAACAAAAAAAAAATGTAACTTTCCAAGTTTCATTCCAAAAATTAAAAGAAAAGAAGCAGAAGAATACATGGCATGTTTATTCTATATTTGTACTTTTACTCGTTTTCCTTCTTAAATTATACCACTTTTGAATGTTTCTTATAACACATTTGTGTGAACAACAATAGCATGAATTGAAACCAGCGAATGTTTATTTTTAGAAAGCGTACAAAAAGGTCTCTTTAAACCTATTGTGTTTTAAAGGCACTGTTTACAATTACGCAGCATGATGAAAGTAAGTTTGTAAAACCCTGCATAATCACATCATGGTACTCTTCTCCAAAATGTGTTAAGCATCCCCTAACATTTTTCTGCCTCTGGCCACTTCCAATAAACTTTGATCATGGGTCTATCGATACAAGAATTTTATGAATTTTGAAATAAATTAATATTAATGAAATTTGTTGAAATTCGCAATAGCGCTAGTTTACAAACAAAATGAAAATTCATTCAACTCTTCCGTCATGGAAAGTCGTACATCATAGACACCGCCTTGTTATATATTTTATGTTTTATTTGAAAATTTCTTAAGAAGTCTTGCTATTATTATTATTGCTGCTACTTTTCCCTTTTTCACTGATTAATATCTACCAGCTCTTGTCCTCGCCCTCCTTCATTACTTTTGCATTTAAAAGTGCGTTAATGTTTCTAATACAATAATCATTCTTAAAACTCTTACATTCCTACAGACAAATGCTCACTTGTAAAATTGTGTGTACATTCATACACATTTAGATCTGAGCGTGTTTATTTGTCATCTTTATTTTTTCTTTCGTTTTAAATAGTCTTCGAAACAAAAAATAGTTCACACTCAAACGCACTCTTGGTTGGATTTTCTATTTTTTGTTCAAATCCCAGCGAGTCAACGACGGGCTGAAAATTAAACTAAATCCCCATGGCGTGTAAAAAAGCAATTCTAATTTTATCATACGCTGGCATTATTTCTAATTTGCAAAAAAAAAAAAAAAAATAAAATATTAAGATACTTTGTATAGGGAGGGAAAATTTTAGATTTAGAAAAATATTAAAGCAAAATAGGACATTTTGCCACAAGCGAATATTTTAGAAAGTAGACGTATTGAAGTAGATGTCGTTCACAAAACAATTTCAGTTTCCTGAAAATTTCTAAAATTAGCTAATAAATCTTAAACTTCCGAAGGTGGAACATTTTTTATTTTTTTTTTGTTTTTACAAAAAGCAAAACCTGTTAAAATAACTAAAATTAGACTTTCGAATCAATTATTTGCTAATTCGAAGTTGTTTATTCACTAAATTAATCTGATTTATTTGTATTTTTTTCTTAGCTTGACTTAAAAAAAAGCATTTAAAACATTTAAAAACATTTTTTTTATTTTTGTGCAAATTCTTTCCGGGTGTAAAAACGTCATTCCTCGCTGTGACAAAAATCCAAACAGGCCAGCGATAAAAACACCAAACAAAATATATATAAAAAAAATTAATTACTACGAATTTTAAAATACTTTTTTATCTGCAATAAAATAGACAGTGTTCAATATATTTCATGAATCACTCACTGTTCTCCGTATACAATGACAATGGCATTTTAAATAAATATACTTTTGTACTGAACTGGTTTTCTGTTTATTTACTAACATGATTTAAAGAATTATATGAATGAAAAACAGTTAATGAATAATAATAATGCCGTGTGTGGCACATTTTCTGTAAACTAATGATATTAAGAGATGAAAACGAAACTTAAAAAAAAAAAATAATTCATTTACAATATTTTTTCACACGACAAGTGAAAGTCAATCTTTAGTTTGAAGGGTTATCACTTGACGGCGTAAACAAAGTTTAAGAGAAACGCCACATCAGGCATGGAAAGGAAATATAAGACAATGGCATTTAGCTTCTAATTGAAATATATTTTTGTGAAATATTTTAAATAAGCTTATATGTTAGATTGATAATTTTGCATGACAAGCTTTGCTTGAATAATTTTCTTAATCGATTGTTTGCGACATTTTGAATGCTTTCCAAAATGACATTCCATTCAATTTCTAGGATAAATAAACATAATTGAAGCCATTTATTGATGTGAATGATACCGGAAGTTATAAAAAATTACATTTTGTTGGTTTGGAATGTTGGCAGCACGGCTTGATTCTTAAAATAAATTTACACAATATATGATGAACTTTGTTTTAACACAAAAGTATATGTGAAACAATATCAATTATATTATTGTATATAAACTAAATTTTAAGTGAGCAAAAGGTCCAGTCAAATAATAAAAACTAAAAACCGAATCCATTTGAATAAAATCAGAATATAAATAAATATTGTACGTTGTGGTGAATTTTCACACTACGATCAAGACCTAGATTTTGTCTTTGGCTGCATGAAAAAATTAATATCTTGAATTGTGTAGAAAGTTTTAAGGATTGTTGAGTGGAAATGCTAAGATTTTAACACTAACACGGTGAGAACTTAAAAACCGGTATCGTGAATGTTTTGGAAGTAAAGGTTTCTATTGTGAATTGTTTGAAAGTAATACTTACTATTGTGAACTATTTTTTGGTTCTTTATAAATAATTTATGTACAGAATATATAGATTAAAAAAAAATAAATAGCGTTTACTTGCATTTTATGAGGCCGAAAATAATTGGCGCGATTTTTCTGTTTGTGAATCTGCTTACAAAAACTTTGTTATGGGAAATATTTACGATAGCAAATCCCAAACATTGGGAATTTTTTTATGAGAATATTAATTCAAGATAAGGCCTAATGTTTCACTATGTGCGGCTCTCAATAATTTTATGATGCAAAAATTTTTTTATTTTGCAATGACTAATTATTTAAACAGAAAACTTTTCTTTCTTTACATCGCAACACGACAGTGTTATGCACTGAAGCTCCCATCCCTGGAGCACATCTTGCATCTGTACTTTATTTCTTGTCATACGATTTTTTGCCTTGTCTGCTTTCATAAAAGCTTCTCAGTTATTCTTTTTATTTTTATATTTTCCTTTTATTTGTAATTACGGTTGGGTGAGAACTGAAAGTTCCCTTTATAAATTTCTTGCACGTGATTCACTTTTTTTGTTTTTGTTGTTGTTAATAATGATTTTATAAATAGTTTTGCGATGTCTTATAAAATTACAGACTTGTCTCTTTATTTACTGAATAATATTTTTATTTTTAAAATTGTATTTCTTTGTATGCGTACGCTTTCAAAACGATGATGATAATTAAAGGAATTTTTAATATAAATAAAAGTAAATTTTGGAAAAAAGGATATATTTTTCTTAAGATTTTAATTAATTTACATGAAAGTTTTGTCACTTCAATATGATAAAACTACTTTTAAATAAGTGCTGTCCATTTATTCTTTCTAAATAAAATGCGAATATATAGGAAAAAAATTATATTGTTAAAAATTACAATAAGGATAGTTTTTTATTAGTAATTACTTATATGATTCAAGACTACAGTTTGTAACGATATTTATAAATTTTTAGTAATTGGAAAGGAGATTTTTAAAATCTGCTTTATTCGAAATAATGGCATTTAATAACAAATTGTATTTAATTCTTTTTCAAATTGCGAGCAAACACATTTTCTAAAAATGTGTACATGCAGCGTAAACTATTTTTTTCTGTAAAAATTATTCTTGCCCGAAAAAAAATTTATGATAACTTTTATTAAAAATTTGTATAAAAAATATAAACTGTTTTTTTTAACATTGCAATCAAATCGGTCACACATGCCATCAAAAATATTATTTTCTAATATTTTTTAATCGAAAATAAAATATATCTAAGAAATTGTCCTTAAAAATATTTATAAAATAAATTAAATTTTATAAAAATTTGGCTTAATTTTCGATAAAAATTTTTAATTAAATTTTCAAGCAAAATAAAATTACCAAATCTTTTTGGAATAAGATTTACCAAAAATTTTAATTTAATGCAATTATTTGCCATTTATTTAGGCCCACGGTGTAAAAAACAAAAATTTCAACATTTTTTTTTAATTTAATAAAAAAGAAAGCTGGGTGTACAGAAAATTAGTCCTCATCGTTCTAAAACGAAAATTGTAATTGAATCAAGTAGTTAAGCTATAAAAAATGTAAAGTTAAAGCGGTATTTACTGCGGAAATACCCATACAAGTATGTAGAAATTATGCATTTTTACAAAGTTTTTAAATTAATCACTTGTATGCGTATATGTATGTGTTTTTATTTTATATTTTGCAATCAATGTCTTGTTGATGCTAAAGTTAAAACCAACGATTGAATTTGTGTAATTCGAACACGTCAAATGTGGAGTATTAAATTCACCGCAAACGAGTTGCGGTTGGCACGAAAACACCACATAAACAGTCAGCCGTTGAAAGATCTAAATTAGACTTATTAATCGTAGTAAAACACATAAATATTTTAATATCTTTGCCATTATACAACAAGTATTTAGAGTAAATATAATTTTGTTTGTTTTGGTTTTGTTTTCTTTGCATGTTAGAAATGTAAAAATGTAGCTTCTTTTATGTATAATATTTAAAAGAAAACATCAAAAGAATGTATTTTTTTGATTTATTGCACAGTAGATATTGTAACATTGTTAAATATTCCATTTTAAGTCTAAAGTTTATTTTCAAACTTGTTGTCTTGCTTGCTTGCTTTTGAAGAGTTATTTTTTCTTCTTTATTGTGTAATTTGTTACTTTTACCAAATTTATATTGTTAATGACAGCACCAAATAATTTTCCCTTAAAACAACAAAACTCCAAAAGTCTTTAACCGCTTGTTAATATTTTTTATGTTTTATTCTCCTTTTGAACTTTTACCACCTGAAAATAAAAGAACTTACAAACAGAACTTGTTAACACGGCCAATAAGTAAAAAAAAAAAAATAATAAAACAACGTAAAAGAAAAAAAAGAGAAACTAAAACAAAACAGAAAAAGACACGCACTAAGACTGTAATAAAATTAATTGTTCAACCAAGAATTTAACAGAAAAGAAATGGATCGAAGTATGGACTCAATTGGCAGCTGTTCTTTAGATGTTGATGCAGAATCTTCAGATATATCAGGTATAAAATCTTAACACAGAAAACACGCAGACAAAATAAGCAAGAAAATCGAACTGCATTTTTATATCGTAACAAAAAGGTCAAACTTAATGTTCTTTTTAACCTCAATTTGTTATTTTTGATTTTATTTTTTTATTGTTTTCTTGTTTATTTCATAATACTTTGTGTTCCCTATACCTAAAGCACAACTATTTTGCTTAACTCTTTCTTATTTCTTTTTACTCCGGCATTAAAATACAATTCTGGAATACAAATATATTTTATATTTTAGGTTAAGTCCTACACTTTACTCTCCTTTTTACTCTTTACTATTACACTATTGCTACTCTGTTTATTTTTTTTCGGGGCTTTACAATATTTTGGCTTATCTTGTGGGGTTTTTTCATGTTTTATTAACTTGGTTTTTATGTTTACGAGTATTTTTATTTGTTGGTTTTAGGTCATGCTGACATCAAGTTTAAACATTCTATTTCCCATTCACAAACACACACACACTCACGCACACTCTCATTCACTTTATTTTGTTCACATTATCAAATACATTTTAAAGAATTAAAGTACAAATATTTCTAGTTTTTTATATTTACTTTATTTAGTTGGTCTTAAAAAGTTCAAGGATATTTTCTTAATGATTTTTGACATTAAATGTTTGGCCCAAAACACTGCACATGTAAATTTATTTACGTATTAGAATATATTCTATTTTATTCTAGCTGTAAAATCAAACACATTTATGGTGTTTGTGTCCATATTCTTATAAAATATGCACCATAAAATATAGATTTCCTTTAAATAGTCATATAGTTTCAGAAAATTGAAAACTCCTTATCTAAAATACTAAAAGTCGAATCTATTCACTATCGTGAATAAAATGTAAAAATATTCACTATCGTGAGTAAAATGCTAGTTGAAAAATGTAACACATTTATTGTGTTTGTGTTCATATTCGTATAAAAATACGCCATAAAATATAGATTTCCTTTAAATAGGCATATAGTTTGAGAAAATTGAAAATACCTTATCTATTCACTATCGTGAATAAAATGTAAAAATATTCACTATCGTGAATAAAATTTTAGTTGTAAAATCTAATACACTTATGGCGTTTGTGTCCATATTTTTATAAAATATGCACCATAAAATACAGATTTCCTTTAAATAGCTATATAGTTTGAGAAAATTTAAAATACCTTATCTGAAATACCAAAAATCGAATCTATTCATTATCGTGAATAAAATGTAAAAATATTCACTATTGTGAATAAAATGTAAAATATTTGTTCTCATGAGATTTACATTCTCCAAAAAGGGAAGTTTGTTATAGTGAATTTCATGGGAAGGTCTGCTCATGCTTTCAGTGTGTACTGAATGTAAACTACGGAATTAGAATATTATATAGGGAATAAGAGCTTGGAAAGGCAAAAAGATTAGCTGAAGTAAGTCATAAAACAAGAAATGTCTTACGCAGTTGTAAATGTATTCACCCTTGTTGCAAATATAATCACCCCTGTCATGAATAACAAGTGGAATTTCTGTGCACGTGAAATTTTTATTTCACTCGAAGGAAAAAAAATGGTATCGTGAATCTCCCGTGAGAAATTATTCCCGCTAACAGTTCTCAGTAAATGTAAAAAAGAGAAGAAGCTGAAAACAACGTGAAAAATCAAAAAAATTCGTGTTGAAAAATTTATGTAGTAATTAAAAAAAAATTAAAAAAAGTATGGCTAAATATTAATGTTGATTTCTTTTCTGGAAAAGAATGCTAAATTTTTTTACACTTTTTAATGAAAAACTGCACCATTATGCCATTTCGAAATAGTAAATCTACCATTGCTGAGGCAAATATATTATTATTTTGAAAATCCGCTTAAATGCAAATTTTTGGATTAGAAGTGAAAAAATTTTACATGTTTTCTAGAAAAGAAAAAGCCATAAGTATTAAAATAATGTGGATACATTTAGGAAACCGCACAAAACAAATTAAAAATATACTTAATGTTTAGAATTGCAGCAACAAGTTTTACAAAGACGCCGGCAATTGATTTGTTACAAAAAATATCAGTTTGTGTCTTATTAACGGATCTTGCCACTGAAATAAAATTTGTAGACTCTAATAAACGAATTAAAATAGAAAATACTTACATTTTCTACTCTATTCCCCACCTAAGTGAATAAATTCAAGGGAAAAGAATCATTCACAATTAGGGCAATTCAATTTCAGCATGAAATCATTCACGTGGAATTTTTTCATGATTGCAATTTTAGGGAAAAGGGAAAATTTTCGAGGGAAAAATTATTCATGATAGGGGTGAATATAAAACCGTGCTTTAAAGGAAAATATTAAATAAGTACAACTTTAAATGATACAACAAGGATTTTTAAAATAATTATATGAACTGATTTTGAATATGTTTAAAGTTAAAAGTAAAATACACTATTATATCCCGCAAACAAACCAGAGATCTGCAATATCCGACAAAAAATAATAAAGTTACCAAATATTAAGTCCATTTATTTCATACAAAATTTATCTTGAAAAAGTTTACATATATTTATAAAAAGAAAAGAGCAAAATGCAAACACATGCTCTGTGCACTTAATCCGAAACGGTTCTTAGCAATAATAAATCTTATTTTAGCTTTCACCGGCAAAACTATTGTTATTAAAAAACACTTTTTTTGGGATTAACATTTGGTGTAAACTAGTTTTAATGCTGTTGGTCAAAGCGACTAACAAAACACTTGTAGGCTTAAGAAAACTATTGCAATAATTATTTATATTTGCGTTCCACTTTTCAAAACACTTGTTTATATGACAAAAGCAGTTTTTAATTAAAAATTATTTTTATTCAACTTCTATAGATACAAGCGGGAGTTTAAATTTTCCCACACCCATATCGATCAAGGACATAACACGGGAATTCACCAATAACATACGAGAGCGCTGTTCGGTGCAGACAGTTAAGAATACGACAGCTTATGTTGATCCAGTTACAGGTCAAGTTTGTATAGCATTGACTCAACCAAACACAACAACAACAACAGCAACAACATATAATAATAACCACAACAACAAAACAGGCACTGTAGACAGCCTCAATCAGGCAAACATAAATTTGAGCACGACAACAAAAACATTATTATCACCACAGACACCCGAGGACAGTTACGATAAGAAGCCGAGTTATTTAAATTTAGCATGTTGTGTTAACGGTTATTCGAATATCACCACATACGATTCGAAAATACGACAGGACATCAATAAATCACGAGAAGTCTCACCCATAAGACCATCGTCGAGTAGCTTGCATTATTGTAAGAAGAGCAATTCGCTTGCTCCTCCGGTATTGTTGACCATGCCCAACGTTAATTTAACATCGCCTCAGCAAACACAACCACCACCACATCAAATGGCCGGTACCACGAATGGTGTCTATGTGACGAGCTCCACAATTGGCAGCAAATATTCGATTATTGAGACCAACAATCACAGCCAAAATGGGTTAGATGTTCATAACACCAGTAATGAGGGAGGTGGTGGTGGTGGCGGTGGCGGCGGCATTGGCAGTGCCAAAAGAAGCTTTATACAGCAACGTGTTGAAAGATTATACGGCCCTGGTGCTTTAGCTCAAGGCTTCTATAGCCCCAAAAAAATAAAAGACTCCTCAGCACGCCTGTATAAAACAGAAGTAACCGCAAATGGTGACACAAGCAACTCCACTTCCGAACTGGCTCGTAAATTTCAAGAACTATCACCCAGTAAAGATTATAATCAATTTCGGAAGAAATTATCCAACGGCAAACCGCCAATAGCACCCAATAACATGGCAGCCAAAGAAGAATCTGTTAACTTGGACAATAACAATATCGATTTACCATGTCTGCGACATTTGTCACAAGAATTCCGTGCTCAATTGCCGGTGATATCGCCCAAACGAAATTTCTCGCGTACATCACCTGCTAGGGATACCATACAGCCACAAACTCATACCACAGCAACAACAAATGGCAACAGCCACAGCAATACACCTCCTACAACAGTTACACAAACTTCTGCTAAACAATTTGATGAAAAACTGCAACAAAACAACCACCATCAAACAGCAACAACACCAACAGCAATAGTAGTTAATTCGTCGTCATCTCAAATTGCAGCCGGCCATGATGAATTGGACCGTAAGATGGCTATTGGCGATATTTCAGTTTTAGAAAAATTAATTCCCGCAATAGATGAACCAAAAGTTGTGCTTCCCACAATAGATCCACTTAAATCCATATCGATTAATTCTTCTATAAATGCTGAAAATACGAGTACACAGTCCTCATTGGCAGCAAATGGTTCTGTAAAGCCGGGCGTTAAAGATGCTCATTACTTTTTGAAACAATTGAAGGAGGAACAGAATCGTTTGCTGCTAATGGCTGCTGAAGCTGAAAAATATTTGGATGCCTTAACGGTGAGTGGAGTTCTTTGAGGTGTTGCAACTTACATACAAATAAGAAATAATAATTTGTTATTAATTTAAAAGAATAAATCTTAAGTTTGATTAACCTCTAGAATGTTGAATTATATAAATTTATTCTCTTTATTCTGTAACTATTTGTCAACGTCACGTCAAGCCTCGAAATTTAATTTTCCCTAAAATAGCAATCATGAAAAAGTTCCCCGTGAATGGTTTCATGCTAAAATTGAATTCCCCTTATTGTGAATGATTTTCCCCTCTTAAATTTATTCACTTAGTTCTTGGTGGGGAATAGAGTAGAAAATGTAAGTATTTTCTATTTTAATTCGATTATTAGAGTCTACAAATTTTTTTTTAGGGCAAGATCCTTTAGTAAGACACATAGTGATATTTTTTGTAACAAATCAATTAATTGCCTAAGTCTTTGTAAAACTTTGCTGGCTCCAATTCTAAACATTAAGAATATTTTTAATTTGTTTTGTGCGGTTTCCTAAATATATTCACTCCTATAGTGAATAACAATTGGAATTTTTGTTCCACTCGAAGAAAAAAAAATGGTATCGTGAATCTCCCGTGATAAATTATTCCCCCTATTAGTTCTCAGTGAATGTAAAAAAGAGAAGAAGCTGAAAACAACATGAAAAATCAAAGAAATTTTGTGATGAAATATTTACATTTATGCAATAATTAAAAAAAATTAATAAAAGTATGGCTAAATATTTAGTAGTAAAATAATTTGGATATATTTTGGAAACCGAACGAAAAAAATTAAAAATTTTCTTAATGTTAAGAATTGGAGCAACAAGTTTTATAAAGACGCAGGCAATTGATTTGTTGCAAAAAATATCAGTTTGTGTGTTATTAACGGATCTTGCCTCTAAAATAAAATTTGTAAACTCTAATATTGAAATTATAATAGAAAATACTTACATTTTCTCTATTCCCCACCAAAAACGACTTCTTTACTCTATTCCCCACCAAAAGCTAAGTGAATAAATTAAAAAGTGAAAAAATTCGCGGAAAAAAATCATTCACGATAAGAGGAATTTAATTTTAGCATGAAACCATTCATGATTGCAATTTTAGGGAAAAGCGAAACATTTCGAGGGAAAAATTATTCATTATAGGGGCGATTATTGTCTTGACGTGACGTTGACAAATAGTTACAGAATAAGGGGGTATATTTTTGACTCGTTCTTTTTAGATTACAATTCAATGTGTAATTCTTTAATCCTGGTTTATTTATCTGTCTTCTTAGCCTGGGAAAATATTCTTCCCTTTTGGCAAAATATCCTTTTGTACTAAATAAAAGTGAATTTGTTTGCTAAAATGTATTTTCTATTTCAGAATAATCCCGACATTACAGAAGATACTTTAGGTTTCTTACGTTCAGCTTCTGGTAAAGCCCGTTTGCTAGTGTCACAAAAAATGAAACAGTTTGAAGGTAATTACAAGAAATAAATGGAAAATTTTTAAAATATTAACGCTTTTAAATTAATGTATGAATTTCTATTTCAATTAACGATTTTAATTATTTCATAAAATCAGGTTTGTGTCACAATAATTTAAACAGCTCACCGGAAGATCAGTTCCCAACGACTGTAGATGATTTGCAAGGATTTTGGGATATGGTGTATTTGCAAGTCGATCATGTCGATTCTATATTTGCCGATATTGAAAAGCTTAAGAATAACGATTGGAAGGCAAGTGTTTTAATTTACTGATTTCAATGAAATATTATTTATCTTTTCTCAAAAATAAAATAGAAACCCGTGGAAGTCCAACCAGCTGTGAGTGTTTTGAAGACACCTAAAGGTGGCAAAACACCTATGACCAGTAAATCTAAACTAAATTCACCCATGACAAATGGTGCTGCTGCGACGGCCACGCCCTCGGCTGCTGCTCTAAAACGTGAGGCTCAACGTAAGAAATTACAAGAAATGAAACGTCGCAATCGTGAAGCTATGGCAGCTGCCAGTGCCAACATCAACGCCAACGCCAACACCAGCCCCAGCTCAACAACAAATGCATCTTCTCCAATCGAAATTGTGGGCGTGGTTAAAGCCAACAATGAAACAACCGCCTCTTCAGATATTCAACAAACCAGATAATTTTCACTTCAGAACATTTTTGTCTAGATAAAACGAAATAATTCTTGCAAAAATATTTAAACGAAAATTGAATAATTAATTATATTACTGGAAACATACAACTAAATTAATACTCTTAACATTAAATTTAAAACCAAACTAGAAACTCTATGCTAACTTTAACGAATACTACAATTAAAAACAAATTTATAAACTAATTAAGCCACAAACTCTCTTTCTCTCTTACTGTCTTAGTGTTTTCAAAACTTAATGTTAAACTACTTAATAGTCTAAATTTTAAGGAAGTGTGTTAAAACTATTAACGAAAATTCAAATACTTTAAAGGAGTCGTGTCGTAACAGTTTCAGCACTTTATTCAAATTATCGTACACAAAAAAAAAAATAAATAAAAAAATTAAAATAAATAAAGATATTGATAAAACAACGCATTAAAAATCTACCCTTTAACTTAAGTAAAAATGAAGCCGAAATTGAAAGCATAAAAAACACTTTTTGTAGAGCAGGTTCAAAACTAGAGTCGTGCTTTTAAAGCTCAGTAAAATTAATGAAAATCAACTTAACCAAAACGATAAAATTTACAATAACCAGCGCAGCCACAAGTTATAACGAAAGTTTATTTCTTAAAAAACAAAATTGTTTTGTTTATTTTTTCTTCCAAAAGAAAAATAAATCTCAATTGATTCTAATGGAAATTGAAAAAAATACAAATTAAGTAAAACATACATAACGAACTTATATAAAAATGCCTTTTTACAAAAAATTTATTTAAATTAATTTTTTTATAACGTAAAGTATTTATAAAAAATAACTAAAAACAAATACAAAAATTATACAATTTAAAACTTCAAGTACAAGTATTAAAAAAGTATTGAGTTTTATTTTTATTAAATTTAATTATTTTTTTTTCAAACTCTTCTTTTATAATAATTGATTTTGTATACATTTTCTGTTTTACTTACAACCAGCTCGATTCAGTTTTGATCTCTGTCTTTAGAAAAATAAAACGAATATTTTTTACACATTCTATTATTTCTAATACATAATTTTTTCTAAATCAAAACTAAAATTGACTGTTAAAATTTATACATATTTTTTTGGAAAGGATGGATTTTTATACTCTTTTTATATATGTATACATAAATATTATTAATTTGTTTTATTAACCCAAAGGCCTCACCAGAGAAAAAGACATTTTTTTTAAATAAATATAATTTTTTACCTTTTAACAATAATGTTGTATACCACTCTTCTTTTATGTATAAACATTTAAATTTATTTAACAAAAATTATTTTTTTTTTAAATATATTTTTTCACTATACATGCAATATATTTTTTTCTCACTGAACAGAAAACGTTTATGAAAAGCTCTTATAGGTGCTTTCCATACAAAATATATTTACTCATTGTGAAAAAATATATATTTTATTATTTGTTAAATTACTAAAACTTTGTTCATACTAACTGACAGTTTTTATTGAAATTTAGTTTTTTTTTACAAATTTTGTAATTTTTTATTAAAAGTAAGGAAATTAGAGTGAAAAATCTTATTGCATTTATTCAATGATTGTGTTTTTATTCAGCAATCGATTTTCATTTTTCTTTATTTTCATTTGCAATGGATAGATAAAACAACAACAAAAATAGCTTTAAGTTGAGTTTTAACAAAAGCAATTATAAATAATAACTGAATATAATCGTTAAATATAACAACAACAACAAATTAAATTCATGCTATAAAAACAAGTTATTTTGTTTTCATTAACCGAAATAAAAAAAATCTTAATAAAAATTTATAAACTTGTTTAAATTTGGAAATTAGATTTACTGTCTAATTAATTGTCTGAAGAAGAGAAAAAATAGCCGTGGCCTGTCCAATAAATCTATAGCGTGGTGCCAGCTTCCCTTTTCTAAATTTTAAAACTGTCTGCCATTTTAATTTGGGGAGGTGTCGCGAATACCTCTCTAAAGAGCAAAATCTCCTCTAACACGTTCATCGGGTATTTATTCAATCTATAATAGGCCGACAGGCAGTTAGACAGGAAATATTTATATATCCATTCTTCCTTCGCCCATAATTAACAATTACCATGACCATAGGCACCACATATTCTGAGGCCAAAGTACCGCATGGACTCTAAGGAAGAAAAGGGACACGGACACTGTTATACTTCCAGGACAAACTGCGGAATTCGATATCAAGAAAAATTCGTATTCAAAATGTTTATGGATATTAAATGCTATAATTTGCCCACCTCCTGCAGTGTTAGGTGTCCATGGCTTTGTTGTAGGTTGCCGTCTATGGAGATTGTGGTATGTGCCCTAAGATCTCCATAGTCTGTAATGCTTCCGTTTGCACTGGAAGTCACTTTCATGGGTTGCTATAATTTATTTCAACTTCCTTTTGGTTATGGTTCCGTTTCCATTTGGTCAATTCAATAATTTTCTGATAAGAAACGTTTTGTTTACATTTTGTTTACTCAGCTGTTTTATGTTTGTTCGCAGTGTTGCCGACGTTGTTGTTTTTTAAGAATTGGAAAAACTAATGAAAAAAGCGGTAAAATCCTAATCATCACCCCGGATATTCATAAAAATTTAAAATTAGTTTAAAATGTATTTTCATAAAATTTTTTCATACCAAATTTTCTTAAAACATATTCCAAATGCGTTTTATATTTTTATGAATATGGGAGGGATATCTTAAGGGATCTATTTAGTTTTTTTTTTAAATCTTACAAAACAAAATTCTTTCTTTTCTTCCAAGAGAAAAATAAATCTCAATTGATTCTAATGGAATTTGAAATCTGTTTTAAGAAAATTTGGTATGAAAATTTTTTCTTAATATGAATTTAACTTCGGAGTAGTTTAGTTCAATTATTGTTGTTTTTGTTACTAATAAAATCAAAAATATTTATTTATTTATATTTAAAATTCAATTTCCTATTACTTATTCCTGATGATGTTAACAAATGTTTAACGAAATATTGAATAATAAAATAAAATTGATATAATTTTTATATAAAAAACAATATCGAGCTTATAAATAATAAAATAAATTGACAGATGAGTTGGAATGCATGATTTCTTATGTGAGCTGTCATATTCAGTACTTCTGTGTCAACGCAAAGTACGAAAGTTGACCAACATTTGACGTGCGTTGAATACTTTGACAGACAATTGTTTGTTTAGGAAAAATTAAATAATACATAAAATAAATAAATTTAAGTTAAATAAATAAAATGGATGACAAACAACTGATTTAATATCCGCCAACAAAGTCAACCTTCTCCATCGGTACGTTCATGTCAGTTCAAAAGGCGACGCCTAACGTATGACGGATTCTACGTGCCTCGGCCTTCATATATAATAAAATAAATTTCTATTTAATTTCTTTCAAATACATCAAGTATGTACTTCATATAACGAAAGCGGAAAAAAATTGTTTTAATTGGCTGTTTTTATGTACTAAAAACAACCCTGGGGTCGTCTTTTTGGTTTAATTTAAATTTTAATACCGATTGAATTCTTCCTGAAGCATAAAATAGGTGTAATTAAAAAAAATATTTAAAAAAAATTGAGATTTTTATATACCTGAAATATATTTCAGTTTTCCTTAAGAATATTGCGAAAACTTTTTTTCCTGTCGTGGCAACACTGTTTGTTTACAAATGCTTTTGTTTTGCTTTGTTTTTAATTCTTCTTCAGTTATTTTCTACATTTTGCCGGTGCGTGAGTGGTTTTCCTAACAGTTTTGCGTAAAAGAAATTAAATATTTGTTAATATGTATTATTAAATGTAAATAAATAATTTAATGTGAAACGAGAATGAGGCGCAAGTGATTTACGGGTAAATTTTGTGGATAAAGCAATAAAATCGTATATAAATCTTGGCAGTCCGTGTATTGGCTTTATGTGGGTGGCGGAGACTTCGAGAGGCTTCGTTACAAAGTTGTTGCGTACGATTTAGCCAAATCTGTTAATAGTTGAAGTGATTAGGGAGTGGGCAAGCAGCGCAATGGGCTTTGTGGCCTCCCACTGTGGTCTCCAAATTCCGGGAAGTTATTCGAATCCAATCTGGTGTTTAATAAAATGTGTGTGTGCGTATGTGCATTGGCAAATTCGTCAAAAGGTGTTAAAAGTCTAATAATTAAAAGCAAAAGCAGAGCAAGTGTTTGTGTGTATGTATGTAATATGTACAAGCATACATAAATTTGCCAGTCATTATTGGCTTTATGTGGGGGAGGCTTCGAGAGGCTTCGTTACAAAATAATTGTGTTTGATTTAGGCAAGTCTATTAAGTGAAAAAAAAAGTTAATGTGGGCAGTGCAATGGCTGTAATGGGTAATAAAATATGCAATTTCATAAGAAATTCGCAAAAAAAAATAAAAAAATAAAATTAAAAGCAGA
Source organism: Linnaemya tessellans (assembly GCA_951800035.1). Classification (NCBI taxonomy): domain Eukaryota; kingdom Metazoa; phylum Arthropoda; class Insecta; order Diptera; family Tachinidae; genus Linnaemya; species Linnaemya tessellans. The sequence goes on along the minus strand of OX637534.1, from coordinate 115,825,105 downwards.
GCAATCAAATTAGAAATCAGAAGTGAAAAGAAGTTTAATAAATATCTTAATAAATATTAAGATAAAGAAAAGTTAAGCAAGAAGATAGCAATTGAAAAGTGAATGAAAAATAATAAGAAATTGCGCAATGTCGAGCTGTTTAAAGCGAAAGTACGAGCATGATTTAAAGAAGGTATGTATGAATCTAAGTATTTGATGTATGTATGTATGTATATACATATATATGTATGTGCGGTTGTAATTAAAACAAGTGCATACGTAGGAGTTTGTATGTGCGTATGTAAGAACGTATTTAATTATGTGAAAAGCAAAAATCATAATTTGAGAATTTAAATGGTTAGAAGCGAAATGCTTCCAGCTTTTAATAAGATGCTTGAGTTGTATATATATAAATACGTATTAAGGGTAAATACTTCCATACGTACTTTTTCAGGCATGATTACCCAGGGCAACAAGGTTTTTGTTGATTAAGAATTTAATGTTGTTTCTAATGTACTTTGGGATGCTGAATTCAAATCTGCACTTGGTTTTTTTCTATTAGCGCGACTTTTCGAGATATATCGTTATGTCTAAAATTAAGGCGCTTCCACTACATACTACATATACATACCTATTGGAATAATGTGAAAACGGCTCACCATATTCGGTTAAAAAAATCCAAAACTCCTCAACAATATTATTTTTAAGCCGTCTTTTCATTGGTTTTAACTTTCCCCAGTATATTCAAAAGCAAATACAGTGTAAATTCGGTAATCCGGACAGAATTTTGCAGCTCATTGCGTGTTCTATAATCCGGTGTGATTGCAACTCTATAGTCCGGATTGAATAACACCCGTTGTTATTTATTTTTTTATTCAAACCACAGCATGCTTTGAAAAATACAGTTAGAATAGTGTGATATGTGTATATTTCCACTGAACTGTACAAATTAATATTTATGTTTTTATGTTTAATTTTGCTATGAATTATTATAATTTTTAATAAATAAGTAGTAATTCGGATAATTCGCTTATCCGGATTATCCAATTTTTACTGTATGTGAAAAGCAAACATTATAATTTGAAAATTTATATGATTAGAAGGAAAATTATTCCAGCTTTTAGTAAGATGCTTGAATTGTACATATGTATATAAATAAGTATTAGGGTTAAATACTTCTGTAGGTACTTTCTGAGGCATGATTACACAAGGGAACAAGGTTTTTGTTGATTAAGAATTTAATGTTGTTTCTAATGTACTTTGGGATGTTGAATTCAAATCTGCACTTGTTTTTTTTCTATTCTATTATTCTAAAATTAAGGCGCTTCCACTACATATGTATATTGGAATAACGTGAAAACGTCTCACCATATTCGGTTAAAAAAGTGCAAAACTCCTCAACAATATTATCTTTAAGCCGTGTTTACATTGGTTTTCAATTTGCCCAGTAGTTTTAAACATATTGTTGAAGTTTTGAATAAAAATATATAACATTTTTTTTGTTATGAAATTTTTATTTGACGTATTGTCACAATTCTATTTTAAATGAAATTTATTTGTTGGTGGTCAAGCAATGTCTATAATATAGACATTGCTTGACCACCAACAAATAAATTTCATTAAACATTTTTTTTTCTTAAAAATTCATAAAAAATAAAAATCCAAAAAAATTTTTGGTCTTAAAATATACAGTTAAACATATTTTGAATGATACGAGCTATGTTTTGGGGTAATCAATGCGCAACTTTTGATTTTACTCACAATTTACTGAGAAAACTGAATTGATAAAAATCCAAATTTCATTACAAAAATAACATTTTTAATATGCGTGTTTGCTGCTGTTCTATTTATGTAATAATGGTGCTATAGTAATTTTTTTTAGGCCACTGATTTCATATATCAAGACGGATTTCCTTCTATTAGCTATACTTTATCAATAAAAGAGGATTTTAAAGAAAAATATTTTCTTTTTCAATTCAATTCACTCTATTTTTAATATATTATGTACATACATATCGCACCATATGTACAAAAGGGTCACAACTCAAAATTTTCCAAAACTGAATTTTTTCCATAAATTAAATCAGAGTACACATCTCTAACTACTGCAAAAATTTCTTTCACATCACTATCTTCTTTAACTGGAAAAATACAGTTATGTCTATTTTTATGTTAAGTGTGTTGCTTCTGCACTATGAACAGTTTTTTTGTCTCTCCTGAAAATTTTAGTATTTTGAGTTGTGACGCTTTTGTATTTAGGGTGCGATATATATAAATATGTATAACAATTATTTGTAGAGAGTTCAAATCTTTTGATAAATTTTTTCTGCTCAAATATTAATACTTTTTTTTGTTTAAATAAAGAAAAATAAAAATATTTAATACACAAACATTATAATCATCGAAAATTGTTCACAGGTTATGTGACTTTACCTAAAATTAATAAGACTACACTTTTTCGGTTTGGTATTTGTCATGATTTTTAAAAATACAATATTTTAATTTTTTTAGAAAGAATAAAAAATGCAAAAAAAATTTTTTCACTAAATTTTCCCTTGATTTTTATGCACATAAATTGTTAGGAAAGCTACTTTAATATGATTTCATTTTAAAGCTAAAAAAACCCCAATTGACTCCCAGCCGATCAACTTAAAGCGCAAAAAAATACAAATTTTTATTTTTACAATAATAATAATAAAAAAAAAACAATTTCGAAAATCGCTATTAACTTTTTGACCTTTATTTTGGTAATTTATTGTATTATTTATTTAGTTTTGTCATGTTTCAAAACCATATTAAAATTCAATTTTCTATTACTTCTTCCTGATGATGTTAGCAAATTGTTGACGAAATATTGAATAATAAAGGACAACTGAAATAATTTTATGTAAAAAACGACCTCGAGCTTAATAAATAGTACAATTTTTTTTTTGTAAATTTGGGAAAAGAATCAGCACGAATAATATTAAACAATTTTGTGAAAAACAACAAATACCCAAATATATAAAATTAACTTGACAACTGAAATAATTTTATGTAAAAAACGACCTCGAGCTTAATAAATAGTACAATAAATTTTGAAAAACGTTTAATGAAGAGTAAAGTTATGATTTTTTGAACTTTTAATTTTTGAAAAGAAAAAAAAAAATAAAATAAATAAATAAAAATATTCTATTAATATTCTGTACCTTAAAAATGCGAGCTGATGGAGATTTGAAATCAGCGACCTCAAATTAGTAAAAAATTGCTATAAAGTTCCAGTGAACACAAAGAAAGTTTAATTTTGTTCCCTTGTGTTATTTATATAACTACATAGTTATACAAAATTCACTATAAGCATGTATTTATGTACGTATGTACATACATACATACATAAATATGGACATGTGTACTTCATACATATCGCTGATCATAATTAGCAATTAGGTGGACCAACATACAAGAGTGCAGCAGTTAAACAAGCATGTTACAATAACAACATGCATTATGTTGTTGTTTATCAGCGCAGCCAATATTTCATGCAAAATACTAGTTGTTTTTGTAATTGTTTTGTTGAACTGCCACTATCTTGTAAATAGGAGCCCCATACGTGAAGAATCAGTTCTGTTTTGATGTTTTGTTATTGCAAGTGCTTCGTTTTTTCTTTCCTTTTGTTCGTGCTTCCGTTTCCATTCTGTTAACTCGCCATAATTTCTGTCGTTGAGTCTTTCAGTCATTCTCTGAATTATTTGTTATTTACTTTTCTCTCTAACAAATGTTTTTCTCTTAATGTGTTCATTTCTGGTATTTGTGTTTTTTGTTGTATGCAGTAGGGCGTGAGTGGTTTATGTCTGGTTAGTTAGAACATTTGGAGAAAGAAGAAATAAAATATTTGTTAAACGGTTTTATTAAATGTAAAATAGATTCAGAACAATTGCATGTGGCGTGGATTACTTTTTTTTCATGATAAAATAAATATATGTATTTATTTTAGATCGTTTAAAATATAGTAAATAAATTGATGGCAATTTTATAGATGATAATTGAAAATCATATTTCTATGGACTAAATATATTGTGGTAAACAGATTTATACATGTGCGCATATTCTTAAAAAATATTGAATATATTTTTGTGATTGAGCTTAGAGAAATGCGAAAAAGAAACCCAATTAATATATAGTTTTACATCCGTAATTTTAAATGAAGAAAGGCATGATGAATATTAATAGAAACCAGGAAAAATCGCCATAATTTTAATTTTCAACTTACACAGGAGAGCAGAATTGCGTGGTATTTCCAAAAGGTGCTGCACTTTTATCATCAGTACTCATGTGGCATGGTCTGCCTGATACCCTAATCCAGGGAAAGGCAACCTATACTATTACATTTTGCGATTGTATTACTTATTACTCTCTGCGCTCTCACCACGAATCGGTTTTGCCAATCAACTTTCGTCACTTCTCCCCAATTAAAACTTTAAAATCTCCAAAAACTAACTTAATTTTATTATGGGTATTTGCAATATATTAGAAAATTAGTATCGGCATGGCATTGGGACAAAATGATGTTTGTGGCTCTGTATGCAGTGATGGTGTGTAAATAAGAAGATTTTGTAGGACATTTGACAAAGAGTAATTCAAATACACATACATACATATATGTTTTTCATTGCATTATTCACCAACAGGCATTATTTGCAAAAAGTTTGAATGTAATGAACACAATGAATTGTGGTTCAAATTGTTAACAAAACACCAGGTGGTCATAAGGGAATGTCATTCATAATTTTCCGCATCTCTTCATACTTTTCGCCAAAGCATTTGCCTTTCCCTGTACTAGAATCAGCAAACATTTTTTTCATAAAGATTTCTCAACTGTGATCGGACTCACATTGCTTTCTGGCAACGCTGATTCTTAAGGTATGCGATAAACACAACCTGCCTGTTTGAATGCTGAAACTAGACTGATTAAAGTTGTTTACAGCTCTACAATGCGTGTACACACGTACGTAACAGAAGAGTAAATGAAAAGGCGCCGCGCCCTACATTTGCCTTTCCCTGCCCTAATCCATCACATTCCTGCACATCCACACTAGAATAGAGGAAATGGTATATGATTTTAGGGATAGAAATATTACCTGGCTATCGACAAAGATATGAACTTTACCCTGTGCCTTGCTGTCAATCGCAACCCTTCACGCTTCCTTAACACTAAAAATTTTCTACTAATTTTCTTATTTTATTTTGCTGACTCTTTTTCCAAATTTACAAAAAAAAAGGCTCAAAATTTATTATTGAAGGGTTTTAGACAGTTCCTATGCGTCTGTTAGCGGCCGAATAGACTTCAGAGCCTACACCACATGTAATTTTTAAACTATCGCAATAAACCCTGACGGGGTATCACATTTTGCCTCCCCACCCGTCTAGATGGAATTGGGACTTTAAACACTTGGCCAAAGTTCGAGATGAGGCAGCATAAGTATCTTTTTTGTTTGGAGAGTATTTGTTAAAAGATCTTGCTGTGACCGTAACTGCTTGATCTTCACCAACCAAATGCTGATAATCTAGTCGATAGGAATTAAGTTTAGTATAGCATTCTGAGCCTCTGAAGGACTAGTATACAAACATCCTGTAATACCGATACAGGCGGATCTCCATATTTGATCTATAACAATCTCATACTTGTGCTGGGCTACTTCTTATCATCTTTCTTCATATGGATGTCCTTTCAACACAGCTCCCTCCTTCCGAAGTTCCAGAGCACTGCATTGCATCGGTATGCTTCATACTCTGAGTGCTAGTCCAATGAACAATTGCTACATAAAGTATTTTAGGGCTTAGGGCCCATTGATTAGGCCACCTTGCGGGATCGTGAGCTTAATTTCAATCACGCGCACATCTCTAGTAAATAGTATCATTTTGTTTAAGTTTACCCTACACTGAGATTCCGTTTTCTATATAAAAAATAAAAAAGTTCACAGACAATATTCTGTTACTTTTATTCTGCGGTTGTTGTCTGTGTTTCCCAAGTCTTGAACCGACTCAATCAGTAGATTGCAATTGATGTTATCAAGCCAAATGATCCAGTGTGCTGTGCAGTAGACTTGGGTCCAACTAGCTCATTCGCTCAGTTTTGACAAGAACCTCTGATCAAACCCATTTAAATTACATAGGTTTGATCAGAGGTTCTTGTCAAAACTGAGCGAATGAGCTAGTTGGACCCAAGTCTACTGTGCAGCACAACTTTAGCAGTTCAATTCAAAGTTTGAATATATTTTCATGTGAATAAAAGTCCAAAGCAGTTTCATATATATATTTTTGTAATTAGGCTTTATTTTATTTTTTGCTTTTGTTTTATTTTTTATATATAATTTCATTTTTTAAATTTGCGTTTTCTCTTTTTTACTCTTTCACAAGTTTTAATTAAACCTGCTTCAATTGATTTTTGTTTTAATAATTTCTATAAATAATTTAATAATATTAAGTACAAATATTTTTGTTTTTTCATTATTTATTGATTTTTTTATTATATAAATTGTTAATATTTGTGTGCTTTAATTCATTTTTCTTACTTTTTCCGCATTTTAACAAAATCATCTTCAGCTAACTATTATTAAATATTTGTGATATTTTCTTAATTTTTTGTTTGTTTGTTTGTTATTTGTGTTAGTTTTCAATTATCAGCTAATTATTAATTATAAATTATTGATTCTTTTTTACAATAGTTATTTTTAATCGTCATATATAAATGTTTAGAAATAATAAATTATTAACGTATTTGTTTTTATGGGGAAGTGGTGGCTTTTTACACATTTCAACTTTCAAATCAAACTTAAAAATAGTTTTTTAATTTTTTTTCAAGTTGTTCTTTTCTCCTGATTTTTAGTGCTCAAATAAAAATTATATTATTTTTTCAACTAAATATGAAAATTAGGAAAACCCTTCATACAATTTTAATTAAAAACTAAATCAGTGAGTTCTAGGATTAAAACTATAATTAGAATTAATGTAATTAATTAGTTTTAATAATAATTTTTGTGTGGTGAGAGAGTCAGTAAATAACAATATGCAGCTTAATTAATTATTAATTTCTTTATTTAATTAATAATTTAATTTATTAATAATAAATAACTCTAAGTATAATATATTTTGTTTCTTTTCCTTTTCTTCTTCCTTTTTCTTTTTTATGTTTTATAAGTAATTTATAAGTTTTCCTGTGTTTTTCTTCTCTAATATTTACAAAACAAACTTAATCAAGATAATCAAGCCAAATGTAAAGCCTTTCGTGCTTTAAACTTTTTAAAAAGGATGTTAAAGTCCTTTTTTACTTCCTTTGCTTTAATCAGTTTGAGAGTGAGAGAGAGTGGTAGAGAGAGTGATAGAGAGAGAGGGAGTGTGTTTAAAGACTTAAACTAAAATTAATCACTGGGGTTTTCGTCTTTTGCTTTTTTTAATTTTAGTTAAATTTTAGTATGGAACTTTGGAGTGTACAAATCCCGTTTTTTTGGGTGTAGTACATTTTCATATGCATTTATGCATATCTGTTATATTAAATATAAAATTGAAATCAAATAATTTAAAATAGATTGAATTTTGACTAGAACAAGAAAAATACACGATCAATTGTTTTATACACTTATTTCTTGGTTTTATTTTACATAAAAAAAACTTAATGAGTTTAACTTTAAAATACCAAAGGAAATCAGGAGTTAAATAATTACGATTCTATGGGAATTATTGAACTGTGAGAGACTTAACAGAAAATCACATGCAAGTGTGAACTCTTTACACAATAAATTTTACAAGATCTTTTTAAATAAAAGAAAGATATAATAGATTGAAAAAAATATACTCATACACTAATCCTTTATCTCTTTTATTATCAATAATACCACAGGGCATCACTAGTTTCGTTGCGGCATAAAATAACCATCAAAGAAATTTTTTCTAAAAAATAATTGAAGTAAATCTCTAAATTTTCATACATTTTGGGTCTTCATTTAACATACGTTTATTTTGGGGATTTATTTAATTTAATAAAAAAATGCACGATTGAAATACACTAAAAACTAGAGATGGGCAAATGTTGTGATTTGTTCGTGTCACGCGTAAATTACCTAAATTGTGACTATAAATCAGACATAGGCATTGTGGGTGAACGCGGTTACATGTATATAAATTCGCTCTTGAGAGTCACACGTATTTGTAGTTACTCACAAATCACAAAAATTGTGATTCACAATTCAGTCTATCACAAGCTCCCAACCAAGACGGTTGTTTGGCCGCTTGTTGAAAAAAGTTATTTAAGGGTGGGGAGAATGATCGTTTGTTTGTAAAATTTCTCTCCCACACGCAAACTCAAAATGTTAATGTGTTTGTGCCCTTGTCTGCTATAAATGATTAAAAAGACGCCTGCGTGCGTGCGTGGGCATGATTCACAAATTTAGAACTGTGCGTGAGTTTTAATACGTATAATATTCACGCACTCAAAACAGAAGATAACTTTTTTCTTTTGAATTTATTATAGTAAGGAAAATATGGATGTACATACACATCTCTGTGTTACAGTGATACACACTTTCACACAAGAGAACAATTTTGTGATTTTGAAAAAAAAAATTTGCCACCGTGCTTGAAAGTACGGGATTAAAAATAATGCTTTCGTGAGCATGAGCGTGATCGTGAGCACCTTAAATATTGCCGTGTGTTTTGAGTTTCCTGATCTCCTGATTTAGCCCCTAGTGACTACTTCCAAACCCTTAAGAAATTGCTCGGTGGAAAGACATTTGGCTCAAACAATGAAATTATTGACCAAACAAACGCCTATTTTAAGGACCTCGAAAAATCCTATTTTTTTGAAAGGGAAACAAAAACTAGGGAAACGTTGGACTAAGTGTATTGATTTTTAAGGAGATTATGTTGAAAAATAAATTTTTGTTTTGCCAAAAAAAACATGTGTTTCATTCAAAAAGTCACGGACTTATTGATCTGCCCTAGTATATGCCTTAAGAGACATTAAGTTTCCCTTGTCTGATATTCCCCCTGATTGTGTAAGGCGTTGTCGTTTACGTCTCAGTCGTTTTTCGTAGTAGATTAAAGAAAACTGCTTTAGTGTTTCTTTAATCTTGTACAAAAAAAAAACGTCTTCGGCGAAAACGCCAACGCCTTACACAATCAAGCTGATTCGTTTTCAGTTGTTAGTGTAGAGAGGATTTCCTCAACGAACTCCATTTTCTTAAGTATTTACTGGCGATTTCACAGTGTCGTCACAGTTCTTTTTGTATAAACGCCTTCGAAACAAAAAGAAATTATATTAAATTGAATTAAGATTAATTGTTCGGAGCTTTTTGTTTTAAATGCAGCAAGACATGATAAATATTCCAAGGCACAACGGGAAAGTCAACATCAGCTTTTAATTATTCAACTTACATGGAAGAGCAGAACAGCTGTTTTCGAAAACCGCAACGCTTTCACCCTCAGTGCTCATTTGTATTGTGTTTGTCACCACTTATTAGGTGGCTTAGTTGATTGCATTTGGAAATTGCATATGAGAACAGTATCAAACTGATGATGAAATCGTTGCGGCTTTCGAAAACAGCTTTTCTGCTCGGCTGTGTAAATTGAATAACTTAAAAATGATGTTGATTTTCCCGTTGTGCCTTGGAATATATGTATATCATGTTTTTCTGAATTTAAAACAAAAAATTTCAAATTTCGAGCAATTAGCCTATAAATCTTAATTCAAAAACAATTTATGAAATTTTATTTTTTTTTTTCAAATATATTTCTACGAAAGACAGAATTCCTGCGACTTTGTGAAATAGGCAGTTAAATTTAAATAAATAAATTAAGCATCAGTTCAATGACTGTGTGTATCTCTTATTAATTCCATTTTAACTCTCTTTTTTAACTCGAGTATTCCTTTGAACGCTGTGACAAAGTGAGTGAGTGAGTGAGTGAGTGTATAATTTTTGTTAATATTTAGTTTTGGAGGTGTACGAGTTACCATGTCCCCATGATGCAGTGATGACCAATCTGTGCCTTAGTTGTACAGTAAATATGCTTAGAGTTGTGTGGTGTGGTGTGGAGCGAGCGAGCAATTTATTGCATTCGGCTACTACTCGTGTATGCGTATAAATATATTTCTTTTACATAGATTTATGTATGTGTCCCTGCCGTCGTTTAAAGATTTATTAGAGATTAGTTCTGCAATCGTGTGTAGTTGTTACTATAATTCGCAATTGTTTTCGTGTGGCAAGCTAATGTCACCGAAAAATAACTACTAATCCATATTATGCGGTGGCGGACTATTGGGACCGCCCATCATAAAGGAGGTGGGACTGTGCACTGATATACTGTCCAAGTCCAAAGTGCCATCACCCTTCTCCAACATACCAGAACCATCTTGTTTCATCATCATACGACGCCATTTGGCACGAGCGTTCTGAAACCACACCTGTAATATAAAGAAATAGATAGTGATTAGAATTTAGGGAGGGGCGTAAGGAGTTTGTTAAATTCGACTTGCCTGTAGTACTCTCTTTGGTAAGCCTGTCTTTTGGGACAATTGTTTAAGATCTTTTGCATCAGGATTGTGATTTATGGCAAAATACGATTTCATTGTGCGCAACTGATGATGTTTGAACGAGGTACGCATGCGCTTTGTACGCGAAGAAGCACTCATATGGGAACCCCGTCCAAAGTCCAGGTATTCAGTGTTTAAATCTATAGTTTTTGGGGGGAAGGGAAGAGTTTGTTTAAAATATGCTTCTCCTTTAGGGCAGAGAACAGTACTTGCATTTCATACCTATGTTGGCAGTGAGGGCTTCGATATCTTTGGGTTTCCTTTTGCGTGGCCGCCCTTTTTGCCGTGGTGGTTGTGGAAGACCGGTCATAACATGAGAGGCAGATGCAAATATACTACTAGGAACAATACGTGTTGGATCCGAATGTGGACTCGACGAATCATTCGGAGGTGAACCAAATTGACTTGAATACGGATAGGAGCTAGCGCCGCCCACACCAGGCACCACTGCCGAACCCAAACTGGTCGATGCTGTGTCGCCTTCACGAGCCATAGTATAATGTGTTCTTTGCAAGAGTACAATAGATATAAAATTATTGAAAGAAAGGCAGTATGGAGCAGAGTGACAAGAAGCTTACCTGCAGTAGATGAGCGCATCTATAATGCCATACTGATCACCTTTTGTTAATGGTGTCTGGCAAACGACACAGCAAAAACAGGTCACATGAAATACTAAACTTCGCGCTCTCATCACCAGCTCCGTAGCTCCTATTGAGGCTAAGCAACGCGAGCATCTTCGCGTACCGAAAACACTGAAAAATGTAAAATAAGTATTTATTTAGTTGGCCAAGTTATATTTTTTTAAGTTCATTAAATCTTTTGATCATTTCAATTTAACACCTAGATGTGCTTCTGGACTTCCCAAAGATTTGCTTAAGCTTCACATATATTTTTGTCTGCTCATTCGTTCATTCATTGAAATCTCTGTTGCTTATCAATTAAATGTAATGATTTGAAATAAATCAAATCAATTCAAGCCGATAACAGTAACCACCGTAAGCCCAGGTATTTGCAACTGAATGTCTGCCTACACACACACACACACACATCATCATCATCATCATCATGATCATCAACATCATAATCGTCATGATACCCATCGCCATGATCATCGGCATTAACAATTCCATTCAAAGTGTATTTTTTTTAGGAAATTATTGTTGTTATTTTTGCCTGCTCATGCAGAAGAAATTTTCTATAAAACTCGAATTTATTATGAATGTGACGACGACGATGATGATGATGTTTGACTTAAATTCGTGTTTTCTGGGATTGTGTAACATTCTGCTTGCATTTTGATTTCCCTTCTTGACTCTTTTTTTTTTCTTTTTTTCTTTGATTTGATTTTATTTTTATTCCAACGTCATTTGTGAAATTATGTGGTTGTAGGAAGAAGGAAATTATAAGTTTGGCATGCAATTTCTGATCTCAAAATATACAATCAGGCCAGTAATTTGTCCCTTTCTTAAGTTGCTACTGGATATTTGAGCTTTGGCGTTATTACTTTTAGATTTTTATTTGGCATTAAAAAATAAAAAAAAAATAAATGCGAATTAAATATGAAAGCAATAAAGCAGTCAGCTAGTCACTAGTCATGCAGTCAGACTGCAATATGTTATTAAAGAAAAGGAAATGTTGAAATATTTCTACCGGCATCACACGCTTGAAAACTATTCAAGAACAAAAAATTCAATCAAGTTCAAATGAATGTGGGAGAAAATTTTGATGGACAAATTTACACCAAAATTTCAGCATTATCAAGCACAATATTGCCCGTGTAACAGAGGCTGTCAACAGACCAATAATTTCCTGTCAATAACTTCAAAATTGTGATTTATCTTTTTCACCACTTCAGTGACTTAATGAAATGTTTTTTTTTTTTTTTTTTTTTTTTTAACTCGGACCAGCACTCAGGGCATGACCCCTGCATATGCAGTGCATTGCGCCAGAGCTAGAAAGTACAGGACAGACGAGGAGATAGAGAATTTTTTGTACCTCCGGCAATGTTTTTTTTTTAATCTTGGATCAGCACTCAGGGGTTGAGCCCTATATATGCAATACGCCAATTATTTACGTCAGTACCTGCCATATGGCTCAAACTGACGGTGCTCTTAACACCGGTAGAAAATTAAGTGTTACCAGCACCCCTCTTAGTACCCAAGAACCACACGAAGGCGACCTCGGGTGGCAATTTCTAGAACATGATTTGGTAAGTCCCATGATCTAACACCTTGCTAAAGTGCCGATCCTATCTAGATGATCTTAATTCTATGAACTACAAAAAGTCGCCCAATAGAATTTTATTTGTTGATTCACAACAATACATAGGTTTTGCTACTATCAGCCGGACCGAAGTCCAACCCTAGGGTTGAAACATCAATCCTTATCTGACAAACCTTCCACCAAGTTGGTTACCACAGCCACCACGTGTACTCCCGAGGGAGACCTCACCAATATCCAGCCGCAGCAAACTGCGGGGCTTGTACTGGATCCCGTGGTACCAGTTGTAACTACTGGTAAAGTCTCGAAAGTCAAACCAGTGTAGGTTCTATAAACTTTCTATCGACTTTAGTTTCTTTTCTACCCAAACTCAGGTGTCGCTTCACCTGCCAATTCTTACTCAGGCTCGTAGGCGAACCTACTTCTTTTAGATTCTTATATGCACATCCGTTGCACTGTTTTAGAGATTGGGCAGTAACATATAAGTTTTACGGGGCTACCTGCAAAAGTTATGCCTGAAAAACAGAATAACCCCTCGAAAGCCAACCATAATAGGTTTTAACTTTCTATTGACTTTTGAACTCTTAATTAGTTCGAGGCGTCCTTGAACCTCCTTTCTTATTTTCCCCGGATCTGTGCTGGAGCGAGGCCCGACATCATAGCCAAGCTCCCCAACGGCACCCCCGGGGGCCCTATATATGCAATGCATTGCGCCGGAACTGAAAACGAGGGGACAGGTTAGGAAAGATGAGAAGACAGACAGTAGCTATTTCAACCTTTTTTACTTCGCCGTCTAATTTTTGCTACAGGGACGACGAAGGTGGGTGCTGTTACTCTGCTTTTAGTACATGATATTGTCAGTCGCTGCCAATTATGTTCAGTGACCAGTGACTATGCCTTCATCATTGAAACAGGCTGGCAACAACTAACACAACCACGCACTAATGCTGATCAGAAGAATTCAACACAATATCTCATGACTCAGCGCGGGCTCAAACTCAGGACCCTCCGTTTCATAGTCTCGTGTTCTACTACTTCAGCCAACGGCACTCACTCGGCTACAGGGCCGACAAAGGACAGGCCGCCTTAAAGTGTCTGCTTAGTGGCAGTTACTATATTTTCCCTATGCTTGTGTTATATCACTACAAAATTAATCATGCACTCCTACTGCCTGCTCCGCGATGTGTCGTTGGCAGACTCGATTATGCGATTATAAGAAAAATAACATCAATGAAATTTTATTTCTATTACATTCAGTTGAGTCTTTTTAACTGATAAAAGTACGACAGTTCGGAAACAATTTAGAATAGTCCAAAATATCGTACCCCTCCCGGTATGTCTGAATTAAATAATTGCTCAAATCAGATCTTTTGCTTGCTCTTCGGATTATCCGTTTTCTTTTCTTAATACTTATTGAGCAGTTGGCGTTGTCAGAGATTGTTGGCCTTCGGATATGGCAAAGATTTTAGTGTTGTACTCCCTAGTAACAAGCACCAGCAAGTAACACTCCATTCGTCCAGCAGCGTAGCAGAGTAAAGCCTTATGGTGTTTTCTTTTCTGGAAATCATGTAACATTTTTTCAGTTTATTTCTTAAAATATCCACTTAGGCGGAGTTTTAAGACACAAATTAATATTCCTAAGGGATGGCAGTTTATTTTCTAATTAATTCACTATGTAATAATACAATATTTTTTAAGCTTAAGGTCTTTATGATATATATATATATATATATATATATATATATATATATATATACATATATATATATACACCTTTGGTTAACTTCTTCAGGAAATTGTTATTATTTTTTATGTTTTCTTTCAATGAAAATAATTTTTTAAAAAATATTGTATTATTATATAAAAAAAAGGTCGAAAAATTAGCAAAAAACAAATTTAATTCACTATGTATTTTGAAATTATATAATAGTGCCATTTTTCCATAAAAAGTGCACAAAATGTTGCACTCTTTTACAGAAAAGAAAACAACATTAATTGCAGCAAAAAAAAGTAAAAAGATTATATTCGATGGGGTCAAATCTTAAATGCCTTCGAAATATTTAGTAAATAAAAACTCCATTTTGTAGGGGTCACTGGGGGAGGGGCCGTGGGGGAGACATTTCACCTTTGCCATAAAACACTAAAAAGCCAATTTTTGAGGTTATTAAAAGTAAAAAAAATTTTTTTTTTATGGGGTCATTTAGGGGCCAAAGTATGGTGACAGGTTAAAGCAGAGGAAGATCAGAGCACATCTTAGGCTCGTCATAAAAGCTTTAACATTTAATTTTTAAGGAGAGTAGGCTTAAATTATACAATTTGTTAAATATTTACAATATTTTTCCATGTAATATGTAACTTCAACGCCCACTAGAGGGGGCCGGGGTTCTAAACTTGATTTTCTCATTGCAAGTTTAAGGCATTGGACCTTCTTTGAGATAAAAATTTATCATTTGCTTAACACAATTACAAAAAAAAACTTTAAAAATTGTGTTGTTATTTTTAGAGGTTGGTTTAGTTCTTCTTAGGGGAACTTTTTTCGCCCCTGTCCCGATTCAGCCCATTTACGAATTTTACCCTGTGCTATTGTTCAAATTGTATTTATAGCAAAAGGTCTGGTTCTTTTCGTGTGGACTGAATCGTGATTTCCACAGACGGACGGACATGGCTAGATCGTCTTAGATTTCATCACTGAGCAGGAATATATAAACTTTATGGGGTTTTAGAGGGATATTTCGCTCCGTTACAAACGGCATGACAGAGTGAATATACCCTCCAATTCTTGTTTGGAGGTTATAAAAACAAAAAAAAAAACAAAAAAAAAAAATAAATAAACAATGTAACATTTTATAAAAATTTAGCTAAAATTATTTCGTATCCAGAGTTTGGAAACGCACGAAATACTCGGAATTAGTGTTGCGGCCTTTGAAAACAACAATATTAATTATATACTATCTTGTAAGTTGGAAATGCGCATCTTTCCAAAAATTAGACCAGATTTTTTCCAACAATTATGAATTATCGTTTCAAAAACTTTCCGAACTTAAAGAAAATATATATTTTGCATTTTCTTCCTAGTTGAGTTCTTAAATTTGGTCACCTTCATGGCACTTGATGTGTTGGTTTCAACTCCAACATGAAAACAACATAAAAGATTTTTAGTTAAGATAACAAAATGATAAATAACCGATATTATATGGTCAGGTTTTTATGTTACAAAAAAAGAAAATACGAAATAAATAAAAACACCAACATCCATATAATTTTCGCTTTTTATAGTGCAATAACCACAACATTCATACGAGTATCTGCACCAACGAACGAACGAACGTACGAACGAACGTACGGACGAGCGAGTGGTAGCTGTAGAATAAAAATCATAATGTTTCATAAGAAGAATAAAAGTTGAAGATGTGAATGCCTGCAGTTTGACAACGATGTCGACAATTTATGTCACCTCCCAATATGTGCATGTACTCGTATGCCTGGACCCAGTGTTACCTACAGAACAGAGCATGCATGTGAGTGGATTCTGTGTAGGAAACAGATGTGTTGCAAGCAGTGGCATGGAAAGTGCTGGATGTAAGCAGCAGCAGCCAGCCAGCCAGCCAGCCAACATTCATCAGCACAAGTGCACAAGTTTAAAACGAGCCATCAAAACATCTATCACATGCAACGATTATGATGATGATGCTAATGATGACGACGTTGAAGATGACGCTGTTGTTGATGATAATTCGTTACACTTAAAGCTTGGGGTTGTTGTTGTTGTTGCTGCTGCTGTTGATGATGCTGCTGTTGATAATAATAAATACAATTTACAAAACCAGCAACTGATGTTGAGTGGTAGCAGTACATGTGTTTGTAGGCAATATATCTACGAGCACATCTGTATGTAAACGTATCTCGTTCTCATGTGCAACCAAGTACGAGGACAGTTGCCATGTTTGCATTCCTAGGAATGCGAATGTGAAGACTCTATTATCAGTAGTGTAAGAGTTTGTGTTCTTATGCCTTTTTTGAGGAGCTTTTAAGTTTAAATTCGGAATTGTTTTTCGTCATACTACAACAAATTTGGCTGGTAAATGAACCGATTTCGGCTAAGTGTTGTATTTACATGTTTTCTTTTCCCTACATTAAAAATATCTCTCTTATTCACTCCCAACAAAAAGAGCCAGAACCTTGAAATTTGGTATGCAGTGGAGTTCCCTTTGGCGCCACAAGCTTTAGTGAAAAAAAATCGGATTACTGAAAGCGATACAAATTCCCGCACTGATTTTAAAGGCAGCTAGTCTTATTCACTTCGCTTTACTGAAAATATCGTATTACTGAAAACCAAAAGCAACTACGTTTTGTATGAAACTTACTTCGCTTTAGTGTAAAAATAAACAATGACAAATTTATTTATTAGAAATCGATTGCATAACTTAAGGCTGAAAAATTTTTTCACGTTTTGTCCGTTAAAAAAATTAAATGGCAAAATTTATTTGTCCTTTTCGCTCTTACGTACTTTATTGTATTTTTCTGTTATATTGTCAATGCAAGTGGCTAGACATTTTCGAGGAATTCAGCAGTACGCTTAACTGTAACAAATTAAAAACAACAATAACAAATTAGCTGTAACAAATTAAAAAATTAAAAATTCACAGTAACAAATTTCAGTAATACGAACTACGTTTCAGAGAAAACATCGGATAACTGAAAAAATTTTGGGTTTTGGTTATTTCCAGTAAAGCGGAGTCGACTGTAAATACATTTTGAATAATAGCGCAGCTCAAGTTCGTAAATGCACTGAATCGGGCCAGAGGGAAAAAAGTTCCCCTAAGAACTACTAAACGAACCTCTTGAAAAATATAATTTTTTAAGTTTTTTTTTTTGTAATTTTGTTAAGCAAATGATAAATTTTTATCTCAAAGAAGGTCCAATGCCTTGAACTTGCAATGGGAAAACTCGAGTTTTGAACCCCGCCCCCTTTAGTGGGCGTTGCAGTTACATATTACATGGAAAATGGTGTAAATATTTAACAAATTGTATAATTTAAGCCTACATTCCTTAAAAATTTAAATTTAAATGTTGTATGGCGAAGCTGAGATGTTCTCTGGTATTCCTCTGTCCTACCCTCTCTCCACCTTTGCCCCCTAAATGACCCTAGAAAATTTTTTTTTTTACACTTAATAACCCCAAAAATTAACTTTTCTGTGTTTTATTGCAAAGGTGAGATGCCTCCCCCACGGCCCCTCCCAGAGTGACCCCTACAAAATAGTGTTTTTATTTACTATATACATATGTATATGGAGGGTATTTAAGATTCGACCCGATTGAATATAACGTTCCTACTTGCATTTAATTGTCTAGGGACACAATGCAAATACATATAATTTTTTGCGAAAAACAAGCTAAAGAAAAATGGCTGAAAATATTTCGGAAAATGTGAATAGTGTGACTAACAGAAAAGTGTTTTCAAGCAATTTTTTTTAAACCATTTGCCTATTTGATTAAAAAGTGATTTCTGCCACTCAGCGCGTGGACGAAAACAGTTCGCTGGGTAAATACCTACTCAACGATTACATTCTTTTCTTAAAGTTGCTTGTGGTGACAATTTGTGTTGTTGTTGCCTCAGTGTATGAGTGTTGGTTACAATCTCCTTTTCTGTGCTTAAAATTATAGTTCTTGTTATTCGTGTCATACTCTTATTACAACAGCATCCATGCACTCCATGTAGGTACGCATGCATCGGGCATGAGTGCATATTTGGAAACAAAAATATTGTTCAATATACACGAATAAAAGAAGAAAAAAAAAGGAAAGAAACAAACACCTCATGGGCTCCACCTCTTTTGGTAAATGGTGATACAACACAATGTACGAGTAGGAAGTACACGTACATGAATGTACATGAGAGTATGCACTTGGATTTGCTGTGGTTTCTGCTACAATGTTCTTTTTTCGTCGTGCTGGCTTTTGAAATAAATATGAAACGACCGAAAATGTTATGGTTTTGATGACTTGTAATGCAACTGCCCAACACGCTGTATGTGTGTAATGGTTGAGCTCAGGTAAACCATTCACTTTACAAAAGCTGCAGAAGCTTAACCAAATATGTACGAAAAACAAAGAGCAAGCCAAGGGATACGCTTGCCGTATATGACAGAAAACGTTTATTATTTTTTTTCCTTGAATAAAAACTGCTGGACTGCTTGAAGTGAGCAACTGCATGAGACATCATCAGCAAGGACTTTATCGTCATCAACACTGTATCACTGTAATCAACAGTGCCATCATAATAATTATCATTGGCAATTTCATTATTATCATCATTCTACTCATTCGTTTGTTTAAGATGCTGCAGCCAGCGAGCGATATGCTTAAGAAGAGTATGTACGTTGCCAGACTTTTTCTATACACAAGTGTATGAGTACTCTCACTGCGTGTGAAAAATTCATATAAACAAAACTACTACAAGAGGCCGTGTGTGGGAATTTTGTTGCTTGTAACTGTTATGGAATGGCTGGCTGGCTGGCTACCCTAAATCCACTGCATCACCACATCACGACCAAAATAACAGCCAACAGCTCTAGACTATGTTACAAATGTATGCACATACCCATACACACACACACACATTCACATATCAGATTTCGAGTGCTTGAGAACACAGTCATATATTAAGAGATGTCACTTTGACATTTCGCCTGCTCTTTTGCATAGCAATAACCATAATTCATTTTTTTCCACTTTTGATGTTGTTGTTGTTGTTTTTGGTTTATGGTTTGTTGTCTTTCTGTGGTGTTCGGTTTTTATGGGGATGTTTGTAAATAAAAAAAAACCGAACACGATCAGAAAATAAAGCCAACAATCACACCATTGACAAAAACAACAAAACTAACAAGAAAAAGGTGAGAAACAACAACATGATATTTGCATTGTACACACACCAGGCATGGAAAATGAGGATTTTAAAATCTCGAAAAAAAACTGATAATCCCCCTATCGGCCAAAAGTGGCAAGTGCACTACAAAAAAGTATGGTGGACTAAAATTGCCACTATGTGGCAGATAGTTTTTTGTCAAGGGATTTGGAAAAATGTTGGAACATTTTTATAAAATTATTGTTTGCTTTGCCAGCCAGCGGCGAATTTTGTTGGCAGCCGAGGAAATGCTGACATATTAAAAATAAAAAAATAAGAATATATAAAATAAAATAAATAAATATACACCATTTTAAGTTAATTTTTACAGTTGCTCTAGTGGATCGCACAGTGTCATCATTTCTTATAACGAGCGGTCAAAAATAGAAGGAGTCATTGGGCAACCAAGAAACTTTGCATAAAATATATAAATATGTAAAATTTTTTTTAAATTTGTTTTCAAAAAGGTAAAAACACCACTTGCCTTCTCTTGGCTATTTGGCCCAAAAACTTATTATTTTCGAATTTAATCGTAACATTTTCATCACGTTCTGTTCTGTAGTTCTGGATCCTAAAGGACTTTCAATAAATTTCTTTAATGTGTTCACTTCCTTCATTTTACGGTGAACATAATTGGACTAATGAGCAGTTCTTAATCGTTTTCGCCGTCAATAAATCGAAATCACACAACTTTGTGTGATTTAACGAGTGTGGGTTACTTTTTATGGTGTTATGATAAGTCATTGGCCTAGGCCAACAACTCTTGAACTCTTGAAGCACTGAAAATCATGCTTAATGTTTAAGCCACAATTGACGTCATATGTCCAGATTTATAGTAAAAAATTGGACTGATCGAATGGACCGCGTATGTAACTCACAGATCCAACAATATTTCTGTTTTGTATTTCTTATCATTTTAAATTCTCATGCAGTTGTTGGTGTTGTTTGATGAAATACTTTACAAAGTAAATTTGCAAAATATTTGGTGCACAGATGCCAACGGGCTGACTTAGTCCCGGTTTACACTATGCAATTTTTGTCGCAGCAATTCTTGATATTTAGTGAGGAAGAGCGGGAAAGGAATACAAATGGTATATATTCCCATTTCAGGACTCTCACACAAAATAAGAATTGCTGCAACAAAAGTTGCATAGTGTAAACCGCGACTTAGACTATATGCCGACGATGTTATTAACCAGCATTTTTTGCGTTACTGTGACTGACTGTACCCGACCCTGTGCCTTCACATAGGAAGTAGCAACGGAATATTCTTCAGAAGAGCTGTAAATTTATACAGTTATTTGAGGCGTTGAAATTAACTAGTGCGAGTGAGACGAAAAACTCTCGAAAAAGAGTAAACGATCAGTGGTCTGGCTGCACATAAAAAATAATTACCAACGAGGCTTGATGTTGACTGACTCAGAGCTGCTTTGCGACTGTCTCATGCCGTTATATACACTTCATATATGAAATATTAAATTGTGCAATAGCGCTGGCTTTTCCATCTCTGATGTGGTTTGCGGAATAGAAGGGGAGAGGGTAGTGGAGGTTCTAAAAATATTACCTAGTTATAAAATTAAATTAAAAAAAATATATATATAATGCGAATTGGGTTTTCGCAATTATTTGCGAATTTTCATAATTGCTGATAATTATTTAAAAGAAACATATTTTTTGGCGCTGTGAATCAGCATTTTCAAAGTGATCTACGTTTCAAACTTATTCACCATTTGATCGCATAATTAAACTCAGCAGATTCTAGATACCCTTTAAAGCACGAACACAAACTGCTTTGATGGCGGGTTCTTAGTGGCCCCACAAATAATATTTAAATTTCCTTTACCGCCCTCGACTGGACAGCATTCTTATAAAATATTAGGTTAGGTTAGGTTGAGTGGCATAAGCTATCCCAATCCGTTCAGGATTACACTTAGGCCTGTTGTGCGCTCTATAATAAGGAGTTCCCATTCTACATGTAGTGAGCCTCCACCGATGCCATGGAAACCTTTGAATTTGATTACGTTAAGAAGCTAGTTTCTTCAATGTATCTCATTAAGTCCCTCCAATTAGAACCCCTAAGAAATTAAATATTAAGATATTAGGAAATTTCTTGGGTTGGGTACGGTGACTGAAAATTTACGGCTTCCGTAATTTGGCAACTTTTAGTTGCCATCTATAGTCGAATCCGCTTTAGCGCAACACGCTTTAGTGAAAAAAAATCGGATTACTGAAAGCGATACACATCCCCGCACTGCTTTTAAACGCAGCTAGTCTTATTCACTTCGCTTTAGCGAAACATCGCTTTACTGAAAATATCGTACATATTACTAAAAACCACAACTACGTTTTGTATGCAATTTACTTCGCTTTAGTGAAAAAATAAGCAATGATAAATTTATTTATTAGAAATCGATTGCATAACTTAAGGCTGAAAAAATTGTGCATGTTTTGTCCGTTAAAAAATTAAATGCCAAAATTTATTTGTCCTTTTCGCTCTTACGTACTTTATTGTATTTTTTCTATTAGATTGTCAATGCAAGTGGCTAGACGTTTTCGAGGAATTCGTGAAAAATTTCAACAACAAAATTTGCACATATGCATGTGTATGTTTTACTGATTTTAAGCAATACGCTTAACTGTAACAAATTTCAGTAATCAGAACTAGGTTTTGGAGAAAAAATTGGATAACTGAAAAAAATTGGGTTTTGGTTATTTCCAGTAAAGCGGAGTCAACTGTATTGTTTTCAAGATCACTGATATATAAAGCATGATGGTATTGTAGCATAATTTTAGGCGGACAAATATCTTTAAAACATTCTGCTTCCAAATGAGAAGGTGATACAGCAGGTGCGGACTAAGAATCATATATCAGTTGCTTTCGACAACGAATGAGGAGTGGATATTATAAAAATCGCAATTGTGAGTCAGCCAATCTGGTAGATATGGATTCGAAATAACACAAAAAAATAAAACGTGCTTACAACTTTTTTGGAGTGTAAAATTATGGAACTCGTAAATGTTTCCTTGCAGATTTATATGATTTTGCTACAAGAAATAAAACTAAGGGGAGTTTTAAAACAGCAAATAAAAAGTAAAGAAAAAGAAGAACGAAGATTTGGTTTCTTTAAAAAGTACTCACTCGTACTACAAAGAATTATGGTGTATTGCGTGTCATGTTTATATATTTGCTTATTGTCCGTCCATCTGTCTGTTTCAATCTCGGCACAAACACATGTACAAACACGACTGTCCGTCCGTCCGTCCGTCCGTCCGTCTGTGTGTGCTGCAGTATTTTAAAAATATTTCGTGTTATTTATGACGGGCTTTTTTTTTCATTATGAAAGATACAAGTGTTTCTTATTTATATTTAAATTTTTTATGTTCAAGTAGACGACAACACATCACCGTATATTTCAAAATTTATTTTATCATAAAACTGGCGGAGATTGTAATAAACCAGCAGTAACAGAGCAAAAAAAGAAAAAATGCATCTACTCGTGTAATAAAAATGAATAACGTCACAGCAGCATTAACAAAAGTTTGGCTTAGAATTCAGGGGATTATATTTTTGTAAATGCATAAAAACACACACACACACACAGACACTCGCACTCGCTGCAGATAATACTTGCAGCTTATGAATGCAAATAGCATCTGCGTGTATGTACTTTTGTGCAATAGGTTTGTGTTAATTTAAATATCGCAGTGAGCCAAAGATTGCCATGAGTGAGTGCATCATTGGCAGCCACTAACACACATCATTCTCCACATAAAATATAACAACTTATTTGCGAGTTGCTGCTGCAACAGCCAAAAAGAAAAGGCTAAAATGAGTTGGAGACTTGTTGTGTTCGTACGATGGGGCTATAGGCAAGCGTTTGTCTTTCCCGTGCTCTCTGCCGTTCGTTGAGATTTATTCATTTTGAATTTATTGTTTTTTTGCCAGAGAATATTTCATCTCTACGCTAGACTGCATCTTTTGAATGGAAGATAGACGACTGAATGTATCTGAAACTGAAACAGAAACAGAAACAGGCACACAGAAACGTTGTGATGCTTTGCTGACTGCTGTTGCTGCCGTTTGGCTGTTGAATGACTGACTGTCAACCATCCAGCCTTGCGTTTGCCAATGTGCATGACGACGATGTTACATCCCAAATCATTTTTCAAAAGTGTGAAATTCCCCTTAGTTTTTGGTTGTACATTTTTATTTATTGTTGCTGTTGTTGTTTTATGTTTAAATTAATTTTTATTTTATTAAAAAACAAATACATAAAAATCTCACAATACATACAATAAATATTTATTGTAAGTTTGTATGGCTGGATGCGATGGGATGGGATGGATGTGTAAAAAGCAGCATATAAAATTAAAAATGTCATACATCGGCTGATATGATAAATTCAAATGGAATTGCTTCTTTAGCTACTTCAGCCGCATATCGTGTCGTCCGTCTATGCTGCTGGCTGACGGTTTCTCGTTTCGATTCGCTTGTGAATCGCTAACATTGAAAAATGTTTCAGGAACAAAAAAAAAATTAAAAATAAACTGAATTTTCTTTCGTCATTCATAAAAATTTATTATTTATTTTTTGTTTTGTTTTATTGTTAATTTATATGAGGGGAAATCGAATAGCGGCAGCAACGCCAACACACAAGTGTCTAAACATATTGAATTGTTTCGCTTTTAAATTAATTATTGATTCAAAAATAATCTCTTTTTTGGGTCAAAACACGGGTTCGCTTGTTGAAATGTCTAGAAAATTAAAAAAAATAATTTTCTTGTATCCACGAGCGAACAATATCAACGTTAAACATGCAGACGTTTTATTTTTCTTTTAGTTCTTAATCCTACTGGATTGTTTCTTTACAAATTAAATAGCAAGAACAATTAAAGTTGCAAGTATATTTCTGCAACTATAACGAGCTACCGCACAATGGGCCATCTAAAGCGTGTTTTTTTAAAGTGTTGCATGCAAATTTTTCAAACTTTTAATCAAAATAATAATTATCGTGCACTTCTGCCATTTTATAGCGTACAAAATTGTCTTACAGAGCGGCTAATTCGAAGAACAATAAATCGTTTTCGGACCACATTTACTGTTACTGATCATGTGCCTCCCCTTAAGACGCCCTCAGTTCTCAGCAACTGGGGTTGTTTCCCCTTCCACTTTATGGACGATTTTTTTAGTTGTCGAAAATTGGTGTTCCAGATTGCGCCTTCTACGCGCCAGTCGTGCCGGCCACACGGCAGAAATCATATTTAAACAATAATTTCATAAAATTTCAGCCTATACAATTATAGATCACTTGAGAAAAATTCCTTTCCCAAATCGTGACGCACGCTACAAACGTTAATATGCAACATTTTATTAGGTTCTTTTTCTAGAACTATAGTTCTTGTCTTTATTAAAATCAGCCTATCAAATTAGAGACCATTTCAGAAAATAATTCCTTTCCGAAACTGTAATCGTGACGCACGCTACAAACATTAATGTGCGACATTTTGTTAGTTTCTGCTTCTAGAACTATATTACTGCATTTATTAAAATCTGACTATCACATTAGAGACCACTTGAGAAAAATAGTGACGCACGTTACAAAAATTAATATGCAACATTTTGTTAGCTTCTTCTTCTTCTAGAACTATAGTTCTGTATATATTAAAATCAGCCTATCAAATTAGAGACCACTTGAGAAAAATCGTGACGCGCGTTACAAAAATTAATATCCAACATTTTGTTAGCTTCTTCTTTGAGAACTATAGTTCTGTATTTATTAAAATCAGTCTATCAAATTGGAGACCACTAGAGCAAAATTCCTTTTCCAAATTGTAATCGTGACGCACGCTACAAAAATTAATATGCGACATTTTGTTAGCTTCTTCTAGAATTATAGTTCTGTATTTATTAAAATCAGCCACTTGAGAAAAATTCCTTCGCCAAATTGTAATCGTGACGCACGCTACAAAAATGAATATGCAACATTTTGCTAGCTTCTTCTTCTAGAGTTATAGTTATGTATTTACGCAAAAGCAACCTATCAAATTAGATAAAAATTACTTCTCCAAACTGTAATCGTGACGCACACTACAAACATTAATATGCGACATTTTGTTGGCTTTTTCTTCTAGAACTATAGTTCTTTACTCAAAATCGGTCTATAAAATTAGAGACCACTTGAGAAAAATTACTTCCCCTAACAATATAAAAATACAGAACACGTGACGTCCGCTACAACGCTTGCATCTGACATTTCATACCCAAATTTTAATCTTTGCAAAATGGTACCCAAAAATATTTTATACTGAAATTTATGTAAAGTAATGATAACTCAACACTTAAAAAAATATTAATTTCTTGCAAAATACTCGCATTAAAGGATCTGAGATGCGATAGGACACGCTAATAATTTGAACACCTGAAAAATATTTTGTTTACTATTAAAAGACATGAGGTGATTTGGAAATAAATATTTTTTGTTTGTAGTATTTATAAAAGTTTATTTATACTCTAATATTCCTTTAAAAAAAATTTATTGCGGTTTTGGTTGTTGCATGCGAGCATGTCAGTGTAAAAACAACTGCACCAGAAAATGTTTGATTTTGGTTTTTGCCACCACTTGACGATCATTATCATTATTAAATGTTTATTGTTGCGTTCCAAACAAAAAACGAAGGCATTTTAAAAAATATTTAATAGGAAAATTTTTAGCAAATGAGTAGATAAATTTCAAGCCTTGGCCTAGAGAAAATTTAATCAAGCGTTAAAACAACAAATATTTAAAGAATATTTTCGTGCTGCACATAATCCTCTGCTTAACAAATGCTTAGGAAACCGAAACCGAAACACGAAATTCGATGATGAGAGTGTTAAATTGTAAAAAATGCTTTATTTAAATACAGGAAAAAAAAATCATGTACTCGTATCTCAAATAATAGCAAAATGTGATTTTGTTTCCAACTACTTAAACAACTTAAGCCCAGCGTGTGGTAATCACAACTTGGCTATTGTTAAGTAACGAAATTTACAACTTTCATTACGGCAATTGTAGCTTTATTTAACAAAAAAAAAACAAAAAACAAAAAAAAGAAGAGCTGCAAAACATCGATAGTTTCAATAGATGACATGCAACACACTCACATGCGCACACTCACTCACTCATCCATTTTCCAGCATGTGTGTATGCATTTAAATGTAAACTAAACCCGCAAAACATATTTTCCCTTTTTTTATGGTTTTGTGTGTATTTAACGCCACAGGATGCAAATCCTTTAAATCATGTGAGTTGCACTCCCGCGGTATTTTTATTGTAGAAAAACAACAGCTACAACTATAACAACATAATATGTATTTGTTTAACATAAACAATATGCTGTTTTATTATTTTCCCAGTTTTATTTTCTTGCTGCTGTTGTTGTTGTTGTTGCTGTTGTCGTTCTTGTTTTGCATGGATTTTCATCTAACACAAATATTACACGGTTTTTTGTGCGAACCCTTCGTTGTTGTTGCTGTTGTTGTTAATGTATTTGTTCTCTCTCAAATGCGATTTGTTGTTTTAACTATTGTTACGCGTACAAGTCCATGCGAGTATTTGTTTAGTCAAACCCAGGAACACCCCAAAAAATAACAAGAAACTCAAAACGACATCGACAGCGACATCAACCCATCAAACAGACGAAACAAATAAAATAAATGTTTTTTAATTTTTATTTGTTTTACCATTCGTACCTGACAAGTTAACAAAGAGGGCAGTATTAAAAGTGCTTTCATTAATATATACGAGTATGTACAGACATGATGAATATTCCCAGGTACAGGGCACAGTCAACATAAATTTTCTTTTTATCAAACGTACACAGCAGATCAGAACAACTGTTTTCGAAATCCGCTACATTTTCAACATCAAGTTATTATATCGTTCTTTTTTTTATACCAGCACTCGGGGAATGATCCCTACATATGCAGTGCATTGCGCTGGAACTAGAAACGAGAGAATTAGTATTGAGCGGACACATGAAGAAAGATGAAGAGATAGAGAATTTTTTGTAGCTCTTTGAATATATTGAGAATTGAGGGAGTAGTGCTAGTGGACGTTCGATTTGAACCTCCCCCAAAGTTAAAATTGGCAGGAAAGACCTCTACTGGAAATTTGTTCCACATACGAACCGTTCGACCAAAGAACGAATTCTCTCTGTAATGCGTGCGTGGTGGTTGGGTTTTCAAGCCAGATTGAAAGATAACTCGATCATTTAAAACACCTCTTGTGTCTTTCATTTCGAACTCATTTTTATACCCTTCAAAAAAGAATTGGAGGTTATATTCAGTTTGTCATTCCGTGCGTAACGCAGCGAAATATCCCTGTAAGACCCCATAAAGTATATATATTCTTGATCAGTAATGAAATCTAAGGCGATCTAGCCTTAGTCCGTCCCCCCGCCTGTGGAAATCACGATTTAGTCCAAACGAAAAGAGCCAAATTTGGTAGAGATACATTTTGAAGCATTGCACAGGTCAAGTTAGTAAGTGGACTGAATCGGGCCAGAGGGGAAAATTTTTCCCCTAAGAAGAACTAAACCAACCTCTAAAAACCATCATTTTTTTTTGTAATTTTGTTATGCAAATGGTATATTTTTATGTCAAAGAAGGTCCAAAGCGTTGAACTTGGAGCAAGAAAATTAGGAAAATCAATTCGGACCCCTCCCTTTTTAGTGGGCGTTGAAGTAATATATTACATGGAATAATACTGTAAATAATTAAAAAATTATATTCCTTGAGCCTAGATTTTTTAAAAATTACATATATCTGTTGTTATGGGGTCCTTCCCCTGCCCTACTTTTCTCCCCTCCCCTTAAATGATCCCATAAAAAAAAATTTTTTTACGCTTATTTACCCTAAAAATTCACTTTTTAAGTTTGTACGACAGAGATGAGATGTCTACCCCACGGCCCTTCCCGGAGTGACTCTGTAAAAATAGAGTTTTCAAATTGGGCACAGAAATGTCTTAAAGGAACTCTGACGCAACATTTTTAATTCATTTATATGAAATATTAACTGATGCCTCTAGTTGGAGGGAATTTAAGATTGGACTCGGTGGAATATAACGTTCTTACTGGTTGTTATAATAAAAATAATTTTAAGTCTGACTCCATGCATGCACTCCTAAATAAGAACGCTTTGAAAACCACTACATGTTCGCAATGTCCATGTAAAAACTACTTCAATAATAAGAGTTTAAATAGAAATCAAGAAAATATAACAAAAAAAAAATCTGAAATACAATAAAACACGGAGTTCTCGTCTGTCCGCAGAAGAAAACATCAGCACACATTAGTACGAATAAAGAAAGTTTTGTTAAACACAATTCTCATAGAGTCGTTCCCATTCATTTCAATACACTTTATAAACTTGCAAGCAGCAGACGACCAGCGGGATGCGAAACCGTTGCTGCTGCTGCCGCTTGATATGAAAATAAAAGAAAAAAAAAAGTTCAAGACATCCTTTAAGCGCCTGCCGTTTGACTCACCTTACAACTTTTTATTTTCATTTCAATTCAAAAAAAAAAAAAAAAAAGAAAAAAGCATTCCGAACGTACATCATCATCATCATTCCTGTGAAATTCTCATGTTGGATAACAACGCCGATACGCAGACACACTCATATGCCATTCAACACACGTACACACACACAAACATACACATATGTACTGGCTGGATGGCTGGATGGCTGGATGGCTGGCTGGTTGACTATGATACTCGTATGCACACACGTTCTCATATTACACACACGCCCTTAAATGTTAATGGCTGTACGAGTTCTAAAGGACAACTGCATTTGAAATACAACAACAACAACTACAAAAAAAATATTTAAAATATCACATTTATGATGCACTTAAGCACGTTTTCTATACACATATTTTTATTGTATATTTTTCACTTTTGAATTAACATATTATGATTTATTTCTTATGGAAAACATTAGAAACGGTTACTGCCTTCATTACGATTCACATCTGAATTGTGCAGACATTTAGAAAACACATTAGCCCTGATTTAAACTGACTTTAGGGTAAATAATTTTTATGGGGGGCACTTCTGCTCTTTTTTCCAGTCAATAAAAAAATATTATACAGAGATGTTTCAACGTAAAAAATGAAATACAAAATCTTAAACTTAAAACACTTATTTTTCACTTTATGTAAGAATTTTATTAAAATTATTTTTATATAGTGCATATTTACAGGAAAATACCTTTTGAAATATATACGTTTCATAAATATTGAAGGACATTAAAGTACTTAAAAATGTACCACAAAATATGTAAAAGGGCTCATCTAACCAGGTTGGTCATTTCATTGCTGATTTTTGGAGGATTGCCGGCGTCTCTGTGCAGAACACTTGGCGATAATTGAAATTCCAAGCATTTAGGGCATTGAATTAAAAATTTTGTTCACCTGAATTTTTTTTTTTTTTAATTCGGACCAACACTTATTTTTTACTTTATGTAAGTATTTTATTAAAAAGATCTTTGTATAGTGCATATCTACAGGAAAATACCTTTCGAAATATATACGTTTCATAAATATTGATGGGCGTTAAAGCACTTAAAAATGTACCACAAAATAAGTAAAAGGTCTCATCTAACCAGGCTGCCCATCTCTTGGCTGATTCTTGGAGGATTGCCGGCGTCTCTGTGCAGAACACTCAGCGATAATTGAAATTCCAAGCATTTGGGGAATTAAATTAAAAATTTTGTTCACTTCAAATTCTATTTATTTATTTATTTTTTTAACTCGAATCTGCAGTGCATTGCGCCGGAACGAGAGAATAGTATTGAGGGGATACATGAAGAAAGATAAAGAGATAGAGAGGAAGGCTTTAATTGCATAATGATGTGCACAATGCTGTCACATTTAATTTATAAATAGCAAAATTAATATTTATCGGAATTAGGAAAATGTTTGAAATTTCAAAGAAATAAAATCGATCGCAATAAAAAAAATCGTATTTAAAACCATTGCGATAAATATCTATCTGTGACAGCCTTGCTTATGGAACTTTCAGTTGGCAGTTTAAAATGAAACTTAAATGGTGAAAAGCTCTCAAATTAGAAAACTATATACAAATTCTACAAAAGAATTTGTCATTCCGTGTGTAACGCACAGGTCAAGCTCGCCAAGTTCGTAAATGGACTGAATCGGCTGAGAGGGAAAAGAGTTCCCCTAAGAAGAACCTATCCCATCTCTTGAAAACAACATAATTTTTAAAGTTTTTTTTTTGCTATTTTTATACCCTACAAAAAAGAATTGGAGGGCATATTCACTTTGTCCTTCCGTATGTAACACAGCGAAAAATCCCTGTAAGACCCCATAAAGTATATATATTCTTGATCAGTGATGAAATCTAAGACGATCTAACCATGTCCGTACGTCCGTCTGTGGAAATCACAATTCAGTCCAAACGAAAAGAGCCAGAACCTTGAAATTTGGTATACAAATATTATGAAGGATAGCACAGGTCAAGTTCGTCAACGTTCGTAAATGGGTTAAATCGGGCCAGAGGGAAAAAAGTTCCCCTAAGAAGAACTAAACCAACCTCTAAAAACAATACAATTTTGAAAGTTTTTCTTGTAATTTTGTTAAGCAAATGATATATTTTTATGTCAAAGAAAGTCCAAGGCATTGAACTTGGTACCATAAAATCAGAAAAATAAATTT
The DNA here is from genome assembly GCA_951800035.1 of Linnaemya tessellans. Taxonomy (NCBI): domain Eukaryota; kingdom Metazoa; phylum Arthropoda; class Insecta; order Diptera; family Tachinidae; genus Linnaemya; species Linnaemya tessellans. The sequence continues at coordinate 115,793,721 of OX637534.1, read as the reverse complement.
ATGGATCCCGCCCTCTTTAGTGGGCGTTCACGTAAGATATTATATGCAAAAATAGTATACAAATTTAACAAATTGTATTACTTAAGCCAAGATTGCTTAGAAATTACATATTTAAGGTTTTATCATGGAGCTGAGATGTTATCTGATCGTCCCCTGGTCCACCCCTTCCCTTTGCCTCCTAAATGACCCTATAACAAATTTTTTGTTTTACATTTAAAATAACCCTAAAAATTTACTATTTTTGCGTTTTATGGTAAAGATGAGATGTCTCCCAAACGGTGCTTCCCGGAAAGACTCTGTCAAAATAGAGTTTTAAAATTGGGCATAGAAAGGAACTCTGACCCAGTGGGTTAAATATTTTTCACTTATATCAGTCCCTTTTTGTGCACGCTAATATAAAATACTCACCCCTATCGCGAAAAACAAGGGGAATTTTTGATCACGTGAAATTTTTATTCCACTTGAAAGGAAAAATTTTATCTTGAATCTCCCGTGAGAAACTGTTCCCGCTATCAGTTCTCAGTGAATGTAAAAAAGAGAAGAAGTCGAAAACAACATGAAAAATCAAAGAAATTTGTGTTGAAAAATTTATGTTTATGCAATAATTTAAAAAAAAAAATTTTAAAAGTATGGCTAAATATTTAGTAGTAAAATAATTTGGATACATTTTGTAAACCACACAAAACAAATTAAAAATATTCTTAAGCTTTAGAATTTAAGCAGCGGGTTTTACAAAGACGCAGGCAATTGATTTGTGGCAAAAAATATCAGTTTGTGTCTTATTAAAGGATCTTGCCACTAAAATAAAATTTGTAAACTCTAATAATCGAATTAAAATAGAAAATACTTAAATTTTCTACACCCCATCAAAAACCAATTGAATAAATTAAAGGAAAAAGTGAAAAAACTCGCCGGAAAAAAATCATTCACAATAAGGGGAATTTAATTTTAGCATGAAATCATTCACAGGGAATTTTTTCATGGTTGCAATTTTAGGGAAAAGGGAAAAATTTCGAGGGAAAAATTATTCACGATTGGGGTGATTAATACGTGTAAATTGCTTTTATGCTGATGGAAAGGTGTCTGATGTTTTTCTTGTTTACTTAAGCCAAATACCATAAAAATTTAAATTTTTTTAAGAATAAAAATAGAGTTTTCTTATGAAATATTTGGAGGGTATTTAAGATTCGACCCGGTGGAATATAACATTCTTACTTGTTCTTTCTAAATTCATGGCGGTGGAATGCTTAAGCATCTGAAAAGCCTGGAAGTGTTGTTGAATTCTATGAAATCCATATTTTAAACAGTTGCTGCATAATTTTTCTTGAACTAATTTAATTTACTTGAACATTAACTTTCATTTTGTTGTTTTTAGTCCAACCAAAAGATAAATTTCAATTGTTTGAAGAAAAAAAAATACTATAAAAAACAACAGCAGATAGTATTTTGGTTGCAAAGTTTTTCTCATTGAACTGTGGTAACTTTTGTTTTGTTTAATTTAATGAATTTTGTAACTCACTAACAAGAAGAAAAAAAAAAATAAATATAAAAAATTATGATACACTTTTTTAAAGGTTTTCTTTTGCTGATGCTTGAAAACTCAAAAATAAATTACCGCCATCAAACATGTAACGCAGAAATAATGGGAGTAAAACCAAAATAATTCATAAATAATACAAGAATGAGATAAATAAAAAAAACTAAAAAATACTAGTTAACAATTTTATTATGTATTTCCCAAAAAAAAACTACGAGTGCAAGAAAAATTCACGTACCAATAATCAGGTGATAGTAAAATAATTTAAAAACCCATTAAAATATACAAAAACCAGGTACTCGTACATCTTTAAAACAAGATCTCAAGAATAATTTACTCATGGCTAAGAAAAAAATGTAATAAAATCATAAAAAATATATTAAAATATTCATAAAAAGAGTGGAATTACTTGAGAAAAATATAAAGAAAAAAAATATGCGTGCACAGCACACACACACACATACACACTCCTGCTCTACATAAATGAGTTTAGTTCTTCGCCAGCCACAGCCTTTGGAATAATTTGAAAGAAGAAAAAATACACAATTTAAACGTGTAATGAGAAAAAAACAAATAAAATAAAAATAAAACTGCTTAGGTCGTAAACCGCTGCAGCCATTATAACCACCATCAAATCAAATCAAATCAACAACAGCCGCTGCTACTCCTTCTTGGCTAATAAAGCTTTCGACCATTCTTTATGAGCCATTGTTAAGTTTCCCGAAAATTGGAAAGTTAAAAAGTGTAGCGCGCATATTGTACGAAGCATTGCAGCGTTGTACGGCCATAAACTCTAATACTTTTGTACGAGCAAAGATTGTAATAAAAATATGATTGAGTTTTACGGTAATTTAATGGTTTCCAACTTGTGCTAAGAGAGCCTGAGAGTTTCAACAAACAAATGCTTGTCGTATAATAAAAATAAAAGCACGAAATAATGTCTTAAGTTAAACTACTTAAGAAACCACTCGCCTGTTTTTCTTTTTATTTTTTTAGAGGGTTATCCCATAAATGTGAAGAAATATTAAAGAGATTTCGAAAGTCTTCCTAACAAAAAATTCACTTAAATAATAATAGGTTAATGGCTTAAGCAATACAGGTGACATTAAAAAGCCTTCTGAGCCTTTAATTTAAAATTAAATGAAGTGGTGTACAATTATATAATTTAAGTGGAATTAAAAAAATTAAATTTTTTTACTAGGTATTTGTCGCAATAGCACATGATTTTTTAAACCATTAAGCAACTACTCGTGTGAAGATAAATTTAAATTTATATTAGCGAAGACACAAACCGAAAGTTGTAGCAAACCTATTCTGCAGTTAACAGGGCTCTGTTAAGCGCTTAAAATTTGGAGTAAAATTTGATTTTTGATATAATAAATTTAAATTAGCGAAGACGCAAACCGAAAGTTGTACCAAAACTATTCTGCAGTTAACAGGGCTCTGTTAAGCGCTTAACATTTGGAAAAAAAGTGTGATTTAAATTTTTTTTAAACAATAAATTTAAATTTATATTAGCGAAGACACAAACCGAAAGTTGTATCAAATCTATCCTGCAATTAACAGACCTCTGTTAACCGTTTAACCTTTCGAGTAAAATTTTATTTTTTAAAATTGTTTTTAAACAACAAATTTAAATTTAAATTAGCGAAGACGCAAACCGAAAGTTGTACCAAAACTATTCTGCAGTTAACAGGGCTCTGTTAAGCGCTTAACATTTGGAAAAAAATGTGATTTAAAAATTTTTTTAAACAATAAATTTAAAATTATATTAGCGAAGACACAAACCGAAAGTTGTACCAAACCTATTCTGCAGTTAACCGAACTTTTTAAGCGCTTAACATTTGGAGTAAAATTTGATTTTTGAAGTTTTTTTGAAGCAATAAATTTATTGCTTTTATATTAGGGAAGACTCAAACCGAAAGTTGTATCAAACCTAGTCTGCAGTTAACAGAGCTCTGTTAAGTGATTTACATTTGGAGTAAAATTAGATTTTTTTTAATAAATTTAAATTTATATTAGCAAAGACGCAAACCGAAAGTTGTACGAAACCTAGCCTACAATTAACAGACCTCTGTTAACCGCTTAACATTTGGAGTAAAATTTTATTTTTGAAACAATGCATTTAAATTTATTTTAGCGAAGACTTTTTTTTCTCGCTTAATAATTTTCATTTTTCACACTTTTTTTGACCAACCCTTTTGATGAAACGGCGAAGGTTAAATGCCATTTGGCCTGAAATTTAAGAATTACTGGCTTCGTTTCTATTCCCAATCGAACGTCAAGAGTTTTCTGTTTTCTTTGCTTAAAAGGCAGGCAGCCTTTTAAGATGGCAATTATTACTTTAAGCAGCATCTTACTCGTAGTTAAAGCTTATTATTATAAGTTTTTGCTCTAGCATAAAATGGCAAATAACTTTATTATAAAATAAAGCAAATTAAGTAAAATATTTGTAAAAATATAAAATAAAAAGCTATAAAGGCTTTGAAAATGGCCAAGAGCACATTGTTCACATTAGAGATGTGTACGTGAGTAACATTAAGCTCACAATCACGAAACTCAAAATTTGTTCAAGCACTCTCACGTAAGGTAATATTTAAACTAGTCACGAAAGCATTATTTTTAATCATCACGCACGATGGCAAACAGTTTTTTTACAAATCGCCCGCGATCACAGTAAAATTGTTCTCGTGTGTGAAAATATGTCTCTCTGTAACACACAGATGTTTTTTTATATCCTCCAAAAAAGAATTGGACGCAGCGAAATATTTCTCTAAGACCCCATAAAGTATGTATATATATTCTTGATCAGTGATGAAATCTAAGACGATCTAGCCATGACCGTCCGTCCGTCTATGGAAATCACAATTCAGTCCAAACGAAAAGACGCAGACCCTTGAAATTTGGCATAAATATATTTGAATGGAAAGCACAGGTCAAGTTCTTAAATAGGCTAAAGCGGGCCAGAGGGAAAAAGTTGCCCTAAGAAGAACTAACCAGCATTTAAAAAACCATATAATTTTTAAATTCTTTGTTTTTTGGAAATTTTGTTAAGCAAATGATATATTTTTATATTAAAGAAGGTCCAAAGCGTTGACCCAAGAGCCAGAAAATCAGAAAAATCTATTTTTGGATCCTGGCCCCTTTAGTGGGCGTTTAGTATTACATGGAAAAATAGTGTAAATATTTAATAAATTTTATTCCCTAAAAATTTAATTTGAAAGCCTTTATGAAGAAGCTGAGATGTTGTCTGATCTTCCTCTGCCCTACCCTCCCTCCACCTTTGACCCCTAAATGACCCTATCAAAAAACAATATTTTTTTACACTTAATAACACCACAAATTGGCTTTTTAGAGTTTTATGGCAACGGTCAGCTGTCTCCCCCGCGGCCCCTCCCGGTGTGACCGCTACAAAATAGAGTTTTTATTTTTATTTTATTTTGGAGGGTATTCAATATTCGACCCGGTCGAATATAACGTTCTTACTTGTTTTTTTTATTCAATTTGTAAATTTGGTAAAAACTCAATTTCATAAAAAATAATTACAATAGGTCATAATCATAGTCTTCAATAAAACACACTTTAAGTGTTAATGAAATATTTTTTTTTGTACTAGGAGTCAAGGATATAGCAAAAATTGTATATAGGAACTGCATCGAGGACAACCCTCATGGTATCTGAGGATGACTAATTTGAAGTGTAGATAATAGAAATTGATGAGTAAATAAATATTTTTTTTTTGGAAAAAATGAAAAATTCATATCTCTGCTATAAAATTACAGATGGCCAAGTTTTTTTTCTTTTATAGATCTTTGATATATTGAAATAGGAAGAAGTGAAATGTCGGAATAACAAGAATCTAAAATTGCATTTTTATATCAAAGATTTAGTATAAATATCAAAGATCAAAATTCGTGTTATTTTAAATTGAATTCAGATTTATAGGCTAACCCTCTTATTCATAAAAATTATGAGAGTCTAATAACAGCGTAATAAAACAATATTTCATATGAAATTTATTACACTCTTATAAGCCTCTTATAATATTAATGAAGAAGGCGATAATTGTTCGAAAGTTTTTGTTTTAAATTCAGAAAGACATGATAAATATTTCAAAGGCACAACGGGAAAGTCAATATCAGTTTTTAGTTATTCAACTTACACAGCAGAGCAGAACAGCTGTTTTCGAAAGCCGCAACGCTTTCATCATCAGTGCTCGTGTGTATTGTGCTTGTCACCACGTATTAGGTGACTTCGTTATTCGTGTTATTTCTTGAACACACCTCGTTTACAATTGTGTGTTGTAATTTGCTCTAGATGTGGGGGCGTTACAAGTTTAATCCGCCTTCTTGGATTTAATAAAAGTGTGTAAAAACAGGTCTTATTATTTTTAAACAAAACAATTTACTTTAAAGCAAATAAATACGAGTACGTAAACATGATTTGCATAAAAGTTAATAAAATATTTAAATTTGATCCTGCAGATAAAATCTAAAATTGCTTCTTATTATTTTTCAAACATAATTTTCTCAAAAATTTTGCTGAATTAAATATTATTTTCCTATCATGTTAAAATGAGACTCATATTTCAAATTAATATATTTTGCAGTTCCACAGGCTGCTTTTTACAATATTTTTATTTTTTTTTTGTATAAAAGAAGAAAAAACATGCAGAGTTCAAATGTCACAAATTCCTTTATTTTTTGCACGAAATTTTTCAATTATTCGCTTATCTCGTGTTCATATCTTTTTTTATTCTTTATCAATAATACAAGTTTAGTTTGTAGCCGGGCATGTTTCCTATCTGGCAACAACTGCAACAAAAGCAACTACAACAACAACAGAAAAGGAAACTGTCCCCTGTATATTTTGAGCAAAAATTACAATATTGTCTGTGCTTTTTCTTTTTTGTTGTTGTTGCTGTTGTTGTTTACATACTTTGCATGTTTTATCAAAATTTTGTCATGTCATATCAGTTGCACTTGTGTGTGAGAATCTGTCTGTCTGTCTTGTGTTGCTGCTATTTTTGTTATCCGCACTGATAACATCTAGATGTCACAGTTAGTGGTATGAGTTTAAGGTTAAATTTATATTTTAGCAAATATTGCGAGTTGCTTATATTTTCAATGGTGAGATTTTTCTTTTTTTTTCTTGTTTGCGGTGTGGTTATTTGGCTGGTTGGCTAATATGTTGCATGCATGCACATGCATGCAGCCATCACCTCCTTCTTTGTGATTATTATTTTGGTACTTTTTTGCTGTTGTTGTTGCCTTTTTGTCATCATTTTTTTTTTCTTTTTGTGTTTTTTTTTGTTTGTTTTATTTTCCATAAAGCAGTTGATGATGTTGACGATGATGACAACGTTGATAGCAAAGTGGATGTTGGCGTTGTTGTTATTGCTGGTTGGTTGATAAAACAACAATTGTTGTTGATGTCGCTGCTGTTACTGCTGCTGCTGTTGGTTTATGGATTCGCTTTTAAATGTATAAAGTAGCTTGTTTTATGTTAAACAAAGATTGCCTGTCGGACCGGCTGTCCGTCAGTCACTCAGTCAATCAGTCAATGACATTTCTGTTGTTCTTGTGGCTGATGTATTCGTACCTTTAAATGTTTTCAGTTACACACTGTTGCGGTATTAGTGTCTGTCTATCTGTGCTTTATCGTATCAATGCATGAATATACACATTCGTTGGGATTGTACCTGTTTCTTTTAGCTGTTTTGGTTGCTTTCCTTGCCTTTTTTAAGTTTCCTCAAACAACTAATCAAGCATCACCGGCCCGCTCGACATGATGACGGTCATAAAAGCAAGGCAACACAATTGTAAAAGGTGAATGTGATAAAGAAAACTTGTATGTAATATTTTTTTTTTAATTCCTCTGATGCTAAAGTTTTGCACTAAAATTTACAATACGGAGGTAATAAAACTTAAAATAAAGACAACAACAACAGCATAAAATCACATATAATTTTAAATCCTTGCTTGAAAGAGTTAAACAAAAAGCAAAACTGAATTAAAATTGCAACAGCAGCTAAATTGCATCAGTTTCAGTTTCACAGTTAAATGCGGCTGAAACCAAGACCAAGAAGCGAGAATATTAGAAGGAAGCAGCGTTCACAGAAAAAAAATAAATAAAAACGAACAACTTAACGATGACAACAATAGTCAGAATAAGCTTTAAGCCATTTTAACTAGAGATGTAATCGTGACGTGATTTGTTCGCTTCATTCGTGATACTTAAACATTTCACACGCGATTTACACTATTTTCGATTGCATTGAAATTTAAGTGTGTGGCCGTGATTAAAAGTAACTTGGCCTACATTTTGAGTTCTTACCTTTAGAAAACAATATTTATGTGGCCGTTAATCTGCCTTAGCGGCAAGTAATCGCCCTTGAGGAGAATTTAACGCTTTTATTACGAAATAATCGCACTTATTGTGAATTAATTGCTCTATTGTGAGATAATTTTTGTTATTGTGAATAACAATTGGACATTGTAATAAAGCAGCTAATATTTTATTTTATTTTTTCTTTTAACTAGGACCGCTACTCACGCATTGTGCCGGTATTACAGAAAGGAAAATTTAATTTCCCCTTCAGCCGAGAGCAAATATTTTGTTGAAATAAAATTTTGAAAAAAAGTCTTAAATTTTTATTTATCGACATTTCTGGAAGAAAATTGTAAGGCAAAGAGAGAGAATTGAAATTAGTATACGAAATCCCTTCCAATTTCCAAAGAAAGTTCTTTCAAATCCCAAAATTGGGATTTTAAATTATTATTTCTGATTTATTTTTTTTGTATTGTCGCTACATGCAGATCATTTTTTATTATTTTTGGAAATATTTAAGAGCACATTAGGCCTCAAAATGGATTGATTTGTTTTTTAAACATGAAACTCGCAATAAAAATTGGTTTAATTTGAAACGCTTTGGATTCTTCAACAATGACTTCATTTGAAAAGGGGTTTTTTTGTGAAATGATTCTTAAAAAAAACAAAAATTTTCTACATTTTTTTTTATTACTAAGTAATAAGGCACTGTTTTCTGGAAAAAACGTGTAAATGAACTTTTTTTGATACCATATTCAATTAAGATTTATAGGCTAATTGCTGGAAATTTTTGTTTTAAATTCAAAAAAATATGACAAAAATTTTAAGGCACAAAGGAAAGCCAGCAGAGCAGAATAGCTGTTTTCGAAAGCCGCTACACTTTCATCAGTACTCATTCGTATTTTGTTTTTTTAAATTTTTATTTAAAAAAATGATTTCTTTTTAAACTTAATAACACCAAAAATTTACTTTTTAGAGTTTTATGGCAAAGATAAGATGTCTCCCCCACGCCCCTTCTCGGGGTGACCTCTACAAAATATAGGTTTTATTTACTAAATATTTGAAGGGTATTTAAGATTCGACCCAGCTGAATATAATGTCCTTACTTTTTTTTTATTTTGTTAAATAAATTGCTTATAACTTTTAACTGAGTAAAGGTTTAAAAAAAAAAGACTTGGAGAGTATATTCACTTTGTCATTCCGTTTGTAAAGCAGCGAAATAGCCCCGGAATACCCCATGAAGTATATATATATTCCTACTCAGTGATGAAATCTAAGACGATCTAGTCCGTCTGTGGAAATCATGATTCAGTCCAAACGAAAAGAGGGAGACCCTTGAAATTTGGTACAGATACACTTTGAACAATAGTACAGATCAAGTTCGTAAATGGACTGAATCGGGCCAGAGGGAAAAATTTTCCCCTAAGAAGAACTAAACCAACCTCTAAAACACGACATAATTTTTAATTTTTTTTTTTGTAATTTTGTTAAGCGAATGGTTGAACTTGGAACTAGAAAATCGGAAAAATCTATTTTTGAATCGCCCCCCTTTAATGGGCGTTGAAGCAACATATTATACGGAAAAATAGTGTAAATTTTTAACAAATTCTTAAATACATTCCTTAAAAATTAAATTTTAAAGCTTTTATGACGAAGCTGAGATCTCCTCTGATCTTCCTCTGCCCTACCCTTACTAGTTAAATTTTAAAGATTTACTTTTTAGTGTTTTATGGCAAAGGTGAGATGTTTCCCCCACGACCCCTCGCATAGTGATCACTGCAAAACAGAGTTTTTATTTACTAAGTAATTTTTCCAGATATAAAAGCAAAGTTTTAGTTCATCTGAAAAGATTTTAGTTTCCTATTAATACAACAGAAGATCTACGTGAATAAAAAGGTTAAAATATAAATTTTCTTAAACGATTATCTCCTAATTTTTTAAATGAAGGCCATTCATTTCTTTGGATGGTTAAATCGGCCTGAAAAAAAATTGTCATCACAGCGAAACTTGGCACACCTTTGACTGCCTATTTCACAATGTCGAATGAATTCTTTCTTTAGTACAAATATATTTTGAAACAAAAACAATATTTTATAAATTGTTTTTATTTCGAAGGTATTTATACGAAAGAAAGAACTCTTTCGACACTGTGAAATGGGCGGTGAATTTTTTGTAGCCTGGAATTGTCTTACATCAGGCTAACGTGACTTTGTCCCTTTTAAATACATAAAAATTCCAACTCTAAACTTAAACTCAGCAACGGCCTTTTTAAATGCGATATAAAACTTTAAGACAATCTAACAAATCATTTCGATAACGTCGTTTTTTATTGTCTAATTTTTTTTCATTTTAAAGAGGCGTGAACAAAAACATTTTTTTGTGAGCTAACGTGAGCGTGAACACTCTTTAAATTCACTTAAGCATAAACTTAGACTCTCATCTCTGTTATTAAGCATAAAACAACAAACAAATAAAACTGAACATCAGCCACGTCGCGCCGCTGTAATAAAAATATTTGAAATCAGCAAAACAAAAAAAAAAAATTTACTTATTTTTTTTCCCCAGTAGTCAATTTTTTTATTTCCTTTTTTTTAATCACAATTTGATGTCTGTATTGATATTTCATGTATTTGTAAGTTGTTTTCTTCTTTAATTTGTTGATGAAATATCTGATGAATTTGACGGCTGCAATCATAGATAAAAGAGTTATTTAATTTAAGGCCTCTGCTGTCAAATCTTACCGACACTTGTGCCATGACAGCTAAAAAAAAAATAACAATTGCAAAATAAAAATCGTTAATTAAACAAAAAGACATACGAGTACATGGCGATTACACAGAGTCAGAGACAAATTGTAGGATTAGAGTTGTATTTGTGATTTAACAGCTTTTGGAAATATTGAAAAGAAATTAAGGTTTGTGTGATAAGTTTAAAGGCTTCTTGTTGTTTTGTTGTTATTATTCTTTTGCAGAAGAAATATGGCCGTTCTTAGGCAAATAATAAATTTGAAAAAATCCTCTCCGTCTACTCGCCTACAAGTGACGACTGTTCTCTGCCTTGCGCAATTATCAAAATCTTTAGGTGGTGGCTGTTTGTTTGATATGATTTTTTTTGAAATTCATCACCTCCTCATACAACCCTCGTTTTCTATAAGAAGTGTTTTTTTTTTGCCTAAAGCTTAATAAACAGCATTTCTGGTTGTGGTCTTTTGTTTTATAGTTTTACAGCAGTTATTGGCACGTAGTGTTTTTATTTTAGCCTTCCTGTAGAGTCATAAAATGTTAACAAACACGACTTTAAAGGTTTTTAACGAAATAAAAATACAACAAAAAAATTGCATAAAAACTTTGATGTTTTAAGAAATTGATTTTAACAGAAAACTATTGGTTAAGGGTAAATTTGTAAAGCCATCTCCAAATTGTGGAAAATTATCTATTTCCATTAAGCAAGATTTTCAATTCAAAATTAAAAAAAAAAAAAAAATAAAAAAAAATTATTTCTTAAAAAAAAAATCAGGGAGGAACTTTTTTCTTTAAACACACGATTCGTAAAACCATTCAAGTTCTTAATAATAATTATCGTGTTCAGAACAAAAAAAAATACTTAAATGCTGCTTTTTATTTCTGTTTATGATGGTTGTCTGCAAAAATTATGGCTTTTTATTTGTTGTATCGTAAAAATTAAATGAAAATAATTCTTTACGGAAGCATCACTTCATTTCAGATGGTTGTTTAAGATCATACGATTGCAGTCATACACAATCACATGCACTCGCCTCCGGTGTTAAGCGGTAAATATTGATGTCTCAATCGTGTCGGCTAACAGATGATGAAAAATTAGAAAAGTTGTTTATTTGATAATTTTGAATTTTTATAATCGTACAATTTTTTTTTGTTGTACACCTTTAATTATCTTAACGTTGTCTAAAATTGATGAAACATTTATAATGTAAGAAATATGTTTGTGTAGATATGCACAATATAAATAAGCTTATATGTAAATAAGGCACATCCTTTTTTTGTAGTACACTTTTAAGTTTCTTATCGTTGGCTAATGGTGATGAAATATATATCGTTTAAGAGGTAGTTTTATATAGTTTTGCACAATATAAATATCGTTTCGAAATTTAGAACCTCGCTGAAGTTTGTCGCATAAACAAACTTCTTGCAATTGTCTTGAAAAGGAATTACGGCTTAAAAACAAACTTAGAAGCAATCATAGCGCTATTTTGGAGCTACAAGTTAGATGCGCTTATGGTTAAAATAAAAATATGTTTAATTTTGTTTTATTTTTCGCTTTACATGTGTAAGACGGCCATGTTGGCTCTCGTCGTCATATATTTAAAAACAAACATGAAAACCGGTTGACTTTAAAGGCCATCCATCCCCGAAACTTCCCGCAAATTTTAGGCCCTAAAAATTTAATTATTATAATTTTAAAACTGCTGTAACTTTCGAATGGATCAGTCGATTGCCACGTGTTCTTCCATGCCTATAAAATAATCGAGAACACTAATTGATCACTTTTATAAATTTCGGAGTATTTTGAAAAATGCACTTTTTTCGAAATTTTCGTTCACGATATCTCGCGAACACGTTAACCGATTTTGAACCGGTTGATATCGCTCAACGTAGTTTGTTCAATCGATTAGCAACGTGTGTTAAAAATTATTCTAAAAAAACATGTTTGATTTTTTTTTTTTCAGTTTGTGTAATATTTCCCAAAATATACCGGTCCTAACCGGTTCCAATTCACAGGAAATCCATGTTTGAAAGAAACCTTTTTTAAATGATCACATATATAATTTAAGAGTTTTATTTAAAAAAAATAAATTTTTTTTTAATATTTTCGTTCACGAAACCTTACGAACGCCTTATCAACCGATTTAGAGCCGATTGGTAGCGATCGATTTAATTATTGATTGTCAAGAGCTGATTAGTTTTGGAATCGATGGAAGGAGTCGTTTAAAATTTTTTTTTTTTTTAAAACTTTTGAAAAAAACTTTTGAAAATTTTTTTTTTTTTTTGATAAGGTCGAAAACAGACCGGTCCGAAGCGGTTCCAATTCACGGGAAATCGAAGTATGAAAGAAATTTTTTCTAATTGATCAGATATATAATTTCAGAGTCTTCTTCTTTTGGAATTTTTTCGTACACGAGATCTTAAGAACGCATCAACCGATTTAGAGCCGGTTGGTGGCGATCGATGTAATTCTTGATTGTCAAGAGCTGATTAGTTTTTGGAATCGGTGCAAGGAGCCGTTTAAAAGTTATTTAAAAAAAATTTTTTTGAAAACAAATTTTTTTTGCAGTAATAGACCGTTCCGAACCGGTTCCAATTCACATGAAATCGAATTTTGAGGGAAACCTTTTTTAATGGATCAGATATATAATTTAAGAGTTTTCTTTAAAAAAATTACTTTTTTCGAATTTTTTCGTTCATGAAATCTTACGAACGCATCAACCGCTTTAGAACCGGTTGGTAGCAAACGATGTGATTTTTGATTGTCAAGAGCTGATTAGTTTTGGAATCGTTGTTAGAAAAACAACATTTTTCGCAGTTTTCTTGATATATACGAAAATGTACCGTTCCGAACCGGTTCCAATTTACAGGAAATCGATGTTTGAAAGACACCTTTGAAACGCGACTAGTCTGATTCGATCACTAATTGATCAGATATATAGTTTCAGGGGTTTCTTTAGAAATTTTTGAAATGTTTTCGTTCACAAAATTTTACGAACGCTTCAACCGATTTAGACCCGGTTGGCAGCGGTCGAGGTAATTTTTTATTGTCAAGAGCTAACTACTTTTGGAATCGATCAGCAAAGCTGTTTAAAAGTTATTAAAAAAAAAACAAATTTTTTTCAGTTGTTTTGATATATCCGAAAATGTTGCGGTCCGAAGCGGTTCCAATTCACAGGAAATATAAAATATGGTAACAGCTTCTCATGATCTGGTGAAAACTGTATTTTTTTTCAAAAACGGGTAAAACTACTACTCGTAACTTCCCACTTTTTTGAAAATTTTCAATTTTCTTAGTAGGAATTTAAAAAAGGTTTGAGTTATCAAAATGCATGCTACTGCAAAATTTTAGTCTGTGTGACAATATTGTTTTTTAAAAAAAGCTGAATATTAAAACTTGTTCAATAATTTTTTGTATTAGAAAGTTTTTTGATTTTTCTGTAAAAATTTTCCAGTGGATTTTCCGAAATAATACGACGTTAATTATGATGGAATGGCTGTGCTCTATTTATAATTTGCATTATGAACGCCTTCATTATATTTATGCTTTATGCGTTGTATGGCTACTTTCGTTTTTATGCGTTATTAAAATCGAACAAATAATTAATTATGAAAATCAGTTGTTAAATAACAAATAATAATTGCAATCATATTTTTTCATAAATGGCCGCGGCACAAGGGACTGCAGCTTTTAGCTGTAAAATAAAAACCAAAACACTTGGACGCGGTCATAAATTTTGTATATTTTCTTTAAAATTATCAGAAAAGGTGTCACATAGAAACTAAACAAGTTCCAATTCAATTACAAGAGTATAGTGTGACTGACGATATCTGGGAATTAAAAATAGACAATAACAAAAACCACAACATGAGATAACAATGAAGTATGTACCAAAATTACACACGCACACACACACACACGCGACAATGGCATTTATTTCTTCACAGCCCTGAAACCTCAAAAAAAAGAAACAGAAAAAATTATAATTCAGCTACTAAAAGTCATAAATTCGACAGGTCATGCACGTCACTCGTACTTCCTCTCAAATGAATCTTGTGACATTTATTGCCGCTCAATCCAAGCATGAATGACTTTATAAACAGCAACGGCACAATTACAATATCTCTCACATTTATTACTGCGACAGCGACTGCGACTATGAATAAAACAAAGAAAGTCTGTCGATCAGCACATCCAGCCAGCGACTGGTTGGCTTGCTGGCTGGTTGGCTGACTACACGTATCGTATTCATATCAATGACTGAAAACTTGTCCCAAAAATAAAATCCAAAAAATAAAAAAAAGTCTAGAAAGAAAGAATACAAGTACTTTCACGCCCTGCACAGATGCCATGTGTGCTCATGTTTCTAAAAGACAATATAATTTATAGATCGTAACAGTTTTTGGTTTTGTAATTTGAAATGGATTTTAATCGTGTGATTTTATGCGCCACAACAACAAGTAACTTTTTTTTTTGCCAAATGTCTAATTTTTCAAAAAAAAAAAAAAAAAAAAAAAAAATAAAAAAAAAAATTAAAAAAACAGAAAGCAGAAAACAAATTAATAAATAACTAAAAAAATATATAATAATAATAAAAAATTATTTACATGTGTTTTTAGCCACAAGATGATTATCTTTTTTTGTTGTTAGAGAATGTGTTTGAAAAAAATTTTAATAGTTTTTTCAAATTTATGTCGTTTATATTATCTAACAAAACTAAACGATTAAAGTATGTATTTTTTAAGTTATAAATCGTCGATGGTGGTATCCTGGCCATCTGATCTGATTTAATTTACTTAAATAAAAACTATTTATTTACTTAAGCTTTCTAACAATTGGTGACAAAAAAAATACACAAGCGTACAGAGAAATATTCCCCCTTATTCTGTAACTATTTGTCGACGTCAACGTGAAGACACTATCAAAAATGGTGTACTCAAATACTCTTTGTGGTAAACCATTGAATACTGCTGACGTCCTCAGATTTGTCTCTAAGGGCTAGAAAGTAACCAGAGGTTGTTAAAAAATTTAAAATTGATGAAGAAAATGCATAAATAATTGTCCCATTGTTGTTGTTTTTTTCGCATTTGGGAGGATATATGATTCACATGAAATTGCTTTAGATTTTTTTAAATCAAGTTTTAGATATTCTTTTTAGTCCCGCAAAACTTTTGTTAGCAAAACATTGAAAAGAGATTGCATGCAAATGTGAAACATTAATTTAAAAAAATGTCGACATCAAGATTTGGAAATACGCTGCTATAAATCGAAGTGTTCCAGGGTACCTTGAAGATAAATATCATTTAATCTGTCCACAAATAAGGCCACGCTGCCGTCAAAAGTACGCATGATAAGAAATTTGCCAAATAAACCAGAGAAAATTTGATTCAGGAATGGACTCATTCGAGGAAGCATCACCACACGATGTGCCACACAGTTGGGGAATACTAAACGGATCCTACAGTGAATTTTACTAAAAGTACCACATAAAAAGTACCTACAGGGCAACAGTTAATGTCTACTGATCGTTAAACCCGTGTGAATTACAATGAAGGCACCCTCAACTTCAACAATGAAGAGGACGATTTTGAATGCAAAATCTGGATAAGCGACGAGCCTCATTTCCATTTAAGCAGTTACCCCAATAAACAAAATCTGTCTTTCTGTGGCAGTGAAAAATCGCCTGTAATGTACGATGAGCTGTTGCACCCACTCAATGTCTTGCAGGCGGAGTGATTTTTGCACAAATAAAACCCTTTAATAAAAAAAAAACGATTCATTCCTTTCCTTCTTCCAAAAAAGAATTAAAGGATATATTCACTTTGTCATTCTGCGTGTAAGGCAGCCAAATATCCCTCTAAGGCCCCATAAAATGTATATATATTCTTGATCAGTGATGAAATCTAAGACGATCTAGCCATATCCGTCCGTCCATCTGTTGAAATCACTATTCAGTCCAAACGAAAAGAGCCAAACCCTTGAAATTTGGTATAAATATATTTGAATGGAAAGCACAGGTCAAGTTGTTAAATAGGCTAAAGCGGGCCAGAGGGAAAAAGTTTCCCTAAGAAGAACTAACCAGCCTCTAAAAAACCATATAATTTTTAAATTCTTTTTTTGGAAATTTTGTTAAGCAAATGATATATTTTTATATTAAAGAAGGTACAAAGCGTTGACCCAAGAGCCAGAAAATCAGAAAAATTCATGTCTTTCTGAGATTTAAAAACAAATTTCGAACAATTAGCCTATGAATCTTAATTCAATTTAATATAGCAATATAAATGTTCGTTAAAAATTCTTACTACATACAAATTTAAGCTATGGCTTGAGCTACCAATAATAAAAAATATTGGAAAAACGTTCACATGTACTTAAGTATGAAATTCAAACCAAATAAGTTTGACTTAGGTATGATGGGACAAAAAATTCAGAAAAATGGGACATGAAGAAAAATAATCAAACGGTAACACGGGTATTATAACAATAACATGTTAACATCAGGTTGATACAGTTCTCGTATTCTTTTTCACAACAAAATTTGTGTAAATAGGAACTGTTATCACATTCAACTAAGCCACCTAATAAGTGGTGACAAACACAATACACATGAGCACTGATGATGAAAGGGTTGCGTCTTTCGAAAACAGCTGTTCTGCTCTGCTGTGTAAGTTGAATAAAACTGATGTTGACTTTCCTTTGTGCCTTGGAATATTTATCATGTCTTTCTGAGATTTAAAAACAAATTTCGAACAATTAGCCTATGAATCTTAATTCAATTTAATACAGAAAAATTCATTTTTGGATCCCGGCCCCCTTTAGTGGGCGTTAAATATTGCATGAAAAAATAGTGTAAATATTTAATAAATTTTATTCCCTAAAAATTTAATTTTAAAGCATCTATGATGAAGCTGAGATGTTCTCTGATCTTCTTCTGCCCTACCTTTCCCCGACTTTTGCCTCCCAAATGACCCTATCAAAAAAAAATTTTTATTTACACTTAAATTGCCTTTTTAGTGTTTTCTGTCAAAAGTGAGATACAAAATAGTTTTTATTTACTAAATATTTGGACGGTATTTAAGATTCGACCCGGTGGAATATAACGTTCTTAATTGTTTTACATTTCCCCTTATTCTGTAACTCTTTGTCAATGTCACGTCAAGACAATATCAAATATACGACATTTACATATTCCTTAAGGAGAACAATTAACTACTTTTAATAGCCTCTGCCTATTCCCTATGGCGTTGAATACAGCAAGAGTTTGTTAGACATTGATAATTGTTGAAGAGAATGAGTACAGAAGTGTTCTAAATTTGATATTGTGTTGACGTGACGTTGACAAATAATTACAGAATACGGGGGATTGTCTTGACGTTGATGTCAACAATTAGTTACGGAATAAGGGCGAATAATTTAATGTTGATATCAATCAGATTTTTTCATTTCGACTAAACTGTTCTGAATTTTTATTAATCTGGCCACTTTTATGGATGTTTCCAAAAAAAACTTTTATGTTTCTTTATTGTTGCTTCGTTTCGTAGCGTTGCTGTTGGCTGGTTCAGATGTCATAGCTGCTGTTGTTATATGTATATTGTTGTTGGTTGTTGTTGCTATTTTATATTTAATATTAAATGTTCCCGTTCGTTGGTGATTTATAGCTAAAACGTCAGATATGACAATCTCTTATTTTTATGTTGTATGACTACATAAATATTATTTTTCATATCAGCGAAAAGAAAACAACTTTTCGACAAGAAAAAAAAAAATAAAATAAAAAAAGTGAAAAAAAGGCGCAACAGAACTTCATTCAAATGATCATTATGATTATCACTTGTTTAGCTAGAACTGTGATCCCAAGGAAATCTCCAACTAAATTCACACAGCAGGCACACACATACAAACACACACACATAGCAGACGTATTCTTTGGCTGATGCAATATGAAGTGTAAAATAAAAATAAAAAAGTGTAAAATTGTCCATTTTTTTTTTTGGTCGTCAAAGTGATCGATATAGACCCCCAGGGATCGATAAAGCAGTCCATCTGATACGAGACTTATGCCACTATTTGTCCTCATTTTTAGAAAAGTGTATTAGAAATGTTTATACACTTAAAGAAAAAAGGAGTTCTGCGTACCTAGTCAACTCCAAATACAAATAAATTTCCGCCTCTCTTAGCCTCACAAATACGAACCCTTTTGAGCACATTTTTCATTACATTCTCACACATTTCACGCGAAATTTCATTAATTTCATCACGAATATTTTGTTTGAGTTGCTCAAGCGTTTCTGGTTTGTTTGCATAAACCTCGCTTTTCAGATATTCCCACAAAAAGAAGTCCGGAGCAGTCAAATCAGGCGACCGTGGAGGTCATTCAGCATCACCATTTCTTGAAATAACTTGTTGTGGAAAGAGGTCTCACAGTAATTCCATTGTAATCCTGGCTGCAGGCGATGTAGCATCGAATATTTTTCATAATAAATTTGCCACGTGTCTACTTCATGACTGCCAAATATGAACTGTCAAGTCTAATGTTTACCAAAATGGCGGCAAAATAAAGTAGTAGACCATCCTGGCGGACACGCTGTTCATGATTTTAATTTACCTTCAAGAGTATTTTAAAATGTTTTTTTTTTATTAATTTTTATTATTATCAGTCTATGGAAAAATTCCTTACAGACTGATAGAGGAATACAATTAAGTAAAATATAAATTCATTAAATTAGATTAGCTGCTTAAATTAATAATAATATGACGAAATTAGATGAAAAATCAATAAAACGGGCCATTTCAGTGAAACAGCAACATAATCTTACTCCAACGATCATTCATTGGTGAGTGGTGAAATGAAGTAACAAGCAAGATCGCAATGATCGTTCAACTCATTTAATAGAAACTCCGTTGGTATATAAAAATGTGGACGACGTGAAATAATAAAAATATTTTGTGTTTTTTTATATACGGCCATGTGTTGGAAAAAGGTTTATCGCATGAAATAAAGCGTTTTCGATTTGAAGTCACAAAATTGGTGTGCTGGAGTTCGCAATCGCTCAAAATCGTTCAAAAAAGAAATTTGCGTTTTTCAAGTCGCATGTGATTCGACAATCGTGCGATTCACAGCACATAAATGATTTATAAATTTTTCGCCATGAAAATTCGATCTAAAAAACATTCTTGTGTGTTTCTCTATCCTGGATTCGGTTACTTCTTAAGAACAATTTGAAAATTAATTAAGTCTGGAAATATGCTTTTGTTATTAAAATATGCTAAAATATGCAAAAATATGCTAAAATATGCAGAACTATGCAAAAATATGCAAAAATATGCAACTACAACTCTATGGCAGGTGTTACAAAATATTATCAGTCACATGGATAATCACTCCATACCTCGACATCTCTTCAAAAAAAAAAAAATTGCAAGCAAATCCTACTCCTTATGATATTGTTCATTGAAGTGCAACAGAATTCCCCAAGTTGCACCTGCAACGGTTTAATCCTACGGACTAAATACCTGACTGACTGACTGACTGATTTAATGTCACACTTTACACTTTCTAAGCTGCCGGATTACAAGGGCGCACAATTTAATATTTTAATGTCGAAGGAATTAAAATATTAATGGCGTACAACAACAGCGTTATGGTGATCTGCATGATCTGGATGATCGCACAACTAATAAAACATTGTTCACTTGACATTTTCATTTTCTTGTTGTGATTTTTGTTTTCCTTTAATTTTGATGTCATCTTGTACATGTGTTTTTATTCATGTTTTTGTAATTCCTTCCTACAAAATACTTAATAAATTTTGTGTTTTTTTTTCTGTTTGTTGCTGTTGTTTTCTAAGCAACAGCAGCAGCAACAACAACAACAGCAACTGCATGTTTGTACAATATTTAGTTGTTGTCACTGCTGCTGCTGCTGTTTTATTATTTATGGAGCCTCAACAAATTTTTGAAAATGCTGCTCGTCAGATGGTGGCTGGTTTATAATTTATTGGATTGCATTTTATTATTCCCTCCCACTTATTGTGTTTGATTTCATGTTTCCACATGCAAACAAACATTTATTCCATCACATTAATACTCACTCGTACATACGAGTATATTTTCCAAACAAATTTATTTATAAATGTTTTGTTTTTGTTTTCTTTGGTGCTCTCTGTCGCATGTTTAGCTAAACAGATGTATTTATGCAGACAATAATACAATCAATAGAAATGAAATATTAAATATTTTTGCTTTTACGAAATGAACTGCTGTTTTGGATAATTTATTATAATAAATAAACCATAAACGATTCTGTGAATAAATTCTTGAATTTGTGCTCGAATAAACTTTGCTGAAAAGAAAAATTATTATCTCTACTGGGGCGGCCGGAATACAAACTAATATTTTTGTGTTTTATAAACCGGGGCCTTGATGTGCGCGCTGGAGGTCTTTTACTTAAAAGCAAACTGAAATAAAAATTTTATATAAAACAAGTAAGAATGTTATATTCGAATATAGTTCAAAAAATCTGTATTTTGTCGTCGTTTCTGCGGGAGGGGCCGTGGGGGAGACATCTCCCCTTTTGCTATAAAACACTAAAAAGTTAATTTTTGGGGTTAAGTGTAAAAAAAATTTTTTTTTTTGTTAAGGCCATTTAGGGGGCAAAAGTGGGGGGAGGGTGGGGCAGTTTAGAGAATATCTCAGCTTCGTTATAAAAGCTTTAAAATTTAATTTTTAAGGAATTTAGGCTTAAATTATACAATTTGTTAAATATTTACACTATTTTTCCATGCAATATGTTACCTTAACGCCCACTAAAAGGGGAGGGGTACAAAAATGGATTTTTCTGATTTTCTGACACAAAAATATATAATTTTCTTAACAAAAGTACACAAAAAAATATTAAAAAATTACGCTGTTTTTTTTGGGTTGTTTTAGTTCTTCTTAGGGGAACTTTTTTCCCTCTACCCCGATTCAGTCCATTTACGAACCTGACCTGTGCTATTGTTCAAAGTGTATTTATACCAAATTTCCAGGGTGTGGCTCTTTTCGTTTGGACTGAATCGTGATTTATACAGACGTACGGATGGGCATGACTAGATCGTCTTAGATTTCATCACTGATCAAGAATATTTTATACTTTATGGGGTCTTAGAGGGAATAACAAAGTGAATATGTGCTCCAACTCTTTTTTGGAGGGTATAATTTCCAATTTGAAAGGAATAAAATATTAATTACTTCTAAAGTATCAATTACATCCTACAGGATTTTGGATCTAATAATAATTTGGAGAAGTGTTGTTGAGCTTAAAATTTTGGTTAGAGTAACCACGTTTTCCCAAAGTGGGTCTCCTCGAGGCTATGAAAAAAATCAAGACTTTTCTAAGCTGGAAGTTTTGATGTACTAGAAAAAATTTTTTGTAGGCAGAAAAAATAAAACTAACAAAAATTAAAATTTTTATGTAGTTATAGAATTTTTTTGACAATTTGTCAGAATTTATTGCATTTTTGTGGTACACTTTCAAGTACCTTAACATCCATTAATATGAATGAAAAGTAAATGTTTTGAAAGGTATTTTTGTGTATATATGCACAATATAAATAATATTTTCCAATTCTTAAAACAAAAGTTTTTTATCACATTAAAAAAGTGCCAGTACAGGACAATGTTCATAACACAGAAATGTACTGTGACAACATAAAAATTTCAAAGTATGGCGTTAAACGGCTGTTAAGTGTTTTAAAGTTTCCAAAATAATTTGGAACATCTCTATACATCGTCGCATAATATATGAATGCAATATATTTAGAACATGTTTCATAAACTATTTAAGTTAAAGGTTCATGATTTAAACGTTCAGTAACACTCGAGTCTTTATTTTGAGACTTTAAATTTATGGCAGCAACTTGAAATTTATGTTGAATATTTCATTTCATTGTGGCAGTAAATTTAGAAAAAAGAAAATAGATTTCATTTTAACTGAAAGAAAAACGGGCAAAACAAAGAAATTTGGAAATTGAAACAAAAATATCTCAACAATTTAGATTTAAGAAATATTTTTATGAGTTAAAGAAAATATGCCAGCCGATGATTAAAAAATTTGTTGCTGTATAATAAATTATTTGATTAATAAGTTTATGATGAAAATTTATTTATTTATTTCTTTAAAAAATAATAATATTATTGAGGCGTTATGGTCTCTGGTCAATTATTATTATTAGCATTTTTTTTTGTAGAATTTGGTATCTTTGCAGAGGTGGCTGCAGTGATTTCTGGGCCACTTAAGAAGGGGGTTTTCAATTTTGTTGCAAAAAAGGCTGAAGAATTTGTAATAAAATTACCTTTCAGTCGCACTAATTTTATTTTTTATGTGTTCTAGGAAACGCAATACCACTTTTTTTGATACCCTCCAAAAAAGAATTGGAGGGTATATTCACTTTGTCATTCCGTTTGTAACGCAGCAAAATATCCATTTGAGATCCCATAAATTACATATATTCTTGATCAGTGATGAAATCTAAGACGATCCGCCCGTCCCTCTGTGGAAAATACGATTTGCACCAAATGAAGAAAGCTAGACTCCTGAAATTTGGTATAAATATATCTTGAAGGATAGCACAGGTCAAGTTCAGAAATGGGCTGAATCGGACCAGAGGGGAAAGAGTTTCTCTAAGAAGGACTAAAGTAACTAAAGTTTTTTTTGTAATTTTGTTAAGCAAATGATATATTTTTATGTCAAAGAAAGTCCAACGCATTAAACTTGGCGCCATAAAATAAATTTTTGGACCCCGCCCCCTTTAGTGGGCGTTATTATATGCCAAAATAGTGTAAAAATGTAACAAATTTTTTTTACTAAAGCCTACATTCCTTAAAAATTACACTTTTAAGCTTTAATGACGAATCTAAAACAGAACCTGGTACTTCTCTGCCCTACCCCCTATTCCCTCTTTGCTCCCAAAATAACTCTATAGAAAAAAAGAAAAAAATATTAAAAAGAAATTTTCCATATAATTATTTCAAACATTTATTTTTAGAATTTTATGGCAAAGGTGAAAGGACTCCCCCACGGCCCTTGCCAGAGAGACCCCGACAAAATACAGTTTTAATACCCTCCAAAAAGAATTGGACCCCATGAAGTATATAAATATATATTCTTGATCACTGATGAAGTCTAAGACGTTCTAGCAATCGTCTGTGAAAAACATGATATAATATATTTTTGGACCCCACCCCTTTTAGTGGGCGTTGACGCACGATATTATAATATTATAAAATAGTGTAAAAGTTTTTATTCCTTAAGCCTATAAGAAGCTGAGATGTTCGCTAATCTTGCAGAGGTGAGACATCCCTCCCACAGCCCTGCCCGGAATGACTCTGTCAAAATAGAGATTTAAAATTGGGTACAGAGATGTCTTAAAGGCACTTTGTGTCCCACCAGGCTAAACATTTAAAATTTATTTACTAAATATTTGGAGGGTATTTAAGATTTGACCCTGTCGAATATAACGTTTTCACTTGTATTTTTTTTTTTTTTTTTTTTTTTTTTGAAATAGGACAATATATTGTTTTTAATAGAAATCGAAAATTACTTTAATAAAAACCACAAAAAGAAGAAAAAAAATTAAATAATAGTTCGCTAACTGTGTTTTACTTAACACTCCCTTGATTTCAGTCATCATTTATTATTATAATTCTCATTCATTTAATGCCAAATGCGTGTTCGCATATATTCCCCTGGGTTTAGTTTTGCTCATGAGCGATCTAAAATTGTTCAAATTAGCAATCAAATTAATCTGTCAAATGAAGCATATTTATTTTTCTTGATATTAATTCTAAACTCACTTAATCTGCAAACACCTGCAAGTGCTGAAGTAGCCAACCAACCGACCAAAGTGTTTGGTTACATTGTCATTTAACATGGTTTTGCTTTATATGTTTTACATTTATTATCTTTTATTTATAAATTTTATCTTGAAATATTAAATGCTAAATAGTTGTTGTTTTGTGTGTTTTTGCAAAAAATTAATGTGTTTATATAAATCGAATGCAAATAATATTTAAAACAGCAACACACACACACACACACATGAGCAGCTACGAGTAGTTTTTCGTTTTGTAACATTTATTTTCTCCATATCGCCGATGAAAAACTATAAACAAATTATCGCAAACATTAAATGTTTAACCCTTTACAAAGCGGTGCCTTATTTGTCAGACATTCTCGTAAAACAAAAAAAAATAAAAAAAAATAATAAAACAACTGCAACAAATTACATACAGACGGACGTGTATAATAAATCGTGGTGCGTTCTTTCGCTCCCCACAAAATAATTCGAAACCGCTGAAATAGAATTTAAAGTGCAATAAATTGAAAATTAAAAATAGTGAAAAAGAAAAGCAAAGGCAAAAGCAGAAACGTACAAACTACAAGAAAATTCAATTGAAAAATTTGTTTTAATTACTGTTTGGAAAAAAAGAACGGCGAAATATTATTTAGAAGTGTTTTGATTTATTTGTGGTAAAGGCTTTGCATGTCATGTTCCAGAGTCGCAGCGTTGCAACGGTTACAAATAAGTCTTTCGTATGTGAAAATTAAAACAAGCAGCAGCATGTAGGCAGGCAGGCAGACAGGCAATTGCCACCAGAGCGTTGTAGCATACGGCATACAATACTTACTTAATGTATGCATGTGTGTAAGCAAGCATCGAGAGTTTGTTTGCAGCAGCAGCAGTTAGAGAAAAAACAATTGCCGCAAAGCAACAAAAAAAAAAAGAAATTGAAAAGAACTGCAACTGCTGTTAATGTCAACTAATGTTTCAGTCTAGTAGTTCCACAGCAGTAGAGGCTCCTTAAGCTTTTCACTTGTTTTGCCTTTTCGTTGTCATTGAAAAACCTAACAGCGGCGACTGGTCGACAGTAATTGAAATTTTGCCAAGAGCAGATTCATTTCACTCGGCTAATTAATTAAAATAAAGCGTGTTTTTTTTAGAGTGTCCCAGCAGCAGAGCAGCGCCCGCAAATTGTTGAAATTTTTAAACAAAATAATTCTTCTATTCGTCAAACTCATCGTGCACTTTTTCCATTTTATGGCATACAATCTCGTCCTTCGGAGCGGCTAATTCGAAGAACAATACGCCAATCATTTACGTCAGTACCTGCCATACGGCTCAAACTGACGGTGCTCTTAACACCGGGTGAAAAAATAAGTGTTACCAGCACCCCTCTTAGTGCCCAAGAACCACCCGAAGGTGACCTCGGGTCACCCAGGTGGCAATTTCTAGAACATGATTTGGTAAGTCCCATGATCTAACACCTTGCTTAAAGTGCCGATCCTATCTAGATGATCTTATATTTGTTGATTCACAACAACATATAGGTTCTGCTACTATCAGCCGGACCGAAGTCCAACCACAAGGATTGAACATCAATCCTTATCTGACAAACCTTCCACCAAATTGGTGACCACAACCACCACGTGTACTCCCGAGGGAGACCTCTCCAATATCCAGCCGCAGTAAACTGCGAGGCTTGTACTGGATCCCGTGGTACCAGTTAACTACTGGTAAAGCCTCAAAAGTCAAACCAGTGTAGGTTCTATAAACTTTCTATCGACTTCGGTCTTTCTTCTACCCAAACCCGGGTGTCGGCTCACCTGTCAATTCTTACTCAAGTTCGTAGGCGAACCTACTTCTTTTAGATTCTTATATGCACATCCGTTCCACTGTTTAGAGATTGGGCAGTAACATATAAGTTTTACGGGGCTACCTGCAAAAGTAATTCGAAGAACAATAGACCGTTTTCGGACCATATTTACTGTTGCTGATCATGTGCCTCCCCTTCAGACGCCGAACAGTGCGCACTGAAGAAACTGTAGCCGCTGTTTAGGAATGCATTGAAGATGATCCTAATCCAACAATTCGTGGCCGTTCTCAGCAACTGCGGTTGTGTTCTTCTTCCACTTGTTTTAGTTGTTGAAAATTGGTGTTCCAGATTGCGCCTTCTACGCGCCGGCCGTGTTGGCCACATGGCAGAAATTATATTTAAACATTAATTTCATGAAATTTTCTCTCCCATAAAGGCTATTTCATTAATATTAAAAAGAGATTTCCTGGTTTTATTATGATTTAAACTTGTAACACCCTATAAAAAACACCCTTTATATTCCCATAAAAAATTCTAACAAATTGTTTAGTGGCACAGAAAGTGCATTGGATTCTGCTACCTGTCTGCTCAAGATTCCTCTAAACAGAGAAAAGAAAGGCAATTAATACATGTCTGCAAGTTTCTTGTGGTCCTTCGAGCCGTCATTTAGAAAAAACGCCAAAGTCAGACACACACAAGCTGTAAGTTATTGCACAGGATTGACGCCAAATGAAAAGCGAATGAATTGGTGGGAGTACTTCTATTACATCAGCCACACAAAATACAACTTGATGCGGTTTCTGTTGCATTGGAAACAGATCAAGAGATTCACATCGCTGGCCGACGTCCGATATGCGCTATTTAAAAAACATTCTCTTCTAGCGATTATGCAGCCACTGCCTGCACTCCATAGAGAGAACTCAAGCAGTAATAGGTCACACAATAATTCTCCACCATGAGGCTGTCAGTTAGCCCTGCGTCTGGTTGTAGACGACTGGATATGCGTCGCACTGCATTGGGTTTTGTATGCAGCGTCATTATTTCGCTCGACCCCTTTTTTTTGGACAAAAGTAATTGGTCAAGTATTTCCATGAAGCCTGTTAGACTTGTTCCCTGGATTTTTTTAGCTCGGACCGGCACTCAGGGGATGACCCCTACTACATATGCAGTGCATTGCGCCGGAAGTAGAAAGGAGGGGATAGTGTTGAGAGAATAAATGAAGAAATATGAGAGGCTTTTTTGTAACTATTTTTCAACACTTGACTTTGCCGGCAATTTTTTTGCTACAGGGCCGACGAAGGAGGGTGCTGTTACTCTGCTCCTTTAGAACACGATAGTGTCAATCGCTGCTAATTGTGTTTAGTGACTAGTGCTATGCCTTCATCACTGAAACAGGCTAACAACAACTAACACAAGAGTGCACTAAAGCTGATCAGAAGAATTCAACACAATATTTCGTGACTTGAGCGCGAAGTAGAACTCAGGACCTTCCGCTTCATAGTCTCGCGTGAGTCCCTTCCTTCGACAGCACCCAAATTTAAACATAAGCGGATCATGGGATTTTCCCCGCAGCTACCGAGAACACCCAAACAGACCAAAAATGGCGGCACTCCGCAGGAGTGTGGAATAATTGTAACGATTTCTTGTCAATAATCGGTCGTTAGTGTTTGTCTAGCGTGAATTTCGACGTAAATTTTTGACGTTTAACTCAAACAGTGGGGAACCACAAAAAATTGTGCACGGCATGATTGCCAATAGACTGTTAGTTCTGTTATAAAATAGTGCGGCTGTGGCTTTCAATGTCGCTGTGAACGAAAAAATTTCAAGCAGTCGACGTGCCACACAATTGGGCATCATCTGACGAACCCTACAACGAATTTTATTGAAGGACTTGTAAGTGTTCCTGTACAAAGAGCCAACAGTATATCGTCATTATTCTGTAACTCTTTGTCAACGTCACGTCGACACAGTATCCAAAAGCAGGTCAGTTTCCTGCTTCTTGCGGACAACAATTAACTATTTCTGACAGCCTGAAACCACTTTAAAGCCTTGAATGCAGCAAGCGAGTGTTAGAAATTGTCATATCGCACCCTAAATATAAAAGGGTCACAACTCAAAATTTGCCAAAACTGACTTTTTTCCATCAATTTATTCAGAATACACATCTCTAACTACAGCAAAAATTTCCTTCACATCACTATCTTCTTTAACTGGAAAAATACAGTTATGTCTATTTATATGTTAACCCCCTTATTCATAAATATTATAATAGGCTTATAAGAGTGTAATAGAGCAAATTTCATGTGAAATTATGTTTTATTACGCTGTTATTAGACTCTCATAATTTTTATGAATAAGGGGGTAAGTGTGTTGGTTTTGCACGATGAACGGTTTTTTGTCTCTCCTGAAAATTTTAGCATTTTGAGTTGTGACCCTTTTGTATTTAGGGTGCGATATGATCGATTTTCAAATAAGAAGTACGGAAGAGTCCTAATTTT
Organism: Linnaemya tessellans; assembly: GCA_951800035.1. Classification (NCBI taxonomy): domain Eukaryota; kingdom Metazoa; phylum Arthropoda; class Insecta; order Diptera; family Tachinidae; genus Linnaemya; species Linnaemya tessellans. The sequence continues at coordinate 115,764,981 of OX637534.1, read as the reverse complement.
GCTATTGTCTTGGCGTGACGTTGGCAAATAATTACAATATCGGATGACCGTCACTCGCATGTGAATTACTGTAGAGCCATCCTTAAGTTCAATAACGAAAAGGACGATTTTGAGTCGAAAATCTTTTCCTTTTAAGCGTTTGCGCTCGAAAAAAGAGTCTTCTTTAATAGGGCGCTTCGTGTGATACCCGGAGATCACTATTCACCGTCTTGTGCAAATCAGACTTCCATCATGGCATTTGCAAAATATTGTTGTACTCTACAGCAACAAAATATAATAAAAATAAATTCACCAATACTCTCTCAATTTGGAAATGCCATAATGGAAGATCAGTTGACCAAGATCGGGAATAAGGCTATTGTAATTTTTTTTATTAAAAAGTGCAAAAGTGTACAATTATTTTTTAGCAAAAAAAAGAAAAAAAAATAACATAAGAATCGTAATATTAAATGCAGAAAGCAAGACTTGTTCAATATTCCAAGGAACCAAGGAAAATAACATCAATTTTACTTTCAACTTTTACCGTAAAACAGAAGAGTATAGTTTTAGGCAACAGCTACAGTTCCATCCTCAGTACTCGTTTGAATTTTTTCTTTCGTTTGAATTCTTTCTTATTATTATAATTATTTCTTATTATTATAATTTTCTTATTATTATAAGTAAACGGTTTAGTTAAATGTGATAACAGTTTTTATTCATAAAAATGTTATAAGCAAATAGTATACGAGAATTGTAAAATTAAATTGATGTTAAATCAAATTGAAGGCCGTTTGATTATTTTCTTCAGGTTCTATTTAATAAAAAATTTCAAAGCCATAAAATGAATTTTTAAAGAAAATTAAAACTATGAAAAAAATTTTTGGATTTTTTGGGAAAATTTAATTTCGTTAAAATTACATGTTATGAAACTTAAGCCGATTTTATTTATTTTTCAAATGCTTTTAGTTCAATTTGACGGACTGTTGGCTGCAAAAATCTGCAGACAGAACAGCACCCAGAAGCTCTGGTGCTTGGAAGCATTTTTGCTTCAGTTAAATGCGAGTATGTCTTCAGATGGGTAATATTTTGTTTGGCTAGATTATTTGTAGCCGTATTTTGACCAGGTTTTTTATGCGGCAAATATTCTCAGGCTTAATTTCTGATATTCTTTATTTTAGCGCATGATTCTTTTGCTTCTTAAGCTGGTGCATGTGCTGTTGTTGGCTTCTTTAGATTTTTCTTCGTCGTTATGGTCTGCTTATTTTGCCGCCAAAAACAGAAACTTTATTGAAAAAAAAAACAAAAAAAAGAATATAAAAACCAAATCCGCCAACAACAGGCGGTAGAATAGACGAACGAACGAACGGACGGATAGACAGACAGACAGACGGAGCGATTGCAGGCTTAATTCTGGCTTCTTTTAGCGACTATATTTTTACTACAGCAGCAGCAAGAAACAAAAAAAAAAAAGACGACAACAACAACAACCACTACTGGAACTAGTCGTAAAAGTTCTAGTAACTGCATAAATATTTCATTTGCGTGTTTAGAAATCATTTTATAGTCACTGTCTGTCTTAGCATGCAGCCTTAAAGTTTATCAGCGATTCATCACATGTTGTTGTTGTTGCTGATATTCTTTTAGTTTTTATTTAGCCAACAAGAAGAAGAAGAAGGTTTTATTTAAAGTTTAAACCTAAACCGAAAGTACACCACCAACACCAGCACCACCACCAGCACTACAACGAGTGAGCGCACACATGGATGCATGGCTTGTTGGCTGGCTGGCTGGTGCACTGGCAGCACCTAAAAAAATGTTAAATAATAAAATAAAAAAACTAACAGCAAAAAAATGCATATTAAAAGCTTACATTTTTTTGCATTTCCAAGAGGTTTTCCTTTTTTATCTATTTATTATTTTTATTTTTATATATTAAACAAGATCCGTTTCAAACTGTTTTATAGCAGAAGAATAAACTTTTTCAAAAACATGTTCCACAGAGACAGACAAGTGAGCTGCCAAGCACCACTGAAACGTCATCATCGTCATCATTTCATTGCAATCCCTGATTGTTAAGGTCGGTTTTCATAGTCAGCGTAACGTCGCACAGTGGGATTTGTTCATACAATGTTTGGCAAAAAGTATAAGGAGTGCTCGTAGAATGTTGAAATTTTGCTCTGAGCCTTTGCTTAGCTCAATTAAGAATAATATAAGGTTTGATTAAAATTGGCCACGCCCACTACCCACCGCCCATAGAACCCAAAATCAATTTTTGGCCCAAAATTTTTAAAATTTGCACAGAGTGGTTTATTACCTCAACTTAGAATAAAATAAAGTTTCATCAGAATTGGCCATGCCCCAAAGCCCACCGCCCATAGAACCCAAAATATATTTTTGGCCCAAAGTTTTTGAAATTTGGCACAGAGTGTTTTATTACCTCAAATAAGAATAAAATACAGTTTAATCAAAATTGGCCATGCCCCAAAACCCACCGCCCATAAAAACCAAAATCTATTTTTGGCCCAAAGTTTTTGAAATTTGGCACAGAGTGTTTTATTACCTCAACTAAGAATAAAATAAAGTTTCATCAGAATTGGCCATGCCCCACTACCCACCGCCCATAGAAACCAAAATCTATTTTTGGCCCAAAGTTTTTGAAATTTGGCACAGAGTGTTTTATTACCTCAATTAAGAATAAAATCAAGTTTCATTAAAATTTGCCACACCCACTACCCATCGCCCATAGAAATCAAAATTAATTGTTGGCCCAAAGTTTTTGAAATTTGGCACAGAGTCTTTTATTATCTCAATTAAGAATAAAATAAAGTTTCATTAAAATTGGCCACGCCCACTACCCACCGCTCATAGAAACTATACTAAATATGCATTGCAATTTATTGTAAATATTCATACAAAATACGTGAGTTTTATCACAAAATATACAAGTTTGTTCAGCGATCGCAAAAAGTCGCCGAATTTTTTTACATAAAATGAAAGAAAATATTCCAAACTTTCATTTAGTAGTAGTACTAACACGGAGGTAGACCGAGCTAACTTATTTTTTTTTCTAATGAAAACTGCAAATGCAAAATTTTTTGGAGTCATTTTGATTTGCTCAGATCTCTTAAACTATATAGTATGTAATTTAAATATTTGTTTCTTTCCTATTAAATTTAAAATACTATATTTTAATAAAAATGCTCTAAAATTATTGGTAGTTGAACCATATTTATTGTATAAACAACTGAAATGTAGTAAAATTTTCATCAGTTTTCGTTGTATAATATTTAGATAACTTTACCACACTCTTTTTTATACAAAATTTAATTTTTTTCGAAAACAACTCATGGCTTTCTGCTAATGAAACATTTCTCTACAGAATTGCATCATTAGATTTCTAAAAAATAACTGTAAAAAATAGACTTTTTGCCAAACAAAAATACCACTGTGCGTCGGTCCGTCTTTCTGTCTGTCTGTCTGTCTTCTTGGCATGGCAGATATTTCGTTGTTGCGTTTTGGTGTGTTTTCCTTTTTCAAGTTGCTTTTTATTTTTATATCTAAGTTTTTATTTTTTTTTATTTTTTATTTTTTTTTTTGCTATTTCAGGGAGGTTGTTAGAAGGTGTTTCTTGGAAACACTATTATTGTGCATCACATGTTTAAATGTGCACAAAATGTAAATTGTTATATTTTTATGTACTTTTTGTTTTTTTTTTATTCCTATTTTTTATATTAAAATTATACAAGTAAAGCTCACCTATAATAATCGCTTTTGCAGTAAATATTACCGTCGCGCGAGTAACATGATGATTCCCGGTCGAGGGGCTGTCGACATGCATAACATTGCAGACAGCTAGCGTGCCACCGTTTATCCACAGCAGAGAGGTAGAAGCGATCCTAATAAAGAATTGAACAGAAAAAAATTAAAAAAAAAAAAAATAAACAAAATTATTGTTTGGCATGCAAAAAAAAAAAAACACAATGAAACAGTTAGTTTAGATTCTAAGCCTTAGAAATAATTTTGTGAATATTAGGCAAACACATGCGAGGTCTGTTACAAAACTAGTTTAAATTTTAAAATTTCAATGAAAAGTTTTTATGTGAGCACATTCGTCTCATGTGTATTCAACACTTTCAGTCAATTAATTTGTTTAGTAGGTTTATTGGCATCGAAAAAATGCATCTCAGAACTCGTATCAAATTTTTGTGTAACAAAATTTACTTAAAAGCTCTTGAGCTCTTGACAGTGGCATACGGAGATTGTTTTCTGAATTAGAAAAATTTTTACAAGTGCTACAAGCAAAAGAAGGCGAGAAGGACGGAAGAAAAAAGAAAAAGGTGTGAATGACGGACACTGCAGCACATTCACAACCCATCAAAAAGTATCTCCAGGACTATAGCCTAGAGAATGACTGCAGTATTTTAGAAGTAGAGATCTGCAGAGAAGTAGAAAAATATAAGAAAAATTATTTCCAAGCCCCTATAAAAAGCTCAGGTTTCTTACCCTTTGCCGAACGTATTTTTTTTCAACACTGAAAATATCAGATTCTTAATTTAGGAAGAATTTAAATGTTTTTTTTTCTTTTTTTTTTTTGAAAAAAGTGTATCATAAATGTTAATAAGAAGTTCCGGCATATTTTATGTTTACAAAAGAACACAAGTTTTGGCTTTAGAAAATAAAGTGCAATAATAAAAACATTGTTTAATGTGGTGCTGCACTTATTCCTCTTTAATAAAAATAAGTGTGGAATATGTAACATTTATTTGCTTTTTAAGGCGGACATAATTACAAAAGAATATATTTGACATTTGAAAAATAGCATATATTTTCGAGAAAAGAACATAAGCTAAAGCAAAAGGTGGAATAAATGCACAATTTATGCTCAGAAAAAAATCACGAAAAATTGTACTAAATTGAAACTAAAACTGGGGCCAAATTACCGCATTCGATATTTATCGAAATGTCAATACAATTTAAATACAAATTTCGATCGATATCGAATGCCGTAATTTGCCCCCTGAACTTTTTCAAATTATTATTTAAAAAAAATTTCAAAAAATAAATTTAAATTTAATTTACGTCTATTAATCTAAACAAATATTTATAACATCCAGAGACGGCTATTTTAAATCATTAACAAATAACTTTCCTAAATGTACACCGCCCTATTGTTCGAACAAAAAAAAAAGAAAAAAAAAAGGGGAACAATTTATCAAAACTCACCTGTATTAAACGCCCACAGCCCGCACAGGGTGGACTACAATTTGGTTTTGTTTCAGTCGCAGATTCTGGACTACTTGGCGGTCCATACGGTTCTGTTTTAAACGATATGCCCGAATTTGTTTCATCATTATCACCATCCGGGCAATCGGTCTGATTGCGATTAATGGCATATTTGATCGAAGATTCATCGAATGTTGCCTGTTCGGCAGTTTCATAACTAAAATTACAAGAACTTTAATGATTTGCGTTTTAAAATCCCAACAGTTGCAAGCGGCAAAAAAAAGAAGTGAAAGTCATTTCTATTCTATTTTACCTTCTAAATGCCACACTGTAGGCGGCCGCCGCTGCACTAAACGGTTTTGTACTGTGCTCACAGATATCGGGGCATGTTGAGCAGGATCGAAATATAAATTGATTACTGTGATTGCTATTGCTATTGGCACCTGCAGCACTGCCACAGTGTGCGTTCCCTTGATGTGCTACAGGTGGTGTTGGACTTTTTTCCCTTGCACCTGGCCCAAGAAATCTTGCGCTCTGCTGCTGTTTATATGAGAACGACGAAAGAGAAAAATTAAAAGAAAACAAATAGAGTTGCAATTATTATTTTTTTTTTTCTAAAAACATTTTCAAATAGTTTCTGTATAATTCATTTATTCAATTGTTTGTTTGCTTTGTTCTTAAAAGAGTTGAGTAAATGAAAAATGTTTAAGATAAGTGAATATGTAAATTGCAGGGAAACTGGGGTTATAACCTAAGACGTGACGTGACGTCTCCTCACTTTTACAAGATATTTTCGAAATGTATTCGACCTTTAAACATCTTTTCCCATTCGGCTTGTTTTTTTCTTCAACGATAATGAAGATATATTTATATATATTTCTGTAGGTACGAGGTCTGTTCAAAAATTAAGTCGAGTCCGCATACTTTGTACGTTCGATTAGCGTATCTTTTTTATGTCGGTACACTTATTTCGAACACTTTTTTAGAATTTCATCAACTTGTCGTGTTCGTTTGTGAGAGTCATAGGATTCAGAAGTGCTGTACGTGTTCGGCGATTTTATGCTATCGAAAAAGTGGATAAAAAAAATTTGCTTTAAATTTCGTATAAAAATTGAGAGCCCAAGAGCTCTTGAAATGCTGATATACGGTGATCGTATTCTGAGTGAGAGTGTTAGCAAATGTTACAAGATTTTCAAGAAAAGTTGAGAAGATACGAATTACGATGTTCGTCCTGGACATCGCAGCTCAAATTTTATGGAGAAAATTGCTGTGGAGAAACGTCGAATCACTAGTAGAGAAGTTGCTGAGGATGTTGGAATATCAAATTTGCTTCTGCCAAGAAAATTTTGCGGAAATTTCGATCATGAGGAGTGTGGAAACGAGGCTCGTTCCGAAATTGCTGGTTTTGTACCAAAAAAAGAAAACCTTGGCATGACAGTCAAAAATAACGCCGTAATCATCCCTCAGCCATCGTGCGACTGCTTCCTGTTCCCAGGATTGAAGTGATTCATGAAACGACAACGTTTTGCAACGATTGGGGAGATAAAAACCGAATCGTTGAGAGCTCAAGGACATACCAGAATGTGCTACGAGCATCTGAAAAAATTTCATGTGAGGGTGTTACTATGATGTGACCAACTAAAGGGTTTTTCAAGAAGAACTTTGTTTTCGAATACAAAATAAAAAAATTTTTTTTTATGGGGTAGGACCAGCGCTCAGAGGATGACCCCTACATATGCAGTGCATTGCGCAGGAACTAGAAAGGAGGGGATAGTATTGAGGAATTTGAACCTTTTTTACTTCGCGGCTAATTTTTTGCTACAGAGCCGACGAAGGAGGGTGCTGTTCCTCTGCTCTATACTACATTCAATGTGTCAGTCGCTGCCCCAGTTAAGTTCAGTGATTTAGATGAATATGATTGAAATTTTATTGTATTACGAAGAGAAAAGTTCAGCAATTATCAATAAAAAATTATGTTTGGCAAATGTCCAACACGACCACACTGGCTTCTGAGCCAAATCCTTATGCAAAATTCGCCATATAGTAGTTTTGGATAAGTCCAATTGTAAAGAACGTCGAGGAATTGACAAATTGGGATCTGCTTCAATACTGTGGCTCATGGCTGTGCTGTTTTCAGTTGAACGTCCCGGTCGAACACGCGTTGGTGTTGGCACATGTTTTATACAGCCCGTCGTCTCAAAATTCTTATGTTCTCTGAAAATATCACGAATTTTACAAAATGTAACTTTAACAGAAACTTTATTTTCATAGTGGATTTTAATTATTTTAATGCGATTTTCGAGCGAAATTGAATCCAGTGTAACAATTGCCAATGCATATACTACGAATATGTAAAAAAAAACTAAATATAACTAAATGTTGTTGGTGTTGCCACAACTGAAAATAAAAAAGTATTGTTGAAAAACCCTCTAGAAACTTATAAATAGCGTTAAAGAAATTGCTGTTTTTAAGAAAAAATAAACGATTTTCGTAATTTTTGAACAGACCTCGTATTTGTTTAATATTTCATTCTCAGTTATGAAATAAATCATGGGACACTGAGAAATATTTTTAATGAACCCCTGACTGGTTTCTGTAACTTACGGGAAGCTATTCGCCCCTATTATGAATGGCGACGTTGACGTCACATCAACTCGACAGTAAAAAATTATTACTTGTCTGCATGTTGTCGATAACAATTAATTACTCTTGACAATTTCACATAAATGGAATATGCAGAAAATAATTAAACGGCAACACGGGTAGTAAATAAAAATGTGTTACCATTAGATTGAAACAATTCTCGTATGCAATTTCCTAATAAATTTTTTATAAATAAAACTGTTATCATATTCAACTAATCCATATAAGAAGTGGCGACAAATACAATACATATGAGTACTGATGATGAAAGTGTGGCGGCTTTCGAAAACAGCTGTTCTGCTCTTCCGTGTAAATTGAATAATTAAAAACTGATGCCGACTTCCCTGAGTGCCCTGGAATATTTATTATGTGTTTCCGAATTTGAAACAAATATTCGAACAATTAGTCTATAAATTTTAATTGAATTTAATAAAAAAAATATTTTAATATATTCTGCCTTTCACATAATCGCCAGAATTTTTTTGCTGCAAAAATTTCTGATTTCAGATACAGAAATGGGGACCTGCTGGGAAGTAGTCGCGACCCGGTTGCTTTGCGTTTTAAATAATCCTACATGAACAAAATTTTTTTCGCGATTTAATATTCAATTTCGAAAAATTATAGTGCTAATCAGCAATTTAAAAAAAAGTAAATACATTTAATTGCACTGAACTTGTAATAAAAATTCATTTTTAATTGCCACACCATCATCATTCCCTATTAAAAATATTCCAGAAAAGAAAAAACTTCAATGTCTTCCGCTTTGGCTTTAAGGTTAATTAGTACAAAAGCAACAAGATTTGACATGTTTTTGTGGTTGACACTTTTCAGCAGACACTGTTGCTTTCATTTCATTTCGTTTCAAAATCAAAGGATATGCAGGCAAATTTTTTACATGAACTAAAAGAAATTCGCTTATATATTCTTGAAAAGCAAAAAAAAAAAAAATTTTTAGGGATACAAGTGCGTTTGTCTGTCTGTCTGTCTGTCCGCTAGTCTCTATTTAATAAAACTAAAAATAATCCATTTTCAAAATCCATACAATTCAGTCGTGTAGATGTCAACGTACAAATACCCGTACAACTGTCTAATTAAAAATTTCTTTGCTACAAAAAAAAAAAAAAAAGAAAAGTTCGGCTGCTTGTTTATTAAAATTTAATAAAACACACATTTTATTTTATTTAATTTCTTTTTTGCTGCCTGCATTTTAGTTTCTGTTAAATCAAAACTTGAAAATACTGACAATTTAAAATGTTTCTTTTATATATTTTCTACATTTAAGATTATTTTGAAATCTGCTTAGGCAAGATTCTCTTGTGTAATGCGGCACAAAATGTTGTGCTACATGATGCATTCATCATGATGATGATGATGATGATGAAGATGATGACGACGATGATGATTTACATCGCATGCATTTTTATATTGATAAACAAATATTGTGTGTTTGTGAGTTTGTCAATTTTCCCAGTTGTTGCCGGGTTATAAATGTTATCAACTGCCAGTCAGTCAGTCAGTGCAGTCCAGTCCAGTCAGTCGCCATGTTTGACTTCTTTGCGTTGCTTTTCTGTTTTTTTATGGGATTCAAAATTCTCCACCGAACTGATAATATTTGTTTTGAAATGTCAATATGTGGGGTTGTTGTTATTGTTGTTGCTGTTAATAAGCAAAGCCTAGGAGAATAAAATAATTATATTGCAAGGTTTTTATTCAAGCGACTGTTAGAAATGGAATTATTTGTGATGTTACGGTGATAGTCAGAGACAGACCTGCACTAATTTTGTGACATGGGATGAATTTGGGAGGACGTGTAATTTACATGGAATTGCATTAGTTTTTTTTTAAATCAAGTTTCAAATGTACTTTTTAGTCCCGCAAAACTTTTGTTCGGAAAACATTGAAAAGAGATTGCATGCAAATGTGAAACGTTAATTTAAAGAAATGTCGACATCAAGATTTGGAAATACGCTGCTATAAATCCAAGTGTTCCAAGTTGCCTTGAATATAAATATCATTTAATCTGTCCACAAATAAGGCCATGCTGCCGTCAAAAGTACGCATGATAAGAAATTTGCCAAATAAAACAGAGAACATTTGATTCAGGAATGGACTCATTCGAGGAAGCATCACCACACGATGTGCCACACAATTGGGCAATACTAAACGGGCCCTACAGTGAATTTGACTAAAAGTACCACATAAAAAGTACCTACAGGGCAACAGTTAATGTCTACTGATCGTTACACCCATGGGAATTACAATGGAGGCATTCTCTATTTTAACAATGAAGAGCACGATTTTGAATGCAAAATCTGGATAAGCGACGAGCCTCATTGCCATTTAAGCAGTTACTCCAATAAACATAATCTGTCATTCTTTGGCAGTGAAAAATCGCCTGTAATGCACGATGAGCTGTTGCACCCACTCAAAGTCATGCAGGCGGAGTGATTGTTGCACAAATAAAACCCTTTAATGTAAAAAACTATCCATTCCTTTCCTTCTTCCAAAAAAGAATTAAAGGATATATTCACTTTGTCATTCTGCGTGTGAGGCAGCCAAATATCCCTCTAAGCCCCCATAAAATGTATATATATTCTTGATCAGTAATGAAATTTAAAACGATCTAGCCATGTCCGTCCGTTCGTCTGTGGAAATCACGATTCAGTCCAAACGACAAGACGCAGACCCTTGAAATTTGGCATAAATATATTTGAATGGAAAGCACAGGTCAAGTTCTGAAATAGGCTAAAGCGGGCCAGAGGGAAAAAGTTGCCCTAAGAAGAACTAACCAGCCTCTAAAAAACCATATAATTTTTAAATTCTTTTTTTTTTGGAAATTTTGTTAAGCAAATGATATATTTTTATATTAAAGAAGGTCCAAAGCGTTGACCCAAGAGCCAGAAAATCAGAAAAATCCATTTTTGGATCCTGGCCTCTTTAGTGGGCGTTAAGTATTACATGGAAAAATAGTGTAAATATTTAATAAATTTTATTCCCTAAAAATTTGATTTGAAAGCCTTTATGAAGTTCGTAAATGGGTTGAATCGGACCAGAGGGAAAAAAATTTCCCTAAGAAGTACTAAACCAACCTCTGAAAAATTAAGTATCTTTTGTTGTAATTTTGTTAAGAAAATTATATATTTTTATGTCAAAGAAGGTCCAAAACGTTGAACTGGCAATCAGAAAATCAGAAAAATTAGTTTTTGAGCACCTCCCCCTTAAGGGGGCGTTGTTGGGACATGTAACATGGAAAATTAGCGTAAATATTTAACAAATTGTATAATTTAGGTTTAAATTCCTTAGAAGTTAAATTTTCAAGCTTTCATAAAGAAGCTGAGAGGTTCTCTGACCTGCCCTACCTTCCCCCCCCCACCTTTGCCCTTTAAATGACCCTATCAAAAAAATTTTTTTTTTACTCTAAATAATCCCAAAAATGGAATTTTTAGCGTTTTATGGCAAATGTGAGATATTTTCCTCAGGGCCCCTTCCCGCAGTGACCTCTACAAAATAGAGTTTATCTGTATTAAATATTTGGGGGGTATTTTAGATCCGACCCGGTCGAATAAGACGTTTTTACTTGTTTTTTTTTGTTTTTTTTTTTTGAGGACTCCGTGAGCAAGACGTGGATAATGCTGGCAAACGCTACAGGGAATTTAATGACTGGGACTCATTAATATGGGATTTCAACAAGATTGTACCACCGCATGAGCCACAACACATTTTTTAAAGAAAATGTTTATATTTTTTCAGTAATCTCCCGTTTTTGGCCAGCAAGAGACCCCAGGCATCCTTTCTTTCAGGGCTAATTGAAATCGCGGCCTTTTGCCAACAACCCCCATACATTTGTATCCCTTAGCGAGAACATTCGCTGTAGTGCGAAAAGTTATCACTGGGAAATCCGGTGGAAAGTCTTGGAAAATAAGACAAAATGGACGGAATATGTTTATTGGTCCCGTGATCTCCCGTTTTGGCCAGCTAGAGCACGCAGGTTTTTTTTTTTTGTTTGGGCTGCTTGAAGTCGCGGCATTTTGCCAACAATCCCCACGCAATTGTATGCCTTAACGAGAACATGCGCTAGAGTGCGTAAAATTATCACTGGGAAATCTGGTGGAAAATCTTGGAAAATAAAACAAAATGTCCTCCTCTTATCAGAAAAATTTAGTAATTTTCCAAAGAAAAGATTTTCATTAACCAAAATCATTCTTTTGTTAATTGGTAAAAAAAAGTTATTCAAAAACAAAATAGAATTATTAAAAATTTAGTTATAGAAACTTAATTCTGGTGATTGTCTGGACTAGGCGGCCAAGTAGACTTGTGTCCAACTAGCTCATTCGCTCAGTTTTGACAAGAACCTCTGATCAAACCTATGTAATTTAAATGGGTTTGATCAGAGGTTCTTGTCAAAACTGAGCGGAGGAGCTAGTTGGACACAAGTCTAGTTAACAGATATCTGTTAACTGCAGAATAGGTTTGATAAAACTTTTGGTTTGACGCTTCGCTAAAAATTAGACTTGTGTCCAACTAGCTCGTTCGCTCAGTTTTGACAAGAACCTCTGATCAAACCCATTTAAATTACATAGGTTTGATCAGAGGTTCTTGTCGAAACTGAGCGAATGAGCTAGTTCGACCCAAGTCTACTAGACTTGTACCGAACTCTTTCATTAGCTCGTTTTTGACAAGAACCTATGATCAAACCCATTTAAATTACATTGGTTTGATTAAAGGTTCTTGTCAAAAACGAGCTAATGAAAGAGTTCGGTACAAGTCTAAAGTCTACAGGCAAGCCATCTCTTCTAGCGTGTGCGCAAACAATTAAACGCAATTCCTAAATCTGCCCCAAGTAGGGCCCACTACTACTTTGCTTTTTGGGTTTTCGCTATGTAACGAACTTCTGCACTGACTATTACAAAACGTGGACTAACGATTTGTTACGCAGGACTTAATCTGTTGCCTTTTATGGCTGAACAAATTAAAAGTTTCGCTTAACTCGATGTTTCTGTTGATGTACAACGCACCTGAAATGGTCCGTTGATAGCAAATGTGACATGGAAATAGTTTTATGGACCCTAAAAGTACTACAAAATTGCTAGTTTCCCGGAAAAGCCAATAGTTTAAAGGAGCCAACAAAAGAATTGAAAAGTTTTATAAAAAAATGGTTTTTACCATAAGAAATAAATTGCTTAACAGCATTTTTTACGTAACAACTTACCCAATGCATCACAGGGCGCTCGTCGGTGCAGACGCCCATGTGCGTCTTTTGAGATATCACGAGGTTTGGTTCCAACGATGCTTATTTGGCAGTGCGGCGGCAGGATGTTGTATTTTATGCTGACGTATTGTGGAAATGGTTCCCTTTTCAAATTCAAATATCACAATTACAACAACAACAATGGCGGTTTTAATTTGTCGATTGAAGCACAGAATTCAGTAAACGAATTTCAACAAAATTGATTTCTTATTTTGATTTTTATTTGTATGTTTAAGTTTAGCACTGCATAAGGAAGAAGAAAAAACATTTTTATTTATTTGCATTTCTTTTTTTTTTTTGTTATTCACTGGTAAATATTTCACAAGTTAATCATTGGGTCCTTTTAAGGCCGATATTGCTTCAGGCTCAGAAGTAGACCGGAAGCTTGAAAAACAGTGGATAATTCACACATAAACGGCTTGATGCTTTTGGGCTGTTTTTGTTTTTTTTTAATTTGTCACACATAAATTTAGTGGTGGGACCCAAACCCACACAGAGTTTTTGTTGTTTATTAACTTTGTTTTCAGCGCCAGCAGGTATTCAATAAATTCACACAAATATTTATTTAAAAAAAAAAAGGAAAAAAAGTAACTGAAATTTTACCACCAGAAAACTGAAAGCAAAACGACCTTCCCAAAACTGTTTGGAAAATATCTAAAGCCTTTGGGCTGATCTAAAAGTATGATCTCTTAAATCAAGAAAAGGCACACAAAAAAAAAAAGAAGTAAAAGGAGCCAACAGTTTGAGGCAGCCTTAACCACCGAAAGCAACCACCGACGACCACATTTTTATGGCAACGAGTCTGTTTATGAGTTTTGGATTTGGCGTTTTTATTTCACTTTTAGTTTGAAACTTTTTAAATTTTTTTTTGTTCAGTTTTGTTGCTTAAATGACTCTCTGACTGCTGCGGCTACGACTTGGGCTCTCCGTCCTCACGTTATTTAGCGCTGGATACTGTTAATGTAGTTGTTGTTTGTTGTACATGTAAAGTGTCCAAAATGTTGACAATTTTTAACTTAATTTATGACATTAATTTAGGAGACGACTGTGTAAAAAAATAAAATATACGGGGAGGAAAAAAGAAGCAGCCAAAATAACTTATGAAAAGTAGCTGCTGCAAATGAACAAATTAAAAAAAAAAAAAACCACTAACAACAAGAGATGAAATGAAATTTGAAAAAAGAAACTATTCGAAAACATTGTTTTTGACCCTCCTCGTTAGAACATGCAATAAAGAGATGCAAAATGCTGATAAGAAATCTTTTGAACTTAGAAAAAAAAAATACACATTTAGAGAAGGCAACAATTTGAAACTCTATACAGCATTTTATTGTCTGCACTATGGGCCATTAAATTACGGTGGCTAAAAGCAGCAAATAGAATGAACAATTTTTGGTTACAAGAATAATAATTTTTAATAAATGACACAATTAAAAGTACTAGATTCACCCTGTGGTAAACATTTGATCATGTGATATTTAAAATAAAATTTTAATTGAAAATACTAGATTCACCCTGTGGCCAAAATTTAATCACTTGGCATTTAAAATAAATTTGTAATTATAAATACTAGATTCACCCTGTGCTCAAAATTTGTTCACTTGACATTTAAAATAAATTTGTAATTAAAAATACTGGATTCACCCTGTAGTCAAAATTTTATCATGTGATATTTACATTAAATTTGTAATTGAAAATACTAGATTCACCCTGTGGTCAAAATTTGATCACTTGACATTTAAAATGAATTTTTAATTGAAAATACTAAATTCACCCTGTGGCCAAAAATTTAACACTTGCCCCCATATTCATAAAAAAATAAAAAGTATTTGAAATCTGTTTTAAGAAAATTTTGTATGAAAATATTTCATTAAAATACATTTCAAACTCATTTTAAATTTTATGAATACCAGGGTTGACATTTAAAATAAATTTGTAATTAAAAATACTAGATTCACCCTGTGGTCAAAATTGTTTCACTTGTCATTTAAAATGAATTTGTAATTGAAAATACTTGACCACAGGGTGACTATGGTAAAAAAAATTCACTTGACAGTTAAGATAAATTTGCCTATGTGTGAGTGCACTAGACTGACCGCTGCTTGTGTGGGATTGTCTTAATTATTTTATGTATGTGTGCGCTTCGGAAAGTGGGATCTTCAGTTCGGTGCTAAAATATAACTCACAATAAATTATATATCCTATTCTTTTTATACCCTCCAAAAAAAATTTGTCATTCCGCTTGTAAAGCAGTGAAATATCCATCTGAGACCCCATAAATTATATATATTCTTGATCAGTGATGAAATCTAAGACGATCTGACTATGTCCGTCCGTTCGTCTATGGAAATCACGATTCAGTCCAAACGAAAAGAACCAGACTCTAAATTTGGTATAAATATATCTTGAAAGATAGTACAGGTCAAGTTCGGAAATGGGCTGAATCGGGCCAGAGGGGAAAAAGTTTCTCTAAGAAGGGCTAAAGTAACTAAAGTTTTTTTTTTGTAGTTTTGTTAAGCAAATGATATATTTTTATGTCAAAGAAAGTCCAACGCATTAAAGTTGGCGCTATAAAATCCAAAAAATTAATTTTGTGGACCCCGCCCCCTTTATTGGGCGTTATTATATGCAACAATAGTGTAAACATTTTACAAATTGTTTAAAAATTACACTTTTAAGCTTTAATGACGAATTTGAAACATAACCTGGTACTCCTCTGCCCTACCCCCTCCTCTCCTTTGCCTCCTAAATGACCCTTTCAAAAAAAAAATAAATAAATAAAAATTAATTTATGTGTGTGAAGATAAATATGCCGAGTTATATATGTTTTGACGTAAGCAGTTACGAAGTGAAGTTAAATATGTTATGACGTAACGAAATGGCAATCAGTGAATTTTTTTTTTGTATGAAAATCCATATTTATATACAAAATGATTATGGGAGTGTCTTCTATCCCATACATCATTTTGTATATACTGAAAATGCTTGCCACCTCCTAATTTGGCCACTGGGGGCAAAATCCCTCCAAGATCACACACACTCTCGTGGCCTGTAAATTGACCTTTCATGGCCTGTAAATATTTCCACAAAGTGCTCAAACAATTTATTAAATATGGATTTTCATTAAAAAAAAAACTGCACTGTTTGCCATTTCGTTACGTCATAACATATTTAACTTCATAGCTATATACGTTGTTTCGTAACTGTTTACGTCAAAACATGTTTAAGTCGGCATTTGTACGTTCACTCACATAATAAATTTTACATTTAATAATCCCAAACATTTATTTTTAGAGTTCTATGGCAAAGGTGAAGTGTGGCCCCTACGGCCCTTGCCAGAGAGACCCCGGAAAAGTACAGTTTTAATACCCTCCAAAAAGAATTGGACCCTATAAAGTATATATATTCTTGATCAGTGATGAAGTCTAAGACTGTCTAGCAATCGTCTGTGTAGAACATGATATAGTTTATTTTTGGAACCCGCCCCCTTTAGTGGGCGTTGACGCACGATATTATATGCAAAAATAGTGTAAATATTGAACAATTTTTATTCCTTAAGCCTATAAGAAGCTGAGATGTTCTCTGATCTTGCAGAGGTGAAACGTCTCCCCTACGGCCCTTCCCGGAATGACTCTGTCAAAATAGAGATTTAAAATTGGGTACAGAGATGTCTTAAAGGAACTCTGGTCGCACCAAGTTAAACATTTTACTTGTAGTTACTAAATATTTGGAGGGTATTTAAGGTTAGACCCGGTCGAATATAATGTTTTTACTTGTTTTAAAGAAAATCAAACTGTTAAATATCAAAAATATCTGAGGCCAAATTACAGCATTTGATATCGAGCGAATTTTTCATGCAATTTAAATACAAATTTCGATGGCTGTCGAATGCCGTAATTTTGCCCCTGTACTCGTGTGCGCTTGAATTTGAAACATTTTGTTGATCCGGGAATTTTTTTATAAAATCCCCCTTTCTCGGGAAAAGAAAATCTCTAATCAAAACTACCTCAAACTTTAAAAAGCTGGTATTAAAAATGAAATATCCAAAAAATTTTGTTAATTTCTCTCTCTTTACTTTCCTGGCTCCTGGGACATTTAATTAAAAATAATTACTTTCTGCCCCTAAGCAATTGTCGCGCAGTGTATTGCTGCCAACAAGAAATGTGTGGTGTTTGTGTGTGTGTGTGAGCCAGCAACTAAACATAAGCGGGCAGTTTATTGTAAACGATAATAAATAAAAGTAAAAAATAAACTAAAAGGAAAACTGATTAATGCTAGAGATAAAATTCGTACAACGATGACTACTTCTACAACTTCTAAAACAATTTGTGTTAATACTTCTTAAATAAACTATTAACTCCGT
Source organism: Linnaemya tessellans (assembly GCA_951800035.1). NCBI lineage: Eukaryota > Metazoa > Arthropoda > Insecta > Diptera > Tachinidae > Linnaemya > Linnaemya tessellans. The sequence goes on along the minus strand of OX637534.1, from coordinate 115,747,525 downwards.
TTTAAATAAATTAAAACAATCCAAAACGTTAAATGTCAGGTAGCAAGAAACACACACACACGCGCTGGCGTTCTCTAAAACATCTTCATTCCTGATGCACCACGTTACATTTTCCGTAATAGAAGAGGATATTAAATTAACATGCAGGTTACATTTAAGTAGGAAATTTCTTTAAAATGTTTTTAACACAAGTGGAAAGTTTCAAATGCTTAAAATTTTGCGTAAGTGTGGGCGTAATAGATGTGACATTCACAATTCATAATTTCAGCAGCATGTCTTTATGAAATTCGGAATTGCCATAAACAAATTCATAAATTTTAAATGTCCAGAATATAAAAAAATGTGAACGATTTTGATTTGTTTCAAGACCGTAATTAATTTGCAGATGACTGCGCGAAGTCATAAATCAAACGTCAAACAGATTTTAAGTATTTACACGCCAACTACATGTTTGAGTCCAGCAGCAAAATACTAGAGAAGATTTCAGCAATTTTTATTTCAAAAAGTATTTTGTTACAAAATTTGTATAGCAGGTGGCAGGGGCACATGCACAGATGTTTTATTCGAATATTCAAATAATTTCTGGCTGGTTTTTTTTTCTAATGAACAAAAATTATTTTTTGTTTTGTATAAAAAAGCGACTTGATTTGTGTGTATAACAATTTATTAGTGATGCGGCACTCGTATAAAATTTTTTCATAAAAAAACTGTTCCAAACATTCCACTAAAATCACCTAATAAATGATAAACAAAACATGACTATGAGTACTGATGATGGCAGTGTAGCCACTTACGAAAACAGTTCAGGAATTGATGTTAATCATTTATCATTTTTTTTAATATTTTTACTAATAAAAAATGGGCCTTATTACGGTTCTCGATTAGACTCGAGAGAATGTAATAGACTAAAGAAATATACACGATTTTTCTTTAATCTATTACAAACACTCGAGTCGATTCGAGAACGGTAATAAGGCAGAATAAGTCATTATACTGGGCCTTATTACGGCTCTCGATTCGACTCGAAAAAATGTAATAAATTAAATAAAAATGGAGGATTTTTCTTTAATCTATTACAAACACTCGAGTCGATAACGGTAATAAGGCAGACTGTAATTGGAATTCAAGTTAAGAAATCATTTAAAGACTCAAATAATTTTGAAATGATTATATAAAAATTATTTCATAAAATGACAAAATATTTCTAAGAAAATCCGGAATTGTTTAATTATTAAAAATTTCCAGTTGTCCGTGTTATCAACATTTAAAATAGGAAAAAAAAATTAAATTAAAATATGTTCATCTGGTTGTTATCAAATAAAATATGAAATAATAAAAGTTGAATTAATTTTACTGCCGGTGACTAAAAATTTAAACAAACTTTGGCTCTCATTCACATGAGTATTTTATAAAAATTTTATTTAATTTTATTTCTTTAACTTGGACCATCACTCTGGGAAGGACTCCTACAAAAGCAGTGTATGGCGCTGGAACTAGAAAAAAGGCAATAGTATTGAAAGGAAATATGAGAAGACAGATAATTTGTTCCTTTTAAAAGGACGAAGGAGAGAACTGTTCCTCTACTCTTTAGTACATGATAGTGTCCATGGCTGCCAGTTATGCTCAGTGACCACAGGAATGTCTTCATCACTCAAATAGGCCGCCAACAACTAAACACCAGCATGCACCACTACTGCTGATCAGAAGTATTTAACACAATATTCATAAGTGAGCTTGGATTCGTCTAAAATTTTATATACACTCAGTCATGAGTATGGAATCGAATTTTTCAAAAGTGCGTGGCATGATTGAATGATAGCCGCTGAAAGTTAGCAGAGATTAACACTACAATGCACTAGGGAGTCTTTACAGCACCCTCATTCGTGGGCACTGTAGCAAAAATATGTCCGTAAAGTAGACTTGTGTCCAACTAGCTCATTCGCTCAGTTTTGACAAGAACCTCTGATCAAACCCATTTAAATTACATAGGTTTGATTAAAGGTTCTTGTCAAAACTGAGCAAATGAGCTAGTTGGACACAAGTCTACCGTAAAGTAAGAAGTGAAATAGTTTTTCTACCTTCTCATCTTTCTTCTCCTGTCCTCCCTCGCAACACTATTAACTCCTATCACAGTTATGCAAGAATGCAATTGCATCAGTGGGGTTTGAGGCATTTAATAGCCCCAATAATTTACAGAGTGTTTTTTTTAGAACACAAAAACTGTATAAAATTTCAAACACTGACTGGTGCAGCAAGTCAAAGTGAATCAAAATTGTGAAAATTTAATTAAAAAAAAAATAAAATTTGTTAATACAGCACTTTTATCAAAGCGTTCGATTTAACGAATCACCATCAATGACATTTTATTGCACAATCGAAAACGAAATACTACTTTCATTTGTAACCCGGGGGTTTAAATTAGACTTGGGTCCAACTAGCTCATTCGCTCAGTTTTGACAAGAACCTCTGATCAAACCCATTTAAATTACATAGGTTTGATCAGAGGTTCTTGTCAAAACTGGTCGAATGAGCTAGTTGGACACAAGTCTAGTTTAAATTATGAAATTATGTACTCGTCCAGGTAAGGAAGAGGTCGAAGAAACTCATTGCTGGCAACTCTCTATTGCAACGTCGCAATGTTGGATGTATTTAGCTGTTCTACGGCTGCTATAATGGAATGTGCCCTAATGGAAAAGCCATTCTTTTTTAAGCACAACTAGACTTGTGTCCAACTAGCTCATTTGCTCAGTTTTGACAAGAACCTTTAATCAAACCTATGTAATTTAAATGGGTTTGATCAGAGGTTCTTGTCAAAACTGAGCGAATGAGCTAGTTGGACACAAGTCTACTAGTTGGACACAAGTCTAAGCACAACACGCTTTCCCATCAATAATGCATCCATTTGTGTTGGATGTGCCAACGAATTGCATCACGCATCACACAGAAAATTCATTCGGTGGCCTAACAAATCGTATGTGGTACAAACTATTTGCAGCAGCTATCCTGCCAATTTCAGTTTGAGCAAATTCAACTCAAATATCCACAGGCTCTACTCCTTCTATATTCTCTGTTCCTGCATCATGCAGGCTGAATGCAGGTCCTACACAAAAAAAAATTAATAAATTAACATACCGCGTGCTTAACCATCGCTTTAATACGACTTCAATTTCATGTTAGTTTTATTTATAGATTGACACAAGTTTAAATCATAATAAAACCAGGAAATATATTTTTAATATCAATGAAACGGGCTTCATTGGAAAGAAAATTTTATGAAATTAATGTTTAAATATGATTTCTGCCATGTGGCCAACACGGCCGGCGCGTGGAAGGCACAATCTGGAACACCAATTTTTAATAACTAAAAAAAATCTTCCATAAAGTGGCAGAAGGACACAACCCCAGTTGCTGAGAACGGCGACGAATTGCTTGAGTAGGATCATTTTCAATGCTTTCCTGTACAGCGGCTACAACTTCTTCCGGGCGCACTGTTCGGCGTCTCACGGCATGTACATGATCAGTAACAGTAAATGTGGCCGGCCCGAAAACGATCTGTTATCGTTTTAGTCGCACTGAAGGACGATTATAGGACGCCATAAAATGGAAGAAGAAGTGCACGATGAGTTTGACGAGTAAAACTATTATTTTGATTAAAACTTTCAACAAATTTCACGCGTTGCTCTGGTGTTGGGACCCTCTAAAAAAACACGCTTTAGAAGTTGTCTATTCATAAAACCCTTGTTCATGCGATTTAACGCCTCTGAACTAATTCTTTTCAGTCATTGGCTTAGCCAACAAACCAGCAGTTACTGAAGCTGTTGTCGCCAAAATGGATTTACGGGAAAAAGTGGTCACCAATTGCACTGATCCAACGGACCATAGAACTCATGTTGCCGGTGAAAATTTGCCAGAAGTCATAGGAGTACTAAACGCCATGAAATTATCTTCTAGACTATAATAGAAAAATAAATTTCATTGCAATAATATTGCTGTCATGCATTATTTAAGTTGTCGTGCAGCAAAAAAAAAAAAACATCTGATATAATGGGCAAGTCCAGACTTATATGTCCAGAAAGAGACAAACTTTATTTCTAAAATGTTATGCTATTTTGGCGATTCACACGATGACTTTTTTCAACTTTTTAAATTTTTTCTATTTTATTATTTTCTTGTATTCTATTGTCACATTGACAATAAATGGAACCAAAAATTCGAATGCGTGTCAAGAAAACTATGACGAAAAACAAACAACTGAAAGAGAAAATGTAACTTTCTTTCTATCCCGATGACTGCTCTACACTGTTTCTTTAAAAATATCCAAAATCTCATCTTAGAAAAACATAGATGAAATCATGGTGTGAATTGTAAGTAAAAGCCGTGATTCTCTATCCGATTTAGTCTCTGGCTAGACTTGGAATTTTTGTTGAGAAAATTCTTGAGTTTGTGGCGAGGAGATTGTTTGGAGCTGCCGAATTTCATGTGCACCGCACTTCTCGTTTGTTTTGGAATTTGCAGTTGTTACTTTACATTTGATTTTGTGTATGTGGCATTTTTTTATTATTTTAAATTTTCAGTTGTTTAAAAAAAACAAAAAAAAAAAAACAGAATATAACGAAAAGTTTATAGAATCCTTAATTTTTCGGGGCCATTTATGATCCAACAGAATTTATAATTTCATTGTGGACACTGCAAGTCTGAACGGGGACTTAGTTATACGCTTTACAATAAAAAAAATTGTTTGTCCTCAAAAAATGTGATAGTACAGCTGAAAATTGGGTTTCTGATACAGGGGGCAAATTACGGCATTCGATATCGATCGAAATTTCCATTTAAATTGTATTGAAATGTCGATCGATATCGAATGCCGTAATTTGGCTTCAGATTTTTTTTTTGCCAAATCTGTTCGATTAGAAAATTTTGTGAACCATTTCATTAAATAATTCACTTGCTTGTGATCAGAGTTGCATTTTTGCCAGTGTGGCAATGGCAGAAGGTTTTTGATGCGATTTTTTTTACAGTCCAACTGAATTCAAACAACTTTTCTTTTGTCATTCATGAAAAAAATATAGTTTTCCAAATTTTCTGTTTGTTTTTTAAAAAAGCTCATGGTTTTGCTTTTACTGATTTGTAAAACGAATCTAGTTCAGGCAAAATCCGAGACACTCTTGGCAAAATTTGTATCAGCAATTTTTTCAGGCCTTCCAAAAGTCATATATTCCACAAACCCGAGATGAGAACCAGGGAAATAAGTTAAAGCCACAAAACTACTAAAGCCCGAACGCATTTTTTATATCAATATAATCCATTTATTTCCCTTAAACGTATTTTTACTAGCGATTTATTTTTGAATCATTCACATTCTCATAGAGCAAATTTAAGCGATAACCTCTAAGCGGAGGTCTTGCGTTTTAAAATGGACCTTGGCTTCTGTTTAATGCAATTTCAAACAAATTGCATAGAAATTTTTTTATATTACAGATTTCCCAGCCTTTGAAGAACAGCAAAACAGATAACTTATTAATATTTATATATTTTTTAGTTGTTGCAAAAAGTCCTTAGGGCTTACAAGCAAAGTTTATGTAACAGTGGAGCAGGGGTTTACCTTTAACGCAAAAATTAATTTTGCACTAAATAAATATCCGTTTGCTGGAGGTTTTCCCAAGTAAAAGCTTTCTGTTATTAGCGAATTTTAAGAAATGGCAAAATGTAATCCTTGCGAACACTTTAATCCTGTGGTGATATATTCGTTTGTTTTTTTTACTTATTTATTTCACTTTTTTTTCTCATTTAATATAGAAAATATTACACAATTTTTTAAATTATTCTTATAACTGAGCACGGCTTAAGGTATTAAACCGTTCTTTATGGAATTTTTTAAATTTAACAAAACTTTTTATTTGTTTTTGAGAAGATTTTTAAATAATTTTTATATGTATATTTTTTGTAACTTTTTGTTTAACGTGTGCGCGTTTTTATTTTATGCCGTATTTTGTTTTTAAACAATAGAGCTGTCAATTAATGATGACGTTAGGAGCGCAACGACATGCAGTATAGACGGTTGTAGACACTATAGTGATGCAGAACGGCGACAATAACAACAAAACAAGCGAACAAATGTTTAACTAGACCGAAAGCCAGGCAGGCAGGCAGGCAGACAGACACCTAGACGAAGAGACGGGCAGAACAACCATTAGGCTGCTGGCAGGCGGTGTAACGAATTTTATGTGTAAATTGCCCGCGGTTAAGTCTGAGTATGATATCTAATCCAATGTTCCGCTAAGCGATTTTAACACGTCTAACGCGTTACAGTAACGTACAACATGCAGACTGCCAGCCAACGCGCTGTCGCTTGTCGGTCAATACACAATGCGTGTGATAAAGTTTTTTTTGTGTTTTTGTAATATTATTTCACTTTTTTTTCTTTTTTGATTTGGTTCTTGTTTTTTTTTTCAACACAACACCTCTAAGCGCGTTTACTGTGAGATATGACTGCGAACAAAATAACAACAATGTAACGTGACGACAACAACAACTACGACGACATTAATAACGATGGCAAAGAAAAAAAAATTTTATTGAATGTAAAAAATAGTCGTATTTAATCCACATTCGAAATGCAATAGAAAATTAAAAACACAAACAAACTGATACGAGTTGTTGAGACATGCGCGCGCTAAATGTCCAAAACAATAACCGACTCACCTTTAAGCAAGTTTGATGGTGAATGAAACTGCTTGACAGCCAAGTTGCTGCTCATGTTGGAAGTGATGAGCGATATGGTTGATTTCAACAATATTCTCCACACTACAGCCACATACACACACAATGGTCGTCTCGCTCACTCTTATGCTGAATACACCATTTTGCTTTTGCTCATTCTCTTTTGGGGGAAGTTAAAGAGAACGTTTCATTAATTTAAGAAATTAGTATGGCATCTCTTTCACTCTTGTGAGGAAATAACGGTGTGTTGTGTTTTATTAATAACTTTGCAAAAACAACCACAATGTTAAGCAGCTGGGCGTGGCTTTGCTACCATTTAATTTATGGCTTTCTGTGACAGTATGCATGCATGCATGCGTGTGTGTTTTTGCATGGGAGTGTGTGCTGTGGGACTGTTGTCATGGCTGTAATTTCATACTTGGCTTAAACCCATTACACCAGACTACTTCTTCAGTTACTTTAAGCGTTAACGGTTACGTTGACGTTCTGTTCGTTAAGCTTCTTAATAGTTATTGCACTTGTCTTTTGTTTTTCTTTTCTACTTCTTTCATTTGCTTTTATATTTTTATTTATTTCTTTGTCAAAGAATAAAGAGAAAAAAGTGTACCAGTGCAACACAAAAACAAAATAAAATAAAAAGAAAAATTCATAGCTGTAAGCTTAAATCATACAAAGCCATGAATATAGACTTTGGCGTCATGGCCTGCTTCTTAAAGGTTTTAAAAAAAAGTTTTTCTTTATTTTTAAATTCTACTTGACTCCTCGCTCTCCCTCTCCCAATTCGTTGTTAAGACAATATGTATCATGTGTGCATGTGCTGGACTTTTTTAGCCTTAAAATACAAACAAATTAACAAAATGGCAATCTCTTCAAACCGAATTTAAATCATCCACAACAACAACAACAGCGAACAACCCAAATGCTCGATAAACAAAATAAAACTGAAAAACTGTTATGAGTTATATAAGTTAAATGTGTAATATATATATTTTTTTCGCATTAACATTTTGTATTTATTTGGCTTTTTCCAGTAGCCACGTTATTTAAGTGCTGCCTGCTACTTGACGCAACTGTGCTCGTGCTGGAGCAACGCATTTGCGCTGGCAGCGCATGTTAGTTGTCCTGTGCAATTGTACGACGTTTTTACTGCCACCGTTTTTATGCTCTTTCCGACGTTTGTTACTTTGCGATAGTAAAAGTGCTTGCTGGCATAGTTGTTGCTGTTGCTGTTGCTACTTCTTCCCATTTGTGGTTTCTTTGACTGCCATCATCAACCCATGGGCGACGAACATGTGTTTGTATGTGTATGTGTGTGTTTGCTAAAACATCCATTTGACTCTAAGATGACGGCAAATATTGTTTTGATATCAAAAGGAATGCCGTACGTTCTTGATGGCTGTGCATTGTGCGAATTTTTAAAAGTAAAAAAAAAATCTCAGTAGCAAAAAAATATCTCACAAACATGCAAAATAAATAAATAAAACACCAACAAAATTTATTAAAGATTTATAAATTTATTTGTAATCGTGTGTGTTTGTTGTAATCTAGGCTCTGTAGGGTTACAACGACATACAATTCACCCTCGCCTATGCAAATAGCATTAATAGGTCATGTTGTTGCACTAAACTAGTCATTTATAATGACTATTTCGGATCGATTAATTAAATGCAATCGATTATTTATCATATAATCGAAAATGTGCATAAAATAATGAACTTCCTACTATGACGGTGTAATGTTTTCATTACGATGAGGTTAATTTTGTATTGCGTGAATATAAATACAGTCGACTGTTAATAATATTAATATTAATGAGCTGCTCTTGTTTTATAATGACTTGCACTTTTTAATACAACTTGCACTTTTCATAATGGCTAGCACTTTTTAACATGACTTGCACTTTTTATGATAACTTGCACTTTTTATGATGACTTGCAATTTTTATGATGACTTGCACTTTTCATAATTACTTACATTTTTTATGATGACTCACACTTTTTATAATGACTTGCATTTTTTATGATGACATGCACTTTTTATGATGACTTGCATTTTTTATGATGACTTGCACTTTTCATAATGACTTGCATTTTTTATGATGACTTGCACTTACTACATAAACTTGCACTTTTTATGATAACTTGCACTTTTCATAATGACTTTCACTTTTTATAATCACTTGCACCTTTTATAATGACTTGCACTTTTTATGATGACTTGCATGTTTTATGATGACTTGCACTTTTCATAATTACTTGCATTTTTAATGCTGACTTGCATATTTTATGATGACTTGCACTTTTCATAATGACTTGCACTTTTTATGATGACTTGCAATTTTTATGATGACTTGCACTTTTCATAATTACTTGCATTTTTTATGATGACTTGCACATTTTATGATGACTTGCATGTTTTATGATGACTTGCACTTTTCATAATGACTTGCACTTTTTATGATGACTTGCACTTTTAATGATGACTTGCATTTTTTATGATGACTTGCACATTTTATGATGACTTGCATGTTTTATGATGACTTGCACTTTTCATAATGACTTGCACTTTTTATGATGACTTGCACTTTTAATGATGACTTGCATTTGTTATGATGATTTGCACTTTTTATGATGAGTTGCACTTTTCATAATGACTTGCATTTTTTATGATAACTTGCACTTTTTATGATTACTTGCATTTTTTCTGATGACTTGCATTTTTTATGATGATTTGCACTTTCTACATTAACTTGCACTTTTTATGATGACTTGCACTTTTCATAATGACTTTCACTTTTTATAATCACTTGCAATTTTTATAATGACTTGCACTTTTTATAATGACTTGCACTTTTTATAATGACTTGCACTTTTTATAATGACTTGCACTTTTTATAATGACTTGCACTTTTTATAATGACTTGCACTTTTTATAATGACTTGCACTTTTCATAATGACTTGAATTTTTTATGATGACTTGCACTTTTTATGATGACTTGCACTTTTTTCCTTACTAATATAATAAATATGAAAGTAGCTCTGTCTCTCTATCTGTAACCTTTTTATGCTGAAACCGGTGCACCAATTTAGATGAAATTTGGCATAGAGATAGTTTAAGATCCGAGGAATAACATAGGAATAAATTCAGTTTCCTATTACTGACTCCTGATGATGTAACAAGTTGTTGACAAAATATTGAATAATAAACTAAAACTGAGATAATTTTATATAAAAAACGACCTCGAGCTTAATAAGTAATATAATAAAATATTAAAAATTAGCCATAACTGTAGTTAGGCTTTGTTCGATTGTATTCCTCCCACCGAAATTTTTGTTTTAATTTTATAATCTTTAATTATAATAAAAACTTTGTAAACATTTTCATAAACTTTTTTGCTATTAACAACAGCAGGCTGTTGAAGTTAAAATTTTGCAAATTACAATTCTTTAAATATTTAATATGCTAAACTAAAGAAAAAAAAAACAGCGCCTTCCTTTCATCTTAAAAGCTGAAACCTTAAAGACATCTTTATGTGTAGGGTGTTTGTAAATATTGGGGCGAAGGAAAAAAACCGAATGAAAAATTCCTATTTTTACCAGCAAACAGCAAAGGCCACAAAGAATATGGGAAAAGAAAAAGAAATGCTAAAGTCCACCAAAGCTGTTGCAACATTAGTAGCAACAACAACAACAACAAAAGTTATTTTAACAAATACAGCAGCAACACAAATACACACACACATAAATAAACACATCCTAAACGACAGATGGACAATCTGAAGGACTTTGAGACGGACATTCTAACTACACCAACAAAAGCATTTTATGATAAAAATGCTTTTTCACTTTTTTTTTTAAATCTTTATGGACGAAGTGCAGTGGAGAAAAATAAAATAGCAGACAGAGTATGGAAATAAAGGAACGATCTTGACAGCTTAGAATGTCATTTGGGCAAATGACCAAACAGGACCGTCGAATACCTATAAAACGAAAAAAATCTAAAATAAAACGAATTTTTATTTAAATTTAAATAATAATATTGAGCTTGCGGCTTGTTTTTCATTAAATAATAATTTAAAAAAAATTTCATTTATATATTTTTCAATGCATATTTCGATATCCTGTGGTTATTTTTTTAATAAAAAAAATTAGAATAATATAATACGAATTTTTATTTCGAGCGTAACTTATAGCTCTGACTTAGCCCTGTGATTGATGCCAAACGGTCTCATTTAAAACAAAAACATAATTTTAAAATTAATTTTTATTTTAAACGCAATTATCCGACAGAAAGATATCGAGTGACATCGTGGGCTAGGCAATAAAATTTATTTTTGATTTTACCCAAAAACAATTTATACATTTTTTTATATGCAACATTAATCACAGTCGCACGTGACATAACCACATAAGGCTTTATGTTGCACGTGACATTTTTTCAGTTTTTTTTATAATTAATTTAACTTAATTAAAAAATTTCTAAAAGAACAGCAGTATTCAACTTTTTTATTTTCATATAGCATTAATAAACCTTTTAATAGATCAAAAGTAATCGAAAATTTTTTACTGTGTATGAATGAATGAAGTAATAACATAAAAGTATTTAAAAAATAATAATACTACAAAAAATAGCAAAAAACAAATTTTAAAAATAATAGCAATAAATTTTTAATTCAAATAATATCAGGAATACCAAACAGGATTCTTGACCATCGCAAGAGCAGGAGAAGAGCATATGGGCTCTCTTCGCTAAACGAAATATTTATTAAATATTTTCTAGCAAAACTACGTTTGTTTTTAGAGATCAAGAATTTCAGAGTATAAATTAATTATTTCTATTTATATCAACTACCTGCCTAAGAAGAAAATTAATTAAACATTTCGTTTCGTGTACATCGAACCAACACCTCATGATCATGTGAGAGTGACTGTTTCTATCGGTTGTTCGTCATTGCGTGCGTGTACATACGCGTGAGTATAACAGAGAAAACAACCAGCCAAGAGATCTGTTTTGCATAGCACTACCGGTTTAAAAGATGATTTTGACACACACCATCTTTTTTTTCTTCCAGTAGCAAGAAAATAACTGAAGGCTGCTTATTGTGGCTGCAGTACTGCGGCTACCTTCTAAAGTGAATTGTTTTCAGTTTGTTTTTTTTTTGCTAGGAAGAAAAGTATCGAATTCGCATTGTCAGCATTAGGAATGGGGGAATAAAAATGCTAACAGCAATAACATCGACAACAACCAACAACATCAACATTGATGACAATGACAACAAGAAGAACGTGCAACGGCGTATTGAATTGAAATGAATTGAATACGTTTTTCAATACTTATTGTGACTGACGGCTGCAATACATAATCGTCGAACTTTTGTTCATACTTCCTCACATACTCGAAACGACTGACAGACTGACAGACTGACGTACAGGCAAAAAGTCATACATATCAAATCTGCTTGCTGCTGCTAACAACAGTGGAAATATATTCAACAAAAAATTTTTTATATATGAAAACATCAACAAAGAAAAGCAAAAATATAGCCAAGTCAAAAGATTTGATAGTTACAGACGTAGATTTGTTACGTAAAAAGAAAAATAAATTAAAAAACCAAATAAAAGAATTGTATATAAAAATGCACGTATAAATTGAATAAATTTTTCTTTCAGTCAATAATATCTACAAAACCAGCAGCGATAACATTTTTAAAGAACGCTAGAAAGCGATGGCTGGTAAGAAAGGGCGTACTTTTTTCCCTGCAGGACAGTAGATATCTATTTTTTAAAAATTGGCTGTAATGAATTTTTATGAGCTGCTTTTTAAAGTCATATTGATTTTGAATTTCGGTTACTAGAAACTTTCAAGATGTGTGGCCAATTTTAAGGCACAAAGAACGATCGTACTGAAACACTTAAATAGCGAAATATTTCGTATGTCACAGAGTTGATTATAAAACAGTTGGACCAAAAATATTAATAGCAAGAGAGAGATCAATGATTGTGCAGCAAATAGATAAATAAAACCAAAACTGTCGCTTAACAGCTCTATTGAGGTTCCAGTGTTGTCACACTGAAAGTTAAAACCTGGTTTTAGCTGATTTTACGTTCACACTGCAAATTGTGGTTTTAACATAAAGGCTGTATAATAAATTTCTTCAAAATCAATTAAATCGTTCTTGGAAATATGTGAATTAGTTGTTGTACTTGTTCTCTATTTTTACAACACTTCATTGACAACCTGTACAATAGAAGTTTTTGTTTGAAGGAAAAACGAAATGCGTTTTAAAATAGAAATTATTTTAAATTTTTTTTCTCTGGCATTTTTTAGTTCTTCTTGTTACTGCCGCCATTTTGACTATATTTTCATAATATAATAGGCGTCAGCATATATTCTTATTAACATAAACAATACCAGCTGTTTCCAACAAATATAACTTGGCAGCACTCAACTTAGCACAGACAAAAACAGTCAAAAACAAGGTTGCATTTCTTAAAACCTACTTAAAACCAATTCGAAAGTGGTTTTAAGCTGGTTTTAAAAAAATTATTTTGTAAGGTAAAACCAGGTTTTAACGTTAAAGCCAGAATTTATTAAAATCATGTCCGAGTGAAAACACTATAAACATTAACGACAACGCTTTTAACAACCGATTTATTGCAACACAAAAATTGTTGACAAATTTGTTTCCAAAAGTAGTCTTTCCTGTTCCCTGGCGTCCTCGATCGTGCGATTTGCCGACTCTGGATTACTTTTTATGGTTTATGCCAATCAAAACGGGATCTCAGAGATCCTACTTGAATGCTTGCGTGTAGCGGGCAGCCACGTATACCAACCATGCCAACCAAAATAGTAACTCTTGAAGCATTGGAAGCCACCATTGACGCCATACTGTCCGACTGATCGAAAAAAGTAGTGGAAGCTTGGGCTGATCCAATGGACCATGTATTTCGCAAGTGCGGCGAACATATGCCGAAAGCTATAAAAGTATTTAAAAAATAATTCATTTAAAACACCCGTTATATAAACACTCGATCCATTTTCTATCACTTGGATACCTATCACGTGACTTATCTTATAAAAACACAAAATGTTTACTTTTACTGTGATTTTCTTCAAGCAAATCTCAATGCACTCCATAAAGTTTTGAATGGTTGTACGCACAGGACGTTGAAATGAAGTCATAACAAGCGGGTACTTTTCTTCAAAGGCTCCAAATGATTGCAAACATCCACTGCAATTGCACTCTTTTAGTGTTTGTTTAGCTGCGCACTTGGTTGCTGTTTTGCTCGTGTTGTTGTTGCTGGTTGTTGGCTTTACTCTTTGTTTGTCTCACTTTGTTTCAGTTGCTGTTGTTGTTGTATTTTTATAAACAGTTCTTTTGTTGCATTATGTATGAATTTCCTTTTTTTATTCATACGGCTTCTGTGCTGAACTTTTTTTTCTTTCTTTGCTTTTTTTCTTGAAGCTCTCCAGTCTCCTGCCTGTTGCTGTTGCTGCTGCTAAAAATTGAGGATCGTGATCGTGTTTAAATTCTGCACAAAAATTTTATGTTCAATTCATGACAACAAAATTGGCAGTTTAGTTTGAGGTAGTGCCTGTCTGCATAACTGCCTGTTTACTGCCTTTTTGCCAGCCATGAGGCCAACTACAACAGCAGCAACAACAACAGCAATTCTACATAATATTTCTGTGGTGCTGGCAAAAGTTTATGAAAAAATACTTTTTGGAAACGTCCGTATGCTGCAGCACCAGATTTCTTAGAAACGAAAATGCATTTTGAAAATAGATTATCGTGATTTGCTGGAAATTCAAGTCGAAAACAATGAACCAGAAAATATTGAAAATTGAAATGCATAAATAAAAGAGGCCTACATTTTACGTACCATTTTTAATTTGTATGTTGTTGTTGTTATTGTTGTTTTTATTGGTTTTGCTTTATGCCAAAAACATTCAAAAAGTTCATCATCTGTAGCTTCTAAGGATCCATTGGCCATTAGAAGATTTAATGCAAATCAAAATTTGTGTTTATTGGCTGGACTGGCACACAGGGGGGGATTTTGGTAAAGAGCCCGGTGCGATTGTAATAAAATTTCGTGCAGCCCTTAAAGAGCTGTTTCTGATTTTTTGATCTTATAGCAAAATATTTAAGCATTAAAATAATTAAAATCCACTATGAAAATTGTGGTTCTGTTAAAGTTGCGGTTCGTAAAATTCGTTATATCTTCGAATATTTTCTGAAATCTTTTGTCAACAAGCAAAATTACCGCATTTGGGCTTCTGAAAATCCTAGAGCGAATATTGAGAAGCATTTGTTATGTTCAGCGTGTCACTGGGCTATGTGGTCTAGAGGCGTGATTGGGCAGTTTTTTTTTCGAAAATGAGGCTGGAAATGCGGTAACGGTCAATGGAGCACGCTATAGCGAGATGTTAACAACTCAATTTTGGCCTATTATTGATGACATGGGGGAACATTTGCCACATATCATTTTGCATTCATAATTACCGAACTTTTCTCTTCGTAATACAATAAAAATTTATAATCATTTTGATTTAAATTTTTGGTTTTTATTTTGTTTTCGAAAACAGTTCTTGTTGAAACCCCCTTTACATATAAACAAAAAAGAATAGGAATTTTATCCATGTTAAACCATTTTAAATAGTTCCTAAACAAATTATTTGCTTTCTGGCGAAAAATAAGAAAAATTCCGCAAAAATATTAAAAAATCCCAATATTGGGATTTTGTGAAAAAACTTTGGGAATTGTGGGGATGCTAAAAACAAAACTTATTTGTTTTTTTTCCCACTATATTTACGAGTGCTACATCCAGTATGACCTAAGTGGCAATTTTTATAAAAAATATTGAAAAAAAATTTTTTTTAAGACTTTTTAGTATAAATTTATGTAAAAATTAAATTTTCCTTTTATTTAAATTTCAATACAACAACTCCTTCTTAAATACAGTACGAAATTTTATTACTATCGGCTTACAAATGTAGAAACTGTGACTTCTTCAAATTTTGTTTAAAGTTTCCCCCACTGTGCAACTGAGATTGCCATAATTTTACACTAAAGACTGTAATACAGCAGCCATCTTTATCGGCATTGTTACGCAAATTGGCCCGCAAAGCAACATAGTCATTAAAATCGCTAGTACAAATTTTTTTTCTCTCTCGCTCTTTCTCTACATCTCTCTTTCGCTCAGCACAGTGCCTTCCTATTCCTACTTCCATCAGAATGCATTATTATATTAAAAAAATGTCTGTTAATACTTAAAAGCAGTTTAATTGTTTAATGCCTGCTTTAACTTTAACAAACGTTTCTGAATACCGCTTCTGATTTGCCGGGCCTGTAACA
Organism: Linnaemya tessellans; assembly: GCA_951800035.1. Taxonomy (NCBI): domain Eukaryota; kingdom Metazoa; phylum Arthropoda; class Insecta; order Diptera; family Tachinidae; genus Linnaemya; species Linnaemya tessellans. The sequence goes on along the minus strand of OX637534.1, from coordinate 115,731,449 downwards.
GAAAAATAAAAAAAAATGGCCGATGAAGTATAAGATTGAAATTCTCTATCTTCAGCTTGCCTCTCAATACTATCCCCTCCTTTCTAGTTCCGGTGCAATGCACTGCACATGTAGGGGTCATCCCCTGATTGCTGATTTGAATTACAAAAAAAAAAAAAATTAAATTCCCAAAAACACTTTAAATAAATTATATTCATTAAAAGCGCTTTTGATAACAACAAAAAATTGCAGCTGCCGCATTCTTACCTGTTCAGAGTAGAAAATGAGCTCCAGTTGCTGTTAAATTGTCTTCTGTACCAACGACTCTTTCAAATTAACAACTCACTTCACAATTTTTCATTTTGTTGGTATTTCCTCTTGCAAATGATTAATTCTAGTTTCTCAAAATGTTTTCCCATTTTTTTCTTTCAGCCATCAAAATCAAATTCATTGAAATTTCCTGTCACAGCCAATGATTTCTTTTTGCTCCAGCCTTTGAAAATTGTTACAAAATTATGTATTTCCAATAATTATTACAATCACAATTTGCTATTCTTCTCTGCGCTTCGCTTGTCTTTGTTGTAATTTTGAATTGAATTTTATGGAACTTTTTGCTTTGACTTCAACTTGAAAGGTGCTTTTGTGTTCGTGTGAGTGAGTTCAGTTGCTAAGGATTCTTTTATTTTTGTAGAATAAATATATATTTTAGCATAATTTTTTCTTATTTTTTTTTTTTTTTTTTGTTATTTGCATTCATGTTCTGTAGAAATTGTAAACAATTTTCTGTCTATTTAACTTTTCACATTAATACCATAGAAAATTTATTTTTTTTTTATTATTTTTTTTTGTGTGTTTTGAAAGATGGTTTGTTTGCACACAACGATATCTGCTTGTGTATTTGCATAGATATTAAAATGTTGTTGCTGAAAGGTTGTACATGGAAAAGTTTTTCACTCAAATCCGCAGAAAAAGGGCTGCTTTTATTAGGACCAGCAATCAGGATAGGAAAAGAGATGGGAAGATAGAGAATGAATAGATAGATCGAGTCTACGAATTAACTACTTCAGCCGTTAGCATTCAACTGTTATAGTGTTTTCACACTGAGATGATTTCAATAAATTCTGGTTTTAACTTTGAAATCAACTGCTAAAACCTGACTTTACCATACAAAATGATTTTGTTAAAAGCAACTTAAAACCAGTTTCGAATTGGTTTTAAGTAGGTGTCATGAAATGCAACCTTGTTTTTGCCTGTGCTAAGTTGAGTGCTGCCAAGTTATATGTTGGAAACAGCTGGTATTGTTTATGTTATTACACAATCGCATATTTTTCTTTCAGAATCCGCTTGTTTTTTATATACAACAACCTGATTTCCAAGTAACTCCATAATTTTAAAATATTCATTCACAAAACGTAATATATAATTATTTTAGAACGCCTTGTAAAACTTTTTATTTTTTCATTCAAACAAAAACTTTTGTTGTACAGGTTGTCAATGAAGTGTTGTGAAAATAGAGAACTAGTACAGCAACAAATTCACAAATTTCTAGGAGTGATTTAATTTATCTTGAACAAATTTATTATACAGCCTGTATGTTAAAACTACAATTTGCCGTGTGAACGCAAAATCAGCTGTTTATGGTTTTAACGTCAAAACCAGCTTTTAACTTTCAGTGTGAAAATACTGTGGAATAATTTTATGTACTCACAACCACAAATGAAACTATTCTTTTAGTGAAAATTGAGTAAAAAAAAATTTAAGTAAAAAAATTTAAAAACCAATAAACAGAAGACAGTATAAAATATTCATTTATCAATATTTTTGTCTGAAAGTTCACTCAGGAAGAGCAAAGCCACAAATAAAATTTAAGGGGCTAATATTCATAATATTAAAATCCAATAAGACATGATAAATATTCCAGGGTACAGGGGAAATCCATCATGAAATTTAATTTTCAAAATATTCTCTGAATTTATTTTATTATTAACGAATTTCAGCCTAAAAATTGAAATAAAATTTAAAATTCAACAAAACGAGAAGTCTAAAAATATCAACATTTCAAATAAGATTTGTTTCTGAGATCCCCGCAATTCCCAAAGAAATTTTTAAAATCCCAATACCGGGATTTTTTTAATATTTTAGCTATATAGGTATTTCGTTTTTTGTTTTTGTTTTAACTCGGACCAATGCTCAGAGCATGACCCCTGCATATGCTGAAGAAAGATGAGAAGAAATTTCTGTTACAGAACCTTTAATTCCAAATCGTCAAACTGCTTCCGTGTTGCTTCTTTATATACTCTTTAAAGCTCGTGCTTATATAAATAAGTTCAGTAAGTATTTAAGTAAGTGTATGTATGTGTGTGTGTGTGTGCATGTGTTGGTCTACTCATCTTACGCTTGTGAACACACAAAAAGAAGGAGAAGAAGGAAAAAGCTTAAGCAAAAAATATACACACTCAAAAACACAAGTGCACATAGAAACACAAACACACACACACCCACATACGCACACCCACACATACACACACTCATATACACTCTTACAAAATCTTTTATAGATGAAAAGCAAATGAAAGAAATACACAGAAAAAAGTTGAAAAAATATACACAAACATTTTGTAAAGTCCTTTTGAAAAATGTTGTGCAAAAGAAAAAAAACGTTTTACTAGTGACTACTTAACAAGTTAAACACAAGGTTTTCCTACATTTAATTCTTATTTTTTTATTAATTTTTTTTGCTGAATTCTCCTCTTGTTTTCTTTGGCTGGTCGATGTTGTCGTTGCTGTTGTTGTACATACTTGTTATTCAAAAGAAATAGAAGAAGAAATAAAAGACTGTTGGCGAGAGGTAAAACAGAAATGGAAAAAGGTTAGAGGTGGGTTTGAAGTTTTATACTTTTGAAGTACAAACATATAAGATTTGAACGCATCGCCAGGCGTTAAAAGTTAGGATAGCGGTAGGCCTTCAACAAGGCCTTTGTGTCGCAGTGGCTGGCTGATGGTCATGGGTTCGTTTTCCGTCGCATACGCGAGAGGTTGAGATTTGTAATATTAAATTCAGAAAGACATGAAAATATGCCAGGATACAAGGAAAATTCATCATCAAATTTAATTTTCAAAATATTTTCTGAATTTATTATTAACGAATCTGAGCCTAAAAATTACTATAGAATTTAAAATGCAGCAAAAAAGAAGTCGAGAAATATCTACATTTCAAATAAGATTTGTATCGAGATCCCCGGGATTCCCAAGGAAATTTTTAAAATCCCATTACTGGGATTTTTTTTTAGTGTAGTCGCTGTATTTTTCATTAGATGCAAATAATATTTTAGAGCACTTCAAGTCTTACCTGCGGTGGCTTGACTATTTTTTTTTATTGCAGCCTAGCGCTTTGAGAAAAAATGTATTTGGGCAGAGAGCATGCATGTGCATGCTCTTTTATCAATAAATAATTAATGCATTATTAACGAATCTGAGCCTAAAAATTACAATAGAATTTAAAATGCAGCAAAAAAGAAGTCGAGAAATATCTACATTTCAAATAAGATTTGTATCTGAGATCCCCGGGATTCCCAAGGAAATTTTTAAAATCCCATTACTGGGATTTTTTTCTGAATTTATTATATTTCGTCAGATGCAAATAATATTTTAGAGCACTTCAAGTCTTACCTGCGGTGGCTTGACTATTTTTTTTTTTATTGCAGCCTAGCGCTTTGAGAAAAAATGTATTTGGGCAGAGAGCATGCATGTGCATGCTTTTTTATCAATAAATAATTAATGCATTAATAACGAATCTGAGCTTAAAAATTACAATAGAATTTAAAATGCAGCAAAAAAGAAGTCGAGAAATATCTATATTTCAAATAAGATTTTTATCTGAGATCCCCGGGATTCCCAAGGGAATTTTTAAAATCCCATTACTGGGATTTTTTTTCTGAATTTATTATTTTTCGTTATTATTTTTCGTTAGAAGCAAATAATATTTCAGAGCACTTCAAGTCTTACTTGCGGTGGCTTTACTATTGTTTTTATTATTGCAGCCTAGCGCTTTGAGAAAAAATGTCTTTGGGCAGAGAGCATGCATGTGCATGCTTTTTTATCAATAAATAATTAATGCATTAATAAATGCACTTGTTCTGCAAAAATTTTAAAAATTTTCTAAATTTTTTCCAAATGCCCCATTGTGCGACATACATAAATTTACTTGGAGTTAATAAAATTTGTATTAATTATCTAGAGGATTTTAACACACAATTAGTTAAAGGCCAAAGAAAATATATAATTCTTGAAATAGAGAAATTGCCAAAGATTTTTTAATCCTTCTGAATTTGTAAAAGGAGAAAGAAATTCGCTGCAAGGAGGGAATCAAACAGACTGCCCTGGAGAAGGCCTGAAGTTAGAAATCCTCTTTGATTTTGTATAAAAACATGCAAGAGTGTGTGGGTAAGCAAATGCATGAACAAATGAGTATGTGTATATATGTGGATGTGTGTGTGTGTGTACTGATAGAATGATAGATAAATAACTAGGATGGATGGATGTATGGATGGATGGATGGCTGGATGGATGGTTGCCTGACTGGTTGTTTGAATGACTGTGACGATACCATTTGGAGTATGAAATAGTTTAACAACCGTATGAATTGAAAAATAAACTTATGAAAAGACATGAAGCTACACAGAAAAAAAAGTGTAGTAATGCCAAATGATTTTAACCTTACCCCAAATAGAATTTACATTCAGATCGTTCCCAATAGCAGTTGCTATTTGTTGCGACTACAAAAGTGTTGTTACTGCAAATACAATTCGGCAAATACAGAAACCGTTTTACCAAACTTAATTGTCTTTGCCCCAAAAACAATTCGGCAAATACAAAAAATGTTTCACCAAATGCAATTGTCTTTGTCCCAAATACAAATCAACAAATACAAAAAAAATTTATTACCAATTGCAATTGTTGTTGCCCCAAATACAAATCGTCAAATACAAAAACTATCTTACCAAATGCAATTATCTCTGTCCCAAATATAATTCGGCAAATACAAAACCAGTTTTTTTTTCAATTTTATTTATAAAGAATACAATTGGAAAACTAAAATTAAGAGTATTTCATGAATAAAATTAATTGGAAACTTAAAAATGTATGTACAAGTATATATGTATAATACATAAAAATAATACATAGTCCCGGTTTACACTATGAAACTTTTGTTACAGCAATTCTTATCTTGTGTGAAAGTACTGAATATATACCATTTGTACTCCTTTCTCACTCTTCCTCACTAAATATTCAACAATTGCTGCAACAAAAATTGCAAGTGCAAACGGGGACATAGTTGGGCAATTCAAATTCAATATGAAAAAAAAACGTTTTTGTGAAAAATAATATGTAAAATACGTCGCAATTTACTACGTCCCGACTTTAAAATTATTTCTTTGGGAAAAATAAAAAATATAACACTTCTGAGGCATAAGATCAAGTACTATTTAAATACAAAATGCGAGATAGAACAATATGTAAGCTCGCTTTGAATTACCGAAGTAATAATAATATATCACATATGTACAATTGTATATGTGTATTTGCAGCAGTAACATTAAATTCTGAAAAAAGCACAATTTTTTATTTTATTCGCACAACTGTGGTACCATTATTTAAAAGGACTGTTTTACAAGGTAACGAAAACTTTTCAATTTGTTCAATATAGTAACAATTAAGTGATCTTAAAATAATATGCGATTGAAATGTTTCTGAAAAATTTGTTTCCATTTCTTGCCCGATTAAATATATTTGATCTATAGATTGATAAAATATATGTAATATGGTTAATAAAGCATTTTGTAATTTTATAATATCTCCTTTTTCGTAACAAACACCTTTTAAATACAAACTGGGTACTTCATGGCCGTTTGTGAAGTTACAAGACAAATTGGTATAATATTCTAAATCTGATAGATCAATATTTGAAATGTTTTTTAGATTTAACAAATCATTTGAAAAAAATGTATTCATAATTAGGTTTTGTGAAAAGATGAGACTTTGCTTAATGGCTAAAGTGTACAATATGTTTTTCCGCGAAGTTATAATATGAGCGTATTTCTTGGATATTGCATGTTTACTTTCAAATCTGAAACACCATAAATTCTTCAGAGGACCCAATTTCCGTATGATCGTAGGATAGTGTGTCATAAAATGGTATTTTGGCTTTAAGGTCTCATCAAAAAACTCCTTGAAGAATTTATTATGTTCAGAAATTAGTAATTGTAAATCTGTTAAAATTGCTTCATCAAAATATTCTAACAAAACAGTATCAACTATTTGAATAAAAACAATCAAAAATTTGTATACAGGGTCAGATTCATCAACTAAATCGCCAATTAATAGCAAAATCGTATCTAAAAAGAGTTGCATCTGTGCCGCATTCATTTTTATATTATTGTGTTGAATATGACTTTTATTTATTGGTGGACTAATGTCTGCAACTTTTATTCTATTGTATGTGAACAATTGCTTTCTGCAGTTAAATGCCTCCAAAGTAAAGAGTTCTTTTTTATATATAAAATAGTTGAGAATTTTTGAAATATTATATTTTGCAACCCCCAGGAAAATGTCATGCATTATATCACTTGCAAGATTCTCGGTAACGTGGAAATCGGACAAGGAGTTCCATATAGAATTCTCTCGAACTGATGTTTCTTTATTCAATTTTTCTAATTCGTTGGCATATTTAATTTTATTTCTTAGTTTTTCTGGATCTTCTATATAACTGCTTTGGCATTCTTCTTTAGAAGAAGTACAAATTTTACAAAAATAAGTGCTATTAAAGGACTTTTGAAAACCCAAAACTTCATTGAGACCCAAGTTGTCACCTAATATTTGGCCAATGTGAAAATAAATTTTTTTATATATACCCATGCAATTTATTCTTATGCCGTTGATGAAGAGATCTTCAAGTATATCAATAAGCCCATGCAACGTTGCATGGTTTCCAAAGAACCTGATGTCCTTAGCATTAATAAAGTCAGCTACGAATATATTACTTAATAAGGACAATTGATGCTGTGGAATAACTGGAACTGAGAAATAAATTCCACACACGGAGTGCTGACGTGTGCCAAGAGGGTCATTTATTTGAAAATCATCAAAATAGAGGAATATTGGGAAAACGATCTTTTCACCAAAATTTTGAGCCTTTGACTGCCACAATTCTCCTTTTATGAAGTGGTTCAATTTATTTGATGAAGTTATTGAATTTATATTCTCAAGGGTGAGCTGCAATATATTTGGTGATTCAAAATATTTTTGGAGTTGGTATTTTACAGAGCAAAGGCAACCTTCTATGACGTTTTCTTTAAAAGTTGGGCGGCCACATACAAAAACTTCATCTAATTCCTTGGATATGGTAAATAATTTTGGTAGCTGAAACAAATCTAGCTCCTCTATTTTTTTCAAAAACCTGTATTCAGTAGAGATACTCTGGACCGGATTTTTCGCATACTTAATTAAGTCCTTATATAAGTTTTGCATTTCAAGTTCAATAAAAGGTAGAAATTGTTCAAAGGCGTCCACCAAAGGTTCGACTATTTGGCTAACAACATCATTTAGGGTAAAAGGAATATTATTGCGAGCAATGTTTGACTTTGCATGAAGTTTTAGTGCAAGTTGTATACTATTATAAATTATTCTTTTTCTTATTTCTGTTACATCAACAATTTGCGTAGTGCTTTGAGTTGTTGGACAACTTTCTCTAATGCAAGGCACTGTTAGTTGTTCAGTAGGACTAGTTGGTTGTGGCTGGTTTGTGTGCTGATCTGAAGTATCAAGATGTTGATTGTTTTTAGTGTCTATTCGCGATTTTTTACTAGTATGATCTTTGTCATGTTCAATAATTTCGTTAAAATCATGACTAGTAATATGATACTTAAATTTAAAAAAATTTGGGTATCCTTTGTTGCAACTGTTATACTGACATAAATACTTAAATGTAACAGGCGTCTTATGAAAAGTTCTTAAGTGTTGTAGGAACTCTTGGGATTTAGTAAATATACAACTACAAATTGAGCAAATATGTGTGGGATTTTTTACTAAGTTTTTTACATATTTATTTGACATTTTTTATTTTGTTTATAATATTTTGCACTTTGGCAATTTTTTCTAAAGATGGAATTTCGAAAATATACTCTTGTAAAAAAACCCACACGTATTTGCTTTTAGCCGAATACTTCAAATTGAAAGTAAAACATATTTTAATTACTAAATCCACAGCTCGCAGAAGTGTCTCTACTTTATAAGTTAAATCATTTACTGTTACATAATACTCTGTTAATTTGTTAACATCCTCACCAATAACGAAAATTGTAGGTTGAATGGTCGACTGCTCTTCAAAGGCAAGTTTCCTTTGCTCGTCCTTTTTTTGAATAAAATCATTTATATTCAACAAGTGAACAATCATGTCACTTTGAGCATCGGTTATGGACGGCTTTAAAGTTTTATTTACACGAGGCGGAAGAATTATCGAATGTAACAAGTAGAAAAGGTAGAAGTGCTTAGCATCTAAGAAATTAAAAAAAAATAATATTACATATTTTTTTAAGTAATGTGTACCTTACTTGTGTCTGTTGCAGTTTTCATTTTCTCTAGGTATTGCATGTTGAGTTTGTCTTTAACATAAATTGGTAGAATTCGCTCAGTCATCACATTTTCAAGAGCTGACATTAGCTCAAACATTAGATTTCCTTTGCCTGGATGCAAGGTCTCAAAATCGATGTCAATCAATGTGTAACCACTAGGATCTTTGTATCTAGGCCAATCGTTCAGGAAAGTTGGTATTGATTCTTTAATTTCCTTCATTCGTAGGACCGATGTAGCTTTCCAATGGTTTTGTATATCATTGGGGAAGTTGTGTGCCAGCCATTTTTTTTTCGCCTCGAACTCACTGACTTCTAAGGCAATGTCATCGACACCATCATTCACCCTATATAATTTTGCTGAAGCTGGATTTTCAATATTTTTTCTTTTATTTCTTTGGTTGTAGTAACGGTCGTATAATTTACCAGAAGCGTTCTTCTTTTTAGATCGTGGTACATAATATGTCGTCTCGCATTCCGTTGGAAAAAGCTTTGTTATGGACATTGCTATATTTTCCATAGATTTGGCGTCCAATTTAATGTTGCGGAAAATACAGTGGTTCACAATTATTCGAACTACCGACGTTTGATCAAGCTCGCTTAATGAGTTTACGGCAAAATACTTTGAAATAATATCCTTTCCATCTATTGTTTTTTCCAATATATCCTTCACATTGAAATCCGAACTGTTTGATGCATGGGAATAAGCCCATCCTTGAGTGCTGGTTGTACTTATAAAAGTTCGATCGGACACACCGCATAATAAAGGTTCGTACTAAAACAAAATAAAGTTTAAATTAAAGTGTTCTTTTTAATTAAAACACAAAATATGCTTCTGCTTTGAATTCCAGCGAATTCACCAAAATCTTTTGCGGTAAACACAATATTATTTCAATCAACAACATTTTCTTTGCGGCAAATACAAATTGCTCAACTGCAAAAAGCATTTGTCATAACTACATTTTTTTGTGCATGTAACTATTATTGTTGTTTTTTCCATTAAATCATATATGTGGAAAAAAGCCTTAATGTAATTAACTTTTTTTATTATGTTTTAAGAATTAAATTTTTTGCAGACATAAGTATGTATAAACACACTCACTGAATTACTTACCTTATTTTCCATACGCCACTTATTGAGATTGTACCGAAAAATAATTTTTTCACCAATTAGGCTTCTTTTATTGAAAACTTCATTGATGTCACTGCGTTCCATCATTTTTAATTTTTCATATGTGTTTACACCACATTCTATTAAATTCAATATCGTTTCGTCACTTACTCCCCATGCCTTCACTAAATCAAATATTTCTAGCTCCAAAACATTTGCTTGAAAAATTTCCACGGCATTTGGGTCGTCTTCCATTTTTTCACACGTGTTTTTACAATAAAAAAAAAGACGCAAATGAATGAGAGACAGCGATCAAAAAGCAAAACAAAATTAACTGCGGATTGCATTTGAAAAAACTATCCTACTGTTTGCACAACAACGATCTGCATTTGGCGTAAATAATTTTGTCCATGTAATCTCAAATAAAAATCATTTGATTTTACTAAATTGCTGTTGATATGCATTTTCAAATGCAATTGCATTTGATTTAATGAAAATCGAATTTGGATCAAATATTTTTGCTCTTGGTATTTGTGAACTGCAATTATGCTGTTGCGATAAATGCTGCGCATTCATCAATCTTTTTTGTGGTAAATACAATATCATTTGAATCAACTACTTCTTATTTGCGACAAATAAAAATCGCTCAACAGCGAAACGTATTTGTCACAACAACATATTTTTTTTTCTGTGTACAAACGGCAAGACATGTAATATTTAGTCGTGCCATCATGCGAGTATGTGTGTGTGTGTGTATGTACACAATCATGTATATAAATATGCAGCAGTATTTAAATAGGAAACTTTATTTTGGAATGGTTTCAATCCATGGAAATATGGATGGTTAAATATACAAATAGAATACAATTTATGTGCGTTTGTAACTTTTAGGTGTGCGAAGATGAATTTGAATTGAATTTTGTATAGTTTTGCGTGTGTGTGTGTGTGTGTGTGCGTGTGTGTACGTGTGTGTGCAAGAGACCGCATTTACATAAATACTCTTTCGTGCGTATTTATTTTTGCCTCGTACTCGTTTACCGACAAGGACTCTATCGCATGTGACACACGCGTAAAAAAGTCTTCATAGAGTTTGAGCGAAGACTGCAAATATTTTGTGTTTATAGTCTTTGGTTTGAGGCTTTAAGGTGGCGCTCATGGAAACATATGAATATGTGATATTTGCTGCATTTGATGATTATAAAAATACACACTTCTGAGGTATTCAGGAAATTATAATTTCAACTCCAAACTATTTTTTTTAATAAATACGACACATTAAATTTAATAGAACAACACTAGGCAACAAAAGTAATAGAGTAGTGGGGAATTTACAATTTTGAAAATTTAAATCAAATTAGATTTGTGAGTGACAGGATATTAATTGAATATTTAAGAAAATTTTTAACATTTTTGGTACTCGTATGTGTAGAAACTGCAATGCAGTTTCAAGGTTTTGCTGATCTAAATAAAAATATTTATTAAAGATCTCGTTATCTGTTACTGTTATCACATTCAACTAAACCAGTTAGTAAGTAGTGATAAGCAAAAATACACATGAGTACTGGTAATGGAACTGTAGCGGCTTTCCAAAACAGCGGTTCAGCTCTGTTGTGTAAGTTGGTTAATTAAAACTGATATAGACTTTCCTTTGTGCCTTAGAATATTTATCATGTCTTACTGAATTTAAAACAAATTTTGGAACAACTGGGCTATCAATCTTAATGGAATTAAATTTATAATTTTATTTTCCCAAATTTACACAAAAAAGTTCAAAAATAATTATTGGGGGGGGGGGGCTTTAGCTGCTTCCTATGCGCATTTCACTGGGGCGAATGCGAATCATCGGGAGGGAATCTTTACCCAACATTTTTTAGAATAGCTAGAGATATTATTCCAAAGTTCAACTCAATTGAATGAGAAGTTTAAACAAATAACGAAGCCATAACAAGAACCCAATAATCACTTATCCATTTTATACCCTCCAAAAAAGAATGGAAGGATATGATCAGTTTGTCATTGCGCGCGTAGCGCAGCAAAATATACCTCTAAGACCCCATAAAATATATATATATATATATATATATATATATATATATATATATATTCTTGATCAGTAATGGAATCTAAGACGATCTGGCCATGTCCGCCCATCCATCTGTGTGAAATTCAGGATTCAGTCCAAACGAAAAGAGCCAGACCCTTGAAATTTAGCACAAATACATCTTGAAGGATAGCACAGGTCAAGTTCGTAAATGGACTGAATCGGGCCAGAGGGGAAAAATGTTCCCCTAAGAAGAACTAAAGCAACCTTTAAAAAAGCAAAATATTTTTTAAAGTTTTTTTTTGTAATTCTCTTAAGTAAATAATATATTTTTATTTCAAAGAAGGCCCAAAGCGTTCAGCTTAGGGCGGCCAAAAATTCAGAAAAATACATTTTTGGACCCCACCCCTTTAATGGGCGTTGAAGTAACATATTACATAGAATAATAGTGTAAATATTTAACAAATTCTTAAATACATTCCTTAAAAATTAAATTTTAAAACTTTTTTGATGAAGCTGAAATCTTCTCTGACCTGCCCTACCCTCCCCTACCTCTGACCTCTAAGTGACCCTATAAAAAAAATTTTTTTTTACTCTTAATAACACCAAAAATTTACTTTACAGTGTTTTATTTCAAAGGTGAGATGTCTCCCCCAGCGGCCCCTACCGGAGGGATCCCTCCAAAATAAAGTTTTTATTTACTAAATATTTGGAGGGTATTTAAGATTCGACCCGGTCTAATATAATTTTCTTACTCATTTATTTTCTTACAATATTAAATTTAGTTTGTTGTTTTGAACAGACCTCGTATTAGAAAATCTCCCAACCTTTTATTAAGTTGTTGTCACCCTGTTTCAGTGATGAAGGCATAGCACTGGTCAGTGAATATAATATTTTTTTCTTGGCCCAGCACTCAGGGGATGACCCTGATACATATGCGATGCCTTGTGCCACAACTAGGAAAGTTGGTTATGGAAAAGAGGATAGAGGGAGTAGTGTTTGTGGGCGTTCGATTTGAGGCTCCCCCAAGTCAAAATTGGCAACAACGACCTCTGCTGGAAGTTTGTTCCACATACGAACCGTTCGACCAAAGAACGAATTCTCTCTGTAATAATTGGCAGCGACTGACGCTTTCATGCAGTGCAGAGCAGAGGAACAGCACCCTCCGTCGTCGTTCCTGTAACAAAAAATTAACCGGCGAAGTAAAAAGGTTCAAAACGCTAAAAAAAACATTCTATATCTTGTCATCTGTACCTTCAATACTATCCTCTTCTTTTTAGTTCCCGCGCAAAGCACTGCATATGTAGGGTTCATCCCCTGAGTGCTGGTCTAAGTTAAAAAAAAACTCTTGCTATTGTATAAAATCTGTACAAAAAGAAATGAGAATTACAAATTCCAAGACAAGTTTTTTAGGTTAGGTTGAAAAAAGAGGCGTAAGCAAGAGCTGTCCCAATCCCTTCAGGATTACACTTAGGCCTCATAGGCCTGTTGTGCGCTCTATTATAAGGAATTCCCATTCTATTATAGGGAGCCTCCATCAAAAACCATGGAAATCTTTGAATTTAATTACGTTAAGATCCTAGTTCCTTCAATATATCTTCTTAGGTCTCTCCAACTAGAACCCCTAAGAAATTCCATATCTTGTATAATCTCCTGATTAAATGTTTGTCTCCTGCCTTGACTAAAAGCTGGACAGTAACACAAGTAGTGCTCCAGTGTTTCGTCATCTTCCTGACAGGCCCTGCATGTTATATCGTCAACGATACCCATGCGTGCCAGGTGATTCCTTAACTCCGTGGACAAGTTTTATAATCTCGTCGTCGGCCCCGTAGCAAAAATTAGCCGACGAAGTAAAAAAGGTTGAAATAGCTACAAAAAAAAATGTCTATCTTCTCATCTTTCCTAATCTGTCCCCTCAATACTTTCCCCTCGTTTTCAGTTCCAGCGCAATGCATTGCATATGTAGGGGTCATCCCCTGAGTGCTGGTCCTAGATAAAAAAAAATCAATTGTTAAATGACGAATCGCAGGATCATAAACAAGTTGTGGGCGAAATTTTTTTGTATACATCAAGGACAGCATGAGGAACATTATGACCGTTTTATCGGTCAGTGTTCATTAAATCTCTTCCAATTGAGTGAAAACGATTCTGCCTAAAATATCAAAAGTCCACTGGGAGCTCTGCATTTTTTTGTGTTTGGTCACTGTGTTTAGATGTGTGTTAGTATGTGTATTTGTATGTGTGTGTGTGTGTGCCAATTGCCAGTTTATCTCCATACAAGTAAATGAGGTTGTCTAAACTGAAATGTGTGAAACCAAACATTTTTGGTTTTTGGTCTTGGTTTGTGTTTTCTTTGGGAACAAAAACACACCGACTGACTAGTCAGTCAGTCAGCTAAACTAAAAAGTTCTTCTGACTGTCTGTCCGTTCACCTAAAATGAACTGATGCAACTATTGCTGGGCTTGTGTTGCAACTTTGTTTGCTGGCAGACTCCAGTAGTTGATGGATGATTTTTGGTGGTAATACAACTCCGGTTTGGCGAGGGATTGGGAGGGGGGAAAGGACGGCCGGATAGATGGCATTGGTGGCGTTTGTGCTGATGCTGCCTGCCGTTTGTGCTCGTAGTTGGAAAGCCGCACAGACAACCGCACAGTTGTACAAATAGTTAAAATCAAATTTTCACATTCACATCGACCAACTGAGGCACTGCTGGCCGGCATATGAGTTTCTAAGGATAGAAATTGGTGTCCATGATGAGGTGCTGAATGGCAAGCCGGCTGGCAGGCTGGTTGCCTGGCTGGCGTTGTTGATAAGGTGTTTGTTTGGTATGATGCCAAAGAGCACAGGAGCTGTTGGCCAAAGTTAGTAAGTTGTTGTTTAATGCCATCGAAAGACTTGTTTGTGTTCTAGATTCTTTTCAAAGTTAACACTTGAATAGAGCCAAAGAAAATGTTGTAGAAAATTAAAAAAAGATTCAGTCAAGGAAAAAATAAATCGTTCGTTTTTTATCTTGAACAAATTATTCGCTTGAAATATGGCCGAATTATATACTCGTATTGTGCGTCCTGAAAACTCTTCAACTGCAGAATTTAACTTGAAAGTCGAGTCCGTTTAGGAAAGAAAAACTCAACAAAATGTTGTTGATGGCAATTTTTATATTTTATTTTGCTTTTAATTTTTTTTCTTTCTGTTGCTTCTTTTGTTTTGGCCAAGATTAAAGAAAACCATGTAAAGAAATAATGTGTACAAAATGTTTCCAATGTTGTTGGATGTTGGGGTTTTTTATTCCTTTAGACATCCATTCTTGGAGCACGTTGTTGTTGCTGTTGTTGTTGTTGCTGTTAAGTGTATGTACAAAGAGTTGTGCGAGTGTACATCACTACGGCTTTGAACAAAATGTTTTTGTGTTGTTTTTATTTTTCTACCTTGTTGTTCTTGTTGTTTTTGTTTATTCGGCAACCTGGCTGCTCTTGCCAGCAGCCTGTGTTCAGGATTAAAGTTGTAGGTTGTATTGATGTTTTTTGATTTGTTGCTTGTTTCTTGTGTGTGTTTTTTTTTAATTTTTCTGTTTTTTTTTGTCAAGTTTTGGAATACTTTAGGTAGCGTTGAATGCACAACAATGTTGTTGCTGTTACTTTTGGTTATTTTGGGGAGATTTAATTTTTTTTTTTTTTTTTTTTTTTTGGTTTTTTGTTTTTTCTTAAAACGCTGGAAAGAAAGCAAAGTAGTAGCAAAACGCGTATAACCACACCCTTAACATTTTGGTTAATAGTCGCCAGCAAAGAAAAGTTTTATTTTTGGCATCAAATTTTCTACAAGTAAAAAATATTATTTTTACATGTTGCACAGTGGGGCGAAGTAGTGTTTATTGTGAAAAACAAAATTAAAAAGTTATATCCATTGAGCGAAGTCGTCCAAATATCTTTATAAATCAGGGTTTCAGAGACAAAGGTATAGCACTGGCCACTGAACATACCTGGCAGCGATAGACACTATCATGTAGTCAAAACTAGAGGAACAGCATCCTCCTTCGTCAGCCCTGTAGCAGAAATTAGCCGGCGAAGTAAAAGTTTAAAATTTCTAAAAAATATCTCTCTTTTTCTTCTCAATGCTATCCCCTTCATTCAATTCGGTCCTACAAAAAAATATATATACACCTACCCCTCGATTTACACGATATATACGTTCCTGAGTAAGTCGTGTAAATCGAAATTTAAAATTTTTGTATGAAAAAATCCTGCAAATCGAAAATAAAGGCAGAATCGCATAAAAAATATATTTTTTACGAAATTATATGTATTTCAACTTAGTTTTTAAAATATCAGAAGCGTTTACTCAAAACACATAAAAATCGTGTAAATCGAGGTATTTCGAAAACCAAAATAATCGTGTAAAAGGGAAATCGTGTAAAAAAAGTATCGTGTAAATCGAGGGATAAGTGTATACATATATATGAACTTTATATTCGACCTGATCGAATTTTAAATGCCCTCCAAAAATTTAATAAATGAATTGAAAATGTTTAACCTGCTGGGTCAGAGTTCCTTTAAGACATTTCTGTGCCCTATTTTAAAACTCTCTTTTTTTCGGGGTCAGTCCGGGAGGGGCCATGGGAGAGACATCTCACCTTTATTATAAAAACATAAAAAGTAAATTTTTTGGGTAATTAAGTGTAAAACCAAAATTTTTTATAGGGTCATTTAGAAAGGAAAGGTGGGCGAAGAGAGGGATTGGCCAGAGAAACATCAGAGAACTTCCCCGCTTTCTCGAAAAAGGCTTACAAATTTTACTTCTAATGAGTCTAATGCATTGAAAATGTTGTTGTTTTTTAGAGGTTGGTTTACTTCTTCTTAGGGGAACTTTTTCCCCCTGGCCCGATTCAGACCATTTGCGAACTTGACCTGTGCCATCCTTCAAAATATATCTGTAACGAATTTCAAGGGTCTGGCTCTTTTCGTTTGAACTGAATAGTAATTTCCCAAGACGGACGGACGGACGGACTGGTATGGCTTTATGAGGTCTTAGAGGGATATTTCGCTGCGTTACACACGGACTGACAAAGTGCATATGCCCTCCAATATATTTTTGGGAGATTGTTTATCTGCCACTCCATCAAGATTTTAAATCTTTAGTAACTAAAAATGAGCGTTCGACAATTTTTAATTAAAGACGTTATCAATTAAAAAGTTTTTCAAAAGTGATTTCAATTAAAATCGTCTCTTTCTATTATATTGACTATAACTTTCAACTAAATGAGGAGTTTCCACAAAAAATATTGATGAATAAATATATTATTGCTTTACGAAGCCTAAGAACTCGGCTTCGACTCCATTTGTCAGTCATGAATATGATCTAGAATGTTACTGATTTACATCAGTGTACAGTTGTATTAGTAACTGTCGTCTTATTTAAATGATGAAGGCATGGCATGGGTCAGTGAACATTAAAGTCGATCACGTTGCTAAAGAGCGCATTACTGCGCTCTTCACCCTCGATATTTTAGCAAAAAGTCCCCGGCGAACTAAAGAATTAAATACGCGGTCCTCTCAACTTTCTTCGTAAATATAAGAATGCATTTCTTTAGTTAAAAGAAATTTATCTTAAAATTAATTTTTTCTTTTATAGAAATTTCTATTATGATTTTGTAGATTTTTCTTTACGAAAAATTGTTCGATGGTACTACAGCACCGATTCCCAATTCTGAACAAGTCACAAAAAACACCAGAGCAACGCGGCGTGCAAATTGTTCAAATTTTTAATCAAAATAATTATTCTATTCCGTCAAACTCATCGTTCGCTTCTTCCATTTTACGGCGTATATAATCGTCCTCTTCTGAGCGGCTCATTCGAAGAACAATAGACCGTTTTCGGACCACATTTATTGCTACTGATCATGTGCTTCCCGTGAGACGCCGAACAGTGCGCAGTGAATAATATGTAGCCGCTGTACAGGAAAGCATTGAAGTTGATCCTAAGCAAGCAATTCGTTGCCGTTCTCTGCAACTGGGATTGTGTCCCGTTCCACTTTATGGAAGATGTTTTTTTAGTGGTTGAAAATTTGTGGCCAGTCGTGACGGCCACATGGCAGAAATCTTATTTAAACATTAATTTCATAAAATTTTCTTTCCACTAAAGCCCGTTTCATTGATATTAAAAATAAATATCCAGATTTTATTATGATTTAAATTTGAGACACCCTATAAAAAACACCCTTTGCAATAAATGCTCTTAAACTAAATAACCTAGAGCCGATTTGACCTCTGCCTACTTCTTTCTTTGGATCTTTTCAATGTCTTTGGCTTATGCCAATAATACCCAGACCATTTCAAGCCTTCAGCGCAACATTTAGGAAGACCACCAGATATCTTGCAGTGGCAGACATTTTATCTTTTCCATTTAACAGAAAAAATTGTAAAGCTTCAAGAAAAATGTCCAAAATTCAAACAAATTTCTTGTATTTAATCAAAAAGTTATGCCAGAGCAAAATTGTGTCATTAATATTGTGCCACCCTGTATTAAAATGGAGTTGGCTGGAAGCCACTGTTGTATTAGAAACATTGAAACAAAAATTGAAATGTGTAAAGGAGGCAAAAGAAAAAAAAAAGAAACGCAGCCACCACTTTTGTAACATTTTTCCAAAATAAAAAATGTATTTTTCCTAAAATCAGCAAATAAAAAAGGAAAAAGAAAAAAAAATAAATACAAGAATAATTTTGTATGTTTAGACGATACACGATGGAAACGATGACGACTACGAGGAGGATGTGGATGATGATGATGATGATGCTGATGATGATGACGATGGAGAGGGCAAAACATTTCAAAGGAAGTGAGGATGATGGCAATATTTTTGTTGTTGCTGTGGCCGCTATTGATGCTGAAGATGTTGGTGTTCTTTCTTGTTGGCTTGTTTGTTGGTTGGCTAAAATGTGGTGGTGCTTTTACTTGATGTGGCATGCCACGTACGTACAACATGGCTTAAGCCTTCACGTTCATAGTCTTGCCGTGTGTTGTTGTTGTTGTATCGTTGCTCTTGGTTCCTTTTGACACTTGCATGGCAAAGGAGAAAAAAAAACATTTTTAAACTTTCGTACAATGCCAAAGATTCTTTTATGCTTTTCGTTGATGTTGTTGTTGTTGTTATTGTTGTTTATTTTTGATTTAGATAAATGTGTATGAAACAAAGTGTATAATTTTTTTTGTTGTCGCTGGCAATACATCGATCGAATGTGCCGTCCGTCGTGTACACTGACTGCTTGCTGTTGTGTGCTAAGTCGTATTCGGTGTACGAGTGGTATGTCTGACGGGATGGCTGTCAGTAAAATGGTAGTAACAGTAAATGGTATCAGGGAGCATTATAGCAAAAGCCAACTTCCATATTGCCACCAAAGACACAATATAGTCATTTCGTATGTAGTGAAGTGTATCATGCACGAGCACAGAGAAGTGCAGCACTGAATGTGTGGCTGGAATGGAGCACTGGAGTAGAAGAGGCTGCGGGTGCTGGGGGGAGGAGGGGGTAGACATTGTATTTAGAAAATTTCCAAACCTACAGTGGCAAAATATTCGTTTATTCTGTATCTTTAAGAAGCAAAAAAAACTGAAATGAAACACAAGAGAAGAGACCCTAAAAATGGTTTCCATTCAGTTTTATTGTTGATGTTATTGAATTGAATTGGTTGGTAAGACAGAAATATGGTTGCAATCTACACCTACATGCCCCTAGTTGAATTTGGCTTTAGGTTTTGTTCTTCTTCTTTTTTTTTCTTTTTGACTTGTTTATTCTGTATGACTGCCACATGCAAATATGGTTTAAGGTAAGATTTTGTATAATTGATAAACCCTGGCTGGTGTTATTGTTTTCATTAGTTTTTTTTCAGTTTTTTTTTGCTTAAATTTAAAAAAATAATTTCTCACATACAATAAACAATTTCCTTAAAAGAATTGTGATTTTATGCGAAAAGAACTAGATTTCAGAGTAATTCATTATGGCATGCAAAAGGAAAAAAATATATATTTGCATTCATTTCATATTCATTTAGTGTCATGGTGATTAAGAGGGTTTAAAGTTTTAATTCATAAAACATATTTGATGTTCATAAATTTTGATTTTTG
This sequence comes from Linnaemya tessellans, assembly GCA_951800035.1. NCBI lineage: Eukaryota > Metazoa > Arthropoda > Insecta > Diptera > Tachinidae > Linnaemya > Linnaemya tessellans. The sequence goes on along the minus strand of OX637534.1, from coordinate 115,711,575 downwards.
TGTCAAAATATTAAATATTAATATAAAAGGACCTCAAAACTCAAACAAATCTATTAATTATTTTCATAAATTGTGTAAAAAACTGTGTCAATGGCTTTTACGAATTAGTGCTTCAATATTTTAAAGTTAATAATCTTGTTAAAAAAATAATAGCCCAATTCACAATCCTGTGCAAATGGTCTTGTATTATTAGCAAATAGAGAGAGTATTTGAGAGCATTTTCAATGTATTTTGTTGTTGTAGAGTACAATTATTTTGCAAATGCAATGATGCACGACCATTTGCACAAGATTGTGAATAGGGCTAATATGATTTTGAAAGCTATAGCTCGAGATTATTTAGTTTAAGAGAATTTTATTGTATAGGCTGCTTTTTATAGAATGACACAAGTTTAAATTATGATAAAATAAGGAAATATATTTTTAATATCAATGAAATGGACTCTATTATATGTGATTTAAATGTTTAAATATGATTTCCGCCATGTGGCCGTCACGGCTGGCCACCAATTTTTAACAACTAAAAAAATCTTCCATAAAGTGGAAGGGGACACAATCCCAGTTGCTGAGAACGGCGTCGAATTTTTGGACTAGGATCATCTTCAATGCTTTCCTATACAGTAGCTACAGCTTCTTCAGTGCCCATTGTGCGACATTTCACGGGTTAAACATTATCAGTAAGACCCATCCCTAAATACGGGCGGAAGGCGGAACGTTTTTTTCCGCTGAGCTTTAACGCTGAAATGCCATACCTAAACAAAAGCGGCAGCGTTATGTAGAAAAAACAATAAAAACAGGGTTATCAAACAAACAAATGAAACAACCCTGATTATTTTAACAGCTGGACGGACGACATTTGTGATTTTGTTATTGAAATTTTGTACAAATTACAAACGTGCATACATATTTATGTATATAATCATATTGTAAATATTTTCTTACCACCATTTTCTAATACGAAGTGCACAAATTTTTTCTTTTATTATATATTTCACTTTTGTAAATCTTTGCTCTTTTTCTCTGGTTACAATTCTCTTCTTTTGCAACCAACTTCATTAGAAAACGCTCTGTCAAAATCGGATTTTCCAATAGCAAAGCGTTGCCGCGGCGTTATTTCGGTATGCTCCATACAAAATGTATGGACATGAGAACTTTTGACAGCTAAAAAACGCTTGCCGCCCGTATTTAGGTATGGCAGTAAGAGTAAATGTGGTCCGAAAACGATGTATATTTCTATATATATAATAAGCAATTCAGTACGGAATGTGCGTTCAGTTTGGCTCCTTACTTACACAAATTGCATTTGACGAAACTTGACGAAGAGTATCTCTCAAGTTTCTCTTAAGTACAATATAGTTGCACACATACGTATTGTATGTAATCGCACAGTTGCTTAAGTTTGCTTATTCACATTATAGTTGGGCCTTTAGATTTCATCACTGATCAAGAATATATATACTTTATGCAGTCTTAGAGGGATATTTCACTGCGTTACACACGGAATAACAAAGTGAATATACCCTCCAATTCGGTATAAAAATTTAAATTATCTTTTTAAAATCATTTATTGGACATATTGTCTCAATTAAATTACTGCTTTTTGAAGGTGGAAAAACAAAATAGATTTATATCGAATAAAATTTGTTTGTTGTGTTTTCTGGCATGTCAAATCCTATGGTTTTGCATGTGTAATTCTCAATTAATTTTTGGTAGTTTATGTATAAGCTGAGAGGTTTTGTTATTTTGGAATTTTAAGTCTACTGATGCTTTGGTGTAAGAACATATCAAATGCAGGCATATAGACATACTGGACCACATAACAAACACAAAAGGCGCCAATTTAAATTATCTATTAGATTATAATAAAAATATTTCTGCCTGGTGTAAGTCCTCAAGCTGTTTAAGGAACACCCGATATTGCAGCTTTTAATAAAATAGTGTGTTCTTTTCTAAAAAGAAGTAGGCAGTTTTCATAATACAAAAGAGAAGTTAATTTATTGCAGTGCATCTTAGAAAGTCTTTAAAAGACAAAGAGTTGCAACATCGAAAGTTTTCTAAAACAGAAATATTTTATTAAAATTAATATCCATCAGATGACACTGAAGTGACCCTTAACCGGCATATTCTACACACACTTCCATACAAGTAGTCCAGCATTGCGTTCCCACCGGTTCACTTGAAACAACAACAATAACAAAAAATAACTAAAAGTTGCTTGTTTTCTTTAGCTATTGCCTCTTGCCACCAACGTAATCGCATTTATGCAACATGGCCAGAAGTATTGTTTTCTTTGGTAGCTGTTCATGGCAAGATGGATTTCTTTTGCTGCAGCATAATATTTTGTTAACGTTTTTTTTTTCTTTTTGTTGCTTATTGACCATTTAGAGGCATTATGGCCATTGTGAGTCTGCGTGTGAGTGTGTGTTTTCTTGGGTTTTTGCCTTCTTGAATCAATTTCTGATCAAAATAAATTTTTTATGCGTTTCATTTTACACACACACACACAAGCATATTGTTTTCTTTGCAACTGAATGTCATTTTGAAAATGTTTCTTTTTTCCTGTTTTAATCTTGTCTCTCAAAGATTTCTTCGGGAGTTTTTGTACAGCGTGAATGTGTAGGTTCAGTCCATTGTTTCCCAAATTATTCATTTTTTTTTTCAAGAGTTTCTTTTCTTCTTCTTCTTCTTCTCCTGCTTATTTCATCCCATTGTATGGAAATTTTTAACCATAATTTATGAATTCATATCGATAAATGGTTGTTGTTGTTGTTGTTGTTGTTGTTGTTGTTGCTGCTGGTTGGCTTGACTATTATTGGCAAAAGATAAATAAATTCGTGGTATTGTATTCAAGTATTTTGAATAAAAACCTTTTTCATATATATTTTATATTTATGACAAAGAAAAATATACAAAATGGCGATTGTTTATATTTTTACGTTTTTAATGCGAAATCTGAATGTTGTGACATAAATTAAACATGAGAGAATAATAATAATTTTTACATTAAGCGGAAGTTGGTTTCTTGGTGGAGTGAGTGAGTGGTACAGATGTTAAAAAATTTTTGCCTGCAATTTGTGAAATTTTGTTAAGAAAGATTTACAAAATTTAATCAAATTTTTTTTTTGTGAGATGCTCTCAGGAGTTTGTGTTTTTTATGTATTATATTTATATTTTACTAGTTGCCAATTTTTTTTTATTTGAAAGTTTTTATATCAGCAGACGAGTTTAGCGAAACTTTTTAAACATCAAACATTTTTCTTTTTTATTTTTTGCAGTGTAATATAGCCGTAATGATTTGAGGAACTTGGAGCGTGGAACCTATTGGTATGTACGAGTATGCGTTATTTCGATTCTTATTCCCCCCCTAATTGTGTAAGGCGTTGGCGTTTACGTCTCAGTCGTTTTTCATAGTATATTAGAGGAAACTGCTTTAGTGTTTCTTTAATCTTGTACAAAAAAACGTCTTCGGCGTAAACGTCAACGCCTTACACAATCGGGCTGATTATCTGTTTTTAAAAGCTTGCAAAAACGAGTATGTGATCGAATTGAAATATTTATGTGGAAATTTCCACCGCAAGGTTTAACGACACCAAAAGTTTAATAATAATTTTTCAAAAATATTTGTTTTAAAAATTCTTCTGTTTTTTTGAATTCTTTTTAATTATTATTATAATCTAATATTTTAAGCATGAGGTCTCTTTACTTTTATTTAAAATATATTATACTTCAATATTTCGTCACTCCTTGTGTGACTTCTTCAGGAAATCAATTATTAAAAATATTTATTAAAATAATTAACTTCCTGACGAAGTCACATAAAGGAGTGATATTGAAATATAATATAATATTTTCCAGAAAAGAAATCGCCATTAGATTGTCAGGCTTAATAGCGCTATGGCAACATGTTAACAGAGTTCTGTTAACGTACTTGGCTTGTGTCCAGCGTTATTAGATTCGAAATTTATAAGGATTTCAAAAATATCATAAATAAATCTTAAAGAAATATATTTTGTTTAAAAAGAGTTGATGCTGTGAATCTGAATATTTCAATGACGGTTTGTTCATTTTGCAATCGCCTCCCTTCGTTCTGAAGGGGGGTCTAAATTAGACTGTCTAATGCAACTAAACCTGCCACTCTACCTTTTCGTTGTTGTTGGCCACATTTCTACGCCAGCAACTTACAAATTACAAACATTATTTTGTATTTTTATTGTTTCGCAGCATAAAATAAAAATACGAGTGATGGCTGTTATTTTTATTTTTGTATTTTTTTTTTTTTTTTTTGTATAAGAAACTCGTAAAATTCATCAGGGACACATTACTTTGATTCGATTCTAACATCCATAAAAACTACATGTACGAGTACACACTCGCATTTTATTTTATAACTAAAAAGCGAAAACAATATTTTAAATCAAATCAAACGTCGTCATGTACGACGACATCACGTTTTCTGAATTGCGGTTTTGTTTGTTTTTTTTTGCTCCCGTGCAGCTAAAATGTACAAAAATTGCATTTTATTAACCGTATTTTATGCGTACGTGTGCTGTTTGTTGTTGTTGTGTGCATGTGTGTGTTTTTATAAATTTATATATTTCTTTATTTTTATAAAAAAAATGCATAAAAATCACAAATTAGATCCCTTGGGACCAAATTATTGAACAAATAAGCGAAATAAATATAAAAAAAGGAAACAATGCAGAGGCATACACACACATGCAAGGACATGGACTCGTAATAACCCAGCGAACAGTAGCTAAACCGTTTGTTATATAATACCCCTTATTCCGTAACTACTTGTCAATGTTACGTCAAGACAATATCAAAAATAGGACACTTACAAACTCCTTGTGGACAACAATTAACTCTACATCTGAGGGCCTCTAGCTGCTGTAGAAAAGGTTTGCTAGAAATTAATAATTGTTGAAGAGAATGAGTACAGAAGTGTTCTAATTTTGATATTGCCTCAACGTGACGTTGACAAACAGTTACAGAATAAGGGGGAATATCTCTTAATAAAGGGTCCGCAATCTAACGTTTTTTTTTCAACTAGTGCTTATTTCGTGTATGGTAACACTTAGCTCATGTCTGATATGACAGATAATTATTTTTATCCTTCCGCTGAATGAATATGGTTGTGTATACGTTACGTTTTTGCTTCGCTAAGTGGGCCTGCGTTCGACTTACAGAAGATGCAGATTTTGCCAAAAAAAAAACATCTTTTCAGATGAAGCTCATTTTGATTTTGGCGGGTATGTAAACAAGCAAAATTGTCGCATTTGGGGCACAGAAAACCCGCACGCATACAAAACGAGTCACTGTTTGGTGCGGATTTTGGTCCAGAGGCATAATTGGGCCAGTTTTCTTCGAAAATGAGCAAGGAGTGGTCGTTACAGTCAATGGCGATCGTTATCGGGCCATGTTGAACGAATTTTTGTTCACAAAAATTTAAGAGGAGGATATTGGCAACATTTGGTTTCAACAGGACGGCGCTACGTGCCACACAGCCGAAGCTACACTCGATGTTTTGCGCCCTGTTTTTGAACATCGCATTGCTGATGTCGTTTGGCTACCTCGGAGCTGCGATTTGACACCGTTGGACTATTAGTTGTAGGGTGCCGTCAAAGATAAGTGTTACGCCGACAAGCCAGAGACAATTGACGCTTTAAAGGACAATATTCGTGAAGCCATTGGTGAAATACAGCTTCACACATTCGATAATGTGCTTAAAAATTGGACCGATCGTGTAGGCTACTGCATGGCCAGCCGAGGCAGGCATTTGAATGAAATTATTTTCCATTATTAACCGGAAGGATTGTACTTTCAAATAAAAAAAGAAATTTGAGAAAATATTCAGTAGTTTTTTTATAGCGTATAAAAAAAAAATTATTAAAAGTCCTTTCAGGGCCAAGTCAAAGATTATTGATTATAAAATCTCAGTTCATATTGATGTTAATAAAAGCAAAGATTTCTGGAAAATTTCTGTAAACGTACGAGTGTTATTAAATATAAAAGTATTATTAAATTTAACTTCAATTAAGTGCAAAATAGAAATACCGCCCCCTATTTCTCTCAACTCAATTTTAAAATTTCTAACAAATGATTATTCACTAACACGTAGTATAACACAAAATCGTTCCGCTTTACAAATCACACCTGGTTTTGTTGACTGGGTAATGCATTCTCTGTCTGAAGTACCAAACAGGGACAATTGTCAAGAGCAACTTAGCGTATGCTCGCTATTAACACTAAAAATCTTCTGAGTCTTCTGGGGAAATACAAACTGATTAATGCAGAGTTGGGTAGTGACGGCTGCCTTATGATGCCATCAACCCCGTATTTATGAGCGAGAGTTGTTTTTATAGTAGTTTTGCCAAAAAGTTAAGTACCTGATGATACTCGCAGCATATGCTGACACATAAAAGTATCGTTGTGTGATTATTTTATTAGCTTTTGTTGAATTTTATTTTTTTTTTTTGAAATTCACACGTCTCTCCGAGGTTATGGCACCTAATAAACCGCGAGTGGTTGCAGGATTCTTTGGTTTATGGAACTTTACAATGTCGTTTGACCCTTTTAAAATATTATGAAATTGCGTACAAATTTTGAGGTATTTATGTAAAAAATTTAGCAAAGACTTTTGGTTTTACTAGCATTTTATGAAGTTTTGATAATTTTTATATATAATGCTAGGAACACAACTGCGACGAACGACGAATTTTTGGTCGCGAATATTCGTCGCCAAAAATAAAACACATTTTGGTGTATATGAAAATGCACACAGTCGTGGCGTTGGCCGAAATTCGTCATACTCAGCGAAAGTTGAAATAGACTTATTTCTAATTGCTTCGTCAGCGAGCGACGAACAAATCAATATGAGGTGCCCAGGTTTCATATACTCAAACTGGTTTTTTGTGGAAAAACATATTTCACTACTGTATTGTTGCATCTAGAAGGAAAATTTTCAGTATATACTAAAAATGCATTCACCAATTCACAAAAATGTATTATTCGGACGACTTTTTATTAATTTTGAACATATTTTATAATACATTCTTTCTTACAATTTCCTACTTTTTCATATGGTCACCCCATCAGCTGTTAAATGAAAAGAATAATTTATCTACAGAAAACATTTTCAGAAAATAATTACAAAAAGGAATTTGTTCTGGAAAAAAATGGACACCACCGGGGTAATTATTGAATGTCTAAAGAATGTGGCATCAGAGGATTACAAAGATTTTTAAAAAAAATTTACATTTCTTTTGTTCATTATTTCAATTTATTCGTCGTTATTGTGTTTCATACGACGAATTTATAGAGCGAATTGTTACCAACGAATTCGTCGTACTGAACGAAATTCGTCGTTCGTCCCAGTTGTGTTCCTACCATAAGGCATTTAGTTTATGTTTCTCATAAAAAATATTTTTTTTTATTATATCCCTCAAAAAAAAAAAATTGGGGGTATATTCTTTTTGTTATTCCGTGTGTAACGCAGCGTAATATACCTCTAAGACCCCATAAAGTATATATATTCTAGATCGGTGATGAAATCTAAAACGATCTAGCCACGTCCAACCGTCCATCCGTCCGTCTGTGGAAATCACGATTCAGTCCAAACGAAAAGAGCCAGACCTTTGAAATTTGCTATAAATACATTTTGAGGCAGAGCACAGGCCAAGTTCGTAAATGGGCTGAATCGGGCCAGAGGTGAATAAATTCCCCTAAGAAGAACTAAACCAACTACTAAAAATCGACATAATTTTTAAAGTTTTTTGTGTAATTTTGTTAAGCAAATTATATATTTTTATGTCAAAAGAAGGTCCAACAGGCAGTCCGAAAATTAGAAAAATTCATTTGTGGACCCCGCCCCCTTAAGTGGGCGTTGAAGTAACATATTACATGGAAAAATAGTGTAAATATTTAACCAAAAAACTTAATTTTAAAGCTTTTAACACGACACTGAGATGTGCTGTGATGATCTTCCTCTGCCCTACCCTCCCACAGCTATGCCCCCTATAGGCCCTATCAAAAAAAAATTTATTTTTACTCTTAATAATCCCAAAAATTGACTTTTTAGTATTTTATGACAAAGGCGTAGATGTCTCCCCCACGGCCCCTACCGTAGTGGCCCCTATAAAAGAGAGTTTTTATTTACTAAATATTTGGAAGGTATTTAAGATTCGTCGTTTTTACTTATTTTATATTAATTTTGCAGCCAAATGCTTGAATGAGTGTTTAGCAATTATACAATATGTTTGTGCTTAAATTGTGTTTCAATATTTCCTTTATAGTTTTCAGCAAAGGCGTTGTTGTTACTGCAATTATAGAAATAAAATACAAAATTTTTCGTTATATTTATAAACAAAAATATGCCTTGTAGGCAAAGCGTTTGTCAAAACAAGAATTTTATTTCAAATAGACTAGGTGATATTTTGTTATCCCTTTTACATCCACATTGTGTCACTTATGTAAAAAACCTGTATACCATTTTTAGAACTTTCCTTTGTGAATGCACACAATTTTTGTTTTAATGAAATCGGTCAATTCTTTTGGAATTTATGAGCGTTTGAATATTTGTGCCAATAAGTATAAATGTTACCACGTTAAGTAAAGTGGTCCACTGTGCTGCTAATAGCAAAAATTTTCTGTTTAAAAAAAATATATGTAAATAAAATATTTAAAGAAAAGTTGTTAGCCTAAAAAGTACGTAATTTATTTTTTAGGGTATATCGTAGAAAAAATCGCCACAAAATTAATTTTTTGAGGGAACCAGATCGTGCCAAAATAGAGATATTTTTTAGTTGCAAATATTATTTGTGCCGACTGTTTTCGCAAGACTGCAATTAAAAAAGTTCTATAATCGCATATATCAAAAAAAAAAAAAAAAAATATATATATATATATATATATATATATATATATAATAATATTTGAATCTTACAAAATATAAATTAAGTACCACGAAAATATTGAAAATTCATAATTTGGAATTTTGAAATATTTCGATAGAAATTCTGGAAATTTTAGTAGCAAATTTTATTTGCTTTTCTATACATTAAATTAATAACAATATTTTCAATAGAAGTAAGAATTTTGAACCCAAAATATTAATATATAAAAAGTTTTGTTCCATAGTTTTTCCATAATTTTGTTAAAACTTTTTGGAGTTATTGTTTTTTTCAGGCTCCTTTTCTACAAAAATTTCAGTAAAATAAAAAGTTCCCCTTTTACATAAATTTATACTTTAAAGTTATTTCCATTTTTTTTTTTACTTTTCCCACTGTGCAACATTTCTTTAATTAAAACAAAAATTGTTTAATTCAAAAGGATCATAATAAATTGTATATACAATATATTCCACTCTTAATAAATAATTTGAATTTATTACAAATTTTTAAAATAAAAGAATAATTTGCAGATTTGAACTCAAGCCTAAATAAAAATTCTTAAGTTCGTATAATAAAAAATATTACAGAAAAAATTCAAAATATTGAAGTATTGAAATCTTGCTTCTAAATAGAAATAATTCCTGGAACCATAATATTGTTATCCCAACCATGTTTGCATGTTACAATTAAATCTGTTGTTAATTGGCCACTGGAGTCATTTACTCTCCTTCTAGATTCCTTAAATTTCTAGAACCATAATATTGTTATCCCAACCATGTTTGTATGTTATAATTAAATCTGTTGATGTTAATTGGTCGTTGGGGCCATTTACTCCCGTTTCAGATTCCTTAAATAGTAATAATTCATAGAACCATAATATTGTTACCCCAACCATATTTGTATGTTATAATTAAATGTATTGATGTTAATTTGTCATTGGAGCCATTTACTCTCATTCCAGATTCTTTAAATCACATCCATGATTAAATAAAATGAAAGATAATTTCAAATGTGATGATACGAATGAAAAAAAAATTTAGTTAAATTTTTTAATATTTCCTAATGCATCCGTGGAATTATGGGAATTGTGTGCTTTTCCTTTATGCAAATAGAATGAAATTAGAAAACTGATGAGTGGCCGTTTTTCGCTAAACTGTTATAATTATACGAGCAAATACAAATACAAAACTGATATTTGTTGAGGTAAACAAAGTGCTCACTCGTACATGTCAAATACTCTCCCTCCTCGCCTTTTTAAATGCGACTACTGCTGCTGCTGCTGTTGTTGTTGTTGCACGTATTGTTTAGTTGAAAAATCATACCACTTAAACTTCCATTAATCCAGATTTGCCACAAAACAATAATAATAATAATGTTGCATGAATTTTGTATTTTTGTGCGGTGCAGTGCGGTGCGGTGCGGTTGTTTGTTTGTTGTTTAAATGTATTTCTAAAGCAAAGTTATTCTTTTTAATAATAAAGTCGCCGTCGTCGTCGTCGTGGTCGTGGTCGTGGTCGTCTATTTAGCACACGGCACAGAAAACGAGAGGGAAATTGACACGTGCACGCCTTTCAATTTGTTTACAAATCACTTAAGATACGTTGAGTAGATTTAATGCGCTCGGATAAATTCAATTCTTTTCTTGCTGGTCGTTCATTTGTGTGAATATTTTAGGTATTTATTTATTTAATTTTTTCATTCATTTATTTATTTATTTTTTTTTTTTGTGTTACGCATTATGATTTAATCTGCAGTAAGAAAAGTAGATCTTGCTTTTTCCATAGATTTAGTGGTTAATGATGGCGAGTTTTCAGTACTTGTACACGGTCGAATAGCTTCGAAATAGACTTTGTGCCATAGTTGGGAGTTGTATTCCCATTTTTTGTCAGGTATAAATAGTGATGAGATCAGATGAGTTGCAGTGGGTTTAAAAAAGTCGACCCACTTGAATGCCCCTTCTGGTAGCTGCTAAATTAAGCCTGACCAGCGAACATTGATCGCACTGCATTTTTCATAATGAGCTTTTGATTAGTCAATATTTATACCACGGATTGATGCAGATGAAGCAGCATTGTCGCGTATGCGTCGGTGTGTAGGCTCTGGGTCTTTTGACCATTAAAATCTATCTTATGTGGCATCAATCTTCATATACATATATTCCAGGTGATTGTTGAGCACAGCATTCATATTTTGCCTCAGTGCCCCGAGTTTTGACAATGTCGGGCTAATGCTCCAGTCGCCTGCAAACGAATATATAGAAGACCATTAAGAAAAACAAGTAAGAACGTTACATTGCACCGTGTCTACTCTTAAATACCCCACAAATATTTAGTAAATAAAGGCGCTATTTTGTCGTCGTCCCTTGTGGCAAGGGTCGTGGGGGAGATATCTCACCTTCGCCGTAAAACACTAAAAAGTAAATTTTTGGGGTAATTAATTGTAAAAAAGAATTTTTTTTTTGATAGGGTCATTTAGGGGGAAAAACGGGGGAGGTAGGGCGGAGGACGATCAGGTAACATCTCAGCATCGCCATAAAAGCTTAAAAATTTTATTTTTAAGGAATTAATAGGATTAAGTAATACAATCTTTTAAGTTGTTACACTATTTTTACATATAATATTTTACGTCAACGACCACTATAGGGGGCGGGGACCAAAAATTGATTTTTATAATTTTAGGGATCCGAGTTTAACGCTTTAGATTTTCTTTGACATAAAAGTACATCATTTGCTTAACAAAATTAAAAAAAAAACGCGTTAAAAATTATATTGTTTTTTAGAGGTTGCTTTAGTTCTTCTTAGGGGAACTCTTTTCCCTCTGGCCCGATTCAGCCCATTTACGAACTTGAACTGTTCTATCCTTTAAAATGTATTTATAACAAATTTCAAGGGCCTGACTCTTTTCGTTTGGACTGAATGGTGATTTCCACAGACGGAAGGTCGGACGTGGATATATCGTATTAGATTTCGTCACTGATCAAGAATATATATAATTTATGGGTCCTTAGAGGGATATTTCGCTGCGTTACATATGGAATAAAAAGGTGAATATACCCTCCAATTCTTTTTGGAAGGGTGTAATAAGAAATCGGTGGGACGCAGAATGGCAGCCGGGAGATAACCGCTACTAATGGAAAATATTTTGCCTTAACTATGAAAAGGAGGGGAAAGTTCTGGGATCATATATGAAAAAAAAATGAGAAGACAAAGAGTTGGTGACTTTTTACTTATTAAAGCTCTAAACACATAGACGACAGCAGACAGCAATATGTAAAAAATAAACTCCATGTGTTTAAATGAAAGCTATTATTTTGAGGGCAGCACAGCAGCAGGGCTGCACAACAGCATTTGCTGCTGCTGCCAACTTAGGCTATTTTCTATTTTGACGGGCAGCAATAAACAAATATAGTGTTGCCATTATATATATAAATTGGAAAAATAAGAACAAGAACGTTTTTTTTTAAATTAAACATAAAAGAATGTTACAAATATACAATATAGAAATAAATTTATATGTTTTTATAGTTTTTCGTGATATTATTACATTTTTTGATCAATAACTTTAATTTTGTTCATTATAAAATATATATGCGGCATCGCTGTTGTTATGTTGTTGCTGTCTTCAAAATAATTATGAAGCTGACTTCATAGCAGCATTTGAAGTTGGCAGCATTTGATGCCGTGAAGTTGTGAAGTCTGCTGTCGTCTATGTGTTTAGAACTTAAGCGGCATGGCCACACATCAAACTGACGCTTCAAACTCTGCTTTTCTTTGATAGTGTTAGTGAAAAAAAACTCTCACGTATGGTTTGATGTGAGATTGAAGAATATCAAAACAATTTGGATTTTCACTCTCAAACTGAATTTTACCAACACATGCACAAGTTTGAAGCATCAGTTTGATGTGTGGCCATTCCGCTTAAATTGTTTTGATATTCTTCAAACTCACATCAAACCATACGTGGGAGTTTTTTTCACTAACACTATCAAAGAAAAGCAGAGTTTGAAGCGTCAGTTTGATGTGTGGCCATGCCGCTTTAATAGGATCGTCCGCTTTTTATATTTCTCTCTTCCTTAAACAACAAAATTTAAGAGAACCACATAAAGCATTCGTTCTCTTTCTACCAGTTATAAAATATTATACAGATCATTTGTAAGATGTATTGTGCTATAACCGTATTTTTTTCTTGCTTTTAAGGCAAATTTAAACCGTGTTTTACAATTTTTATGCTAAAATTTTAGAAAAATTATTTATATTGTGCTTATCTGCATAAGAATAGCTTTCGAATGCTATAGCTTTCATGAATATTGGGGGACGATAAGACTATTAAAAGTGTACCACAAAAATATGTAAGATTAATTTAGTTGTTTATTTTATATTAATCACAGTACAGCTAAGACTCTTAATTATTTTATACGTTAGGAAATTTTATAAATAAAGTGATATAATTAGGATTTATTTGTTAATAGAAAAATTTTGATATATTTAGCATTTATTTGTTAATAAAGAAATTTATTTAAAATAAAAAACCTACTCAAGAAAAGAGCGAATACTCGTCTAGTAACCACCAACTCGTAATACTTGATCTTCGATCCACTTTTCTTAGTTGGAAGTTTATGGGTTGAATTTTCCCCTTCTCGAATGCGAAAATGTTGCATGCACGAATTTGAGAAGTTGAAATTCAATATAAAAGATTTGTGCAATATGCTGAACTAATGCCCATTACTTTGGCACAAACTTCTTTGAGAACGGTGGCATATTCGAGCTCAAATACACAGCATGAGGCCTTGTTTTGCCCGTTGGTGTGACTGGTTGGTTGGCTGGCTGACTGACTGCCTGTTGGGCAGATTCGTGGTAGTGTTTTTCTAACTCGCTGACTTGACGACTGGCACTAAATGTGTAAATGAAGTACTTACAAGATGCTTATAAATTGTTTTCCTTTCTGTCCGTCCCAGCTGTTGTGCTGAGTGTATTTACAGCGTCACCGTTTGACGCCAACGAATTAGAAAATATTATGCAGCAGCAGCTTCATAAAGTGGTGGCATAAATATTGTCAGAAGTATGGGAAAACCGCAAATTTGTGTGTTTAATGACCAGGTATTTTTACTTTTTTTTTTCATTTTCCTTAAATTTTACAGATTGTCATCAATGGAATTATGATGTCATGGTTAAGTTTCATGCGTTTAGAGAAAATTTGAATTTTCTGTGGGAAATTTCGTATACGTAAAAATAAAGTAATCAGCGCAATTCGAAGATGATTTAATTTGTAAAGATTTATTTCCGCTACGAGACAACTTGTGCTGGTAAGAATTATGCCTGAAGTTTCTGGATTAAAATAATAATATTTTTATGCTTTTGGCAGCATGCTTTTGTTGTATTTTGTTGTAAATCTAGGTCATGGGGGATTTTGGTATTTGAGAAGATATTAAAGATTTTATGTGTGTGTGTGTGTTTTTTTTTTGAGAATGAAGCATTTTATTTATGCGTAATAAATCCATTAATTATCATGCCGTAAAATGTCAGCGACATGATTTAATATTTTTGGTGATTTAATATATTTTACGAAATATTTTTGTTTTATTTATTTTTCGCTTTAATTTTAAAACTTCTCATTTTCTGTTAGTAAATTTTTGAGTTATTAATTTCAATTGCACACCGAATTAATCATTTTATTTTTGTTAAGTTTTAAGAAACTTTTCTTTAAAAAATAATAATACTGGTAATAAAAATGATAATAAATTAATTAATAATTATGCGTGACTTGGTATTTTTTGTTGACTGTTCCTGAAAATCTAATAAAATGCTACAAACTAAAAAAAAATATTCAATAGCCCTATTCACAAACTTGTGCAAATGGTCTTGTATTATAGCATTAGCAAATTGAGAGAGTATTTGAGAGCATTTTCAATGTATTTTGTTGTTGTAGAGTACAATTATTTTGCAAATGCAATGGTGCAAGCCAATTTGCACAAGATTGTGAATTGGGCTAATGTTTCTATGCGAGTTGTTCTCACTTCAAATACTGATCCGGGTATTGCACAGTGGGTCTGTATAAGATAATTTTTAGTTTTTAAATTATTAAGAAATGAGTTTGATTGCTGATTCTTCGACAATTTTAGACTTTTAATTGTCTATTATTTTAACAAGCTTTAGTTCAGTTTTTTATAAAAGGAATTGAAATTTATTATTATACGATATTTCGATATCCTCTGGATATCCTCTTCAGGGCAATATATTTAAAAAAATTTTATAACAGAAAAATAATTTTTTTTTTCGTTACTTTATATAAAAATTCCTATTTCTATAAAAAAAATTTACTTAAAGTTTAATAAAGAAATATATAAATTAAGCAATAAAGTCAGTTTTTAATAAAAAATTATTTTATTTCCAATGTTTGGCTTAATTTTGTGTCACTTTTCCAGAGAAATGATATAAATGAATGAATTGATAAAAATCGTATACTATTTTATTAATCAAGCATCTGCTAAATAACATCCCACTGCATGACTTCAAATACGGGGTGTCTAAAATATAGATTTTTTTTAAAGACTAGGAAGAACTCACGAAATGTGAGAATTATAATTTTGAAATCAAGCACTTTATATTTTTAAAACTAGTCACGCGTGAGTCATATACATATTTACATGGATTTTATAGCAAGCCTAAGAAGCACTCACGAAGCGTGAGAGTTTTAAGGTTGCGCACGATATATTTTATGACTAGTCACGGGCCATTCACGCGTGACTCATACCTGACCCACGCGTGAGTCACATTAAGCAAATCACTGTATTGGCATATCGCTAATAAAAATATGTAACACAATGACAATAAAACAGCTGCCGACCTTGTTTTTTGGTGAACTGAATGCGTGAGACTATGATTTTAAGGTGTACCGCTGAACAATTAAATTTTTTCTATACTAAAGCTCTTCCATTCTGCCTTTGAAATTAAATGAAAATCGCTGCCCATTTCTTCCCTGAAACTGTGGCCATTCTTCTTCTTCTTTTATTCTGACCCTATTAGCTTACGGACAATAAACTGCTTAATTTGGCAAACTTCAAAAAAAAAAAAAAATAGAATGTGAAATAAAACAAGAAGACCGGATCGAATCTCAAATAACCTCCAAATATTTAATAAATAAAAATCCCATTTTTTCGGGGTCACTCTGAGAGGGACCGTGAGGGAGAAATGTCTCCTTTTCCATAAAACACTAAAAAGTAAATTTTTGGTGTTATTAAGTAAAAAAAAATTTTTTTTTTATAGGATAATTTAGGGGGCAAAGGTGCGACAGATCAGAGAACATCTCAGCTTCGTTATAAAAGCTTTAATATTTAATTTTTAAAGCTAAAATTATACAATTTGTTAAATAATTACTCTATTTTTCCAGGTAATATGTTACTTCAACGCCCACTAAAGTGGGTTTTCTTGATTTTCTGGCTGCCTTCCTGATTTTCTGGCTGCC
This sequence comes from Linnaemya tessellans, assembly GCA_951800035.1. Taxonomy (NCBI): domain Eukaryota; kingdom Metazoa; phylum Arthropoda; class Insecta; order Diptera; family Tachinidae; genus Linnaemya; species Linnaemya tessellans. Next base: position 115,695,224 of record OX637534.1, on the reverse strand, counting down.
TTCTTTAACATAAACATATATTTTTTACTTCACAAAATTACAAAAAAAACTTAAAAACATTACTTTGTTTAGTTTAGAGGTTGTTTTAGTTCTTCTTAGGGAAATTTTTTTCCCTCTAGACCGATTCAGCCCTTTTGCGAACTTGACCTGTGCTATTGTTCAAAATTTTTCTATACCAAATTTCAAGGGTCCCGATCTTTTCGTTTGGACTGAATTGTGATTTCCACATAAGGACGGACATGGCTAGATCATCTTAGAATTCATCGCTGATCAAGAATATATATATTTTATGGATATTTCGCTGCATTACGCACGGAATAACGAAGTGATTATACCCTCCAATTCATTTTTGGAGGGTATAAAAACGTAAATGGTCGATAGGACACTCGTTAAAAAAAGTTGACAGAAATTTCAACCTACAGTCATACAATGGAATCCTCAGGGACAAAGAGAAAATGGCAAGAATATGCAATAAAATTCAAAACCTACGTGCCCTACGATCACACTGAATGTTTTATCAAACTTCTCCATAGGGAAGAACACCCATCAGAATACTGGTGGCGTTTACACGGCTTGTTCTAGGAGAAGATCAAGAATCACGGTGATAGGTTTTAAAGTCAAACTTAAGGTAGTTGTTGTGCAGTGGCCATCCCGATTATATCAGCCTCAGATATAATAATATGCAAAACCGGCATTAGAACCACTCTTGAGGTGGCCTTTGCGAATATAGACAGAGCTTAATAAGATTGATGCAGAATAGTTTGTTAACACTAGTGTTGTGGTTTTGCCATTTTGGAACTTCTTTTTTATTACTCAGGAGTTAGGAAATTTGGTATCATTCCTATTATCACCGATCATACACTACCCTGCAGGAGATCGAACTAGTATCAAATTAGCACTAGTACAAAAATCACCAGTACTAGTTCCCAACTGTGAACTTTCCTATACCATGTTAATGCTTAAATTAACATTGAGTGTGTTTGGAAAATTACTAGTACCATTGGTACTAGATGGAAACTAGGGGGATACTAGTACTATTAGTACTAGATGAGTACTAATATAATTTCTTCTAGTCGGATACTAGTACAATCAGTTCTGAATTAAGAACTGGTTTATATATTAAAAAAATCCCTAAATTTATTGGTTTTTTCAAACCCAATGAAATTTGTTAAGTCTTTGTCTTTACAAGCAATTTTTGGTTCATCAATTTTTAGTTTATAGCACCTATGTACAACTTGAGTTACGTTGGGTACTCCACCATATACCAAAAACTAATGAACATACAATACATATAAATATCAGTTTTTATTATTTTAAAAAAGATCGCTGATTTTACATATGAACATAAATATTAACAAAAAACAAGTTCAAACAATTTTAAAATTAGCTTTTAAATTTATTTATTTTTTAAAATGTCACTTTTTTAACACACAAGAAAACTACAAATTTGTTTTTTTGCTTAAAAATTGTAACAATTAAAAATAAAATAAATGAAAATGCGAATTAGCAATTCGCTTTAAAACATGATCAAAAAGTAATATGAAATTCTACAAGTCAAATCAATCTACAAATGAACTACTTGAAGTACTAGTACTTTTCTGTATATGTTCAATCACCTTTTGAACTAGTGCTTGCTATACTAGTAATTGTACCAGTAGCTTAGAGACAATTGACGCTTATCCTCCTGCAGGGTAGATACGACGAAGACAATTGGTACTTGCAACATTTCTCCCAGGATGTTTACTTAAGCAAATTTATCAAGTAAGAGGACAACAATTTTGTATTCAAATATGATTTCTAAGCAATTCTAATACTGATTGTGAACTACTTTATCTAACGAAAATTTACATATCGTTCCCGACTTGTGCTTATTTCGCTTTTATGTTTAATGGCCATAACTTCCATTCACGCTGTCGCAATGAACTACAATTAAATTAGTTGTGATAACTTAATCGCGCTATCAAGATCATTTGAAATGCTTACAGCACACTTTCAAGCACAAGTTCCTTAATTAACATGTGTTAAGCTGATCCCAATGGCATGATGCCAAATATCCATTTGAGATCACTTTGATCTATAAAACACTTTTACCAAGAGATATTTATCGCAACAAAAGTATTTAGCAAATCTCAGCTCAACAACTTTCTCTAAACTATTTATTAAATTAACGCCCAAATGCTCCGTAATGCCGTCCTGGTCTCGTTGCAGTAAATGAATAAAAATATTAAGCCAAAAAAAAAAGAAAACGACGTGTTTATTCAATTGTTGATGATGTTTGATGAAAACCAAATATGACATTTATTTAAGTCGAAATCATTATTTCCATCGCGCATTGTAATTGATAAGCATCTACCCTTTTACGGGTGACGAGTACACGAAATGACTGGACGGAAACATCAATGTCAAAATACTTACAAACACGCTGCTACGAGTCCTTGTAATCAATGGCCGTCTGTCCGCCAGTCTGTCTGTCTGTCTGTTCACTTTAATAGAAAGCAAACACATGAGCAGTAGAGTGAGTGAATTTTTTTTTCTTTTGTTGTTGTGCGAATATGGGAGTGGGGCCCTAAATACAATAAACACCCTGTTGTAAAAGTGTTTTTTTTTTCTTTTTTTTTTTTTGTTAAGTTCCTTCCCTTTCTTGTGTAAAGACAGAAATAAAAACTACAGAGAGAAAAAAACAGACTTAAAAATAAAGTCCTTGTAACAGTGACACACGTTGTAAACAAAACCTGAACACTTGAGATAATCGCCTTAGGGTTGTTTTTAGTTGTTTTTTTTTCTTGACGATTGTTGTTGTTGTAGCTGTTGTCCAAAAATAGCATTAACATGTGAATGAAAATATGTTTGTTGGTATTTTTTTTTTGTTAGTACAGCAGGTTGGCCGATTCGTTGGCTGTTTGTGTTGCCCGTTTTATTCTTTGATAACAATTTTATACGTTCCTGGTGCTCGTATCATAATTTGCTGTCCTTAAAGTATGATTTTTTTTCTTTGTTCATGTGACAAATAAATAGTCCTGTTTTACGGGTATTACACAAAGAATAAAAAAAAAAGAAATATAGAAATAAAACAGAAATTGAGATGTTATCACAGCAATAAGCAAAAACTATTGTCGGCACATGTATCCGTTTATTTATTATGACTTTGTCGTTTTTTTTTTTTTTTTTTTTGGTGTATGTCCTTATTATTTGGCATTCCTTCCTTTCGCCTGCTACTAAACAATTGACTGTTGCTACTGTTGACAACAAAAACCTCTTTACCCTTAAACTAACACCATAATTCTAGTGCACCCTACGTGTTCTATTGTCCTGCCTGTAGAGTTGAGTTTAATTTGCGACAAAGAAATATTTTCTTTTTGAAATAATTGCAGGCTTTAGCTTGACGTTCAGCTTGGTATTTTTAGGTTCAGCTAATTTTTTTTTAAATGAGGAAATAATTAAAATTTTATAAGCGTCTGTGGAAATGTACTCCCAATTTGGCGGAGATCCCCCCTACAACTCTTTATCTCAAAATCCCTTCGTAGAGACACGACCAGGTATCACCTCAATGTCATTGGGCCTTAAAAAACACAAGTAAGAACGTTATATTCCACTGGAATATATTCGACGAATCTTAAACACCCTCCAAATATTTAGTATATAAAAACTCTATTTAGTCGAGCTCACTCCGGGAGGGGGCGAGGGGAAAACATCTCACCTTTGCCTTAAAAGACTAAAAAGTCGATTTTAGTGTAAAAAAAACTTTTTTTTGATAGGGCCATTAAGGGGTCAGTCGGGGAGGAGTCGTGGGGGAGACATCTCACCTTTGTCATAAAAAAACTAAAAAGTAAATTTTAGTGTAAAAATTTTTTTTTTATAGGGCCATTTAGGGGTCAGTCGGGCAGGAGTCGTGGGGAGATATCTCACCTTTGCCATAAAAAACTAAAAAGTAAATTTTAGTGTAAAAAAATTTTTTTTATAGGGTCATTAAGGGGTCAATCGGGGAGGGCTCGTGGGGAAGACATATCACCTTTGCCATAAAACACTTAAAAGTAAATTTTTGGGGTTATTTAGTAAAAAAAAAATTTTTTAGGGTCATTTAGGGTGCCAGGGGTGGGGGGAGGAATATCAGGGAACATCTCAGCCTCGTCAGAAAAAAATTTAAAATTTAGTTTTAAAAAATGTAGGCTTAAATTATACAATTTCTTAAATATTTTCGCTATTTTTTTCATATAATATATTACTCCAACGCCTACTAAAGAGGGCGGGTTCGAAAAATTTATTTTTCTGAATTTCAGTTTAATGCCTTGAATACTTCTTTGACATAAAAATATATGATTTGCTTAACAAAATTACAAAAAAAAATAAATTAAAAAAATTATGTTGTTTTTTTAGAGGTTGCTTTAGTAGTTCTTAGGGGAACTTTTTTCCCTTTGGCCCGATTCAGCCCATTTACGAACTTGACTTGTGCTATCCTTCAAGATATATTTATACCAAATTTTAAGAGTCTAGCTCTTTTCGTTTGGACTGAATCGTGATTTCCACAGATAGAAGAACGGACGGACGGTCATGGCTAGATCGTCTGAGATTTCATCTCCGATCAAGAATATATATATTTTATGGGGCCTTAGAGGGATATTTCACTGCTTTACACATGGAATGACAAGGTGAATACAACCTCCAATTCCTTTTTGGAAGGTATAAAAATGAAGGCTTCATAATTGAAAATAAAAGTGATCGGTCTTGCAAAAGTGAGGAGAGCAAATCTTTGTGGAAATTTTCTTTGCACCTGATATAAAATAATATAAACCATATTTCGGCCTTATAAGCTAAGAAATGAAATATTTTGTAACATATTAACGCATTCGGCTTAGCCCTATTGAATACCCCAAATCATATTTTACAAACCATCCCTTCATCGCCAGCCAACTTCTTTATCGTCATCATCATCATCATCAACACATCATTATTATTGTTGTTGATCATGTTGAAATTCATTCACATGAGAATTGAATGTCTGTCTGGCTGGCTGTCCTTCTACACTTCCATTCGACTGTTTGTGTGTGTGTGTGTGTGTGTGCGTGTGTTTGTGTTCTTGTGATTTGTTAAGGTAAAATGATTTTTCATAGTTATTATTTCCATTGTAAACGTTGACATATTGTCGGCTAATCAGTTCCGCCGCAAACTGATTTAAACAGCGTATAACAACTGAAATGTAAGAACAACGTGAAGTGTATGTCTTCCCTTTCCCCTCGTTTGAAATATAAAAACTTTAGCATGTGGTCGTACTCTTACTTGCACTCTTGTAGTCTTGCCCGTGTTTTGTGTCCTTTTTATGTTGCTTTTTTATATCCTTTTTGAACACTGAGGCAATACGAATCCTTTAGTACTCCCCTGATATTTAAAATATAAAATATGTTGCAAAGTGTGTGCCGATTGTGTTCAAGACCATATTTCCCTGCCTGCCGCCCATAATGAATGCGTCCTGTCTTTTACTCGTTTATAATTTTCTATGCGTGACTTTTGTTTGGATTTTTCAATTGGGGGTTGATTTTCTGATGGCACAATCATCAACACTTTTGGCTCATTTAGTTGACTGTCATAACTTTTGTTTCACGCTGGTGTTTATTGAATTACGACTAAATTTGCGAGAACATTTTGGAGTTGTTGTTACAAAAATGTTGAATTATACAAATAATTTAGCAATTTGCACGAGTTGTTGTTAGAAATTGAAATGATTTAATAGAAATAATTGATTCCAGGTAACGACTGGTGTTTAATTAGTTGTAGGACTTGCACTTGAATGTTATAAAAACTATTAATTGTTTTAGTTTTACATCAAAATTTGCGGTGAATGAAAATGATTGAACTTTTGTAATTACTGACACAAGTGACCTGCTGAAAGGATATTGACACTTAAACTGAGATATATTTTTGCTGGAATAAATACGTTTTGTGACTAGTTTTATAACCAATCGAATTGTATGGTAATGAAGTTCTTGCATTCTTGCCACATCATTTGCTTTAACTAGTAAAATCCATTGAAGACAGCTTTTTTAAATACTCTTTAACTATTTTAGATTTTTCAAATATTTAATTTAAGAAAATAAAATCTATTCTCTGGCTAACTTAACTAGACTTGCAGCTTCCTTCTGTCATGTCAAACAACAATTTTAATAAGACCAAAACAAGAAAAAAGAGTATTCCGTCAGTTGTGATTAGAAATGATGTCTTAATTTCCACAATTGTAAAATGATGACAAACAATTTTACTCCTTTTTTTGTCTTTCTTTTCAATTAACTATTTATTTAATGTGTCATTATCTTCGGCAGCGTTATTGTTGAAACACCTTCCGTGGCCGTTAATTGTATGACAACCAACAATTACGAAAAAAAAAACAAACTGTAATTTTAAATCATCTTGTTCTGTGATTCTGATGTTACGGTTTCACTGCTTTATGAGATTTTTTTTTATGGTGTCATTGTAAAATAAAAAGAAACCCAAATCACTTGTAAGAAGGAAGCGATAATAAATTAAGAGATCCATAAATGCGAAAGAAGAAACTGAAATAAAAATCGCTGGTATGATCAGCGATCAATGTGTAACTTTTGAAGTTAATTACACTGGGAGAAATTATGGAGTAAATTAAATATTCCCCCCGATTGTGTAAGGGCGTAGTCGTTTAGGGCTCAGGCGCTTTTCGTAGTAGATTAAAGAAACCTTCTTGTGTATTTCTTTAATCTTGTACAAAAAACCACTTAATCAAAAGTGTTATTTAAAAGTTTAATTTCACTTCTAATGTTAAAAACAAAAAACAAAAAAAGTTCCCACAAATTTTAAAATTAATTTACATGGATTGAAGTTGATTTGCTGTGTAATTCTCTATATCCTATTCAACTTTTCCTTATGCAATTCTCAATTGGTTTATGAAAATTGCAAATAGTCAAGACATTTCGACACAACAAAAAAAAAAAGAGGTTGAAGTCTAAGTACAGGCTTATAGATAAATATACTTAACAAAAAAAAAAAAAAAAAAAAAAAAAAAAAACAGAAGAATTTAAAAGGTTACAGAGCACATAATAATTTTTTCAAATCAGTTGAAATGGTTAATTTCCTGAAGAAGTCACACAAATGAGAGACGAAATATTGAAAAGTAATATATTTTAACATATAAAAATAAAGAGACCTTAAGCTTAAAAATATTATAGAATAATAATAATTAAAAACGAGATAAAAAACCAGAAGACAATATTTTTGTTTAATAACCTCATGCTGATGTTTTAATTTTCACTTGAATCGTGGCAGGCAGCTTTCCATTTTAAGTACCCCCATGGCTATTCGGCGCATTATGTGTGACTAAAGACGTGTGTTATGCAATTGCAGGTGCATCACTACTTTAGATCTGCTTCTGAAGAAGTACAGATTGAGCCAAAAATAACCAGAGGGCTAATGATTTTAAAAACTTTTTAATATTTAAAAATATATTTTTTTAGATTATAAAATATACAAAAGGGAAATATTTTTCTAAGTGCATAAATAAAGTCAACAAAGTTTTAAAGCATTTTCCATAACATCTTTCGGAATTTTGTAACCGGAGCAACAAAATTTTGTTCGTGATCTCAATGATCGTCTCGTTGTTGTTCACGTGTATTGGCTCTTTCAAATAACCCCGAAGAAAATAGTGGAGTGCTGATAAATCTGGCGATTTTAATTCGTGGAAATTATTCGCTACAATAATTGATCGCCTTATAAAACGTGTTTTTTAGAGTGTCCCAAAACCACAGCAATGCGTGCAAATTGTTTAAATTTTTAATCAAAATAATTGTTCTATTCGTCACACTCATCGTGTACTTCTTCTTCCATTTTATGGCGTACATTATCGTCCTTGAGAGTGGCTAATTCGAAGAACAATAGATCGTTTTCGGACACATTTACTGTTACTGATCATGTGCCTCCCCTTAAGACGCCGAAGAAACTGTACCCTGAAGAAACTGTAGCCTCTGTACAGGAAAGCATTAAAGGTGATCCTAACCCAACAATTCGTCGCCGTTCTCAGCAACTGCGGTTATGTCCTTTTTCCACTTTATGGACGATTTTTTTAGTTGTTGAAAGTTGGTGTTCCAGATTGCACCCTCTACGCCCCAGCCGTGTTGGCCACATAGCAGAAATCATATTTAAACGTTAATTTCATAAAAATTTCTTTCCAATAAATAAAAATATATTTCCTTATTTTATCATAATTTAAACTTGTGACACTCTATAAAAAAACACCCTTTATATTCCCATAAAAAATTCTAACAAATTGTCTAGTGGCACAGAAAGTGCATTGTATTCTGCTACCTGTCTGCTCAATATTCCGCTAAACAGAGAAAATAAAGGCAATTAATACATGATCGCAAGTTTCTTGTGGTCCTTCGAGCCGTCAAGTCAGACACACACAACCTGTAAGTTATTGCAAAGGAGTCACGTCAAATGAAAAGCGAAAGAATTAATGGGAGTGTTTCTATTACATCAGCATTTGGGTGCTGGTCCGGGTTAAAAAAAAATATAAAATATATATCTAAAAAAATCAATTATCCTGGCTCATTGTTCAGTTGTGAATTTCTTCGGGAAAAAAAATTATTAAAATAAACCCAAATAAATAATTTTTAAAGCCCATGCAGACTTTTTGTCCCAGCCTGTACCTGGATAAGCTCCATGGTACACCATACGATGTCTTCATGGACTGTCAAGTAGGTTCTAAAATTTATAATTAAAAAACAGGACTTGGACTTGTCAAATCTTGATGTTGCTATTCCAAGTGTAGAAAGTCTTCATTAAAGTTTAAATCGTTGTAACTGCTGAGCAATTCAAACACGAATTTCATTTGTATGAGTACGCGTACTTAACTAGTGTGTGTGTGTGTTTGGTTGTGTGTGTTTGGTTGTATGTGTCCGTGTTTGTTTTGGTATTGAGTCAATTTTACACCTTTTGATAACGACGATGGCTGCGACAAGAGAACGCTGGGAATGTCGGCACAGTTGAAGAACACAATGATAATGATGACAATGACGATGAGGATGATGATGATGATGATGTGATGATGGCTGAATTCGATAATAAACAATGACGGAAACAAACATGTGTTAAAGTTTTATTATTTGGTTTATTTTACCTTTTCAAGAACGCTAAGATTTCTGTACATATTTTTTATTTATTTATATTTTTTTTCTGTTGCCTTCCAATTGGTTGCTTATTTATTTGTTTGCTCTCTTATACAGAATAGTCAATAATAAATATCATCTACTGCCGTGAGTGCCCATAAAACTTGCTTGTGTTACGCCATACAAAGTATTCACACCGATCGGTCACTGTTGACAGTGTTTATTATTGTTTTGGACTTTTCTTTAAATTCTTATTGTTTTTATTTTTTTACTTTAGTTTTGGTTGGGTTTGCTTTCTTTATTATTACTTTGTTGCCTCAATGCGATTACAGTAACAATTTTTAGTACAAAAACTAACAACAAAATGATACTTAACAATGGCTTAAAACGAACAAGAAGAAGAAAAAGAAAAATACCAAAGAAAAGAAAGAATGGGGCACAAAGCCAACAGTAGCGACCAGATCCAATTGTAATCGAAGTCATAACAGAAGCATCACAGCCGAAGCATTAACTACAATTTAGTGAGTGACAACGTCATTGGCGCAGTCATTGCAGCAGGTTTTTAAAAATCAAAATTAAAAAAATATAATTTTCTTTTGTTAACTTTAATAAATAAAAAATTATCTTTAGAATGTAAGTTGTTGTATGCAATAAATTTTTACAAAGAAAAGTTTTAAATTTAAACATATAAGAACGTTATATTCGGCCAGGTCGAAGCTTAAATACCCTCCAAATGTTTAGTAAGAAACAAGTCTATTTTGCAGGGGTCACTGCGAGAGGCACAGTGAGGGAGAAATTTCACTTTTGCCATAAAATACTAAAAAGCCAATTTTTGGGGTTATTAAGTGTAAAAAAAATATATTTTTTATAGGGTCATTTAGGGGTCAAAGGTGGAGGGAGGGTAGAACAGATCAGAGAGCATCACAGCTTCATTATAAAAGCTTTAAAATTAAAATTTTAAGGAATTTAGGCTTCAATTATACAATTAGTTAAATATTTGCATTATTTTTCCATGTTATATGATACTTTAACGCCCACTAAAAGGGGCGGGGTCTAAAAATGGATTTTTCTGGTTGCTATTTCAATGCCTTGGACCTTCCTTATTGTTTGCTTAACAAAATTTAAATTGTTTGCTTAACAAAATTTGAAAACTATGGTGTTTTTTAGAGGTTAGTTTAGTTCTCCTTAGGGGGAATTTTTTCCCTCTGCCCCGATTCAGCCCATTTACGAACTTGACCTCTGCTATCTTTCAAGATATATTTATACCAAATTTCGAGGGTCTAGTTCTTTTCGTTTGAACTGTGGTTTCCACAGACGGAAGGATGGACGGACAGTCATGGCTAGATCGTCTTAGAATTCATCACTGATCAAGAATATATATACTTTATGGGGTCTTAGAGGAATATTTCACTGCGTTACACACGGAATAACAATTCTTTTTTGGAGGGTATACAAAATCTTACATAGAGAGCTACCTTCAATTACATTGTCTTAAAAAAGCAACAACGCGAAAATCCCTGTCAAATACAGAATTTCAAATAATAATCGCATGCTACAAAAATGCTTATTATTATGTAGCATGAGATGAAATGTTGTTGCTTATGATGGGGGAGTATATAAAAATTATTAAGGAACAAACAAACAAAAAAAAAAGCAATCAAAGGAACCGATATTATTGATTTTAAAATGGAAAATAATGAAATCAATATTTGTTTAAACAACACAGGGAACAAAAGGCGGACGGACGGACGGAAGTACAGACACACATTCATTGTGAGTTTAAGAGATAAATTGTGTTCAATTTACTTAAAGTTCATAAAATGTATTTAATACTGGCGTGTTAATTGTCACAATAAATAATATACAGGTAAGTAAAGACTCACACACACACACACACACGCATGCAAACATTTCATTTAAATCACTCACACACTTGGAATTTTGGCCGCAATTGGTGGTCGTTTTCTATATAAATACACATGTGTGTGTGGGTGCATGTGTGTGCGTGATTTGTGTTTTGTTAAGGTGTGTAAAGGAATGTGTGAATTGTATCGTTGTACAATATTTGTGGTTTCATTGGCAACTTTTGTTCATTATTTTCCACTACACAGAAGTAATTACACTTTTTCATACACATACACACACACACACATACGCGCGCAACCAAACAGCTTCATATGTCCGTCAATAAAGTTTTATTTACTTTTTAATTCTCAATTGAATGCAACTGAATTTGTTTGCTTTCTTTAACACTCGTGTATCTTTATTTTATTTATTTTTTTAATGTTTTTTCACGTTTCTACCTCAACGATTCGAAGTCATCCATGGTGAATAATTTTGTCTGTTTTGTTTTTTTTAATTTCCTTTAATTTAAATATTAAATAACAAATAAGAATTATCTTAAAGCCGGATGAAAAGAAAATATATTTCTATAATAATTACAAATAATAATAAGTTATTAAAATTTATTTATTTAAAGTTAAGGATGATTCCATGTTTAAAAAAAGAAATCTACTTGAAACAGTATGAAGCCGTTTGTGCGTTGGCATTGTAAAATATATACGACTGATTTTCAGTGGCCTGGAATCAAAGATTTTTGTTATTGACGTGACCGCTTAAATGGAAATGCTTTTTTAATAAATACGAAAATAACTCTGTCTGACTTGCATTTTTTATTATGACATGCATTTTTTATGATGACTTGCACTTTTCATAATGACTTGCACTTTTCATAATGACTTGCACTTTTCATAATGACTTGCACTTTTTATAATGACTTGTACTTTTTGTAATGACTTGCACTTTTTACGATGACTTGCACTTTTTATAGTGGCTTTCACTTTTTATAATGGCTTGCATTTTTTATAATGACTTCCACTTTTCATAATGACTTGCACTTCTTGTTATGACTTGCACTTTCCATAATGACTAGAACTTTTTATGATGATTTGCACTTTTTATAATGACTTGCACTTTTTATAATGACGCATTTTTTATCATGACTTGCACTTTTATTATGACTTGCAACTTTTTTTAATGATTTGCACTTTTTATAATCTTTTACACTTTTATAATCACTTGCACTTTTTGTGATAACTTGCACTTTTTATGATGACTTGCTCTTTTTATTAAGAGTTGCACTTTTTATAATGACTTGCACTTTTTATAATGACTTGCACTTTTTATAAAGACTTGCACTTTTTATGATGACTTGCACTTTTTATAATTACTTGCACTTTTTATAATGACTTGCACTTTATAATGACTTGCACTTTATAATGACTTGCACTTTTTATAATGACTTGCACTTTTTATGATGACTTGCACTTTTTATGATGACTTATCTTTTTAAAATGACTTGCACTTTTTATAAAGACTTGCACTTTTTATGATGACTAGCACTTTTTATAATGACTTGCACTTTTTATAATGACTTGCACTTTTTATAATGACTTGCACTTTTTATGACTTGCACTTTATAATGACTTGCACTTTTTATAATGACGTCCACTTTTTACAACTACTTGCTCTTTTTATAATGACTTGCACTTTTCATAATGACCTGCACTTTTTATTATGACTTGCACTTTTAAAAATGACTTGCACAGTAAAAATACAACACATCAATGACATAACATACACATTAGCTGAAGTCTCACATAATCTTCGCGTAAAAGTCGCTGGTAAAAGCTAGTGTATTTATAAAATTGTTTTCTATAAAATTGAAATTAAAACTGAAATACTTTTTTAACAAAACCATGACACGAATTCAACTCTTCTGTTTTCCCTCTTAATAAATTCTGCTTATCATGTTACTTGATAAGAGTCGACTTTCTGCTTAATTCCACGCTGGTTGGAAACTTAAAACCCAACATGCGTTGAAACATGAACTTTTCTGCCGCTCTAAACCAAGAAGACGATTCCAATGGATTTTGTGAAATACTCCAAATGGTTTGCTTTGTGTTGTAGTCACTACTTTGATGGCAACTAGCAAAATTGAGATTAGTGATGTCTCAAACAGCACAAGGAAGTTAAACAAGTAGTCCTGGTTGAATGAGTGTATGTGTGTGTGTGTATGCTTGAGTGCAAGCTTTCTGTATATCAAGATGAAGATGTAATTGAAAGTTCAACAAGCAAAACAAATTTCTGTGGCTGTTTGTTTGTGCATTTTATTTTATTTTTACAAGTGCCTTTTTACATTTTACACGTTGATTATCAAACTCTGATGAAGACGATGTTGATGATGAAGCATGCAAAATAAGAATTTCAAAAATGAGAAAAAAAATCTTCTAATCAAGAAGTCAGCTTAAAACAACAAACCTGCACACACACAAACAAGTACGTTTAGCTCTTAAGGATAATCTTTAACCGGGTTAACAGGCTCAACTATAACAACAACAACACCAACAAATAGAAAAACCGTTCGTTGCCAAATGAACAGACGTTCGTTATTATTTCCAGTAAAACACACCACTTCTATGGTTCAAACAATTTTCAAATATTTTTATAAGAAAAAAAACTCCCTGTTTTGCTTAATGACATGCATTCACGGTATTTGGATTTCATTTAGATTTGCAGCTTCAATTCTGTTGCAACTCTTTCCCCCTATTAATCGTAATCAACATAGAATCGCATAACAAATTGCAGATAGAAAAGCCTCTTAACATCTTAATTTCATTTTGTAATCGTAGATATAGAAAAATAATGTAATAAACACCAGTTGAAATAAAAGTATTAAAACATGCTTAAACATGTCATGTTATAAAACACAAATGTGCTCAAAGTAAATATTAGGGGGGCGCCCAGCTGTTATAAATATTTTGTATTTTTCTTCTAAATGGATATGACTTACTGCTTGACTCCAGTATTTTAGAAGCCCAAGGAGCCAAAAATTATTGGTTTACGTGGTCACCTATTACATGTAAGCAGTCAAGTAGAACCTTATACCTTGAGTGATGGTCCGAATTAGAAAAAATAGAATTGTTCTTATGGAAAATATCATGTTTAACACATTAAATCACAATCGTAATCGAAAAAATTTTCAGATACAGATTTATCCGAAAATAAATATCTGCGCCTGGCGTAAAATAAACAAACAACACTAATAATGCTGAAAAATATCAGTATTGGAATTTTGCAAATTTCTTTGGGAATTGTGGGGATCTCACACACACGTCTTATTTGTTCTGTAGATATATTTCGACTTTTTATTTTACACTGTTTCAAATTCTATTCAAAATTCGTAACATCAAATAGGGAAAATAAATTGAAAATTATATTGACTAAGTCCGAAATGATTTTAAAAGATCTTGTTTTTCTCCCTCCTCATTAGCTACGCAATTTTCCAGCTGAGAGCGACTCTTAAGCCGAAAATATTGAATTTCATAGCATCTGCTTTTTTAAGACTTTTTGTGTATTTTTAGACACTTTTAATATTATTTGGGGTATTCACACTGTGTGCTATTTAGTCATATTGTCATAAAGTCATAATATTTTAGACCAGTTTAAAAAACTTGTTGTTGTTCTGCATGCAAAAAAGTCATAAAATTATAGCACTCTTTCCGGTATGTTTTTGTTGTGTCATAAAATAGCTCTAGAGATCTGAGTCGAGCGGCTAAAAATCTTTAGGCGAGACGGCGAAAGTATATGTTTGCCGCCGTTACTTATATATGATTGACGACTAAAAAACGGTTGAGAAATTATTCATACCTATATGTCTGTACATTAAATCATATTTTTATAACATAAAAAAAAAATTAAAAGAGAACTAAGTCGCAAAAACTAAATTTATACAAGTGGAAAATTTGTCTGGTTTAACTTACGTAGCTGGCAGCCACTGAACGTTTTTCCGTATGCCGCCGCAAAAGAAAAATGTATTCAGCTCATATCAAGGCAGCAGCTGATCGATGTTTGAAATAGCATACTAAGTTATGGCGGGTTGTCATATTTTTCGTGCCATTATTTTATGACTTTATGACTACAGTGTGAATCCCCCAATTGTATCACAGTGCGATATGCTACCAAGGATCAAGATGTTCAAGATGTGTCACGACTGTTGACAGTTTTCCATAACGCATGAGATTTTAATTTCATATCTTGTATTTCAACATTTTCGCTATATCTTTATTTGTTTGAGAACCCGTAAGAGATACCGATATACTAAAATTATTTTTCTTTTTTAAACTCTTCTTTTTAAAATTTAAATTCCATCTGACCTGAAAAAATTTGTTTCTAGAGAAAAGTTACTCCCTAATACTGGGTATGTCCTGTTTGCTATGGATTGTTTTTAAATAAAATTCTTTTGCCGTGCAATATTTTTAAGCCAAAAATGCCAAAACTTCCCTGTTCCTTTTTAATATACAAATCTATCAAGAAGCCAACCAACCAGCCAAGCCAAGCCAACCGGCCATCTATTAAGTCAACTAAACGTGCCAAACATGCTGAAAAGCTAAACTAGAGATGGCTGGAGGAACGGACGGACGGACAGACACACAAAATCTCTTTCCATCTTCTTAAATATTGTTGTTACGAGTATTTGTTTCTTTTGTATAAGTCGTGAGGCATCATGCTCATGCCACGATTTAACAAACCGTGCATTATGCTTGTTTTTCGTTGCTCCGTGTGCTGAAGTTAAGGTTTCATTGCATACGATACATATTGACGAACCGATTTTGGAAGGGGGACTGACTGGGCTGCTATTGCACCCTTTTTTGTTGTTGTACGAGTAGGTTGCACGTGCAGCTCATTGTTGGCGTTGTAAAAATCTTTACTTTGAGCACGTGCAAAAGCTTCATTTTGTTGTTGTTTCTCGTACCCATCACACACACACACACACACACACGTACACACGAGAATTTAACAAGCAACCACACAAACATCATTATTCGAATTAAATAAAAAATAAAATGTTAAAATGATGCCATTTTTTACCATGCAAAGAGTCCCTTATTTCGTTCACTTATTTGGTGCTTCTTTGCGAAACAAAAACTCTGTGTGACCTGCGTTCATGTTGTTTGTGTTGTAGTTCGCTGTTGGGTCATAGAAAAATGAAATGAAAACAAATGGAAGCGAGCCTGTGCTGAAAAATCAACCCACTGAATGAGCACTCACACCATCAGTTCACAGTTTACTGACTGACTGGTTGTCATTAGAAACCGAGTCATCCATTGCCAGCCAGCCGTTCCCTTAAGCGCCCAAAAGAATTCTCATTGATTTTGACTTTTTCTCAATAGCAACTGCCGACTCTGAAGCACGCATGTAAGTGAGCATGTCTGTCATTTGCTTCCCAAAAGCTGACGAGATTGCTCAAAAGCCCAGCATGTGGTCTGTTTAATACTCCGTTTTTCTTTCTTTTTTGTCGCATAAGCCCGCGTGTAGGCTTAATGATCCTGTGGGGTGCTGCGTTTGAATTTTTGGGTGTGAGCATTGTAACACACATACTCGCCGCATACTCAGGCGTTGTTGCAACATCAGTTTCATGTCATGTTCAAAAAAATGAAATGAAATAAATCAGTAGGAAGAGCAGGAGTAGAGGAAGATTCGTGTCATTTGATACTATTTGGTAATAAACGGTGCTTGCTGGTGTGCATGTGTTTGTGTGTGTGTGTGTGTGTGAGTGATATAAGATACAAATTTGTTGTCGATTTACATTATTAATTTGTTCCTGCTGATTATTGACTGCAAGTAGCACAATTTACCATTTAAAAGGAAACTTATTTAAGATTTTAAAAATAAATTGCATAGAGAGAGAGACAGAGAGAGAGACAGAGAGGGAGAAGTGCTCTTCAATGAAATTTTAAACGTGGCTATTGTTGACACGAGAAATAGGCGGAAATTTAAGAAAAATTTCCCAAGAAATTTTTCCGTGTCTTATGAACAACAAAAAAAAAATAAAATAATTGATGGGAAAAGTTTTAATGCAACTATTTTTCGAAATATTCTTTACTGTTTTAAATTCCATTAAAATCGTTAGGTTAATATGGTGTTCAGACATACGCCTTAATTGAGTTTATCGCAATTAACAGCATTATTGAGCTCAATTACCCATACAAAATATTAATTAGCTAATTGATCAATTAACGCTTAATTGTCTATAAAATTGAGCAAGGTCTAAAATGCAGCACTGCAAAAGTTTGTTTAGTGAGCACCATGATGCCTACTGAACAAACTTTATGAAGTTTGACAACTAATATGTAAACAAATTCACAGAAAAAAATGGCGAGTCAAGTTGAGGGTGAGTTTTTAAAATAAAATTTTTTAATTAACAATTAAAACAAATGAAAAATAAAAACTTTATTTCGTACAACAACAGGTCCAAAGGCAGAAAGAAAGCGCATTTTATGGAACGACGCCAGTGAAGCAGCAGTGTAAACAACACCTTTTGTCAGCTGCTGTCAAACGCTAATTGAGTTAGCTATATTGAGTATGTGTGAACACTTTTCAATTAACTTATTATTGACTCAATTAAAAATCCATGTCTGAACACCATATAAGGCTCTGTTATTGTCATACATATTCAGAAGAAATTATCTACACCTAAAAAAAAAATTACTTTCCGATATCTACGCGAAGCAACACTGTGTGCGCTATTCGCTGTAATATTAGCTCCGGTTTCGAATTTGAAAACAAATTGACTGATAACGACTTTGGCATGTAAACCGAACCAAACAGGCATTTTTGGAGTCTCATGACGCTTGTGCTCTCTCTAGAAACAGTAATTTTCCTTGAAGTTGATTTGCTGATAAATGCATGCCCAATCATGCTACTTCATCTGTAAACATGACTGGTATAGGTATTGAGGAATCAGAAGTTCTTGATGTTCTTGGCATGAAAATCCAGACAGAGTACATTTTTCATATGTCAATAGAAGCATTCAAGTGCCTCGACTTCCTAAGGCATTGAAACACATACTTCACTCCCTCTGATCTCCCTACTATTTAAACCACTTACATCCGACCGAAAGTGTTATATAACTCTCATGTATGGGCCAGTGCTGCAAAGTCTATTTTGAATTTACTCGACCGTGCACAGGAGGGGGCGAAGAAACTCACCGGGGACGGTAGGATAGCCAACTCTATTGAGTCACTTGAGCATCAACGCAATGTGGGTTGCATTTCACTCTTTTATTGCTACTAAAAGGTGGTCCAAAACAAATCACCGTATTGTAAGATGCTTTTATTTTTACAAATGGCGGCCAATGTCAAATCTGTTTTGACCTTTGTGAACTAGACAGATGTAGAATGCAAGTGAATAAGCCATGGAGCGATACACTCCCCAAGAGCGGGGATTAATCGTGTCTAGGACGAAGTGGACGATTTTTCGACCAAAATCATAATTTTTTTATCTTGGACTATCACTCAGGGAATGACCCCTATGCAGTGCATTACGCCGGAACTAGAAATGAGGGGATAGTATTGAGGGGACAGATGAAGAAAGATGAGAAGATGGAGATTTTTCTTGTAGCTATTTCAACCTTTTTACATTGCCGGCTAATTTTTTGCTACAGGACCGTTGAAGGAGGGTGCTCTGCTTTTTAGTACATGATCGTGTCAGTCGCTGCCAATTATGTTCAGTGACCAGTGACTATGCCTTCATCATTGAAAACAAGCTGACAACAACTAACACAACCATGCACTAATCCTGATCAAAAGAATTCAACACAATATTTCGGGCTCGAACTCAGGACCCTCCGCTTCATAATTTCGTGTTCTACTACTTCAGCCAACAGCACCCAATAATGAGCGATGAGGCTCATTTCCCCCTCAACGGGTACGTGAACAAGCAAAACTATATGCTTCTGGGGCACCGAAAATTCACGTGTGATGCACGAGAAGCCATTACGCCCACTCAAAGTGGCTGCATGGTGCGCTGGTCACGCTGGAGGAGTCATCGGGCCATTTTTTTTTCGAGGACGCCACTAATCAGACGTCAATAGTGCAGTGTACGCGCTATAGGGCCATGTTAACCGAGTTTTTTTTTGCCGCAATTGAACGAATTAGGACTGGATTGAGGACATGTGGTTCCAACAGGACGGAGCAACGGCACAAACTGTGCGAGCCACAACGAAAAAAAATGAGATCCGAACAACATCGAATGACTTCTTTTGGCCCAGTTTGTATAATGGAATGTGTTCCAATGAAATCAGGGATCTCTTTCCCGAGACGTGCACTTTTCTACACACAACATGATCTACAAAGCGATCACACCCATATGTGCTAGATTTACCAGGGAACGCTTTACAGGGAAAACTGGTTTTTTGCCCGTATGTGGAATAAACTTCCTGCGGAGGTCTTTCCTGTCGTATAGAGCTTTAAAATCTACTGTTCACAGAGGCTACTCCTTTCCACAATCAATTTTGCTAGTTGTACGCATAAGTAGGGGTCATTCCCTGACTGCCGGTCCTAATAAAAAAAAATTTTTTTGAATTAATATTTATAGGCTAATTGTTCGAAATTTGTTTTAAATCTCAGAGAGACATGATAAATATTCCAAGGCACAAAGGAAAGTTAACATCAGATTTTAGTTATTCAACTTATACAGCAGAGCAGAACAGCAGTTTTCGAAAGCCGCAACACTTTCATCATCAGTGCTCAAGTGTACTGTGTTTGTCATCACTTATTATGTGGCTTAGTTGAATGTGATAATAAAATTTGTTTAAACAAATTTTATTAGGAAATAGAATCCGAGAACTGTATCAACCTGATGTTAACATATTATTGCTTAAAACAATAAAATAGGTCTAGATGTTTCCAAGCAAAATCGATAAATTCGGGTCATCGGTCACACTCACGTCTATAGCGGCGATGGCTTCTTTCTTCCTATTGCATCCATAACGCAATATACAAGTTCTGTGTTGTGAATTCTTTCAGTGTACCTTTTAAAGGGAATTAAATAGTTTTTCGCTATTCTCTAGTAGCACATACGAGTACCACTAAATGTAGGTCAGCAAAAATTTCTTTAAAGTTGTTATGGAAAAACTAGTTCATGGCGAGTAGTGGAATTGGTTCCAGCAAAGCAATTGAGTGGCTATGAACTTCATTAACACCAAGTGTAATAGAGTTGTTTAATAATAAGTCATGTCTGCAGTGGACAATCAAAACTGTATTGATGCAGATATTTGCTTTCGTTTGTTGATCACAGAATAGCACTGGAGAAAATAAAACTACTCCCACAAAGACCAGTAGTTTTTTTTTAGAGGTAATTTAGTCAAATTAAGCCAACGCCAACATGCATTTGAAACCGATAAAAATCTATAATTTTGAACCTGTTGCAACCACAAATCAACAATTTATTTTTTTTTTAATAATAATTTGGTGGGTGTTATTTGGGAATAAAAATTTTTTTTTTTTGTGGGACGAAAATACTTTCAGATCTCGTTGGCAAGCAAACAATGACATGCAACATTTAAATATAGACTGAGAAATAATAAAACCAGTAGCTGTTTATTAAAAATCTGAAAAAGCACAAACTTTGCGTGACTTTAAGTTGTCAGGATCTCTAAGCCAGCAGAGAGGCACAGCGCCGAGAAGTAATTTACCAAATAGTAGAATTAAAAAAAAAATCAAGCATTTCGGCATTGGAAAACTGGTAATACATTTTAAACTACATTCATAAAGAAAGAAAAATAAAATTAAGTTAAAGAAAATAAAGGAGAAAAGCAATTCAGCAGTTCGTGTTTAAAGTGATGATGGGACTGGTGCTGGTGCTGGTGCTGCTGCTGCTGCTGCTGGTGTGAGTCTAAATCTGAATGTCGAATGTTGTGTGTTCGGTGCGAGTGTTTGTGTGTATGTTATTGATAATGATGGTATCGGCAGAAGGCAATAAATTTGATTTTAATCAATAACAGATCTTGGCATATCATTGATAGTTGTGTGTGGCTTCTATGGCAAACAACATGCATGTTGGAAACATTTTGCCAACACAAAGCAGACAGACACACAACTGCTGCTACAACTATTTGGGACTCATGTCTTGTTTCGTTGTACGGTGTTAGTTTAAGTGTAGTTTCAAAAATGCCTTCCATGAAAAACCAATTAAGTGGTTATTTTGTTTAAAACTTTTTCTCCTTTTTTTGTTTCAAATAACCTAGACCCTGAGACACACAGAGACAGACATGTGGAATAAATATATGGCTAGAATACTTTAATAGCAGCATCTCACAATGACCAAATATCTACAATTATATTTGTGGCTCAAAATTCGGTAGCATTCGTTAAAATTCTTCCAGCCAACATATTTTTCTAACAACAACCACAACACGAAAGGAGCACTGAATTCGCTCACTCTTATTCCTGCCTTCAGTCATTCATTCATTCCTTCATTCATTCAGTTATTCATCCATTCGTTTGAACGCTCTAATATTTTTTTTTTTTGGCGAACGGAAGCGTTAAAATTCTTTCACTTTTATTTTACTAATAAAAATATTTGTCATATTTTTGCCAATACAATCCTCGCCACTGCCGTTTAGCATTTTGGGAAAATCACGAAGAGTTCCCATTCTCATGCCAAAAATATATTAAAAAAAAAAATAAATATTTAGATTTTGCTTTGTCACAATCTTTTGCTCTTGATTTGTCATTTATTTCAATGAATACCGCCCGAACTTTAAATGTTCCATAAAATAACCAAAAGACTACAAATAAAAATCTTTCTTTCATTTATTTTGTATTTAATCAGCTACAAAATGTTTGATGCATTTGGTCCATTTAATTGACGGCTATTTAAGGCCTCATATATTTTGACAATCATTTAAATAATATTTACGTTCCAGAACTGCCGTTCAACATCGATGGCAATGACGGCACATGCTTGCAGTCGTTGTCTGTCTGTGGTGGCCTTAATGGCATACTACTCTTGTGTTGAATTTTGCACAATTTTTATTTGGTAGTCGTTTGAGCAACGAGGTTTGTTCAGCAGTTTTTTGTCTCATATATTAACAATTACGCATCATTTTATTTTTAGTTACTTCCTGCTATTGCAATTGAAATAAAAGTTTTCTTCAATTATGAATTTTTTTTTTTGTCTTTTGTAAAGAGACATAAAACTTCTTAAATTAAAATACGCTATTTATTTTGAATTAGAAAATCTCATTTCTATAAAAACTTGTAATTAATATAATAAACAAGTGAAAACGTTATATTCGACCGGGTCGAATCTTAAATACCCTCCAAATATTTAGTAAGTAAATTTAAAATGTTTAACTTGGTGCGACCAAAGTTCCTTTAAGACATCTCTGTACCCAATTTTAAATATCTATTTTGAGAGAGTCATTCCGGGAAGGGTCGTGAGAGAGACGTTTCACCTCTGCAAGATCAGAGAACATCTCAGCTTCTTACAGGCTTAACGAATAAAAACTGTTCAATATTTACACTATTTTTGCATAAAATAGCGTACGTCAACGCCCACTAAAGGGGGTGGGGTCCAAAAATAGACTATATCATGTTTTCCACAGACGAACGTATGGGCATTGCTAGACCGTCTTAGACTTCAACACAGATCAAGAATGTATATACTTTATGGGGTCCAATTCTCTTTGGAGGGTACTAAAACTGTATTTTGGCGAGGTCGCTCTGGCTAAGGCTGTGGGGGAGACATTTCACCTTTGTCATGAAACTCCAAAAGTAAATGTTTGGTATAATTAAATACAAAATTAAAAAAAAAAATTTTTTTTTGATAGGGTCATTTAGGGAGCAAAGGGGGAGGAGGGTGTAGGGCAGAGGACCAGGTCACTCCTCGACTTCGTCATAAAAACTTAAAAATGTTATTTTTAAAGAATGTAGGCTTAAGTAAAATAA
Organism: Linnaemya tessellans; assembly: GCA_951800035.1. Classification (NCBI taxonomy): domain Eukaryota; kingdom Metazoa; phylum Arthropoda; class Insecta; order Diptera; family Tachinidae; genus Linnaemya; species Linnaemya tessellans. The sequence continues at coordinate 115,672,309 of OX637534.1, read as the reverse complement.
TTTGTAAAATGTTTACACTATTTTTGCATATAATAACGCCCACTAAAGGGGGCGGGGGTCCAAACATTAATTTTTTTATTTTATGGCTCCAAGTTTAACGCGTTGGACCTTCTTTGACATAAAAATATATTAAAAATTATGTTGTGTTTTAGAGGTTGGTTTAGTTCTTCTTAGAGGAACTATTTTCCCCCTGTCCCGAGTTAGCCCATTTCCAAACTTAACCTGTGCTATCCTTCAAGATATATTTGTACCAAATTTCAAGAGTCTGGCTCTCTTCCTTTGGACTGAATCGTGATTTCCACAGACGGACGGACGGAAGGGCGGTCGGACATGCTCAGATCGTCTTAGATTTCATCACTGATCAAGAATATATATACTTTATGGCGTCTCAGATGGATATTTCGCTGCGTTACAAACGGAATGACAAAGTGAATATACCCTCCAAATTCTTTTTTGGAGGGTATAACCAGCAACTGAGATTTATTTCTTACATCCCCGAGTTTCCCAAAGTAGTTTTTGAAAATGTCAAAATTTGGCGATTTTCAGTACTTTGACGCAGAAAATAAAAAAACAATAAAAAAAGTTTTTTATACCCTCCAAACGAAAAGAGCCAGACGCTTGAAGTTTTGTATAAATAAATTTTGAAGAATAGCACATTCCTTAAAAACTAAACTTTTAAATGTTTATGACGAAGCTGAGCTGTTCTCTGTTTTCCATCTGAATAACCCTACCAAAAAAAAATTATTTTTTAACATAATATTATTTTTTAACAAAATATTTACTTTTTATTGTTTTATGGCAAAGGTGAGATATCTCCCCCCACAGCCCTGGCCGGAGAGACCCTGTCAAAATAAAGTTTTAAAATTGGTTACAAAAATGTCTTAAAGGAACTCTGACCCAGAAGGTTGAACATTTTACCCGTGTGAAGATCAATTTCGAAATATATAACCCTAGACACAAACCAGGTACGTTAACAGAGCTCTGTTAGCGTGTTAACATAGCTCTGTTAAGCATGAAAAATCCGAGTGTTTGTATTCCAAATAGAATACTGGCCACATTTCTGAACCAACCTTGAAAAAAAAAATTAACGGAATAGACAACCAGGTCCATAACTTTCATAATATATTAATACTTTGGTATACCTATGCCGATAACTTATGATTTTTTGTACACAAAAATTGTCAAATTCTAGACAGATTAGGCCAAGGATCCTGGAAAAATAGGAACATGTGGGCGACTAGAAATTATTTTATTTTGTAGCTCTTGTGGTCCTTTATCATGTCCAATGGCCATAATCCTTAACAGTTGGATTTTTAATAAAGAATTTTGGAGTTAAGTGAAATTTCATACTTGGAATTTCTCTAGGGGATGAATTTCTGGAAAATGGAAATATGTGGGAGACAAAATTTGTCGTGCTGCTCTTATTTGGAGGGTATTTAAGATTCGACCCGGTCGAATATAACGTTCTTATTTATTATTATTGTATTCTGATATTTTTAAGCTTAAGGTCTCTTTATTTTAATTTAATTTTTAATTAAATTAAATTTTAAATTTTTATTTATTTATTGTTCTTATTTATTGCTCAATTTATTTTTAACTGGAAACGGCAGACAGGCCACTGCTCATGTCATGTACTGCACCGGAAGTACGAAAAGCAGCAGTCGTTGTATTTTTAACTTCCCATAACAAATTTTCAAAATCCCAAAATTTTTACTTTTTTCCGAAATTTCGCTGTGTTTTTGTTATTTTTTTGCAACACAAAATTGCGAAAAACAAAAATTTATAAAAAACTCACTAAAAACCATTGACTGTCGATCTACAGAAAACGCCATATAAACACGTGCAAAATCATCAACCAGAGTTTTCATCGCTGCCGCTGCCTTGGCTGCTGCTCAAGGTGCTATTTTTTGGTGGAGGCACTGAGTTGCTTGAGTTGTGAGTCAAATTGATTTTGATGTGGCACCATTTGACCAAATGAAGGAACAACAAAAGCAATGTATTACATTTTCTTTGGCCCATCCCCAAACCACTTGGAATTGTTTTTTATTTTTTATTTTATTTTTACTCTTGTGTTCCAGCATTTGATTTCTGTTTGATGTGTGTTGTCAAAAATATCACAGGGTTAAAAAATGGAAATCACACAAAATAATCATAAAAGAGCTGAACTGAACATGAAAAAAGATTTCATGGGATTATGCCAATTATATTTTATCATAAATGTTGTTGTTTTTTTTATTGCTGTTGTACTTTTCGATTTAAGTTTTTGTTTTATAAACTGACAAATCAAAGATATCTTGTGTATATTTTTCGCTTTGATATTCTGTTGTTGTTATAGTTTTTTTCCACAATGAATTAGGGATGGATGCATAAAGTTTTCAAAGAACAGGATTTTTAAAGGATTAATTTTTTTTATTGGTATTGCTTATGTGCGTATGCAAGTGTGTGTGTCCTTGTTGTTCAATGGTCTTATATATGTCTGTCTCTCTGGTCTCGTTTTGTTGTATGAATGTTTGGTTTTATATGTCTTTTATGAAAATTATTACTAAACTTATGAAGAATTATTGTGACATACGAGTATCATGCAGTCCAGCAGTGAGTGGTTGTACTTCTGCTAACAACTTCTTAGTTGTTGGGAAGTTTAAAGAAAATAATAATAAAAGAAAACTTCATACGTGTATTTAATGCACAGATATTGAATATGTTGCTGGCCACACTCTGTTTAATAATACAAAAAAAATATTTGGAATTGAACAGAATGCTTTTATAAAGCGTCCACTATGAAACCGAATTATGAGGGTTCGATGCCGCAATCAGTTATTTTGTGATCTTTGAGGAAAATCAGAGAACATCGCATCGTCCTGATAAAAGCTTAAAAATTAGATTTTTAATAAATGTAGGCTTAAGTTATACATTTTGTTAAATATTTACACTATTTTTCCATATGTTATTTCAAAAACGCATTTTTCTGATTTTCTGGCTGCAAGTTCAATGCTTTGGACCTTCTTGACACAAAAATATATCATTTGCTTAACAAAATTACAAAAGCAAATGTTAAAAAATGATGTTGTTTTTTAGAGGTTGGTTTAGTTCTTATTAGGGGAACATTTCTCCCTTTGGCCCGATTCAGTTCATTTATAAACATGATCTGTGGTATTCTTCAAAATTTATTTATACCAAATTTCAAGGGCCTGGCTATTTTCGTTTGTACTGAATCTTGATTTCCACAGACGGACGGACGGACATGGATAGATCATCATAGATTTCATCACTGATCAAGAATATAGATACTTTATGGGGTCTTAGAGGGATATATCGCTATTATTAAAACTCTTGAAAAAATTCAGAAAAATGCAACGACTCCGTTTAAATAATTACGAGTACAATTGTAAAAGTTGTTTGTGAAAGTGGGGACACCAATTCTCTCTCTAGCAGTTTTAATTCACACCAAAGACTACAAAAATTAATTGTTGACTGATAGATGGTGGTTTTTCGATAATAGCCTTTAGTGTTTAATGTTCTTTTTCGATTTGTAACGATAAGTAACATTATTATATAATGATTACATTAATTAATATTTTAATTAAATTTTAATTTATATTTTATTTAAATTTTAGTAAATATTTTAATTAAATTTTAATTAATATTCCATTTAAATTATAATTAATATTTTAGTTAAATTTTTATTAATATTTTAATGATATTTTTATTAAATTTTAATTAATATTTTAATTAAATTTTAGTAAAATTTTAATTAAATTTTTAATAATTATTTAAATTAAAATATTAATTAATAGTTTAGTTAAATTTTAATTGATATTTTAATTAATATTTTAACTAATGTTTAATTAAATATTAATTATATTTTAATTAAATTTTAATTATTATTTTAATTAAATTTCGATTAATGTTTTAATTAGACTTTAATTAATATTTTAATTAAATTTTAATTAATATTTTAATATTTTAATTAAATTTCAATTAATATTTTAATTTAATTTTAATTAATATTTTAATATTTCAATTAAATTTTAGTTAATATTTTAACTAAGTTTTAATTAATATTTTAATTTAATTTAAATTAATATTTTAATATTTTAATTAATATATTTGATTAAATTTTAATTAATATTTTAATTAAATTTTAGTTATTATTTAACTAAATTTTAATTAATACATTAATTAATATGTGTTTCAATATATTAATTTAATTTTATATAATAGTTTAATTAATATTTGTTTCAATATTTTAATTTAATTTTAATTAATATTTTAATTAAATTTCAATTAATATTTTAATTCTATTTTAATTAATATTTTAATTAAAATTTAGTTAATACATCAATTAAATTTTAATTAATTTTTTAATTTCATTTTAATCAATAATTTAGTTATTTAATTAAATTTTAGTTAATATTTTGATTAATATTTTTAGTTAAATTTTAATTAATATTTTAGTTAAATTTTAGTTAATATTTTAATCATATTTTGATTAATATTTTAATTAATATTTGATTCAATATTTAAATTTAATTTTAATTAATATTTTAATTAATATTTTAACAAAATTTTAATAAATATTCTAACCAAATTATAATTAATATTTTAAATAAATTTTTATTCATACTTTAATGACATATTTATTAAATTTTACTTAATATTTTAATTAAATTTTAATAAAAATGTTATATAATATTTAATTTAATATTTCAAATAATAGTTTAATTAAATTTCAATTAATATTTTAATTAATATTTTAACTAATAATTAATTCAATATTAATTAATATATTAATTTAATTCTAATTATTATTTAAATTAAATTTTAAGTAAATTTCGATTAATATTCTAATTAGATTTTAATTAATATTTTAATTAGATTTTAATTAATATTTTAATTAACTTTTAATTAATATTTTAATTCAATTTAAATTAGTATTTAAATTTTTTAATTAAATTTTAGTTAATATTTTAAGTAATTTTTTAAATTAAATTTTAATTAATATTTTATTAATATATGAGTCAATATTTTAATTTAATTTTAATTAATATTTGATCCAATATTTTAACTTAATGTTAATTACATTTTTATTAATATACTAATTACGAAATTGATTTCTTGAAAGGCCCACACTTTCGATATTATTTTATTAGCAATTTTTTAAACTTGAGGTCTTTTTATATAAATCATTTTGATATAAATTTTTGTTATACAAAACGATCTCAGGCTTTAAGAACTATTAATAAATTTTAATAAAACATTAGTTCGAACTAAAATTTAAATTAACTTCAATGATACCTAAAATGCATGTTAATTGGAAAAAAACTGATGGCAATTGCTTGCAGTAACCAGAAACTTGGAGGCAAATTATGGCATTCGATATCATTCGAAATTTGCATTGGAGGAGACTTCTCTAGATTTCGAATGCAGCAATTTGGCCATTTTTATTTATTTTTTGGTACGAATTCATCGTGCATAAATTTTGTTGAAAGCATCCACATTTTAAAGCGAATACATACATTTTGTACATTCGCAAAGCGACAGTTTGTTAACATTTTTGTACATTTTGGAATTATTTGCTATGGTTGCAAAATGCAACCAAATTATACAAATACATTCACCAATTGCATGTACTTACGCACTGTGGAAACTTTCATTACAACGAGTATGTCGCCAGTGGCTTGCGAATGGGAAATACCGGAAATGAAACCTTCATAGAGTTTCAGAAGCTGTAATGAACTAATTCAATTTACAACAAATAACGACTTATATATTGTTATCTGAAACGCAAAACATTCTAGAATTTTGATAAATTTAAAGGAGATGGGAAAAGCAAGTCAAAATGAAAAATATTGAGGTCTACGATGTGAATTTTTCCGGTATAATTACACAAATAAAATCTCTATTTTCGTTTGTGCGATCATTTAATAAAAACATCATTTTAGTATGACATGCCAGCTAGAACATTTTACATTTTAGGTAACGATATGTGTGTTCATATCAGTAGAATTTAAAGTGTCTGTACAGAGTCTGTAGTTGCAAATAGAACGTCTCTTTAACTCTCCTAGAAGCCAAATCGATTTGCGAGCCATACACGCACTTATTCATGAAATGCACACAGATTATTGGGCAACATTTTGTGTCACACACTTTTCCCATATACACACGCACATGCATACAAAGATATATATGTGTGTGTGTGTGTATGTGCACTCTTATGCACTTGGGAAAACATTTTGTTTGGTGATATTGTGGCTTGGAAACGGCTGTTTGAAAACATTTCCATTTTACATTTGCCAGGCCTTTCAACATCCATTGAGATCCACTTTTAAACGGCAAAACAAATGCACACAAACTAACACACACACACACACACGCACACACACTCGCACGCACTCACTGTCAAATGGACAAAATGACATGCTGGCAAACAATCATCAATCTAAAGTTTTCTGCTGTCAACGACTCATGCGAATACGAGGAACATGAATAAATTCATTTGATTTGCACATACAAGCAGAATGCCTGTCTGTCCCTCTGTCCGTCCGTCCCTCCGTCCGTTTGTCTATGCGTTCGTTCATCAGCATGTGCATTTATTTGCATCAACTTGCATTTACGGAAGCATTAAAATGTACAGGATGATGGTGCTGATTGCTCTGAGTGCCGGGTTAGTTGGTTGGCTCAATTGACTGCGGGTCGGTCTGACTACTCGTATCTGTGTTTAGTTCAACTGAAAGATTGCCTGGTTGGTTGTCTGCTTGGCTACTGTCTTTCCAACTGAATGTGCTTCTGTCTATCTTCTATCTGCTTGTCACGTTAAATCAACATGTTTTTTTTCTCTCTCTCTGCTATTAGAATCTTAAAACTTTAAAATATGTAACAAAATAAAAATTTATTCAGCTTACCGTTCTTGGATTGTCCGTGCAGTTCGAGTTGCAACACAAAAGGTCCAAACAGTCAAAAAGGTACGAGTATCGCTTTTTAAAGAAATCTAGCTAAAACTTGATAAATGAAAAAAGTGTTGTAGGGGGATGTTTTCTTTTTGGGTCGAGTTTATTTTTTTTATTTGTGAACTATTTTACCCTTTTCTGCTTTGTAAAAGTTATAATAAACAGCATTAATAACTCTTAATTATTTAGGCAAACAGTCACATGCCTGAACCGTTGCCAGGCACTAAAACGGGCATGACTGCTGTTCACATAAAAATCTATTGAAGTTGAAATGGACCATTTAACACAGAAGGAAGTAATTCTGTGCTGAATCATGAAGCCGACTTCTTGCTTGCACAGATAATAAATATTTAAAGTGTACCCGTAATAAACAACTTGAGTTTTCAACTATATTTTCATTGTCCCAAATCTAGGATTTTGGAGGAGGGGTGCCTTCCTGATAAAAACTGTTTTTTGCTTAAAATATTTTAGAGTTAATGAAATTTATTATTGGCAAGTGTTGTTTAACACTAAATTTTTAACACTAGTTTTTTTCAAGTGTAAAAAATTAAAAAAAATTCAAAGTGAAAGTTCACTTCTTCAGGGAACGACGCTCTTAACCAAATTCTCTTAGACAAACTCGAGATATTATGGAAAGCTTCTAGTCAAGTGACTAAAGGTACGTTCACACTTATCAAATATTTGCTCCGAAAAGCGTAACCACTAAATACTAATGAAACATATATTTGTTCAGATACGTGTTTATTTAGTAAAACAATTTCATACAAAACTATTAGACAGTGTCATGAATACAATATTATTGGATAGACTTGGGTCCAACTAGCTCATTCGCTCAGTTTTGAAAAGAACCTCTGATCAAATCCATTTAAATTACATAGGTTTGATCAGAGGTTCTTGTCAAAACTGAGCGAATGAGCTAGTTGGACCCAAGTCTATTATTGGAGACTATTTAACTCAATAAATGCATTTTTGAATTAAGAAGTTTTTTATTAATGTTTAGTGGTTACGCTTTTTTGGGCAAATATTTGATAAGTGTGAACGTACTAGACTTGTGTCCAACCAGCTCATTCGCTCAGTTTTGACAAGAACCTCTGATCAAACCCATTTAAATTACACAGGTTTGATCAGAGGTTCTTGTCAAAACTGAGCGAATGAGCTGGTTGGACACAAGTCTAGAACGTACCTTAAGAAACTTAAAAAATATCACACGTCAAAACAACAGCTAAATTTTAGAGTCAATTTTGGTGCCTGTGATATCACAGTCCACAACCTAATAATTGATTTTTGTTAATGCCCTGTAGTTCTGGATATAAGGCAGGAATTATCAAACTGGAAAAATAGCTGGCGATCATACTATTTAATTACTATTTTTTAACTGACATACGCGTACAACTTTTAAGTAACTTTTAGAACTAAAAATTAGAAAGTGCCACGCCCATTCATAAATAATTATTTATCAATTACTTTTGCGACTATTTAAATGACTCTTATGAAACTTCGCGCATAAATCGTGTTATTCTAAGAAATGTTGGGTAAAGATTCCCTCCTGATAATCCGCATTAGGCCCCGTGAAATGCGCATTGGAAGCAGCTAAATATTAATTTTGAATTTTTTTTTTTTTGCAAATTTGGAAAAAGAATCAGCACGAATAACATGGAAAAATTTTGGGGAGAAATCCGGAATCTAGAAGAAATTCTAGCAAAATGCAATAAAACAGGCAAAAATTATTTAATTATCTTTCTCACTTCATAAAAATATTGTCAAGATCCAAATAAAGATTTCCCCCAGCTAAAATTAGTTGTTTTCATAATCTAGTTTGCACCACCCAGTATATATATATTTACGAAACTCCGTAAACAAACCAAGACTTCCATCAAAATTTCCTTACAGTAATACACTTCCTCTTCCGGTAATACACTTTAATAACACAGGGTTTTACAGCCAAAAAATACCAAGAACGCCACATGTCTAGATAAGTTAATTGGGACCTCCTGAACACGAAAATCGCTGTAATTTTTTTTTTTAAATTACGCTTAAAATGTTGGTAATTAAATTAACTATTTCGTAAAAAAATAAAACATTCCAGGTCTTTACTATAACGTAGAAAAAAAAACGAAATAAAAATGAAAAATTTTGAAACAAACGTAAAAAATAGGCCAATTTTGAACTTTGAGGTGCCATAACTCAGCCATTTCATGTCAGATAGAAATTTCCAGCATATCGACGGAAAAGACATGCAAGTACCTTTCCAACCATATGCCATATATTTTGATCGGACTTTTTGGTTGGGCTCCACAAGGGTTTGAGTGGGACCATGCACCGAAAAACACAAAAGTACCGTTATCTAAAAAACGGTACTTAGGAAAAAAATTACAGCGATTTTCGTGTTCAGGAGGTCCCAGTTAACTTATCTAGACATGTGGCGTTCTTGGTATTTTTCCAAATTAAAAATTTGTAAAGCTGTGTAATTAACATAGTGTATTTTGGTGTTATTTTTCATTTATTTGTTATTGAAATAAAAAATAACAACATCTCATCTTGCAACAGAGAGTCCCTTAGAAAATTGTTAAGTCGGCTTTAAAATTGGCCCAGGAAATATAAACAACAAAATTTGAATATTTTTTTTCTCTGCCGATCCGTGTTATCCCTTGTTCCAATATTATCAAACTAGCTTTAGTTTTCCAAAAGTGTCTAGACATGCTTTACGTAAGTACTCGTATTTGGAACATCAATGCGGCTTAACTCCTCCTATTCAGTTGCCAAGGAATTGAGTCCTTAGCTGCACTTGTGCCACAGCTGGGGCACTGTAGTTCCGTATCCAAGCGAGCAATTGAGTTTTTATGCTCTATATTAAAATTTCCTTTTTGTATATCAGCTTTTGAATTGTTTATTGTATACTTTTGCCATTTAACTTTATTTTATGTGTCTACCATTCATTATGAAAGTTTTTATTTTATATGTAGATGACTGGCTGGCTGCCTGCCTGGTTGGCATGTCAAAGTGTGAGCAAACAATACTTTTTGTCGGATTATCCTCTTTTTGCCAGCTGATTCCGTTTGTTCGTGCGTTCATTCATGTAGAGATGAAGTCTATTCTATGGCCTCTGTCATACTCGTATTTGTCTGTCTGTGTCTGCTGTTTGGGAAGTGAAACCATTTGGGCTTGAATATTAAGCCATTGTGTATCAGTTGCATTTAAATAAAACATTTTTATTTATTTGTTGTTTTCATTTGTATCTGCAGCTACTTGTTTGTATCCGTGCTCAGATATAAAAGTATTTATTGTTATTTTCGCTTGTCATATAAAATACTTACTTTTGTTTTATTGGTTGATTGCATTTTATCAGAAAATATGCCTGATTGATTTCGTGTGCTATTACTCAGGCACACATTTATTTAGTTATTTTTATAATTTGGTAAAAAAATATTCTGCAACAATATGACATAAAATGAACGAAAGCCTGATATTTTATTATTCTTTTTATTATAATTTTTTTTTTGTTAAATCAATTATTTAAAATAATTTAAAAACTCCTAAATTTTTCCGTTTAAGCTTTTCCTTTTTGTTTGAAGCAATTTAAGTGTCATTTATTTAATGACAATTAATGTCTCAGCTAAAATCGATTAGTAAGAAATGCCTCTTTTCTTTCAAAGAGCCTCGTTAACATTTTTATAGAAATCCACTTTATTTTTATATAAAAAAACTAAAAACATCTTTTTTATTATTCTCCAATATTTCGCTGCCAACAATCTGTAACTTCTTCAGGGATATATGAATATTATTATTTGCAAAAACATTGAATAATAAAAAAAGTTACTCAAAAAATATTAGAACATAAAAATTGAATAAGAGGATCGAAGAAATTAGAAGAAATAGAATTTGAACAAATTCATTTATTAATAAAATAATAAAAAATGATTTGCAGTCTTGCAGATTCGAACTTAAGCCCGTTGACAAAATTAACAATTTACATAAGAAAGTTCGACTAATAAAAATTCATGCATAATTTAAGAAAATATTTTACAAAAACTTTTTTCGATTCGAAGCGGATTTTATTTATTTGTTAATGAATTACTCGTATATATTTCTATTGCGTTAATTTTTATTGCAGAGATATTAATCTGTAAAGTTGTGCTGAAATAACGATCAACTTTTAAAATAACATAAAAATCTATATTTAATTGAGAGCAATTAATTAATAATTTAAACTGAGAAAAAAAAATTTTTTTTTTTGGAAATTTTCAATATAAACCCTAAAAACAAAAGCACTGCCTCAGATTACACTGCTCAGCCAAAAATTATTTTTTGTCTCTCCTTTAAATAAAACTATGTGGACTGTATGGATTTTGATGCGCTGAACTGAAATCCGTTTTCGGTTTTTTTTCCATCTGGACGGGATTTTTTTATAGGCGTGGCAGCTTTTTTCCCCCTAAATTATTAAATTAACTCGAAAACAAGTCATCCGATTTTCAAAAATAAAACACCAGGGGACAAATTACGGCATTCGATATCGATCGAAATTTCCATTTAAATTGTATGGAAATTTCGATCGATATCGAATGCGGTAATTTGGCCCCTGAAGGTGTGTAACGAAATTATACTTATTTAAGTCGAATATAATATTTCTCTATCTCTTATAGTTTTGAAATTATTCAGAAATTAATGAAGAAAAAAATTCTTTTTTTGTGCAAAATTTTTAATATTTTCAGTTTAAAAATTTAATTAAAAAAAAGAGGCAAATAGAATTTATTATTGTATTTTAATATTTTTAACCTTAAGGTCTCTTTATTTTTATTTAAAATATATTCATTTTCAATTCTTCTGGTTTCTTTACCTCTTTTTAATTATTATTGAATTCTAATATTTTTAAGCTTAAGGTCTCTCTATTTTTATTTAAAATATATTAATTTTCTATGTATAACCACCAACAAATAAATTTCATTTACATATATGTAATAGTACTGTGACAACAATGTGTCAAATAAAAATTTCATAATATATTAATTTTCAATATTTCATCACTCCTTTGTGTGACTTCTTCAGGAAATTAATTAATCAAGAAAAGGAGTTATGAAATATTGAAAATTAATATATTTTAATTAAAAATAAAGAGACCTTAAGCTAAAAAATATTAACATACAATAATAATTAAAAAGAGGTAACAAACCAAAAGAATTTTTCAAATAGAATTTAATTACGCAAAATTTTTAGCTGTTTCTAACGCCACTACAAAAGCAACGTTTCCTATTTGACATTAATTTTTTCTGCTCTTGTAAAATGCGATTGCATTCAGTTTTCACGGTACTTGAAGTGTTTTTTATTAATTCGTGATATGACAGCCTTTAGCCCCAGTGTGTAGTAATAGAAAATACTTGTGAAAATTTGACTCTTTTTTATAAACCCTTCATATTTGTGGAATAATCCCGGGTATCAAAATATTGCATTCAATATCTCAAGAAATTTCAAGATAACTTAAATAACTTAAAAACAATATTTCATGACTCAGCGTGGGGTTGAACTCAGGACTCTCCGCTTCATAGTTTCGTGTTATGGGGTCTTTGGCCCCAGTGTGCAATGATGGGAGGGAATTTGCCAGATATAATTTTTCATTCTTAATTGCCGAACTTTTCTCTTCATAATACAATAAATATTTGAATCATCATCATCTAAATTTTTTGTTTTATTTTCTTTTACAAAATAAAGTCTTTTTTTCGCTTGTCATCGATATTCGCCTCTTTTATTTACATATAACCTCAGACTTAGCTTTCAGGGAGGTTTTTTCCTCCAAAATCCTCTTGTCAGAAAAAAACTCCATCTACTAGCAAAATTCCCTAACGTTAGAACACCCTAAAACTTAACCACTCACTTGGTGTTGTTCCAAACAGATGAACGTTATTTAAAGGCGTTTTTGTTTACAACACAACATTCAATTTCATTGATTATTTATCACAAACCTTCCCATCTCATCTCCAATACTTACACTCGTATGTATCTATCTCTAATATTATCCTCATTGTACAGCAACTGGCATCCAACCACTAGAAAAATCAATGACCTAAAGTTCAATTAATATTGATTTCTCTATAGTTGGCGGTGAATTGTGAAAATCATCTTGTTAACTTGGCTTTAAACGTCATGTGCTGGTGCACAAGTGTATTTGTATGCCACAACACGTTGTACATATTAATTTAAACTGAATTATAAAATTAATTTCAAACACATTTTAAATATGAAAAGTATGCTACACCGAATGAATTCTAAAGAAGAGACACTTAACGAAAAAAAAATAAAAATTAAAAAAATAAAACAGATAAAATGCGACTTTTGTATCCACATTTTAAACTTGTGTACTACAAAGTGCTTTACGAGTGCACTCGTTCTTGTGCTTCTGCTCCTGCTGGGCTCTGTGTGAAAAAAAATGAAAATTATAAGTAGAGTAGTAATAATAATTGCAAAAAAGGAAAGGAAAAGAATATACTTATAGCAGAAAACACCAAGGCAAAAAAAAAACATAAAAATTATTTTCTTCTTCTCATATATATTTTGAAATCTTGCTTTTTTTTCGTGCTCTAAACGAAACACGAATATTAGAAAATATTTTAACTGATTGTTAAGAGCCATTACACACAAACTTATGCAATCATCCATCCATCCAACCAACCAGCCAGCCATCGAGCCATCCAGCCATCCATCCATCCATCCATCTATCCAAACAACACTTGACAAAAGTTACAGCAACAAAATGTTGCAGAAGCAGCACATTTGTAATACAAGACGAGTGAAGAATACTTTGAAATTGTTTTCGCATACACACACACACACATACACACCGAAAGCCACATACAAACTCCTGCCTTTAACTAAATATAAAAAGTCAGAAAATTACAAATCCATCAAAATGAAGAAACCTAGAAAAAATAACGTTTGAAAGATGTTAAAAGTTTAGAAAAAAAACAAGTCAAACAAAATGTTAAAATAAACATTAAAATACACTCAAAGAAAATATGCTTGTGACATCTTTTAGATGATCTCCGCACGACTAAATAATGGAAATCAAGTTGTTATATGTGTAACAAGTAAAAACGTTATATTCGACCGGGTCGAGTCTTAAATACCCTCCAAATAATTAGTAAGTAAATTTAAAGTGTTTAATTTGTTGCAATAAAGTTCCTTTAAGACATCTCTGTACCCAATTTTAAACCTCTATTTTGACAGAATCTTTCCGGGAAGGGCCGTGGGAGAGACGTTTCAACTCTGCAAGATCAGAGAACATCTCAGCTTCTTATAGGCTTAAGAAACACAAATTGTTCAATATTTACTACACTATTTTTTCATATAATATCGCTCGTCAACGCCCACTAAAGGGGGCGGGGTTCAAAAATAGACAATATCATGTTTTGCACAGACGAACGTATGGACATTGCTAGACCGCCTTAGACTTCATCACAGATCAAGAATATATATACTTTATGAGAATATATATACTCTTTGGAGGGTATTAAAACTGTACTTTGGCGGGGCCGCTCTGGCAAGGGCTGTGGGGGAGACAATTTCACCTTTGTCATAAAACTCTAAAAATAAATGTTTTGGGATAATTCAATACAAAATTAAAATGAATTTTTTTTTATAGAGTCATTTAGGAGGCAAAGGGGGAGGAGGTGGTAGGGCAGAGGAGTACCAGGTTACGCCTCGACTTCGTCATAAAAGCTTAACAATTTTATTTTTTAAGAATTTAGGCTTAAGTAAAAAAATTTGTTAAATTTGTACACTATTTTTGCATATAATAACGCCCACTAAAGGGGAGGGGGTCCAAACATTAATTTTTTTTATTTTATGGCTCCAAGTTTAACGCGTTGGACTTTCTTTGACATAAAAATATGTTAAAAATTATGTTGTTTTTTAGAGGTTGGTTTAGTTCTTCTTAGGGGAACTATTCTCCCTCTTGTCTGATTCAGCCCATATCCGAACTTAACCTGTGCTATCATTCAAGATATATTTATACCAAATTTCAAGAGATTAGCTTATTTTATTTGAACTGAATCGTGATTTCCACAGACGGGCGGACGGACGGACGGACATGCTCAGATCGTCTTAGGTTTCATCACTGCTCAAGAATATATTTATATACTATATGGGGTCTTAGATGGATATTTCGCTTCGTTACAAACGGAATGACAAAGTGAATATACCCTCCATATTGTTTTTTTTTTTGGAGGGTATAACAACATAAGCGGCTTCTGAAAGTTCTGTTTATTGACATAAACAATACCATCTGTTTCCAATACATAACTTGGCAGCACTCAACTTAGCACAGCCAAACCCAAGGTTGCATTTCATAAAACCTACTTAAAATCAATTCGAAAGTGGTTTTAAGTTGCTTTTAACAAAATCATTTTGTATGATAAAACCAGGTTTTAACAGTTGGCTTTAACATTAAAACCAGAATTTATTAAAACCATGTCAGTGTGAAAATATGTATTATAGATTAAAGAACACTTTCGTGAGCGTGCGTGATCGTAAGTGCCTTAAATATTGCCGTGCGTGAGCATGAGTGAAAAAAATTTTAGTTTCGTGATCATGAGTTTAATTTTACTCACGCGAACATCTCTAGTTTTGACTTCATTTTCAGCCGAATATATTGTTAACCTAGAGTTAGTTACCACCTTTTTTTTGAAAAATTAATATGGCACAGATTTTCGAATTACATTTAAAATTCATATAAAAATCTCAAAAAAAAAAACAATTGATCAGGACAAGCAATCTTTTTCGCCCTCATTGGCGTTGAAAATTTTTTTTAAAAATTTTCTATTTACTTAAATTTTTCCATGAGTGTACGATTGTTGTACATGAACATACCGACAGGTATTCGAAATATTTTTGCAATCATACGATGCCACATATTTATCGGTTTTAGCAGCCATTTTCCATACAAAGGAACATAAATGAAAATACAGTCGTCTCTAAGAATAATAGAAATAGAGTTTATCTGGCGGTAAATGACAAATTATTAAAATTGCATTTTGAAGGCTAAAAAGCCAACTTTAATGCACTTGTGCTAACTTAGCAACTGTGCCACATGTCACATGTGTGTGTATGTGCATTTAAAGAACTTTTCGTCAAGTGCGAGTTGTTTAACATAAACAATGCCCAAGTGAAGAATGTCAACTTGGCTACCCGCGGACCTCCTAATGCTCAATCTAACGGAGCAATTAGTTAAATGCCATTGAAGGTTGTGTTTATCTAGGACTCATCGTATTTCTCTATGGCGTTGATGAGAATGAATGTCTGCGTTTCCATATTTACATGCTCGTATATGAATGATGCCATAATACACAACAATGTTTTATTGTAGAAATAACCGCACATACATCCACACGTAAATAATAAATACATAACACAATGTACACAGTGTACATAACTGAATACATACTTTATGTGTACGCGTTTAGATTGAAATATAAATATTTTTCATAAAGACTTGTTTGGCATTTTTAGCGGAGTTCTTAGCAGACCCGTCAAATAGTTAATTCATTCAATAGTTGATAAGATATAATATTGTATGTCCGCGAGTATTAAATGTACCACCTAGTTTGCTAATAGGGAAGTCTAATCTTATCCGATTAAGTTTTAAATCTAAAACTGCACGACTGCAAGCAAAAACTTTTTCAATCTATCTTAAGTCGTAATGTGATCAGTATAGTGTTTTCACTCGGAAAGTTAAAACCTGGTTTTAGAGTTAAAGCCATAAATAGCTAATTTTGCGTTCACACTGCAAATTGTGGCTTAACATTTGTTCAAAATAAATGAAGTCGCTTTTAAAAATGTGTGAATTTGTTGCTGTACTTGTTCTCTATTTGTAAAGCACTTAATTGACCGCCTGTACCACAGAAATTTTTGTTTGAAGGAAAAAAGAAAAAGTTTTGCAAAACGTTCTAAAATAGAAATTATTTAACATATTTTACTCGATCATTTTTTCCCGCCTATTTCTCATTGTCAACTGAATTCCTTCTTTCTTAAAAATATATTTAAAACAAGAACAAAATTTTATAAATTGTTTTTGTTTCAAATGTATTTATACGAAAGAAACAATTCATTCGGCAATGAGAAATAGGCTGTTAGTTTTGTTTTTGTGGCTACAGCCATTTTGACAATGTTGTCATAATATTTTAGGCGTCAGTATGTATTTTTTATAAACATAAACAATAACAGCTGTTTCCAACATATAACTTGGCAGCACTCTACTTAGCACAGCCAAAAACAGGGTTGCATATCTTAAAACCTACTTAACACCAATTCGTAAGTGGTTTTAAGCTGGTTTTAAAAAAATCATTTTGTATGGTAAAACCAGGTTTTAGCAGTTGGTTTCAAAGTTAAAACCAGAATTTATTAAAACCATGTCGGTGTGAAAATACCATTAGCTATTAAAAAAAATTATATAAAAATATTATGTGTGTGTTTCAAATAATAAAAATAAAAGTATAGCGAAAATAGTGAAAAATACCAATTTTGGGATTTTGGAAATTTTCTATAAGAATTGTGGGCATCTGAGAAACAAATCCGAGTTGCTCTCTATCCAATAAATTTCAAGAATTTCTTTTCCTGTCCCTCAAATATTCCATAGAATTTAATTTTAAAAATACAACTCTGAAGTTGTGGACTACCAGATGGATGGATGGACTAATAATACGAGAGATTATTCCGCATCCAGCTGAAATTAAAATATATAATCGAAATATTAATAATGATACGCAGTTTTATCCTGCGAAGCTTTACAAGAAAAAAGGGAAATATTTGTCGCTCTCAAAAACTTCTGCTGCCAAACCAAACCCGGAGGAGGGGACCCAATTCACTACCAACACTTATATTGATTTGTTTATTATCCTGAAGTCTATATTTTAATTTCAGCTGGATTCGGAATAATCTCTGGTATTATTACTCCATCCATCTATTCATCCATCTGCTAGTCCATAACTTCAGAGTTGTATTTTTAAAATTAAATTCTATGGAATATTTGAGGAACAGGAAAATAAATTCCTGAAATTAGAAACTGTTTAATTCTTCAACAGATCTGTTGCTATAATACCTGAAAATATGTATTGCGAGCAAATGTAAGTGAATACATATTGAAATGAATATGTAAATGGAACTACACATGAGCACTCACACACACACACACACACACACATACACGCAGATTATGTCCTTATGTAATGACTGTAAATGTAGGTATGAAGTTGTACCGAGGAGTGTGTATGTGCTCTTGTGCATGCCCGTAAATTCAAGAATAGCGAGTTTATCCTCTTGAATTTCAAAAAGTATAACAAGTAGCAAAAAAAAAAACAGAAAAAAAGTAAAAAACAAAGCAATAAAAAATGGAAAAATCTCTGGAAGGAGGCATAAAAGGGAATATTGTTAAAAATTCAAATGGAAACGTAAAATCATCATTGAAGCTCGCAGTTAAAGTATGTGCACGCGTGCGGAACATTTTATTTATTTATTTATTTATTATTCCTTGAGATGTTGTTACCCGTTTTCTTGCTCCTCAAAACATATAAAAAGAAAATCTTCAGCTTTAACAGCAATTTTGTCGATTTCTGTTGTTATTTTTCTCAATTTTATTTCAATAGGTTTGAATTCAGCATTCAAGTTGCCAAATAATGCCAAAAGTAGCAAGTTGTATCAACAGCAACAACAACAACAGCTACAGCAACAAAAACTTAATAGTAAACGAAAGAACGTTAAAAGCAGTCAAGAAGATGTCGGAAAAATATTCATAAAAAATAAATAAAATGTAAACAATTTTTAACAGCAGCAAGAAAAAGTTCTTGGGAAGAAAAAAAGTTGCTGAAACAAACTTACACACGCACACACACACACACACATACACACACACATAACAGCAACTACACATATAAAAATTGTGCAACACAACAGTCAGTCACCACGCCCTTTTGTGCGATTGGTCCTTGCGGGTAGAAAAGAATCATCATAAGAATTTACGTGTGAAAAAATGATAGAGAAATATTGTACAACAACAACAAAAACAACACAACGTGTAAAATATCAACAACACCAAGAACAAAATCCCAAACAACAACAAAGTGCCATATTACACATAAACCTACAAACACACACACACTTACACACACACACTAATGCTAAGGAAAAAAAGGGATGTAGTGAAAAAAGTACCAAAAGAACTCTTAAAGCACAACAACAAAACAGCACAAGCAATTTTGAAAAAAATCAGCCAAGAAAAAAAAACTTGGCAACAGAAATAAACAAAAAATGAAAAACATGAAATGAAACTCAAAAAGAAAAAAAAAGAAAACGACAACAAAATCCAGTATCATAAAAAGATGGGTGGAAATGTTCAAAGAAAACAACAAAATGAGTGAAAAAAGAATACCAAGTCTGAATCGGATGCAAAAAAGAAACTCTATGTAAAATGCAGCGTTTCCAGTTCCGGGGACTTGTCCCCGAATCGGGAATTTATTTATGGGATATTTTTCCCCCTTCCTCCCATCATCATTGTAACTAAAACAGTCTGCACTGTACGGCAGACGCTCCCCGGCAGGCAACTTGGCGGCTGCCCACAACTTGTTTATTTATAGATGCCAGTTAAGGGAGGTACGCGGTTTTCCAGTCCCACACTCTTGGTTAATTATCCATAAAACTTGCGTGTCAAAGCCCAATATCTGCAACAACAGAGCAACGGATGTCCAGATTTGAGTATAAAGGATGGTAGTTCGCTTGCAAGAAACTGGAAATATGTGAGCTTAAGGCCGTGTTCACTACCAAAGTGGATACCATAAAAGGTCACCGTGTGTGTCCGGCTATACACTAGACTTGTATCGAACTCTTTTAAATTCAATAGGTTTTGATGATAGGTTCTTGTCAAAGACGAGCGGAGGAACGAGTTCGACCCAAGTCGAGGGTGCTGTTGGCTGAAATAGTAGAACACGAGACTATGAATCGGAGGGTCCTGAGTTCAACTCTGCGCTCAGTCATGAATATTGTGGTGAATTCTTTTGATCAGCAATAGTGCATGATTGTGTTGGTTGTTGTCAGTCTGTTGCAGTGATAAAGGCATGGCACTGGTCACTGAATATAATTGGCAGCGACTGATGCAATCAGGTACTAAAGAGACGAGGAACGGCATTCTTCTTCGTCGGCCTTGTAACAAAAAATTAGCCGGCGAAGTAAAAGGTTGAAATAGCTACAAAAAAGTCTCTATCTCCTCATCTTTCTTCATCTGTCCTCTCAATGTCTCATTGTCCCCTCCTTTCTAGTTTCGGCGCAATGCACTGCATATGTAGCGGTCATCCCCTGTGCGCTGGTCCGAATTAAAAAAAGTCTACTATACACACACGTAATGAAAGTAATCCATGTAAATGATAGACCCGAAAGTCAGCAAGGGCTTTTACTAAAATCCAAGAGGTTCTTAGTTTGGCTAAATCTTCGTTTCTCGCTATTGTGTACTTTAGCTACGCCATTATACCATTCGCCTTGAGTAACTACAAGAAAGGTCACGTGCAGCAGCATGAGAGTGGGGGAATCTTATCATCTCGCAGCCGGGTTCATGTCTTTGCTAGATCATCCATAATTTGGATTCCTAATGAAATTCCATGTGCACACAGCCAAAATATACTGGAGTGGAGGGTCACAAAACCCTCGAAGCTGTTTACAAATAACTCCTTGACTCCTAATATGTACACCAATACCTTGCTTTGCGTTGTTTCGTTTTGCGTTCTTTTTTTCAAAGTTGCGTCGTTGCTGAATTAGTACTAATTTTCACTGTCCGTCGTTAGGTTTTCGAAGTTGCGTTGTTTTGGGTTCGAGTCTTTAATAAGTTTTCTTTTTTGGACTTTCTTTTTTTTCTGAAAGATGGCAACGCCTTTTGTTTCTACATAATTGTGCCATGCCTTCAAAACGCGGGAATTCCCTTTCTAACTAAAAATCAACGCAATTTTAATAGAGTTTTAATTTCTCTTTGTTTTTTTAAACGTTGACTGGGAACTACGAGATAATTCGTAGATTGCGTTCCCTTGTAGGGTGCCAACTACGAGCTATCTCGTATTCACTAAACAAGGAAATTTATTTTACATTAAAAAAAAGGTGTTCAGCAAAAATTTTAAAAATTTTTTGTGCAAGAAAGCCGACTTGCGACGACAGCCACTAGTGACTCACCAGACAGTGATTCATTTTTATTTAATTTTTTTTTTTGTAAATTAATAGAATATTTTATTTGGTTTTAATTGAAAAAAATTTTTTTTGTATGTGTGTGATAAAATTTTATGTTATTATTATATGCTGATATTTTTAAGCTTAAGGTCTCTTTATTTCAATTTAATTCTTAATTTCAATATTTCGTCACTCCTTTGTGTGACTTCTTCAGGAAACTAATTATTTTGAAGAAGTCACACAAAGGAGTGACGAAATATTGAAATTAAGAATTAAATTAAAATAAAGAGACCTTAAGCTTAAAAATATCAGAATATAATAATAATTAAAAATTGACCTCTTTTTAATTATTATATATATAAACCAGAAGAATTTAATTTTATATTATATATTTTTTTCTTGGTTCAATTTTCTGTTTTAAAAAGTAGTGTTTTCCTAACCCTGGCACCCATCTTCGATCTTTACATGGTGGACTATAGAAAATTATAATTCACTTTGAGTCGTTTCAATTTGCTTCGTCTGGATTTTTTTTTGAACCTGGGGGCAAATTACGGTACTCGATATCGAACGAAATTTGTATTTAAATTGCATGGAAATTTCGATCGGTATCGAATGCGGTAATTTGGCCCCTGGCCACGACGCAAAGTGAGGTATTGGTGTAATAGAAATTATAAATATCTTTATATTGGCGTATTTTGCATTAACGTTTAAAGGTTCAAACCTTAACTAAACTGTGTAAATTAATTATATATATATAAGGGGAATTTTGGTGATGTAGGCTAAGCAAATGGGGAATTCGGAGATGAGACATATGTAAAACAAAACTGGGAGCCCTGTAGTTGTTGTTTGTTTTGTAGCCGTTTGTTAAGCTACTGCAGAAGCAACGACGAATTGTGGTCTCTTCTGTTACAAGTACTTTATGCTCCCGCTGTTGTTGTTGTTGCTATTGTTGTTGTTGTACTTCTTGCTGGAGTTGTTGTTATATTGACGATAAAGAAAATGATGACGATGATGGAAAAGATTTCAGAGGAAGACATCGATTGTTTTGCTCACATTTTACACACTGGAGCTACAGAAATTCAAAGTGGATACAAATCATACAGACTTATTTGCACAATTTTGATTTAATGTTGACAGCAGGCGCGTTTGCCGCTTAGGCTTTTAAGGGGTAGAAGTGGTTTCATTTTTTTTTCTCACCGTGTATTTGTTGTTTGTATATTATGCATACATGCACATATTTTTATTCTCCGCTTTCTGTTTATAAATAAATTGTAGTTTAGAATGTTTTTATGTGATTGAGACGCATCTGCTTTAATTTACTGGTTAAGTAGAGCAGCGATACAAAAGCTTGTTTTACAAAAATCTTGTGACTTTATTCGAATACTCAAATTGGTTTTCAATATTTTTAAATTATAATGAAAGTTGTTTGAAAATTCTTAGAAATTCTATCTGCCACTTATCATGTTAACTAATAAATTTTTATTGCATATTCTTTTGAAAGTAGATTTTTTTATCAATTAAGGCAGGGGATGTCCCGTTTTCGTAGAATCCTTTGTGCCGGGACTATGCAAGCAGGGGGATACTGTTGTTCATTGTGCAAACAATTTCTTGACAAACTGTAGGCTTAAAAGCAGATATATTTATATTCACGAAGGTTTGTTTAAATTTTTATTTGCCAACATTTTGACGTTTTTTTGCTAGTGCATGTTTATTTCATCTCCTTTGAAGTCTACAGTCTAGGCCATTCATAATTTTATTAAGTTTTTTTTTGTTTTTTTTCCACAATTTTAAACAAAATTTCCTTTAGTCCTGTAGATGATTTTTTCAGTTTGAACACTTTTATACGTTTGAAGTTGTTAGAAAAAGTATAAAAGTTATTGATATGCGGCTTAATGTTATATTTTTATGGCCTTATTCATAAAAATTATGAGAGGCTTATAAGAGTGTAATAGAGCAAATTTCATATGAAATTTTGTTTTATTACACTGTTATTAGACTCTCATAATTTTTTTGTGAATAAGGGAATTAGTATTTTGATGCGATTGTTTGGATAAGTAACGCGTATTTTGGTTTTTTATTATTTTGGTAAAATGCATCACATGAAAAATATATCACTTAACCCATATCGTCCCAGAGATTCTTTTTCGAATCAGTTTATAAAACTTCGTAGTTAAATGGTATTTGGGTCCAGAAGATACGAATCAGATGTCCGAGAATTTTTTTTTAATTTTTATAAAATTTTATTTTTTTAATTTTCATTAAAGTTTTTTTAATTTTCATTAAAAATTTTCATTAAAATTTTGTTTTTTAATTTTTATTAAATTTTTTTTTAATTTTCATCAAACATTTTTTTAAAAATTTTCATTAAAATTTTTTTTTTTAAATTTTCATTAAAAATTTTTTTTAAAAATTTTCATTAAAAATTTTTTTTTTAAATTTTCATTAAATTTTTTTTTTTAAATTTTCATAATTTTCATTAAAAATTTTCATTAAAAAAGATATGTTCTTAGTCTTTCCTAAACAGAGAAAAAAAATTTAAATGTTTGAAGTTTACTGTTCGAAAAATCGAACACTGGGACGAAATGGGTTAAAAAATATATCACATGAAAAAATAATATGAGTGTACAAAATCTGATAAAGATTAGACTGGACTTTTCGAGAATCCTTTTTTTTTTTAGGAGTAGGACCAGCACTCAGAGGATGGCCCTTATATATGCAATGCATTGCGCCGGAACTGAAAACGAGGGTATAGTATAGAGGGGACAGATTAGGAAAGATGAGACGATAGACAGTTTTTTTGTAGCTATTCCAAACTTTTTTACTTCGCCGGGTAATTTTTGCTATAGGGCCGACGAAGATGGGTGCTGTTACTCTGCTTTTAGTACAGGATAGTGTCAGTCGCTGTCAATTATGTTCAGCGACCAGTGACTATGCCTTCATCATTGAAAATAGGCTGGCAACAAGTAACACAATCACGCACTAATCCTGATCAGAAAAATTCAACACAATATTTCATGACTCAGCGCGGGCTCGAACTCGGGACCCTCCGTTTCACAGCCTCGTGTTCTACTACTTCAGCCAACAGCACCCTTTTCTCGCTATTGATGAATCGGTTGATTGGAGATTTTTAGCAAGACTGATAATGAGGGGGATGGTTTTAGCTGTTCCGTAGGATCATAATGCCCGGTCCTTTGAGTCGTGTAGCAGATATGCCACTTGTATGCTGCCTGTTGGCATCTTGAGGGCAATCAAGGCGAATTCATACCAGGTGGCCTTAGTTCAGAAATTGGTGAGCAGCTGTTACCCAGGAAAAATTATTGAACTGTCAAAGTGTTCTTCTGGTTTTTCGTTTTTGTATGCGGCCATTATTTTTTTCCAAAGCATTTTATTTGACAGTTCAATAAATTTTACACAGAGTTGCATAAGTGAGTTCACCTTGTATGAATTCGCCTTGAGGGCAATAAGACCACCGTGAAATACGCCACTAGGAAAGTTATAGAGGTGCATTAATGTTATCACATCTAATTTCTTAATACAAATAAAGTCAAGATCGCTTATCCACTTTTTTATGCAGGAAAAAAAATAAATAAATTATTTTAAAACTTTTATTAAATAACAACAACTTGTAGTTTTATACGCATTTTTCTTTAATTCGAATATCGAATTGTTTGTAAATTGGATTTGTTCACTGAACACATTTAAATGAAATTTATTCAGCAGTTTCTTGTTTGTAGGTTGACTGTTTGGCTGTTTGTCCAGCTGGCGGCTGGATGTTGGCATGATTGTTAACTCAGATAACCTTATCTGGTGCATTAAAGTACATGGGACAAGTGACAACAGTTAAGTGTCACGAAAGCAATATTATTTTATAGCCGAAAGCAACAAACCAGACGAAAAACAATAAAAAAGCCCCAAAAACTATCAGAAGTTGACAAAACAAAAAACTGGTAAAATCAATGGCAAAAGCAATTGAAAAAATATTCGCATTCACATTAGAGCGACTCACGGGGGGCAGAAAACAAATTTCTTGACATCATCACTTTATTGATAGATTTGGTTGGGTTCAAGAAAAATCCCAAAATATTTTGTAACTCTTTTTTTGTTCAATCTCGGTGTGTACTACAGTGCAAGGATGAGATCAACTCATACACGCAATGTGGGGGCATAGAGATAATATGGATTCCAGGACATCAGGGGATACCTGGAAATATTGAGGCAGACAGGCTAGCAAAGATGGCATCATTAATGGCGAACATCACACTGGATAGTCCGAAGCCATTTCAGGTTTTTAAGAACGAACTAAAGCGATGGGCTATAGAATTGCATACAAGAGATTGGCAGCACTCTACCGTAGGTAGGGTGACTGGAATTCTATGGGGAGACCCAGATGGTAGTAGGAGAAAGGAGGCCCTAACATTGAGTAGGCCAACACTACGGAGGTTGGTTTATTTAATAACAGGACATACAGAGTTAAGGACTCACCTGGCACGAATGGGTATCGTTGGCGATATAACATGCAGGGCCTGCCAGGAAAAGGACGAGACACTGGAGCACTACTTGTGCTACTGTCCAGCTTTTAGCCAAGTCAGAAGACAAACATTCAATCAGGAGATTATACAGGAGATGGAATTTCTTAGGGGCTCTAATTGGAAAGACTTAAGGAAGTACATTGAAGAAACTAGGTTCTTGACGCAATCAAACTCAGAGGTTTCCATGGTATCGGTGGAGGCTCCCTACGGGGGAATGGGAACTCCTTATTATAGAGCGCACAACAGGCCTATGAGGCCTAAGTGTAATCCAGGACGGATTGGGATGCTTATGCCCCTCTTTTTCAACCTAACCTAACTCTAGAGCCAAACTCTGTTTGAAAGGTGCCTTGATTTTTCCATAAATTTTATATTTCGCCGGACATTTTTAATTTTTCAATCGATATCTCAACGTTTATACTCGGTGGGGAAAAATTAATTATACAATTTCGATTTTAAATTACTTTTTTATCGATTCATAAATATCTTGATTTAAACCTTGACAAGTTTTCGTCGCAAAACGGAAAAGATGATACCGACTGCGGCCTTGTTTTTTTATTCAAAGTCAGCGGAAATGTTCAAAATGCATTCCGCCAGTGCTTAAATGTGTTTAGAGTCAATTTCAAAAAAAAAAAAAAAAATAGCTTCTTAAACATTGAAACGAGCAAACAAACTTCAATGAAGCAATTTAATTTAACATGTGTTTGTAATTAAACTTTAAAATTTAACAAAAAAAAAAAAAACATCATTTCGGTACGCCAAAAGGATAAGAAAAAGAAAAACAAGCAGCTACAATATCTAAATGCATTTACATGAAAATCGCGTACTCGTACACACGTAAAAGCGTGTTCATTTGATCAACCCAGCAAACATTAGGAAAAGCAATTAAGCAATAAAGTCTTTGAAGCAAATTAATTTAAAGGCAGTCTTGCTTTAGAAGAAAAATATATATTTGATATATCAAAGTTTTTAGTTGCGGAACCGAAATAATTAAGATTTTTTTAATAGGGACTAGAGTTTGACATGATATTTCCATTTTCGTTGTATTAGTGTTGCTTGGAGCGAAATGCCACGAGGTGTACAATTCAGTTGGAGGTTTTTCTTTTTTTTTTGAAGACACACTAGGATTATTTTATGTGTCATATTGACTACCGATTTCAGTAGATTCAGAGTGCTGACTTATATGTCAACCATTAATATTTTATATATTTTTCACTTTCGTTCTTAATTAATTTTGTGATATTTTAAATTAATTAATCAGTAGAAGAAATTGTGTTTCATACTGCCGCAAAACTGCTATAAGGACTTTTGACACTCTAAGGCGGAGATTCCCTGTCTTCCCTAAAAAAGTTTCTGTCGACATTTCGCCTGATTCTGCCCCCTGAACTTCCCCGAAAACAAATTCACAAGAAATATCCAATCATAATTTTTTTTAGGACTCTTGTATTCAAATGTTTTTTTTTCATAATTTCTTGAGAAAATTTATTTTTTCAAAAAAGTGTCACTTTATTCTTAAATGCTCTTCAGTTTTTAAAAAATTAATTAATATATTAATTTTTAATAAACTCCCTTTTCAATTTTGAAATTTACTTCAATTCCAGTATTTTGTTCCGCCTAAAGTAAATCTGAGTTAAAAGAAAATTTTTAGTGAAGAAGATCTTTTGAATTGAAATTTGTATATTTGGCAACACTATTTTAAAAGTTGTACAACTTCAATGGATTTTAATATATTTCAATTAGCACGAGTCAGCCCGTATTAAATGATTTTTCAAATATTTGATTTTAGGTTTGTGGGCATTAACAGAATGTAATGAAATAATTCCTGTGCATGCAGACCAACGCACACACATACACACACAAACACTTACAGATCTATTGCAGTCATGTTGCTCTCATTGTAATTGTATACGTCTGGTAAATGCATGCGTGTAAATGTGCAATAATCGTTTGCACACTCTTCCACACAAACAAATCCTTAAATACACTGGTGTGTAGTCCATAGTGCCAGCACTTGTTCATATAAACTATTGGGGATTTTAATCGCTGAAATTGTTTAGTTTTCGCTTGGTTTTTTTTTTCTTTGCTGGAGATGACTTGTACTCGCAAGTCTATGGAGAAGTTGGTACATTAGGCCGACATACAGACACGCACTGTTACATCAATTTATGTATGTATGTCTGTAAGGTATTTCGGAGATGGTATTGTACATTCAGAGCAATATCCTCATATGCTTTTGCCTTATCTTTAAAAATTTTGCTTAAATGAAAAAAAAAACAAAAACAAAAAAGTAGTAAAATAAATCCGCTTGCTGCCACGTAGGCGAAAATGTCGCCAATTCGGCGATTTTTTTTATAATTCAAGAGGGCAAAGTGGCCATAACTAAAAAGTTGAATGCTTAACGGGGATTGAAAGAAATATTGCTCCAAATACCAAAAATATATAGGGGATAAATAATAGGGAATGTTTAAAAAATGGTTAGAACTTTGGAGTATATTTCTCAAAAGTTATATCGCTACAACGTATTAATTTTTTGCGTGTAAATATTTTATTTTACTTGAACAACAAAATCAATACAACTATTACATCCCTGCAGGAGGATAAGCGTTAATTGTCTTTAAGCTACTGGTACGATTACTAGTATAGTAAGCACTAGTTCAAAAGGTGATTAGACATATACAGAAAAATTCTAGTACTTCAAGTAGTTCATTTGTAGACTGATTTGACTTGTAGAATTTCATATTACTTTTTGATAATGTTTTAAAGCGAATTGCTAATTCTCATTTTCATTTATTTTATTTTTAATTGTTACAATTTTAAACAAATTCAAATTTGAAACAAAGAATAGTATTAGAAGACTTTCCCACCTGCATATCAGTTTATTTATTCGATAATTTATGTAATTAAGCCGCAGTTTGCTTGTGTGTTAAAAAAGTGACATTTTAAAAACTAAATAAGAGGAACTTTCCATTTCCTCTTATAAACTAAGAATTGATGAACCAAAAATTGCTTGTGATGACAAAGACTTAACAAATTTCATTGAGTTTAAAAAACCAATAAATTTAGGGATTTTTTTTTATATATGAACCAGTTCTTAATGCAGAACTGATTATACTAGTATCCGACTAGAAGAAATTATACTAGTACTCATCTAGTACTAATAGTACTAGTATCCCCCTAGTTTCCATGTAGTACCAATTGTACTAGTAATTTTCTAAACACACTCAATGTTAATTTGAGCATGAATATGGTATAGGAAAGTTCACAGTTGGGAACTAGTACTGGTGATTTTTGTACTAGTGCAATACTAATTTGATACTAGTTCGATCATCTGGAGGGATAATACACAATTCACTAACGTACAAAATATTAAAAATGCTATGGCATAGATTGCCAGAGAAATACAAATATGTGTACGGAATTTACAAAATTTAAAAATGGTAAAAATAATTTAAGGACACCGAAAAACTGAAAAATTTCTCTCTAAATCGAAACAAAGGCTAAATTTACCACTAAAAGGGATCAATTCGGAGTGGTTAATGAGACTAGGAAACGATACCCCTTTTGTCTTTGCTACATAAGGTGAGTGTCCGCAATGTGTGGTGTATATTAGACTTGGGTCCAACTAGCTCATTTGCTCAGTTTTGACAAGAACCTCTGATCAAATCTATGTAATTTAAATGGGTTTGAGCAGAGGTTCTTGTCAAAACTGAGCTAATGAGCTAGTTGGTCACAAGTCTAGTAGATGAGCTCCGATGTTCAGAGAATCGATAGGAAAAATTCATAGTGTACGAATACCAAAAAATGTTTCAACTCAGCAGGTGGTCCTAATAATGCTTTTATAGCTTTAAGAGGTTAAGAGATCTCCTTCTTTAAGCTTGGAACTGAAAGCGTGTGATGGAGCTTTTGTGTGTGTCTTTTGAAAATTTTCATTTGGTAACATTGAAATCATTTAGTTGTTTTGTTCCTTCGTAAATTAAAGTTAAATCATTATGCACGTTTATGTGTTTGTATGTGTAATGGGGCTATCTAAGTGAATGTGTGTGTGTGTGTGTGTGAACACGAGTAATGTTTTTTGTTGTTTTAATACAATTAGTTGCAATTTCGGTTATCATTTAAAACACGTGCTGTGTTGACACTTGTAAATATTTAATTGACGGTTTCGTTAATGTTCAGTACATGCCACGCTATGCCACACATTGTGTGTGTGTTGTTGTTATTTCTTCTGTTATTATATATTTTTTTTCTGTATACAAATATAACTCAGACAGGTCGCTACAGGCAAAATGAGAGCCGAAGAGACAATTGCCGGTGTGAAGAAAAAAAAAAGTAAATAAAAAATAAGCGGTTGCCGTCGTCTCACTTTTGATGTAACGTGTTGAAAAACTATTTTTGGTGTTACGTTTTTAAATTATGTATTTAATATTGCACTTGCACTGCCATATATTGTTGCAATTCATACTTGGTGTGCCGTTGCGGTTGCTTCAAAATAATGCAAGAGAGAAGTTACAATTTGAAGTTACGGCATAAGGGGATTATTTACAGTTTTTTTCTTTCCTTTTTTTTAATTATGTTTTAGCTGCTGGCTTGTTTTAGTTTTTGGTAGTATTGCAACATTATCGCTGCATGTTTTGGCAAGTTTTTGGTGTCAAAAACTAATTAATGCTTAAACGTACCACACGTTTCCTTAAGAAGTCATCGTGTTTTATTGTTAAACATCATTGTAAGTTGGCTGTTTTTGGCATCTTGGACTTGTCATTAAGAGTGACATTTTGTAAAAATAATTTTCTTTCTTTTATTAGCACATTAACGTGGGTCTAAATGTAAGTTTTCGGAAATTTTTTATATGTGATATAATAATTTTTTGTGAAAGAAAACTATGAACTTCTTGCGGTCCTTCTAACTGAATTGTGTCCCTGATAAAGCGCTTTTTTAAGGAGTTTCAATGAGTTTAAAGACGACTAAAGATATACATACATATGTAACAAAATATTGAAAACTGAGGATTATTTTAAAACACGTAAGAAATACATTTTAAAGAAAACGATTAAGCACAAGGTAATTAAAAAAAAAATTAGTAAAATAATTCCACTCACTTATTAGAGATGTGCAAATGTAGCGATTTTTTAGTGTCCTGCGTGAAATGAATTGAATTGTGATTATAAATTAATGTAATCACGCGTGTGTGGGTGTGCGGGATTCAAAACTTCAGAGCCGTGCTTGACAGTGTGCGATTTTTATTACTTATAATATTCACGCACTCAAAACAGAAGATACATTTTTTTTCTTTTAAATTTTTAATACTAAAGAAAATATGTATGTACACACACAAATACAAATCTATGTGTTATAGAGATGCATACTTTCACATGTGAGAACAATTTTATTGTGACCGCGGGCGATTTTAGAAAAATGTTTGCCATCTTGTGTGAAAGTACGTGATTAAATATAATGTATTAAATATTGCCGTGTGTGAGCGTGAGTGAAAAAATGTGGGTTTCGTGACCGTGCGTGATCGTTAGCTTAATTTTACTCACTCGCATATTTCTAGTTTTTATACCTGAGCTGTAGCAGTCCTTTATTGTATACTGTGAATGGGGGATAATTAGCGACACCTAAAATATCCCGTTTTTGTCTCTGCTAGATGGCTGGTTTTTTGTGTCTGTGCTACTTTTCGGTCATTGTAAAGGTGCCTTCATAATAATACCGTCGACCGGTAGTTGAAATTCGACGCCTAGGCCAGTGGGAAGTTGTCGGAAATTTTTTGGTGTTCTAAGTCAATACCAGCCTAAGTAGTTGTCGTAAGATATCGTTTATGCGTAGAAATTAAATTTTAACCAAAAGCAACATTTTAGAAACGTTCTGACTTTAATTGTTATTTGTACTTGGGGGCTGCCCCAACAACATATCAAGTGGGCTGAGTATTTCATTGCGACTGTGAAAAGAGTCGGTAGGCTTTTTGAAGTTAAACTTCATTTAGTACACATTCACTATGGCCAATACACTCTAACTTTGCCGCTAAATTTCTAATAATAAATTACACATTTTGATTTAAAGCATTCCACAAATACAATTTAAAATTTATGGCAAACATGTTGCAAAATTTAAAACGTTATTGTGAGTTTTCGAAATATTTATAATTATAAGAACCACATTCGAAATATAGTCATAAAAGTTTTAGTGCCGCAAAGTTTTCAAAGAGACTGCAGAAGGTAAATTCTTATCTGAAACTTATTTAGTTGATAATGCAATTTTCGTTCTACCTTTTTCGCTCATATTGTACAGTCAATTTTAAAGATATTTACTTGCAAAAATCTTATTTTATTAAAAGGGTTGAGTGTTTTTGAAGACACAACCGTTTGAAATAGCTTTTAATTCTTGAACCCATTTAGGCATACGCTTGTTTAATATATACTTTTGTAAAGGATTATACTCCGCTTTGAAAAAAGTCATAAACCCCAAAGTAAAAATGGGTCACTGTAGTGTAAGCAGTCTTTTACTAAAATTAATTTTAAGCGATCCTGGTCGTTAGCCAAATATGTCAGGCATTACTTGATAACGCATGGGTAAGTGTGTTAACACGCAAGAGTGCCATGTGATTTGTTTATATTTCTAAAACAGCTGCTGCTTTATTTTTTAGCACCTTTTCCTTTTAAATACAAATGAAACACACACATGATTTTTTTTATATATCGCAATTTCATCAGTATTTAGTAGCTACTTTTCTCTGAGTGTAAAGTAAAACCCTGAATTTCATATAAAGTTTTAAGTAGCACGACGAGTTGTTTATGCTCTTTGCTTAAACTCTAAACTTGATTAACATATTTTTGTCATTGTATTTTTTATCTTTTTAGGGATAAAAATGTTTGTGCCACTGCGAACATTTTGCTTGTGACCCTTCAAAACAAAAACGAAACAACAACAGAGGAGCAGACAACCAGCTTCAAAAGAGCAGCACATATTCCACAAGGTAAGTGCGTATTAAGCGTAAGAATTTAGATGTTTGTTTTAGAGTTTAACTGGTTTCATAAAGTTTTTTATTTCTTATTTTCCGTAAAGCATATTTTTATAGTTATAATGTGTGTTTGTTGGTCTGTCTGTCAGTCTGGTGGTTGTTGATCTACCAATTCCATAGAATTTTGAACATTTAACAAATACAACAAATGTATTGAAAAATCTCCTAATTGGTTCAAAATTCCAATCTAACAAGCTGCCTTTTTTCCACCAATACTCTTGGCGAAAACGGTATCTACGTCGGGTTATGCTAAAAAAAAGCTACTACCACCAATAAAAATAACAGCAACAACAGCAACATAAACAAAAACATTTTATTGTATCGAAAATGTTGCCTTTTTTTCTCTCTGTATGTGTTGTTGATGCAGTTGCTATTTGTATTGATTTTTGATGGACTTTTTCGAAAAACAATTTTGGCCAGACAAACGACAACAATCCGGCGAACATCAACCAACCAGCCAGCCAGTCAGCCAGCCAGCCAGCATTTGATGCAATCCTAACGTGTAATCGTGTGACCAAAAATGAAAAATAAATTTACCAAAAATATATTAAATTAAATAAAATAGAAATAGCAAAAACGTTTGTTTCGTTAAATGCTTGCCGTTTTTTAATTCGCATTCACATGAATAAATAAATTAAATTTAACAAATAGTCAGAAAAAAGTTTTACAACATTTTTTCAGTTTTACGTAAAACAAAAACGTTTCGAATTGTTTTGTGTCAATATAAGGATTCGAACAGCATGTTTTAATGTTTCCATTTTGTTTGTTTGTAACAAATACGGATTTTTCTTTCAACAATTTTGCAAACACTCGTACAGCAAACAATTCTCAAAAGGTGCTTGCGTTTGTTTTTTGTTTCTTTCAAACGGCATTTCAAGCCGTTTTGTTGTAATTGCAATAGCAACAATAATGGCAAAAAAACTAACAATTTATGTCAATATTTAATGAATTATTGAAAATGAAAACAATGTCGAATAAATAAACTTCCGTTTTGATTTACGAAATGTAACTGTATGCCACCAAACTGAACTTACCTTTGTGTCTTATATGAATGTGTGTAAATGTGTGTGTGTGTGTGTGTGTGTGTGTGTGATGTCTTTGTATACATTATGGTAGAAATTGTAGCCGGTGAATAAATACTCTCGCAACGCTATGCACACATGTAATTGTATGCAAATAAACTTGAAAAAAAAAACATCAACATCCCTTTGAAATAAAATATGTATTTTTTATATTTTCAAACGGAAATTACCAATTTCTTATGTTTATTGCTTTGATCAAATATTTGAGTCCATAAATTTTGCAGAAACTTATTTTGCATATTTTTATTTACTGCCTTCTTAAACAAAAAATGGCTGACCTTTAACATCCTTCTCAAGTTATTTCTTTTTAATTCAACCTGCAAAAAATTTGTAACCTACCCTGCAGAGAATCTTAAACCCGTTGTCCAATTGCAAGAGAGAATAGAAAAACTACAGTTTGAGAGCAGCTGTTGGTGCTCGTAACTACAATTGGGTTAATAGTGTTGCCAAATAAATTTTAACGAAAAACCCCAAATCGTATAAAACCCCTAAATTTGCTCTGATCCAAAATTAAAAAATACCTAAAAAATTATTTTTTATTTTATCGATTGCATAATTTAATGCTGAAAAAATTGTGCATGTTTTGTCCGTTGAAAAATTAAATGGCAAAATGTATTTGTCCCTTTCGCTCTTACATAATTTATTGTATTTGTCTATTATATTGTCAATGCAAGTGGCTAGACATTTGATATAAAAAGTATAGTTTTACTGATTTTAAGTAGTACGTTTAACTGCAACAAATTTCAATAATCCGAACTAAAAAATCGGATAACTGAAAAAATTGGGTTTTGGTTATTTCCAGTAAAGCGGAGTCGAAATATACAATTCAACTGAACAAGTTAAACCGTACACGTAATTACCTTTGCAGTGATATATTACAAGTCCGTAGCATTAATATATAAAGCATTTAATTAATAAACTTCTTCAAAATTGCCTCACTGTGGATTCTTTCATCAAAGTGCCTACTATGCACTTCTCATACTTGCACTTAAGCTATATAAAGACTTCTAATTGTTTGTTAGTGATTGCATTAGTTACGATTTCTGTTTTTGTGGCACACCGTGAATTCTTCCAACATGATGCCTACTATGCACTTCTCATACTTGCACTTAGGCTCAGTAAAGATTTCTAATTGTTTGTTAGTGATTGTATTAGTTACGTTTTCTGTTTTGTGCCACACTGTGAATTCTTCCGTCAAAATGCCTACTATGCACTTCTCATACTTGCACTTAGGCTCAGTAAAGATTTCTAATTGTTTGTTAGTGATTGTACTAGTTACGATTTCTGTTTTTGTGCCACAATGTGATTTTAAGCAGTACGCTTAACTGTAACAAATTTCTGTAGTCCGAACTACGTTTTAGAAAAAAATTCGGATAACTGAAAAAATTAGGTTTTGGTTATTTCCACTAAAGCGGAGTCGACTGTAACTCTTAAAATTGTTTCAACTGTTAAAGTTGCCATTCTATTTCGTATTTTATTTTTTATGATGCTAAACATTGAGAATGCACGTCCGACAGTTGCATTTGAACAAGGTAGTGCCAGTAACATAAAAGCTAGTCTCGTAATTTTCGGAAATTTTTGTAAGTCGCATACGTCCTTTTTCTGGCTGACTTCATGCCAAAATTTTTCGGGGGAGCACGTGTTATTCTAGCATGAATAATGAAGCTTTTTCCATTCTTCCAAAGTTACATCCACATCTTCAACAGGCCTTCGTCGGCCCTGTAGCAAAAATTAGCCGGCGAAGTAAAAGATTGAAATAGCTACAAAAAAACTGTCTATCTTCTCATCTTTCCTAATCTGTTCCCTCAGTTCCGGCGCAATGCATTGCATATGTAGGGGTCATCCCTGAGTGCTGGTCCTAGATAAAAAAAAATGAACTGCAATATCTGTAATAGCTGGTTTATTGACCTTTAGTGCAGCCTCTGGTGAAAAGGTTGTTATATGTTTCATTATATTCATGTTGTCTGTTTCAATTGTTGGCATAATTCTACAATAAAATTATATATATTAACCCTAAAAAAAACCCTAAAAATTATTTTTGAACCCTAAATTTCCTCCTAACAACATTTTACACCCTAAAATTCACCCTAAACGTAAATAAAAACTCTAGATTAAAGGTGAAAACCCTAACTTGGCAACACTGGTTAATAACATCCTTAAGTTACATATAATCAATTACGCCAATAAACTGTAAATGAGCATTTTAGTTGTATAGTTTAGGAATCACTGCTGATATATAAAACAGGAAAGTTAATCGAATGGAAAAGTTTTAGAAGTCCTGTCAATTAATGTAGTGCATATATAAAAAATTTGAGGTTTTAGATCAACTGGTGTTCTTGAAAATGATTTTGTTTTATGTTGGCAACTTATAACCTTTATTTAAAATATTTTATATTCCAACACATAGTACAGCTACCGCTATAAATAAAAATATGTTTTATTTACATTTTTATTTATTTGTAAATAAAAATATATTTTTAATTTCAAAATAAATTTCCAAAGATTTTGTTATAGAAAAACAGTCACTATGATTTAGTATATATTAAAGAAAGCTTTAAACAACTTACTTTTGCTTTGAATTTATTTTTATAAAAAAGTTAAATCGAAAGGATAATATACCTATCTTGTTATATTGTTTAATATAACTTGTCAAACTCTCAATATTTTCAAGGGAATTTAATTATTATTTATTACATATTATAGGGAGGTGTATTTCTTTGCTTATCATGAAATATCATGAGCCGTATAATATATTACTAATCTGGCAGCACGAAATTGCATAAAAATTCCCCTACGGTGATTGAAAATAGCTGAAAATATAATATGTACTAAAATGCTAAAACTGGTACTTGTATTTCAAAACAATCAAAGTTTTATATTAACAGCATAAATACAAATATAATTGTACATCTGGTGTATTTACATCCACACAAATGTAACTAACTCTGCAATACGAACTCTTAATATTTGCACGTCATTCATTCCTTTACAAAGCCAAAGCAATTACTTTCGCATCGGTGTACGTAGTAACTCACCTCTGTTGATATTATTTTTATAAAGAAAATAATTGCTGAAAATCAATAAGGACAGTATCGATAACATAATAAAAGACTGCTAAATCCCTAGTTCAGTGTTATAGCAAATATGTGTGTTAATACTACTTAACCACAGATGGCGCTATGGTTAGTATGTGAAGATTCTGTCTGTACTAAATCATTTTATCTAACAAACAAACCATTGAATACACCGAATCGGCTCTATTTGTACCGTATCACGTATAAAACAAATCACGTATACTAACAACGGCAAGAATCTAATACTTCCAGCCAACTCTTGCAGATTTTGATTTTATTTCCTATACAGCAGAAATTCTAGAATTAGAAGGTAAATTTTTTCACATTTACATAATTTGAAGTATGTATGAGGAAGAAATATATTGCAGCAACTGTTTTTGATAGTGGAATTAAATTTGGGTATACAAATATGTATCAAAAAATGTTGGCGTACACGCTAAAGATATTGTTATAAAGTTATTTGCTTTCGCACAGGCGTAAATATTAGACTTGGGTCCAACTAGTTCATTCGCTCAGTTTTGACAAGAACCTCT
This sequence comes from Linnaemya tessellans, assembly GCA_951800035.1. Lineage (NCBI taxonomy): Eukaryota > Metazoa > Arthropoda > Insecta > Diptera > Tachinidae > Linnaemya > Linnaemya tessellans. The sequence continues at coordinate 115,634,951 of OX637534.1, read as the reverse complement.
GATCAAACCTATGTAATTTAAATGGGTTTGATCAGAGGTTCTTGTCAAAACTGAGCGAATGAGCTAGTTGGACCCAAGTCTAGTAAATATACCATGACGAACATTTGATATTCGATTTGTTGTATTAGACGTCAAATGGAGGTTATTACACAGATTTCTATGAATTTTAAATTTATTTGCAAATTTGTTAAAGCTACAATCAGCACAAAATAAAAAGAATTCTTTGAAATTTTGTATAAGCAATATTCCTTGCATATTTTGTTTAGCAAAAATAGTTTTATTCCACCTAGTAGCAAATAAAATTCGTATATAATTATTTTTCAGTAACTTTTTTTTCGTTCATATATATTTTTTTTCTTTTTTATTATTCAGTTTTTTTTAATTTCAGTGTTTTTGTATATTTTATAATAATATATAGATTTTTTTGTATATATTTATATTAAAATAAACTCACAAAATATATAAAAAACAAAATGTAAGTTAAAAATAATTCGTAAGAAATATAAAAAAAATTAAAAACTGCACTCATGTAAAAATATTTTGTTTATACATTATTTTATTAATAATAATACGTAATATGTAATAATAATAAAAATGGGTACGTTTACCATTTAATACGCGTAGTTAATCAACAAACAAAAAGTACCCTACAACTAACTGCTTCGCTATCAGTGTTTTTTTGCGTTTTATGTGATTTATTTTATTTGAAACTACATTTAAATATTTCTTTCTTTGTATTTTGTTAAATATTCAATATGAGACTTATCTGTTACTTGTAATAATGACCACATGTAGTTTTTTGTTATTTTTTTTTTTAATACTAACTGACTACAAGGATTTAAAAAGTTTTAACTTAATTTAGAATATATTTTCTGTTAATTAATTACAACTTATATTAAAGATATTCTTAGCATTAAATAAGTAAAATTAATTCGTTTACATGTGTAGTTACTCATGTGTTGTAAAATCATATGCATATATTTTAAAATGATATATAAAAATAATTTAAAATTTATCACGTAAAATTCGATCGCTACCGATTTCATTTAACTCAAAACTTTATAAGAGTTTCTAGTTTATAGTTGATTCATTTGTATTTTAATTAATAATTGCAGTTGCTTACTTAAATATCTTATAGTATTGTTTTTTTCGTTAGTGGAGTTTTAATATTCATTGTTTTTGAGTTTTAGAAGAAGAAAAAGTTTAAGTATTTTGTTGGTTGAATTTAAATTTGGCAATTTTTTTTGCTTGTTTTATATTTAGAATCTTTTCAAAGATCTTTAAGATTTTATTAAATGTATTTGAATGTCAAAAAACATTTTTCAAAATTTTTAAGCACTTGGGAGGGGAAATTAAATTATAAAAAAAAGTTTTAAAATATTATTGGAAAACAAAAGACATTTTGAAGTTTTTTTTTTTTGTTAGCGTGTTTAATTAAATCCTTAAACTATTTCGTAATATGTCAGCCCCATGTCGTTTAGAAGTAATTTTATTAAATTTTGGTTCACATGCACGCACAAATGGCAGAAACCATGTCCTATTGCCAAATAAAAACTCTTCCCTGCTGCAAATTCCATCATCAGAATGTAGTCTACAGAAGCATGTTCATTTTTGTGCTTCAAATTTTTCATTAAAATTTACAAAACATAAAAATTAAATATATTATAATTTTCGATATAAGTTTTTGATAAAATGTACGACATCCAGTCGCTCAAAAAGAGGACAAGCTGTCTTGAACTTTTTTGTATATAATTGGCATTTCATTATGTCCATTTTGTGGTGTCATTTTCATATGTGGATGATTGTTTTGATAATCATCTACATATTAAGACGGGTAAACAGTTTGCAAAGCAATGCCAGCCACCCACGCAAAGAAAAATATCGAAAATGGCAAAATTTAGCACTTGTTGGCGCTATTGTGAATGTTTACGCAACAAAAGGTATTTTTGGTGAAAAGGTATTTTTGGTGAAAAAAGTGTCTGTGCTTAATAGCAGACAAGGTGTTTGGAAATGCTTGTACCATTTATAAATGAGAGAAATATTTATATTTTAAAGCAATAAAATTTTGGGGCTGATATACGTTTTTCTTAACCATTTTCTTAATTTCAATTATTTGTTAACATTGAATATTAAAAGTTACAAACTTAAATAACTAATTTTGAGTTGTATGTTTTTTCAGTTGTTGAACTTAATAAATACAAAACACTGAGCTTATGGTTTCTCCCATTTTAAATTTCGTTAACGTTATTTTTGAGTATTTTTCCTTGTTTCCTTTAGTTTCTTGTTTAAAACTATTTGTTTTTGTTTTTTTTGTTGTTATTTGTGTAGAAATCTTTAAAACTACTGAACATTTTATTTTGTTGTTATGAATATGAAGTTATACATTGTTATTAGTTTTTATGTACATTTCTTTATGTGGTAATATATGCTTTAATTTATTTTATTTTTTATTATTTTTTTTGTATAAAAAAGAGAACATTTTTAATATCATTGCAAATGGCACAGGAGACATTAAATATAATGAATTATTATAATTATTATATTCTTTTAATTGTATTTCTTTTTTTTACTATTACTTGACTATTCGATGACCATTCCAAAAGTTTAAACAATCCGCTTTTTCTCTTTTTTAATTTGTCAGAACACATTACGTTGCTATTAATTTTGTTTTATAATTTTAATTAAGTTAAATTTTAGTTGGGGAGATGGGTTGAGCGAGAGGAGGAGCCACTTCAAACTTTCGTTTAAACACAAAGTTGTTTATCCCCTTGTAAACTCTTTTAATTAAATCTTTCAAAAAGATGAGGCAACGTGGCTGCTGGAATTGATTTCAATATGGAATTAATTTTTTAAAAGAAATCTGGAAGATTTAAAATTTTTGGAAACGCCATTCCCAACTCCCATTTAAAACAGTTGCACTAGCCAGGGGTTTATTTTAACATCTGCGACACATCAACACTACAAAGCGGAGGCCTGACATGAATCCACTGTACTCTTCCCTTTAACACCTACTCCTTCTCCTCTTTCTTTTTTTTTAACATTCCCACTTGTTTCTCCGGTTATTCAAATTATCAATTAAACATATTGATTTACATTCAATTATTACATACAATTAATCGTACATACACGTATTACATATAAAATAAAAAAAACATTTGTTCTCTTCAAGAAAAGGCATCTTAGTAAACAGTTTTTCATTTCTCAACATTTCTTAAAGCTAAGCGAGTTCATTTCTAACTCTTTAAATCCACAATGAGCCTATAGTTTCTGTTATAACATCCATCACATCTTGCCTTTCCATATCTTTCAAAATCATCAGCAGCTCCACGATGGTCTGTGAAGCATGTGTCCGCTGGCTAGCTCTGCACTCCCACAAATTAAGTATCTGTTCGGTGGGGGAGGGCTTTGTAGCGAAATAAGCAATATAACGATCTGTATTTAATTTTTTCGCCAACAAACGCCAGTCACGTTCATCTTCACGCGGCGGATCCAAAGCCGCACAAATCCTTCGTTTGGTGTCGCGCGGCAAATGTATGGTGTTGAGTGGTAAAGTGGCCTCATTCACATAGTTCCCGTGAGGATCTATAGTCACCGTACTTTGACGTTCCAGCGATGAGTGGGCTGAGTGATTGGTGGGGTATTGTGACTGCGTTTGCTGTTGTTGCAATTGGCGACTTATACTAAAGGAATGCACTTCTGAGTATAAATGATGACTATCACTACATTGAGCAAAATCTACAGTTAAATTATTGGCTGAATACAATTGTTCATTGCGTTTAATGATGAATTCACAGTGCAGCACAGAATTATTCGACAATATATGATTGTAGGGTATAATCTGTTCGTGCAGTTCGATTTCATTTTCCGTATCCCACATGTCTTCTTCCGAGTTACGCAAACGTATATTCATATTGCTGTTGTTGAGATAGAAAGCGAACGCTTCACTTTCACCCATGAAGGAACCACCCAATTTCGATTCGATGCTCGTGCAAATGTCTCGGCTATTGGGAAAATCTTTGACTATATAGATTCTTAAGCTGCAGTTGGTGCTGGTGGGAGTGAATTGACTGAATGCCATTAAACGCATTTTCAAGGAATTTTGCATACAACTTGAGTTCATTTTCGGCTCGGCCACTACCACAAAGCGGCCCAGCTGTTCAGTCATTATATAAACATGTTGTGGCTCTAATTGTACAAATACCGGAGTATTTATTGTCTCCTCTCCCACAGCAATGATTTTACGCCAATTGACATTTAAATCATCATGATCATTGTCAGCATAATAAATGAAAACATTCCATAGATTTGTGTCCACTAAACAGTGGGGAATCTTCAATATCACGGGCTTTAGGAATGAATAATTTCGGGGCGAACAGTGTACAATTGTGCTGCAGACGAGCAAGGAGTCGGTGTTGGGTATGGTAACCCGCGAGGTTTCATCACTGACCAACATCAGCGAAACATGCTTGCGCATGCTTTTTCCTATAGAATGCTCGGGTATATACAGCATTATTTCACCCGCATAGAGATTCAAGGAGCCTCCACTACAATTGAGTTGATCGTAAGTGGAACATTTAGATGCCGATAGTCCACCAATCTTAGAGGTGACATCATATGTGGAATTGGCTGCGAAACAGAGAAACATTTAAGGTATTTGTGGAAAAATAACAAAATAAATATCAAGGGTGCCAATAAACAAGGCTGTAAATTAAGGAACTACTTTGTATAAACAGATCTGAAAAAATTCAGGATGACCCAAAAGCAAGTGTTTTTGTCAAGTTTTTGTAACATCAAAAATTAGTAGCACGCCCCAGGTTCCCTCTGAATTAGTAATATTTAAAAATCTGGTCCCAAATTAATGTATTGGATATCGAGCGAAATTTCTATATAATTTTAATACAAATTTCAATCGATATTGATTGCCGTAATTTGCCCTCTTTGTTGGCGTTCCTTCCAAATCGCCAAATTCTTATTATTTGTTCAGAAAGTAGGCGTGCAATATTTTAAATTTATTGTGGCCTAGAACATACATTCAAATTTTACTGTCAAATATCGTAAATAATTTAGAAACTTAAAAAGAGCTTCCGGTTATTTCTTACTAAATATGAAAACGATATTAAAACAAATTGTTTTGCTATAATTTTTTTTTTGTCAATAAGATTAATTGAGAGTTTTTGGAAATTAAATAAAAATTTTTGTTTGGGACTTTCTATTTAAAATAGAAACAAATTTGAGTTTTTTTTTTAATTCATGTTTCAACGCAAATTTGGCACACGAAATTTTTTATTTTATTTACAAAAACGGGTAGTAAGAATATTTTTGCTATTTTTTTAATATGGATTGCAGAGCGGTCTTTTGTATAGAAACGAATTTTTATACCTTAAATTTATTTTCTATAATTTGCAAAATAATTTTATGGAAATCGGTGCGATTTTCGCGGTAACGAGAAAAATTCCACTATCCTTGACCAATGCTGGACGTAGCATGTACAAGTCAACTTATTTTAAATTTTGTAGTCAATTATTTCTCAAACATGTCAGCGAATCATTTTATTAAATCAAACTAAAACAGTGGTGTTCAGTCCATAGAACAATTGTTAAAAAATTTACACACATTTGTTATGCTCTTATAAAAATTTTCATTCAGTCGTCGTTGAGCAAGCGATGAGAACACATGCGGATGGTCATTGTCATTTTATTTCAGAAATTTATTAAGCATTGTTGTTGCTTATTCTTTGACGAAGCATAGCAAACACAAGCGATTCAATTACAATTGAACATGAAAGTTAAAGTCGAAATTGAATTAGATCTGAAGTAAAAGATTTCGATAAAATTAGTAGTCCGGAGTTTTGGAAAAATTTAGATGCTGCAATATGTCCCCAGCTCAAAAAAATTTATTTAATATATATATATATATATATATATATATATATATATAATTTTTTTCCACTACTTACTTATGTGAACAAATTTTTTCAAACATGAAACATGTTTGTTCTAAGCAGCGAAATAAAATAACTTCTTTGAACTTAAAAAATATTTTACTAATTCGCAATTGTCACGCAATTATTAAGATGGAATGTTTAATTTAAAATTTTCATAGCGATTTTAAAAATTATAATGAGGAATGACACAAGTTTTAATCTTACATAAAAAACTGGTTTAAAAAGATTTATATTTGTTTTTTCTCAATATAACTGTTCTATTTTTTGATATCGATAACTGCTATTTACGGTCCCCGATATTTTTTTTCTTAAAATTAAAATTACATTCACTTAATAAGTTGGCAAAAGCTCTGTCTTTTTTTTCTTATTTTAAGCGTTTGACATTATGTTTGCTGGGCAAAGTCTCTCACCAATACATCTTCACTTTAATTTTTGAACACCACTGAACTAAAATAATTAGTCATAGAAAGCGATGTTGGGATCCACGCAGGATTTTTATTTTGTTTTCTCAAAATAGGACACGAGTATAAAAATAGTCGTAACTCGATTTTTGTAAAATTTATGATACAAAAAAAATGTTTTGATGGCTTTTTAATAAAATATTTTGCATATTTTTATTAAAAATTTTACCAAGTTTTTTCCTTCTACTGTAAAGTAGCAAAAATTCGAGTTAGACATTTTTTTATATTAAGCCATCGATGTGTTCGTTTTGCCCAAATTCTGGCTGACTGATAATTTCTAGCTTTTCACAAATTAAATAGTCCCCCTTATTCTGTAACTATTTGTCAACGTCACGTTAAGACAATATCAAAGCTAGAACACTTCTGTACTCATTCTATTTAACAATTATCAATTTGTAACAATCTTGTGCTATTTCCAACGCCATAGAGAGCAGTCCGAGGCTGCCAGAATTACTTACTTGTTGTCCACAAGGAGTATGTAAGTGTCGTATTTTTGAAATTGTCTTAAAGTGACGTTGAAAAATAATTACAGAATAAGGGGGTAGAGAAAGTTATTCAGGCTGCATACGACTTAACGGGACAGATTTTCTTGATATCAAATTTGTTGTTTATTATTATTTAAATACTTACAGGTATCCGCGGTAGAAGTGTCCGGAGTGTCTGTCAGATAATCCACACTTAGATCATCAATAGGATTCACATAACTGAGTAAAGACATAAGGAAATAATGTAAAATTATTTGCATTAAAAAAACAAAAACAAATGACACCTACTTGGCTGATAAATTGGGCACATCATAATGATGTTCCGATATCGAGCAGCCTCCGTGATGGTTGGGTGGCAAAAATCGATGGCCAGGACTGGCGTAATCATAATTATCGTTTGCTGTTTCAATATGCATACGCATATCCTTCTTACTAATATCAGTTAAATATTTAGGATCCATAACTAAAACACACACACACACACATACAAATCAAGTCACAACAAGGACACTTTACAGTGCAGCACAAAAGCAAGTTGAATGAACACTTACCCGTTCTCGTCATATTGTAGTGCTGATTAACTCTGATGCCTTTGCGTGCACAGCATATCAATGCAGCCCCGAATGCAAAAAACACAGCCGTCACAAAGGCTAAGCCCAAATAAAGAGTCCAGTCGAAATCTAAAACGCAATAAAACAAACCAATTGGTTAATTTAATTGTCATGACTTGATTTTTATCTGGTGTGACCCATTAAATGGCTTGTTAATTTGTTTTTGTTTGTATTTGTGTGCCACAGCCAGCCAGCCTGTCACTGCCACTGCCACTGCTGACGGAGGAGGAAGCCAACAGAAATAAATGTGTTCGTTCGTACATCTTGATTTTATCATTCAGCATTCAGCATAGAAATGACGAAATGATTAAAGGGAGTTGTGTGCGCTTTATTATTTATTTTGCAATCATTGCTGTTGTTGTCGTTGTTGTTGCTGCTGTTGTATTATATAATCCTACCCTGTCATTACTATTCGGTAATTAATTTCCCCACAAAAATGCTAAACATAAAAAGCAGATGACATCAAGAGTAAAAGCGATAGAGTGCCACACATGACGTCTTGTTTGGCTTCATTTCTTTTTTTTTTTCTTTTTTAACTTTTTTTATTGGAAAATGGAAAAAATATATCCCTCTAAAAGGATGTTGCAACAACAACATAAAAAATGAATACACACAGTTATGTGTCACAAACACAAAACAAAAGCAACATTAATAAACAACAAAAGCAGCAACAATGGGTCTCATCATCGTCATCGCCATCGTCATCCTCATGAGCTGACTGAATTTCTACAAAGTCTATGAACAGCAGTGATAATCGCCAGGAAGATGTTGAAAGATGAGGCAGGGATAGGCAAGCCAGCAAGCCAACTTTTCAATTCGAAAGCGAATACAATACATTTTCAATTTCAAACACAAAACATTCATAATTCTTCTTTATGACTCCACTTCCCATACTCATCAGCCCCCGACCACCAGCACCACTGCCCCGGCCTCATACGCTTAACTTTTGCAACGCACATAAAAATTATGTTGATGATGTGGAGTCAACCAGTCAGCCAGCCAGCCAGTCAGTCAGTCAGTTAGTTAGTTTTTTTCTTCCTCTGCTGTTGCTATTATTTGTCATGAATACACACACACACATACATACGCACACATACTTACCATCTTTGCCTATCTGGCAATATTCCCCCCGACATTCTGCTGTCTGTATATCTTTTCCACTACACTGAGCTTTGATGCCGCCAGGAATGAGACCGGTGCTGCCAATGTTGCCACTATTTAAGCTGCCAACAATACCGTTAGTTGATAAGCCGCCAACGCTTATGCCCAAACCATCATCTTCGTCATCCACCAAGACCGTAGAGGAACTTGTTGTGATACACTTCCGGCGTCTTATTTGTATGCATTCAGCCGAACATGAACTCCATTCACTCCAGGGCGACCAACGTCCCGCTGTGTAAGAGACAAAAACACAAGCACAAACACAAATAAGACAAGCCAAACAATGAAATAGTTAAAAATGCCACAACTATAGCGACTCCATTACTGCACAAAAGCGTTTGTTATATTCTTAGTGCTTTTTCTTATATTTTTGCAACACAAGCAGATGAAATTGAAAACAAATCTTGGCTAAACAAAAGAAACCAAGAAATTAATTCTTTCTGTTGTCCATACAATATGCCACCATGTAACTCATTCCCCCCCCCTGAAAAAAAAAATTCACTAATTCCACTTCGTTCTTCAAACAACATCCTCCTCGCTTTTGTCAGCGCTCTCTGCTGATGATAATCATCACATCATCATTATAAGCAGCATTAGCATCAAAAGACACATTTTGTTGCATTCTTAAGTCTTTCTTTATTAAAGTACTAAAGCACTCATATTTTCTCTGCCCATACGGATGTACAATGAGTACGAGCAAGTTCGAGTACCTTAAGTTTAAACAAAATATCCTGCATCCTTAAGTTTCCCTTTTTTGTCTGTGCCTGTGCCTGTGTCTGCCTCTGTGACTGTGTCTGTGTGTGTCTACTGTCGTCTTTATTGTTTATAGTTCATAAAACAATTTCGTGTGCAAAATTGAAGAGATATTAACATGTTTTAATAATAATTCTTTTAAGCAGCTCCAGCAAAAGCCAAACAAAAAATCATAAATAAAACAATCCAAAAATTTCCTTACAAGTGGTTTCTTAATGACTTTAGTTTTTCCAACACTTTATGATCAAGTTTGATGTTACAATCTAGTATAACAATGCATTGTTAAAATGTACAGGGTGGCGCAAAAAGTTTCATGACAATAACACGTTGAAGTACTAAATTTATTTGAAGAGGTAAAAATACGAGTGCAACACTTCGTGAACGTCTTATTCTTTTTACATCCTGTTCGTATTTGGAAAGTTCTTCCATATTGTCAACAAATTAACAGCAACTTTCTCTCTCTCTCTCTCTCTCTCTTTTAATTACTTTGACAAGACTTTCTTTTTTAATTACTTTGGATATGTGATAGACATGTTATTATTATTTAAGTCCTTATATTGCAATATAATAAATTGAAAAAGAAAAGCAATCGCGCAGAAAGCGTCTACCGCCTTTTTCAGCTTCCTATATTAGTACAAGGCCCTGAATCGCTTTTAAATATGTAAATTGTATTTTGTTAATTTTTTCAACGGGCTCAAGTTCGAATCTGCAAGACTGCAAATCATTTTTTTATTATTTTATTAATAAATGAATTTGTTCAAATGCTATTTATTTATATTATTAATTATATTTTGCTATTCCAATTTCCCGTATTCATATATTCAATTACATACCACACGTGCGTACATTGAGAAACGAACATAAAAGTTTTTAATAATTTCAAAAACGAATCAGCGGTTTGTTATTTTTACAGTTTTTATTTTCTTTTTTTATCTCGGACCAGCACTCGGGGGATGACTACTACATATGCAGTACATTGCGCCGGAACTAGAAATGTGGGGATAGTATTGAGGGGACAGATGAGGAAAGATAAGAAGATAGAGAATTATTTTCCTCTGCTCTTTAGTACATAATTGTGTCTGTCGCTGCCAATTATGTTCAGTGATCAGTGTTTTGCCTTTAGCAATGAAACAGGCTGACAACTACTAACACAACCAGGCACTAATGCTGATCAGAAGAAGTCGACACACTATTCATGGCTGAGCGCGGGGTTGAACTCAGAGCCCTGCGCTTCATAGTCTCGTGTTATACTACTTCACCCAACTACTCCAACTACAAACGCTGTAACAATCGTTCGTTCGTAAGGTGATTCGCTGTCTTTTGACTAAATTGGCGATTTTCTATTTATTTATTTAAATTTTGTTTTATATAAAATACATTTATGAATTATATGATACTGCGTGAGTGGCTGTCGTTTATAAGAAAACTACCGATTTGTCGCACAGTGTGCTGAGAATCTTATAGTGCTTCACACTGACATGATTTTAATAAATTCTGGTTTTAACGTTAAAACCAACTGTTATAACCTGGTCTTACCATACAAAATGATTTTGTTAAAACCAGCTTAAAATCACTTGCGAATTGGTTTTAAGTAGGTTTTAAGAAATGCAACCATGTTTTTGGCTGTGCTAAGTTAAGTGCTGCCAAGTTATGTATAGGAAACAGCTGTTAGTGTTTATGTTAATAAGAATATATACTGAAGCCTGAAATATTTCTTTGTTCTTTTTTATATCTAACAACTTGATTTCCAAGAGGTTCTTCACTTTGTACAACTAGTTCCACAATTTTATAATATTCATTCACAAAATGTAAAATATCTTAGAACGCTTTGCAAAAGTTTTTCTCTTTTCCTTCAAACAAAAATTTCTGTTGTACAGCTTGTCAATTAAGTGTTGTAAAAATAGAGAACATATTTCTAGGAGCGATTTCATTTATTTTGAACAAATTTATTATACAGCCTGTATGTTGAAACCACAATTTGCAGTGTGAACAAAAAATCAGCTGTTTATGGTTTTGACGCTAAAACCAGGTTTTAACGTTCAGTGTGAAAACACTATTACATGAGTTGGATAGATACCTACTACAGAAAAGCCTTTAATATTATTTTAGATTCTTAACTCATAACATTTATTCTGTCATTCAAAAGCTGCTCATCTGAACAAGTAGAATTTTTCTTTGACTTGTAACTCCCAAAATTTCGAGAATAAAAAATTTCCGTACTATTTCGCCTATCCTGCTTTGAATCAAATTTGCCACAAAATGTAACAACAAACTTTTCCTCGCAGGTTCAAAACTTTACTCACAATCTTGAAAAGCTTCCACTTGAACTAATTTTGAAAGGAATTCATCTTCTCATGCTGACAACCTCCCCCTTAAAAAAATTATTAATTTCAATTGTTAAATACATCGTTTTCGTAATTCCCAGAATGAAGGAAATTTTTGTTATTCTTCTTATAGATTTATTTACTTTTTTTCATTGAAAGCGCTAAAGACCCAAAATAATTAAGCAAAACGATGAAAGTAAAAAATTGTTCCCAGAAATCTAAGAATTTTTTTATTAGAAATTAATTATAGTCGCTGCGTCCTTAATAAAATGTTGGTATCTAATTGCTGTTGGTGTTGTTGTTGTATTAGTTGTATTTTTTATCTGGAACATACTGTTTGTCTTGTTTTTAATGTGTTTGTTTTTGTTATTATTTTTATTGATGTTGCTGCTGCCATTATTGTTGTTGTTGTTATTAGTGATGTACTGTGTGCGTTTTTTGATAGCAACGCAATATCTCGTACTCATTAAACCACCCCAACATATTTGATAGCCCAGCAAACATTTCACTAACTATCAAATGATATTCTCTTAATTTAAATGACGGCGTAATTCAGTGGCTCATGTGTTCGATTTTCACTGTGGAGTTTGTAGAAATGTCTGTTACTTAAGAGTCTAGTTTCTATTACAAAGATAACTGGTCAGTGTTACTGCTCTTGCAAAAATTGAGTTGTAATATGAGTTGTAATTCCATTTGCAATATTTCTTATGTCAAAAATAAATAAAATATATGATTTTCGAAAGGACTGTTCACGGAGGTGACTCGAAATATTCAACTAAAAATATAAAGCCTCATTGAAAATGATATTCTAAAGCTCTCTTCTATCAGTTTTCAAGCTGATGTAATAGTACAATCTGCCAACTTTCCTTCTAGGATACTCTATGATGTTGGCTGAAGTAGTAGAACACGAAACTATGAAGCGGAGGGTCCTGAATTCGAGCCCGCGCTGAGTCATGAAATATTGTGTTGAATTCTTCTGATCAGCATTAGTGCGTGGTTGTGTTAGTTGTTGCCAGCCTGTTTCAATGATGAAGGCATAGTCACTGGTCACGAATATACGTGGCAGCGACTGACACTATCATGTACTAAAAAGCAGAGTAACAGCACCCACCTTCGTCGGCCCTGTAGCAAAAATTAGCCGGCGAAGTAAAAGGTTGAAATAGCTACAAAAAACTGTCTATCTTCTCATCTTTCCTAATCTGTCCCCTCAATACTATCCCCTCGTTTTCAGTTCCGGCGCAATGCATTGCATATATAGGGGTCATCCCCTGAGTGCTGGTCCAAGATAAAAAAAAATTACCTACTACTCCTGTTGCATTATGTTTGATGCAGATCTCTTGATTACATGGAGCCTCATCTCAAATATTCTTCTGTCTCGCGGGCAGAGTTGTAATCGAGAGGAAGTATTAAGGGAAACTTGGTATCTCTGGCAATAGCCAGACACCAATTCTGTCTCTAAGATTATATATCACCTTCTCTGTTCTAGTTGGACAGAGCAAAAATGTGCTACGAATATCTAGATTAGGGAATCAGGCTAATCTTAATTCAGCTTCTGGCAACAGAAGGCTCTACTACTATCAATGCATCCCATCACGAATCTGAAGTCAGTCGTTGGGACTATTAGAAACTCTACCTGCAGGCAATACCTTCGTAAGGCTGAAGGCAGATCTATGACAGTCGCTCTATAAGAATTAAGAACCATAGGGACATCTCGAGGCAGGTCGCAGAGCAACATTGATACGAATAAAATTGCTAGGAAAATATGACTTTGATTGCAATGACAGTCGCTCTATAAAAATTATGTACGATAGGGACATCTCGAGGTCGATGAGTCAAGACATGACTGCCACCAGCCTCGAGAGATCGGCCTAAGCGACTTGATTAGATTTCTCAATGCCTTGGATCCAATACTATTGACCAGATCCGAGTACCTGGTTACGACACCGAAAGCAATGAAATAGATTCTTCTAGAAGTCAGCCACGGCACCACCGGAACTTTCTGGCGTACAAACTGTAATAATAGCGCAGCAAGGAAATCATTTAGTTTTTCTGATATAAAATCGTTCGTTCTTATTGCTACTCGTCTAATCCAGAAGAGCTAAAAACGAAATGTCCATGATAAACAAACCACCTTTCAAATGTTCACAGGGAATGAATATTAGAATGGAAATAGTTGTGTGCGTATTTGCCTAGAAGATGCGTGTGTATGTTTTTAGATGTTTGAACATGATTTCAACTACAATTCGGATGGTTATTTCCACTTTAACATTCTCATGCAGCTTCAGTTACATGCGGGCATCAAATATGATGACGAAATGATGATGCCATAACTTCACTTTTGCTAGAATTTCCAAGTATGAGAATGTCGGTCGGCCGGTGTGTCTGTCTTTCTGTCCGTCCCCCAGTCGCGTGTTCTATTGCTCTGTCATTCTGTCAATGTGTTCCTGAAGCGATGGTTATTGTTTTTATTCCAGCGTTGGCTAGTGCGAGTACCATAAATATACAATTTATAAATGGTGTAGAAATGAATGAACTTGATGCCTGCGTGTCTTTTTCAGTGTTATTTTGTTGCTTGTTGTGCTTGTAAGGAATTGGGATTTAAAAGAATTAATTTCATTAGTTTAGATGTGCTATTTGTACTCATTCGGTTTTTTTGTTCATCTGAGGGGCTTGTAAAATGAAATATGGGTAAATATATCCGATTTGGGTTTTCGCACTTTAAAAGTGATAGGGAAGAAGTATATTTCAGTTATGAACTGAAGAAATAATGCGTTGAGCGGCTTTCTACCAAATAAAACAAATTGGGTAACAGTGTCCTAACAGTGCCGCCAAGCTGATAAGTAGATATCGTCCATTTAGTTTTATTAGATGAGAGAACTTTTTTTTTCTAAAAGGAATGAGTGTCTTTATTATGCAACTATTTTTCGACGTCACGCCAAAACGATATCAAAAACAAGTAAGAACGTTATACATATTGGACTGGTACCCTCCAAATATGTAGTAAATTAAAACTCTATTTTGTTGGGATCACTTAGGGAGGGGCCGTGAGGGAGACATCTCACCTTTGCCATAAAAAGTAAATTTTTTGGATTATTGAGTGAAAAACAATTTTTTTTGATAGGGTCATTTAGGTGGAGGTAGGGTAGGGCAGTGAAAGATCAGAGCACAGAAAGTCATGAAAGCTTCAAAATTTAATTTTTAAGGAATGTAGACTCAAATTACACGATTTGTTAAATATTTCTACTATTTTCCATGTAATATGTAACTTCGACGCCCACTAAAGGGCGGGGTCCAAAAATTTATGTTTCCGATTTTCTGGCTGCAAGTTCAACGCTTTGCTTAACAAAATTGCCAGAAGACTTTAAAAATAATGTTGGTTTTTCAGAGGTTGCTTTACTTCTTCTTAGGGGAACTTTTTTCCCTCTGGCGTTATTCAGCCTATTTACAAACTTGACCTGTGCTCACCTTCAAGATGTATTTATATCAAATTTCAAAAGCCTGGCTCTCTTCGTTTAGACTGAATTGTGATTTCCACATACGGACGGAGAGACATGGCCAGACCGTCTTATATTTCATCACTGATCAGGAATATATATACTTTATGAGGTCTTATAGGGATATTTCGCTGCGTTACACACAGCATGACAAAGATATTATTCCCTCCCATTCTTTTGTGGACAACACTTACGTACCTGTTGTGGACAACAATTCATTACTACTGACAACTTCTGGCCATTCCCTTAAGCCTAATCGACATTTGCTGAAGAACAAGTTTCCATAAATTATCTGTTTTCGACATTGTCCTGATGTGACGCTGAGGGAAATAACTTTTTTTTCGGCATACCTTTTAGGACTTTCATGTTCAATATTGTAACGCAACTATAGAAACCAGTGGAAAGTCTTGAAGGGACAAATAGTAAAGTTTGAGGAGACAGAATTATTGTAGGGCCACTTTTTACCACTTTTATGATACGGATTCAAAAAAATATTATATTCTGCACAACTACACACCAACATGTTTTAAATGATGTACATTTCATCAATATATCTGGACTACAAAATATTTAGAAGTGCACCACAAAAAAATTTCTGTCATATTTGTATATACAAAAATTTATTTCTCGGACAAGATTGCTGCCGACTAAAGTGCGTGTTGTAATCTGCTTCCCAGTACATAATTTTGCTCATTAAATGTGTATATATATTAATTATAAAATTAATTTCTATGATTTCTTAAGGACTTTTGATTTCTCTTAATGGAAGGACTGAACAAATAAAATTCGCAGGGACTTTATAAAAATTGTTGTGAAATTAATAAATTTGCAATTAGTTCAATGCAGACCATCGACTAGAGCAAAAGTCTCTCAAATAGCTCAGTACTATTTTTTTTTAGGAGTAGGACCAGCACTCAGGGGATGACCCCTACATATGCAATGCATTGCGCCAGAACTGAAAACGAGGGGATAGTATTGAGGGGACAGATTAGGAAAGATGAGAAGATAGACAGTTTTTTTGTAGCTATTTCAACCTTTTACTTCGCCGGCTAATTTTTGCTACAGGGCCGACGAAGGTGGGTGCTGTTACTCTGCTTTTTAGTACATGATAGTGTCGGTCGCTGCCAATTATGTTCAGTGATCAGTGACTATGCCTTCATCATTAGAAACAGGCTGACAATAACCAACACAACAACCATGCCCTAATGCTGATCAGAAGAATTCAACACAATATTTCATGACTCAGCGCGGGCTCGAACTCACGACCCTCCGCTTCATAGTCTCGTGTTCTGATACTTCAGCCAACAGCACAGGATGAAATGACTTGAGTCACTGGCACGCCAGTTTTATTTCATATCAGCGACCTTTCGAACCGCCTAAAGAGTTTATAAATACACAATAAGCTGAATTCCTACGTTAGGAGACAAACGTAAAAATGTCCGAAAAACGAGAGTTTCTCTGGGCTGGTATAAATAAGCTCCATCATATTGTTCTTAACACCGAAAACTGACTTTAATTATCTTTCTTAATAAATATAAAATATATTCTCTTTCTGTGATTGCATTGTGATCATGTTTGTGCATGTCCATGGAGAAGAATGATCATAAGAGAGAAAAAGTTCTGTTTGTGTTCAGGCAAAAAACTTAAGCGACCTATTTTTGAACCTCGCTTTTTTAAGAAAATGGATCATTTGCGATTGTAACTAATAAATTTTCGTTAAAAGAAGAGGTTCGAATAGATGATTTTTTCGCGTTTATAGCACGAAACGTGAACTAGCAGATGCTCAAACCCAAACACTATATGAATAGATTGGGAAATTTGTTTTTAATGGTAGAAAAGAAGAAAGAAAGTCTTAATGAAATAACGAGCATATCATGCCACTCGCATCTAAAATTGAGTTGCAAGCATTTCAAATAAAAGACATTAACTGCAAAAACACTCCTGAGTATTAATTATTTTATTTGCATTGCATAATTAAGGGTTTCTGAAATACCTCTTTCTTCCCTTATGCACAAATCAACAAGAGTGAGCGAATTAGCATAAATAATTATAGAGTCGATTAAGAAATTTTCCTGAGAAACGACGAATACATTCCTTGTGGCTGGAATATTGGCCGCCCTTTTGCGACGATGACTGTGTGTGATGTTATTTTAGAGTTCTGTGCTGTTTTGCAAAGCTTCCTCCCTGTCGATGGTTAAATGGTTGGTGATTTAAATGACGTCATTTACAGAGTTCAGCAGAAGTTGTGCTTTGACTGTTTTTGAATGATGGACTAAAATAAAGTGGTAACGATTGAAAGTGGAGTGGAAATTAAAGCAAAAGTTTTTTGGCATTAAAGAAGTCTTCGGGTGTGAGTAGGACTTCATATGATACATGTAAGTGTTATTTGAAAGGGGGGGAGGAGGAGGTACAGGAATGGTACTAAAAATCATCATAGAAAGTGTGACGAGGAGTAAATGACAACAATGTTTAATGTTATTGCACGAGTTCGAAAGTGAATGAATGCGTATGATGTTGCTAACACTGTTTTAAGTCTTGAAAATGAGCAGTTTCTATGATTCTGTTTTTTTTTTCTTTTTTTTTTATTGTGTTTAACTTTCCCATTTTGTGTTGTTGTACATTGTGATTTTTGATTTGGGTTTGAAGGAAGAGAGCATTTCGGGGGGAAACAGTTTGTCATGGCAGTCATCGTTGTCGTGCTATTGTCGGTCCAGCTGTAGGATGTTGGCAGGGGGGGGGGGGATACATGGCTTTTAAGAGGAAGTTTGATGTGGGGGGCTTAAACGGAAATACACTACACAATTTAACAAATAGTTCTATAACTTAGTTGAATCCATAAATTAGTTTACTGTGAAGCATCGAAAAAAAAAATTATATGTACATATGAAATCCAAAATTCAATGCAAATAAAGGAAAAAGTGCTCGCTCGCTCGCTGGCTGGCTGGCTGGCTTTGTTTTCTTTTTGTTCGGCATTGGGACAGACAGCAGTGAATGGCATACAGTGAATTGTGGGGGAGGGGGGGAGAAGGTTAGATTAAGAATAAGTGACTGTGGAGGATGAAATTGAATAAAAACAACAAGGAATAGATAGTTTTTATTTTGTTGTTGTATTTACTATTCTGCTCTTCGGTTTAAGTGCACAATAATATAAAAGATTTTGGTTGACTGAGTTCCATGAATTGTTGCGAGTTGTGTGCTTCATGTGTATCTGTGAATCAGTGACTAAATGAATGAATGAACGTATAAATGTGTTGGCAGGATATATGTGTGTGTGTGTGTGTGTGTGCGTGTGTTTACATGCCAATATCACTGCTTAGTAATTATTTGCCTATCAATTTTGAGCTTAACTGCAGAAATGATACACGATGCCATTGATTTTCAAATTTCACTGTGTTTGTAGAGCATAAAAGATGATGACTAAGGGAAGTATAATATTTAATAGATATTTTATATTATACACATTTGCTCTGTTGTCTTTTAGTATTTCAGTATTTTTTTTGTTCCTTTGAATGCTTAAGAAATGATGCAATCAGATGCAAAACTGAGGGTTGAAAAATTATAGCTCTTCCAAGAACAAAACAAAAAAAACGTAGGAAAAATATAAGAAAACATACACATTAAAGAAATTGGTATTTCTTTGTGTAATTTACTCGTAACAGATAAAAAAAGAAATCTTTTCACTAAAAACTGTTATATCTTTAATATGGCTATTCGTCAGTCTGTCTGTTCGTCTGTCTGTCCGCCCGCCTGCATCAAACAGAAGTGCTTTGGAAATACAAGAAATTTATAAAACCTTTGAAAATGAATAGTGCAAACAGGTTTTTGGTTGCCACCGGGGCTGGCAGCCTGCAATACTTTGTCAGTCCGATGGTAGTGGGTTCGAATGCTACTGTAGAGCCTGAGTGTTTTCGGTACTCAAGAAAACCTTCGCCCAGGCTTTGTTGTGTTTAACCCTCTATGGTCCAAGGAATTTCAAAGTTGATGGATTTTAATGAAATTTTCAGTGTGTGATAACTAGAACTTAAGAATCATAAATCAAATCTATTTTTTGGACCCGTACGATTTGTATGTCCTTTGAAACAGGACAAACACGAAAAATAACAGGCACTCAATTTTAAATAAACGTCTCTTCAATGCACGGTAAATTTAGCTACACATTTGTGTAGGTGGGGCCGGAAAGGGTTAATAGGTAAGAAATATAAATAAAAGTCCGTCCGTCTAACAACACTAAAATATCTTCTAATTACATATTTACCCCGGTATTCATAAAAAAATAAAACGTATTTGAAATCTGTTTTAAAAAAATTTTAAAAAAAAAAATTTTATTAAAATACATTTCAAACTCATTTTAAATTTGATGAATACCGGGGTTAATACTTAGTTTCCAAACAAACATGACTTTACCAATAAACTAACTTGCGGCATGAATTTCTAATCTGGGGCACCTACTAAATCAACAAGAAGCTGGACATATTTAATGCTATTCCAAAAAAATTATAATAATAAATTTAAACATCTACTCAGAGAATTTCATAAAATGCATTTACAAAAATTCAAAAGAAAAAAAATATATTTATTTCGCTACTCACATCGCTTCACCAGCTGCACATCGAAACCTTCGGTATTGACAATTTGTGTTTCATCCGGACAGGGTAAACAGTCAGCTGACTTTTGTATTTGTGGTCCCGAACATTCGGCGCCACCATTCATGGGTATAGGATTATTGCACATGCGTGTACGCTTACGACCCTGAATCATTTTACCCGGACATTTACAATCACGCCATGAAGACCAGGAACTCCAACCGCCATTAACTAAAAGTGAAAAGAAAGAAGAATAAAGATTTCTTAAAAGCAATTAAAATTAATTGTAAAGCAATTCTGTTAAAAAAATAAAATATCTCACACATATCAATCAAAAAAAGGGTTGGCATACAATTTTTACATTTCAGCCGTGTTTTATCTATTCTACAGATTTTATTTCATTTGTATTTAGATTAAAAGGCGTTCAGTTTTCGCAGCTCTAGGCACCACTTTGAATTTTTGTTTCGCAAAACTGTAATAATCTCTTTGCAGACATGCATAGACTTGAGCCCCTTAAATTATGCAATTTTTTTTTAAATAATAAATTCATTTGAGACCATATTCAGAAAACCATAATAAATATTCCAAGAAACAGAGGAAAATTTATATCAATTTATGATCCACTTATACACCAAAGCAGAACAGTTGTTTTCGAAAGCCGCTACACTTTCATCATCAGTACTCAAGTGTATTTTTGTTTGTCACCACTTATTAGGTGGCTTAGTTGAATATGATAACAGTTTTTATTTCCGTTTTACTTTTATTTAATACCCGTCCGTGTTGCCGTTTGATTATTTTCTGCATATCCTATTTTTGTGAATATTTTGTTCCCTTATACCTAAGCCAACTTTTTTTGTATTGAATTATTTTATACAAGGTGGGCCAAAAAAAGTCAACCGATAATTCCTCCAGCGTGAACAGCACACCATACAGTCACTTTGAGCGGGTGTAATGGCTCTTTGTATATCACTTGTGGATTTTCGGTGCCCCAAAAGTGAAAGTTTTGCTTAGCCTTATCGCTCATTATGATTTTGGTCGAAAAATCGTCTACTTCGTCCTAGACACGATTATTCAGCGTTCTTGGGGAGTGTATCGCTCCATGGCTTGTTTACTTGTATTCTACATCTGTCTAGTTCACAAATGTCAAAAATCAGATTTGGCATTGGCTGCCATATGCAAAAATAACAGCATCTTCCAATGGGGTGATTTCTTTTGGCCCACCTTGTACTTAAGTGCTTGTGAACGTTTTCATTTTGAATGTTAGCTCAAGCCACAACTTCAATTTGTATATAAATATTTAAAAAAAAAACAGAATTTTTTTTTATTCTGCTAAAAATTTGAAAATTTAAGTGAAATTACTAATTTAGAAATTTACCATAAACTATAAGTACAGCCGAATCCGAATTACGTTTGCCGGCAAGATTCTCAGCTACGCAGGTGTAATTCGCCATGTCCTGAAACAAGAATATAAAAAAGACTTGTTTTTGATTTTTTTTTCACAAAGAAAATAAAAGATTTTCCGCCAAATTAAAATCAAAGAAAAGTTAAAAATCCATTTTTTTCTCACCTGCAAAGTAACCACACGGAATGTCAAAGTTCCGGTGGGCGACACGGCTGGACCATGTTCATTACCACTAGCCGGCAGTGGTAGATTATTTTTGTGCCAACTAACTGTGGGTTCGGGAAATCCACTCGGTGGCTCGCAATACAATTCAGCACGAGTGCCAAGTTCTACACGCAGCGAGGTGGGCGAAGTAACAAATTGCTTGCGCATATCTATTTGAGGAATTTTAATTAAAAACAATTTGTAATTTAAAACTAAAATCATAGAAAACACGCACACGTCAACTCACACACACACACACGCACGCACACACAAAACATGCATTAACACATTTCATAATTGCTCGCAGTGGAGAGAGAGAAAGAAGAATGCCACAAATTTGATGTACGTGTTCTATTATCAATTTGACTTACATGCAATATTGACTGCGGCCGCTTGACTTTTGACTACACCCCTTGAAGACCAGGCATGACATTCACACTTGAAGGGTCCCTTGCCAAAATATTCATCAACAAGATCACGGTGTATTGTCGCCGTTACTTCCTCCAAATGCACCCCTGTGTGAGGATCCACGTGCTTGTCGTGTGTTGAGGGTGGGGGCTGTGAACTACCACTACACTTGAAGTGCAGCTGGGTGATAAAGGGAATGCAAGAAAATGAAAAATAGTAAATAAATGGACTTCCTGTTGAAATGTACCAAAACCAAATAAACAAACAAACAGACAGACAGACAGACAGACAGACAAAAAAAGTAAAGGAAAAAAAGAAAAGTGTATTCATTAATCCATTGAAAAACACGTACCTGTAACGCATGAGCTGCTTTGCACTTCAACACGGCCGGTCTATTCTTCACCACATAAACACTTTCTGGTTCAGTAAGAAAGTACGGCAGTGTAGCGCCGCTGTCTGCAGCTCCCAATTTGCCCGCCACAAATTCGTCTAGTGTGCCAGCTGCTCCTATAATCACCGTCTTGTTAACATTAACACCCTGGCCCGTCACTTCCCCGGAATGCCCCATATTCATGGCCTCATCATGAAATGCTGATGCCGGCAAGATTTTGGCCTGATTAAAGACATCCGTGCTGTCTTGATACGAGGCGCTATCGATGTCTTTCACTTTTGGCCAACTGGACGAGTATTTGCTACCATCTGTTTTGGGTGTCATGAGATCATCCATTTCATCGCTGACATCATCGAATTTACTGAAGATGTCTTCTTCGGAATCGTTTGAAAGTAAAGAGGAGTCTTTGGCGGAGGGTAGACATGTTGTACATGTTTGGCATACAATTAAATAAGTGAGGACAACATTGACGATCGTGTAGCTTCCACTGGGATACGTTTTAGGCATTTTTATAAATACGAGGCAGGAAGTATGCGCTTTTTTCTCTTCTTGTGCCCCGTTTATTCTTTGCGCTGTTGCTGTTGCTGTTTGTTCTTTTGGCAGTTGCTTATTCGAATGACAGTTTCCACCGTCAACATGCGTTGGAATATTGAGTTTCGTCCGTCGACTAATGTGGGAATCATGTGTGTTTATTTGTACATTTTTACGTTTCTTCGTTTAGGTTTTGCTAGTAATTTTCGAAGAGACTCACTCACTTTTCAACGGCTTTTAATTAAGTATCTGAAATGAATAAATAAAACCAAACACTTTACTCGGGTTACTAAAAGGAAATTCAATACTCGTATTATGAATGCCTTAGAATACAAAATGAGTTGTGATAAAATGTTAATTCTAAGTATCTATACTCTGGCTGGGCTGGCTGCTCCCTTCTGCGATCAATGTGACAGATACGAGTATAATCGACGATACTTTTGAATTTTTTTCCTCTTTAATTAGCAATGGAAATTTTATTAAATCAACAAAACTCGTAGATCGAATGATAATGAGAAATCTGCTTTTATAGTCGCTTGATTGGAGTTAAAAGGCATTTAAAAATATGTTTGTTTGCTTACAGATTAATAAATTGTTTTTTGTAGAGATAATTTCTTAGCATCCACTTATTTGATTTTTTTTTTTAATGAAAACTCTCTACGCATCGAAGGTAACTTTCGCTCGGTAATAACATTCTTGGCCTATAAATAGTTTGGCTTTTGGAACTTTGTTAGCAATTTGTTGTCAGTCAAACTGAAATTAAACTATGCAGATGCAGTGAATAATTCGAATCGTGCGGTCCGGAAGCTGCGTGGGCTCGAAATTCTAGGCTTAAGCGGAATGGACACACATCAAACTGTGCCCTGCTGGAGCGCACAATGGCGGATTTAAAAAAAAAATAAATAATTCCGTGGTAGAGTGTATTTCGATTGTAATGAAATTTCACTCAATATTCAAATACGTGCGGCTGGCCTTAAATTTAGAGTTTGGATTCTAATCTTTAAAGGCGCTATAAAAAGATGCTATAGGTTTTTTCTTTATCAATATTTGGTGGAAAACTATGTATTTAATGCGGAGCAAAACAAGTGAGATTTGTTTCGGAGATCCCCAGAATTTTTTATAACTTCGAGTTGGCCCATTTTATAAAAATATATAATACCAACTAGAAATACAATTTTATTAAAATCCACCACTGTGCAGCAGTAGAAAAAATCTTAAGTATTTTAATTTAAATTCTCAATCTAAACTTGTGAATATTTTTGCTCAAATAATTAAACTAATGAAAGGTTGACGAGTTAATTTGATGTGTGGCCATGCCAGTTAAGCAACTAATTGTGTAGATCAAAGTGAAATTCGTATGGGAAAGAGAAACTAAATTTTAACTACACCAATACCTCACTTTGTGTCGTGGTTACGTTTCAAAAAAAAGCGATGCAAATTGAAAGGACGCAAAGTGAATTATGATTTTCAATAGCAAACCATTTAAACATCGAAGATGGGTCCCAGGGTTACGAAAATACCTGCTTTTTAAAAAGAAAATTGAACAAAGTAAACTTTTAGAAAACAAAAATAATATAAAATTATATTAAATACATACAAAAAACAAAAATACGTATTCAATTAAAACAAAATAAAATCTTCAATTAATTTATAAAAAATTAAAATAAAAATCACTGTTTGTCCATAGTGGCTGTTGTCGTAAGTCGGCTTTCTTGCATAAAAAATTTTGAAATTTTTGCTGAACACCTTTTTTTCAATTCAAAATAAATTTCCATGCAGCAATTGCTATTGGTAGCCACCGCATGGGACACTTTAAAGTTCCTTCCACTGTCAAAATCTTTTTTTTTTAAACAAAGCAAAACAAAATGAAAATAAAATTTAAAATAAAATTGCGTTGATTTGGGGAATCCCCTAGCTTTGATAGCATGGCGCAATTATTAAAACTCGTTGCCATTTTTTAGAAAAAAAAATGAAAATTCAGAAAAAAATATTACAGACTCGAACACAAAACAATGCAACTTCCAAGATCTAACGACGCACAGTGAAAATTAGTACCAATTCAGCAGCGATGCAACTTTGAAAAAACGCAAAACGAAACGAGGTATTGGTGTATTTAAAGAATTTGTTTTTCATACAATTTGAACCATTTTGAGAGATCAACTAATAAATTTGTATAAGTTCGATCGTTGAATAGGTTTTCTGAAAAACTGAACCAAATTTTAGCATTTCTTAAAAATCTATAATTAATTATAAATATCACTGATGTGATGTACATAATTAGAGTGTAACCTGTTTAAGTGAGAATCTAAGGTTAGCAGAAAGCAATTCAGTCGCCAGCGATCGGAAGGAAAAGCGTTAAATATAAGGAAATAGTTTACGCTCAACTCCATAATTATTTTTGAGGTTGCTGTTGACTGAAGTAGTTAACACGAGACTATGAAGCGGAGGGTTCTGAGTTGAATCCCGCGCTGAGTCATGAAATATTGTATTGAATTCTTCTGATCACCATTAGTGCATGATTGCATTAGTTGTTGTCATACTGTTTCATTGATGAAGGCATAGCACTGGTCACTGTACATAATTGGCAGCGACTGACAATATCTTGTACTAAAAGCAGAGTAACACCAGTCGGTCCTGTAGCAAAAAATTAGCCGGCGAAATAAAAAGTTTCATATAGCTAAAAAAACGGTATATCTTCTCATCTTTCTTCATCTTTCGCCTCCTTTCTAGTTCCGGCGCAATGCACTGCATATGTAGGGGTCAGCGCTGAAGCTGGTTCGAGTTAAAAAAAAACGAAAAATAAACAAATATTTTACTAAGGATGTGCTATGATTCATAGTTTTTTTGCAGCGAAAAATCGATTTGGTTCACTCATATCTAAATATTTTTAATCTTCTTTCATAAATTAAAATTAAATATCTATTATTAAATTAACTATTATTACTCTACGCGTTAACAGAGACTTTAAATTATCTAAAACAAAATTATCGAGTGAAGATTTTAAAAGTAAAAACCAATTTCAGCCGAAGTGATTTTGATGAATTACATACGAAATACTGGTTAAAAGTATTTAAAGACTAATTAATTTCGACACACACGACAGAACACAACAACAGGTTCCATAGAAAAAAAAATCGTCCGCATCAGATTTAAAATGCCCTAAAACCTTAAGAGTAGTTATAGTATTTTAAACAATTTTTAATAAACTCGACAACTATTTATTTATAAATCAGCCTTTTATAGGGTCCGCCAAATAACTTTTTTTTTTTTTGAAAATGCTATAAAAAAACTACTGAATATTTTCTCAAATTTTCGTTTTTTATTTGAAAGTACAATCCTTGCGGTTAATAATGGAAAATAATTTCATTCAAATGGCTGCATGGCCCGATAACGATCGCCATTGACTGTAACGGCCACTTCATGCTCATTTTCGAAGAAAAATGGCCCAATTATGCCTCTGGACCAAAATCCGCTTCAAACAGTGACTTGTTTTGGGTGCGTCGACTTTTCAATGTATGCGTGCGGGTTTTCTGTGCCCCAAATGCGACAATTTTGCTTGTTTACATTCCCGCCAAGATCAAAATGAGCTTCATCTGAAAAGATGATTTTTTTTGGGCAAAATCGGCATCTTTTGTAAGTCGATCGCAGGCCCACTTAGCGAAGCGAAAACGCATTGGATGG
The DNA here is from genome assembly GCA_951800035.1 of Linnaemya tessellans. Taxonomy (NCBI): domain Eukaryota; kingdom Metazoa; phylum Arthropoda; class Insecta; order Diptera; family Tachinidae; genus Linnaemya; species Linnaemya tessellans. The sequence continues at coordinate 115,608,518 of OX637534.1, read as the reverse complement.
TCAACCATATTCGTTCAGCGGAAGGATAAAACTAATTATCTGTCAAATCAGACATGATCTAAGTGTTGCCATACACGAAATAAGCACTAGTTCGAAGAAAAAAACGTTAGATTGCAGACCCTATATTACTGCTTCTTTTAAAGTAACTGAATTCCCCTAAGGATTGCTCCAATGGCTGGCACCCACAATTGACCAAATAATCATATTTATTGGCATTTGTTCATTATTTGATAGTGCAACATTGTCCCACATACGAACACAATTTGCCCCACTTGGCTGTAACTCTAATTGACAAAATTATTCATTCATATCAATTCAATTTAATATTTAATTTGAAATTGTTAAAACTTGTGCACATAATAATAACTAGAATACAACTTTTGCATATATTTAAACAATTATCTCGGAAATGAATTTTCTAAATCAATTTGGAAATTTACCCCAAACGGATTAAATATTGGAAGCCTTCTAAAGTATCTTTACAATTTTCTTAAGTGTATGGCCATTATGACTTTAAATCGATACATCATAAGAGCAGAACTCCGCATGACATCGACAACGACATCGACATCGCCATCCATAGCCAAAGTAAAGGAAGTACGAGTATCTTTCGATTTTATATTTGTGTAATTTATCCACAAGTACGAGTATGTTTACGTGTGTAGATACACTCGTAAATAAATAAGTGCATATTTGTCGGTACTTGAGTGTTAGTTTGTTAGCAAAGCAGCCTGTTAACCAAGACATATCTGTAATTACATCTACGGCAAAATGCTGAAAAGAAGGAATGACCTGCCAGCCAGAGATTCCCACACAATTGCCGATTTGTATTTTGTAAAGCGTAAAGGGCTTTAAATAATAAAAAAATAATTGCCTAGAAATCTCACTTCTAGGCCAAATCCATTTGAAAAAAAAAATAAAATAAAATAAATTTAAAGTCTTTGCCATCGTTAAGAATCCCTGCATACAATTTGGTCTAACATTCACAACATTAACTATTTTTATTCAGAAGTTCTTCTTGATGTTGGCTGTTTCATTTTGTTGACAATTTGCCGTTGCAACATGGTCAATGTCTTTATCGTTCGTCTTTGGTGTACCATTGAACAAACTGACCTTACCAATAATAGTAATAAGAATAAGACTTAATCTTACAACATTCAATAGGAAAAGAAATGAATAGTGCATGTTGCAACATGCACACACCGGCATAAACTTGCACAACTTGCATTTGAAACTCAACGTACGTTCTTTGCACAATTCATTCATTCGTGCACTTAACAGCCAAACATTTTTGCACAGAAATCCAAACATATTGTAATATTTTGTACTAGTTGGCATGAAAATGTTTGTACGTTTGTGCATGTGTGCGGTTGTACGCACACACACATACTATGTAGTAAGTATATTATGTATTATGTAAATAAGATTATAATAAACACCCATTGAATGGAGTGTCCAATTTAAGACAACAAAATTTACGAAATTACTTCTATACAATTGCATTAACTCACAATTACATTTAACATACACACGGCACTGCATTCGATTACAGAGACCTGCCTGCATACTCGTGCATACGAGTAGCAAAGGAAAAGCAATTATGCACACACTCACACATACACACGCATAGGAGCACATACCTATATTATTTGTTACACAGAGTTTACGGAAAATCTTTTGAAAGCCAAGGCAAACATCACTGGCCATTTGAAGTACATGATTTCCAAAAGCTACAGGCAACTTGAGCACCAAAACATCTCACCGATATTTATATGCCTTTAAGGTTCATTAGGATTTTGTGCGACGTTTGGAAATTCTTCTATTGTTACAATTTCATTTGAACCTAAAATACACGTTGTTAAAGGCAGGTTCATCCTATCTGCTAAATTAAAGCAACATTATAATATGTAATGATAAAACTTTTATTCGTGCCCGATAAAATCCTACTCTTTTCTTTTAACTGGGACCAGCACTCAGGGGATGACCACTACATATGCAACGCATAGCGCCGAAACTAGAAAGGAGGGGATAGTATTGAAAGGACAGATGAAGGAAGGTGAGAAGATAGGGAACTGTTTTTTGTAGCTGTTTGAACATTTTACTGCGCCGGCTAATTTTTTGCTACAGGACCGACAAAGGAGGTTGCTGTTCCTTTGCTCTTTTAGTACATGATAGTGTCAGTCGCTGCCAATTATATTCAGTGATCAGTGCTATGCCTTCATCACTGAAACAGGCTGGCAACAACTAACACAACCACGCACTAATGCTGATCAGAAGAATTCTACACAATATTCAGTGACTGAGTGCGGTGTTGAACTCAGGACCCTCCACTTTATAGTCTCGCGTTAACTACTTCAGCCAACAGCAGCCTCAACTAACATCATGTTGTAATAATGGCCGTAAGAGTTTCTAAATTTTGAAAATTATCGCGTAGAAAAAATATATTTATCCTCTGCCAAATTTTGCAGTTAAGATCAAGGATGATCGATGTTATTTTCAAAATTGTACTTCATTATTTAAAACATTTTTACTATTTCGATCCAAATGGCACTGGAAGCTGAAAATATTCTATTTTATTTTATTTAAAAATTTTAAGGGCTTATTTTTATGCATGACATAGAATTTTAGGAATTGCGCCCCATTCTCGAAACAGTTTATGGTGGTACCAGCCAAGAATGATAAAATAAAGATTACGCCTTACGCATGATTTACCGTTTGATGACGTATTTGTTCCCTCGAAGAGATTGCCAAATGTTTATTATATGGGAAACTAATACTTTCTCGTACAAAATTAATATTTTATGCTATATTTGGCAACTCTTCACACAATTTACTCAGAGAGTTTTCCAACAAGCAAATGAAATCGGATTTATGAAAGTGCAAGTTTTGTATTATATTTTATAATAAATTGTGTTATATTTTAAAATAAATATATTAAAATAGTTATTAAATAACTTAAAGTGTAAATAACTTATTAAAACTTGATTTTTAAAGCTCATAAACTGTAAACAAAAAACCTAAATTAAAGAGAAAAGAGAACAAAAAGAGCAAGCATGAAATGTGCAGTGGGCAATTGCAAACAAAGTGACAGCAAAAAACAAGTGGGAAATAATTGTGTTAAAATGTAATATTGTTATCAAAATTTTGTTTGTTTTCAAAAAGCTGCGTCATTTTATAGTTTTCCAAGAAATGAAGCTCAAAGGAAGTTATGGCTGATATATTGCAAGCAAAAAAATTTGTTTTGAATGAGGAAAAAGAAAAATAATTAGCACTTGGGTTCAATATTTATATAAAATAACTATAAATTAACAATTTCAAATAAAAACAAGTGAAAAATAAAATAATTTTTTAAAATTATTTATTATCAAACAAATTTAATTTGAAAAATCGCAATTTGCCCCACTGTCCTGTTTTTACAATAACAATAGTTCTCCAGATGAATTTTATTAGCCAATCAGAACACATGTTGAGTGACGTCAGAGTACCATCATGCGCAGAAAAGTATTTTTATTTCAGCTTGTGGGCGTAATCTTTATTTTATCATTCTTGGTACCAGCGGTGCTCAAAGTGGGGAATACTCGCTACGTGTTTTATTTCTAACAGGTAAAAACGTTATAAATATTCGATCGGGTCGAATCTTAAATACCCTCCAAATGTTTAGTAAATACAAATTTAATTTTTTAGGGGTCACTCCGGGTGGTCACTCCGGGCCGTGGGGGAGACATTTCACCTTTGCCATAAAACACTAAAAAATAAACTTTTGGGTTAATAACCCCAAAAAAACAAAAAAAAAATTTTATAGTGTTATTTAGGGGGCATACCGGGGGGAGGGTAGGGCAGAGGAAGATCAGAGCACATCTCACCTTCGTCATAAAAGTTTTAAAATTTATTTTTTTTTGAAATATTTACACTATATTTCCATGTAATATGTTACTTCAACGACCACTAAAGGTAGCGGGGTCCAAAACTGGACTCTTCAGATTTTCTGGCTGCAAGTTCAATGCTTTGGACCCTATACCATAAAAATATATGATTTGCTTAACAAAATCACAAAAAAACTTTAAAAATTATATTGATATTTAGAGGTTAGTTTAGTACTTCTCAGGGGAACTTTTTTCCCTCTGGACCGATTCAGCCCATTTACGAACTTGACCTGTGCTATTGTTCAACATGTATTTATACCAAATTTCAAGGGTATGACTCTTTTCGAATGAATCATGATTTCCACGGACGAAGGGACGGACATGTCTAGATCGTCTTAGATTTCATCACTGATCAAGAATATATATACTTTATGGGGTCTTAGAGGGATATTTCTCTGCGTTACACGTGGAATGACAAAGTGACTATACCCTCCAATTCTTTTTTGGGGGGTATAAAAAGAGGAACGTCGTTGTCATCATCACTGAGGAAATATAAATTTTAATACGAGAATTACGACCTTTTGACTAAATCCAATTACTCTGGGTAAACCAATGAATCAAATCGATAATGTATGTTCTGAAGATTCTAAACTTGTTTCGCAATTTTATAAATTAAATTAAATTAAATCAAATTAAATTCAAAAAGTGCCTTAAATATTTGCTCTAATTGTAAATTATGTTTGTGACAATATCCTATCCTGCAATGCAAAAAATCTACTTCAAGGCCTGGAGGAAAGAAAAAGAGATGGAGGGCGGGGCGGGGTGTAAAACTTTGACCTTTATTTTACTAAAACTAGAACAATCTTAGAAGCATCAACTTCTCACCCTGCCCTCGTACATACTCACAGCAGTGTCATAAATTAAAATTTTTACCAGCACCGAAGACCAAAACGAAGAATTAAAAGAAGTCTAGGTTGCATTTATGCATTTAAGTCATGCGAGTGCATGTGTGTCCGTATCCATCGCCATGTGAATGTGTGTGTTATTTAATTGTAGTAGAGGACGTGTTTAATAATCAAATATTTAATACCAACAACAACAACTGCAACTAACTATTTTTGTAGCAAATGGCAGAAGTAAAGAAAGAAGTCTGTACTGCAACTTACACATACGACATGAGTGTGCGTGCAGTTAAAGAAATAAATGTTTTACAAGTTGCAAAAGTATTTATTAAACGTGTACTCGCAAGGCAATTTGTAGCTTTTAGAAATTTTTACATAAATTTTATTTCTTACTTTTTCTTTCGTTTAATTCATTTTTTTTTTCAATTTGTTGCTTTACCAACGATTGTCAGCGAGTCTGTCATATTCAGGAAATGAAAGAAGATAACAATTTTTATGACTCAAACGTTCTTTATTTTATTTTTTATTTTTTTGTCATTTTTCATTCATGCAATTTCAATTTAAACATTTTATATAAATTTTTATTTTTAATATTTTTCAATTTAGTGATTTTATTTTCACTTCTTAGGAATTGTCCTGGACTGACTGACGCGTACTGCATTGACTTTAACGCTTTCCACACGTCTATAATGTTAATTATTTACGCTCATACTCGTGCACATTAAACATTTATTTATGCAAAATTTTATTTAAAATAAAATAAGTGTTTATTGCTTTAAGAATTCGTACGTTTTTAATGTCCGCATTAGAATTAACCGCCAACAGTAGTAGCGGCTATAAAAAATATACGAGAAAAAAATAAAAATAAAAGCAGCCAGTGTTAACTTCAATTGGTGGCATGATTGCGGCTGATTAAGGGAGTGGAGTGTGCAGCACCTCTTACCCTTTTAAACAATTTTTTAGTTTTATTATCTAACTTGTCAACAACTTGTTAGGAAGATTACGAGGGTGGCAAGTGAATAATTATTTATTAATTGTCATTTCACTTTTGAAGTGGGCAAAAGAAATTTCATTTTCTTAAAATGGCAACGAAACACTGTGTTCTGTGGTGAATGGCTTGTGTATCTGATATGGGAATTTTTCGCATCGCAAGAATTTTTGTCATTCTGTTTCTTTATTGTACTTTTATAAGATTTATAGGGTGATTCATATAACTATCATTATATGTGACGCGCAAAATAGAAAGGGACCTAAGGGTAAAAAACGGTTTTGTTCAGGAGAGCCATTTTAAAAATTTAAATACGTGTATCTTTGGTGTACCATCACCATCATAAAACGCGCATATCTCTGGGAGGGAACACTCATTCGATGCTCAGATGTTGTCCACATCAAAAAAAAAAGTGAAGATCGATTTTTTTTTTACCCTTAGGTCTCTTTCTCTATGCGCTGTCACATATTGTGTTATGGCTTTCGAGTATTTCCTTTCTTTTTTTTGCAAAACCCTCACTGTGCATTCTTAGCATTATTTGTGGTCCTTCCGAGCTCAAACTATTACTTATATTTTTGAAATAAATACATCGAACAGCACAATATATGATTCGACCTACATATAAACTTATATTATAAATTTGAGATATCGATCACAAGATATACAAGCCTTTTCTATATTCCATGCGGGGTAAATGTGGTTGGATTTGTCATAGCATTTTTGCTTAAACATCAATTTTTAAAAACAAAGTCTTGATAATTTTCATATGAAATTCTGCCTGGAATACAGAACAGAGGGAAAATCACGGCACTCCATATGGATCGAAATTTGTATTTAAATTGTATGGAAATTTCGTTTGATATCGATTGCGGTGATCCAGAACGGATAATAATATTTTATATCAGAGGCAGCAAATTTAAAAACAACAAACGTATTGAAAATCTTCTCTTTTCTTTTAAAATTTTTAAAAATATAAAAATTTTGTAGCAAAAGTTTTAAAAGCTCTGACGAAAATTTTAAAAAGTAAATTACAGTTTTTCTGCTATTTCAAAATATCAAGCGGTCTTTTGGTTTCTTGTCTTTGAAAACTACTTTTGATGGGATCACTGCTCGAGCAAATGTGTGAATAAAGATGTTTCAATATTTAGGAACATGACATCTACAAGAGAGTTGCCTAGAAAACAAATTCTTGTGCCCCCAACAATTTTTTAATGTGTAAGCAAATTTATGGCTCGTCAATCATCAAATTTAAGGCCGAGGCACAAAGACGCTGTACGCTGTATACTTCAACTGGCAACAACTTTAAAATACAGGTTTCCTTTTGAACTTTGTCACATTCTGTACGGGTACGTCAACGCAAAATATGAAATTAGATAATTTTTAAAAAAAACTTTGACAGCCATTGATATATTTTTTTATTAATTCGATTAATTTTTTTGTATCCTGATTTAATATCCGTTAACGCACTACTAAAGGCCGGGGCACATAGAATCCGTCATGCGTTATGGGTCGCCTTTTTTAACTGACATGAACGTACCGACGGAGAAGGTTGGCACAATGAGCACTTTGCTGACGGATATTAAATGAGTTATTTGTTCTCCATTTTATTTATTTAACTTAAATTTATTTATTATTATACTCTAACATATTTAAGCTTAAGGTCTCTTTATTTTTATTTAAAAGATATTAATTTTCTATTTTTTTTAAAGTTAATACATTTTAAATAAAAATAAGGAAACCTTAAGCTTAAAAATATTAGAGTATAATAATAATTAAAAAAATGTCAAGAAACCAGAAGAATTTTAAATTTATTTATTTTTTAAAAATTTTTATATATTATTTAATTTTTCCTGAACACACAATACAAACATTATTAATCAAAATCATTTGAAAAATTTAGTGATGTTTGTCAAAGTATTTAAACGTGCGTCAAAAGTTAAGAGTTGGCCAACTTACGTACTTTGCGTTGACGCAGAAGTACTGAATGTGACATCTCACATAAAAAAGCATGTGTTTCAACTCAGTTGTCAGTTGACAAAGGCGATGTTTGACGGATTCTATGTGTCTCGGCCTTTACTGCCTCAACTTCTTCACATATATCAACTGATATTAATTTCGGAATATATATTTCACATATTATATCAACTGATATTAATTTCGGAACGTTAATATCAGTTGATATATGTGACGTATACGGTGTGACTTATTCTATGTGCTCCGGCCATTAGGAAGTTTCTCATCACAATTTAGGGACAGTGTGATTTGTAATTTTTGTTATAACCGCGTGTTTGCAACGAACACTCGAAGCCCCTTTAGTCTTTTATTTCTGGAATAATGGCAGAAACACAACTGGGGCGAGCGACGAATTTCGTTCAGTATGATGAATTCATTGGTAAAAATTCGCTCTATAAATTCGTCGTATGAAACAAAAACAAAATTTACGAATTTTTTTAATAATCTTTGTAATCTTCTGATGCCAGATTGTTCAGACATTCAATAATTACTTCGGTAGTGTCCATTTGTTTTTTCAGAACAAATTTGTTTTTATAATAATTTTCTGAAAAAGATTTCTTCTGTAAATAAAATATTCTCTCCATTTAACAGCTGATGGGGTGACCATATGAAAAAGTAGGAAGTAGGCAGAAATACTCACCCTTATGGTGTTTGGCGTTTTTCGCCTTGAGATTCGAAATTTTGTAATAGATTAAAGAAATTGCTAGCTTTTCGTCTTTAAGCTATTACAATTTGTCGAAGTTGCAGGCATAAAACGCCAAACACAATAGAGGTGACTATATTAAAGAAAGTGTTTGAAATTAATAAAACCTCGTCCGAAAGATAGATTTTTGTGAATTGGTGGATGTATTTTTAGTATTCACTGAAAATTGTTGTGCTACATGCTACAATACAGTAGTCAACTATGTTTTTCCCCCCCAAAAAAAAAGCCAGTTCGAGTATATGGAACCTGGTCACCTGATACTGTTTTGTTCGTCGTTCGCTGACGAAACAATTAGAAATAAATCTATTTCAACTTTCGCCGAGTATGACGAATTTCAACCAACTCCACGATTGTGTGCATTTTCATATACACGAAAATGTGTTTTATTTTCGGCGACAAATATTCGCGACCAAAAATTCATCGTTCGTCGTTGTTGTGTTCCTAGCATAAAGCTTTATTGTTGCATAAAAAGTTATTCCTGATAAGTAAATAAATGTAACTGAAATCATATCCTTGTTGGCCAAAGAACCCTCGTACTAACCATTTAGCACAGACAAGCTGTCAAGACAGCCATTTATCCAAAGGCAAACAAACGTATGTGGCAAACAGGCAGCCAACGAACCAGGTATTTCTTTTAAAAACCCAACAAACATGGATGAGTATATCATGATTTTCTTTATTTTTTTTGGTGTGTTTTTACGTTGATGATGTGTGTTTGATGATAAAAATCATCATTGTCATTTGCGTGAATACAAATAGTTAAGTGAAGGCAAATCGGCAACAATAGCAGCAGCAGTGCTAGAGCAGTGGCAGTAGCCAAATACTAACAATGGCACTCACAGTCAGACTGACAGTCACTCGGTCTGTCATATACATTTTTATACTTTATTTTTTTTTCACCAAGTCTACTTGGTTTCTTTCCTTGAGAGTGAGTGAGTGAGTGTATGCGTGTGATTGTGCATAATTTATTTATTAAATAGTCAATTTTCGGAATAAAACTGATGACCAAATTAAGCATTCAAAGCAGGTATCAAAAACCTATAAGTTCCACGAAACTCGACTGATTGTTGGTTGTGCTCAACACAGGGAGTAGCTGTATGTGTGTGTCCATGTCATTATTATTTTTGCCTTTTTTTATCGCAAACTAAGCCGCCACTTAATGATGGAATTACAAAAATATTAAAACAGAATTGTTACGGCATGTAACAGGCAGGCAGTCAGGCGGGCAAAGGAGGAAGTTAGGGAACGTGGTGGGGCTCTGGCTGGAGTAGAGCGATACGCTCGCTCACTATGAAATGATAAACTTTGAAATGCATAAAATTCATTTAAGTAATTTGTAATATCGTTAAAAACAAAGCCTTAACAACTAAGAAAATGTTGCTTTCTAGTTTCATTATTACTTTTTTTTTGTTTTTGGACGTGAAATTTTTAAAAAGCATTAAAGCGTTTTAAGACCCTACAACAACAATAATAACACCACAAACAACAACAGCAACAGCAGCAACAATAAAAGAATTAGAAAACACACAAAGGCGGCTTTGAATGTGAATCAATGAACATAAAAAAAACGTTATAAACAGGCCCGTCTAATGACATTCAAAATAGAATAGAAATAGATGGGAACGTTTTGTTACGATTTTTCGGTTGTTGTTGTTGTTAATTTTATGCAGCTTTCGGATACTTTGAATATTTGAAAACATTTTTAAACACATTTTTCCAGCGTGTTTTATTATGTGGCATTTCACCCTTAAAGATTAATATCTTTAAGATCGTTTCTTCTTGATGTCTTGTGGCTGGCTTTCGATATTTTGTTGAAAAGGGAATATAAAAGAACAAGCAAAAAGCAAAGTAGTAGAGGAAAAGAAAATAATCTATCTATCATATCATTTAATATTATGTTCCATTAACTTTTCTCTAATGTTATGTAAAGTATTATGAATGTGTTAAAAGAACATTCCTCAATTGAACTGGAGATGAACAGACACGCTACACTGACACACACACACACAAACTCACAAACTTACTCACGCACAATGTCTCCTCTTGTCTTACGATTTGGTTATAAAGATATTCAAATATACAACATCGTTATAAATTTTCAAAATTTATCGTCCATACATCTATCAAGATAGCAGAACCACGGAACAGCAACAACAACAACAACTACAAGCTGAGTGGAAAAACTCCAACTGAAGGCAAAAAGTCAAGTCTACAAGGAAAATAATGAAGAAGAAAAAAACTCAATTCAATCTTGTTTAGTCCAAAAGCTGATAAATCGCAAAACAAGAAAGATAAAAAAAACTTCATCATTCTTCTTCCACAGTCTTTAACTTGACGATTTATTTTGGAGCATGTGTTCAAGTGTATTCCAGTGTACAACATGCACAATACACACTTATACACATGTCTGTCATATGCTTGATTTTTTCAGTTTTTCCCCGACTTTTTGTTCGTGTTCAATACTCTTAAGAATACAATAAAAAATATAATAGAAGAACATTCGTATTGTGCAATTCAAATTTGAATATCAATTTGAATTGTATTTCTTGGTTTCTTCGAGTCTGTCGTGCGCTTGCAACAAACGGTAGTAAGTAACAATACAACATTTGAGGACTATTTCATAAAATGCCCCTTTATTATTGGTTTTTTCTAATATTTTTTTTTTGCCTTCTTTCTTTCTACAAATTCAAACACGCAATTAGTTACAACAATTTATGTAGATGATGATGACGTTGATGTTGATGATAAGAGAGAATATGTCAAAAAAATATAAATAAATTCGAGTTGATAAATGCATGTGTGTGTTTAAGTGTGTTTGTGTGTGTGTGTGTGTGTAACAGCCAGTAATGATAATTTTAATAACGATTTTATTCCACAAGACCCGTAACTTCAATCCTCTTATAAGAATATCACCCTGTTCTAATTTACTTGAGTACGACAAAATCAATTGAAATTTCTTATTTAATAATCTCTTTTTCTATTATATTTTGCTTAACAAAAAAAAATTAACCCTTTTCCTGAAGTGTGTTGTTGTGTGGAGGAATAAAAAAAGAACCCTCATTGTTACTGTTTTACTAATTTAATATGTAAAAATATAAAATGTTTATGTCTGAAGAAGTTTTCTTTGTCAGCTGTCACTGTCATTTCTGTGTCATGTATTTGTCATAAAGTTTTCGAAAGTGTAACAACTGTGTGAACAATTTGTTTTTTTTTTTTTTTTTGTACTTTCTGTGTTGACTTTGACTAACTTGTCAATGATTTCTTCTTCTGTTTTTTATTTTTATCGAAATCCCTTATATTTAATAAGTAGCAAATAATTGGGATTGTTATATCAGTCCTTTTCCCATTCCTTAAGTTTATGTTCTTACAACATTTGTTTCTGGGGATGCCATATGGGCATAAGAAAAATCTGTACCTACTCCAGTGATTATCTCTGGTTGTTAGATAAAAATTAATAATAAATTTTAAAGCTTCTAACACTCTTATTTACAATTCGAAGTTTAGTAATGAACTGCTTTATCTATTGGCTGTGGATGATGTTCAGATGGGCCACAAGGAAAAATTATATATAGAAGTGTATAAAAACGAAACATATATTTAACTAAATTCCTTTTTTGGGAAACATAGAAATTTGTTTCCAGATTTAAATTTCCACAACATTTTGGCTCAGTCAACACGGGTTACAATCGTGATAAAAAGTCAGAATTCCATATTTACTTATATTTTAGTTAATAAGACAAAAACAAACACGGGGTCCAGCGTTTCAAAATTCAAAAAAAAAATTTTTTTTTCTTATAAGGAACCCCTAAAGGTAGGCACCGACAATGCAATGCTTTTCCGCAATCTGGAAAACTGCATTGTAGGTTGCATCGTTTGTATTCGTGTTTTTGATTTCATCAACATAAAAATATTTTGATTGATTGCACTGATGTAGATTGCATTGTTTGTATCTTGATTTCATGTTTTCATGTCTTTCTTTCATCAAAAACAATAATTGCTGCTATTTTACTTAGCTCACGACTAATATTTTTCTACCGTATTTCTTCCGCGATGTGTATGCCTATACAAAAAAAAGCAGAGTTGATATTGCGTTTATGATTTCCTTGTTGATCGCCGAGTGTGTGCTAAAACATGAAATCTTAATGAGAAATGGATTGCATAAACAGATTGCATTGTCTGTACCTACCATAACATAAAGGGTCCGCCATCTAACGTTTTTTTTTCAACTAGTGCTTATTTCGTGAATGGTAACACTTAGCTCATGTCTGTTTTGACAGATAATTAGTTTTATCCTTCCGCTGAATGAATATGGTTGTGTATACGTTACGTTTTTGCTTCGCTAACTGGGCCTGCGATCGACTTACAGAAGATGCCGATTTTGCCAAAAAAATCATCTTTTCAGATGAAGCTCATTTTGATCTTGGCGGGTATGTAAACAAGCAAAATTGTCGCATTTGGGGAACAGAAAACCCGCACGCATACATTGAAAAGCCGACGCACCCAAAATGAGTCACTGTTTGGTGCGGATTTTGGTCCAGAGGCATAATTGGGCCATTTGAGCAAGGAGTGGCCATTGCTGTCAATGGCGATCGATATCGGGCCATGTTGAAGGAATTTTTTTTCACAAAAATTGAACAGGAGGATATTGGCAACATTTGGTTTCAACTGGACGGCGCTACGTGCCACACAGCCGAAGCTACACTCTATGTTTTGCACCCTGTTTTTGAAGATCGCATTATCAGCCGCAAAGCTGATGTCGTTTGGCCACCTCGGAGCTGCGATTTGACACCCTTGGACTATTATTTGTGGGATGCCGACAAAGATAAGTGTTACGGCGACAAGCCAGAGACAATTGACGCTTTAAAGGACAATACTCGTGAAGCCATTGGTGAAATACAGCTGCACACAATCGATAATGTGCTTAAAAATTTAACCGATCGTGTAGGCTACTGCATGACCAGCCGAGGCAGTCATTTGAATAAAATTATTTTCCATTATTAACCGGAAGGATTGTACTTTCAAATATAATTTGAGAATATATTCAATAGTTTTTTTTATAGCATTTTCAAAAAAAAAGTTATTTGGCGGGCCCTGTATATATCGTCAGCTCACTCGTACACCTGATGAGCCCAAAGCAATAAATAGTCCGAATAGTATACGATTTTTTGGGGGGTATAACAATTTTATATAAGGGGACCAATATCTGACAGAAGTCCATACGAAAGGGTCTACGAATTAAGTGAGATACATTTGAGGGTTCTGCTGGGTAAAGTAGTTAACACGACACTATGAAGCGGAAATTAATGAAATACCGCGTGAAATGTAATGGAAAAAGGATGTGTGGTATCGTGGGACACCGGATAGTAACGAAATTGCTTATTATAAAATATTAATTTTAAGTTCTATTCGAGGTATAAAGAAAATAATTATTCGGGTATATATTTTTTATTATGATTTTTTTTTCGCCGACCAACGAAAATACAGAATCAATTTTGTTCCCAAACGAAATTGAATTCTGTCACGGCACGGCTGCGTATGATTAATATTTGTTTGTATGGAACGTCTTAAACTTTGATTTCGAAACAAGAAATCTTACGTTACGGACGATTTTTCCCGGTTAGGGTATCCCTCCGCATCGTTCCATAAGGAGCTTCGTTCCAATAATGTGCTCAAAAGGGCTCGCATTTGTGAGGCTAACAGAGGCGGACATTTATCTGATATTGTATTCCATACATAATTGCCGACATTCTCTTTCATTTAATCAAAAATTAAACAAAGTAAAATACCTTCCCGGCGGACACTCTGTACTACGAAATTTAGACAATGACTTTTTCCTGCAACTAAGACGATGATAATATTTATTTGCCAAAGCCCAAATTGTTTTTCAATTATATTTTTATTACACCCAGTATTATTTGGTAACAATTTCTTCTTTGTTTTTTCAAATATGTATTGTATATTTGAAGTACACGCCCCTTTCAGATCTTTCGTGTTTATTAAAATGTTTAACGAAGAACTGTAAGCCATCGAAATGAATTTTTACCAAATACTCGTACGTTCTCTTTAAATTCCTGATAAAACCAATTAAATGTTCTTTTTCGGCTTTCAGTATATTGTTTTTAAATTGTTTCTTTTTATTGTTAACACTCGTGCATAAATAAAACAACAAGAAATAAAAGAAAACATATGTTTCTGTAAAACATTTGTAGGCAGTACGAATTTTGAGGTATAAAAAAAAAGGTTGATATGAAACGAAGACAGATAATTTATTACCTTAAACTGTGGGAGATCCATTTTTATCAGGCAACATATGCCCCTAAAATCCTTAAGGATTCTCACGCTATTGCCTATCAACACACTAGCACACAAGTGTGTAGGTGTAAACTTTTACACACGCACACACACACACATACTTGCAGACTACCAGCAATTCAAAGAAATAGGAAACTGAAATATGAGTGGAAAAATGTATTCCCAAAAAAAATCTACATAAACTGATAAATTAACAAAATAAAACGAAAACATTTTAAAATACAAAAAATAAAAACAAAAAAAAATATTAAATATTAAAAACTTATTGTAATAAATATTCCCTGACATAAACTCCCCCATTAAAGTTTAGAAAATTGTCATATTTATTTATTGTTATTATTTTTTTTTTTTTTTTTGTGTAAAAGAATTAAATACATCTTTCAACTCATAAAGAAAAATAGTACATTTAATGAATTAATTATGAGCAGAATTAACAAGACAACAACAGCAACACAGTACGAGTGCAAACAATATGTTTTAGTTTTCTTTCTACAAAACGCCAGGCGTATTTAAATTCATAATAATTTAAATTTCATTTGTCGTTGTTGTAGTCATGTTGTATTGTTGCTGTTGTTGTTCTTGTTGTTGTTATTTGTCTTTTATTGAAAGAAAGTTCTTTTCTAATTCAATTATAAATATTCAATCATAAATGCATGCACGATTTTTATTATTTACGACAACGACGGACGGCTGGATATAATGAATCTTTTTTCCTTAGTCATTTTGCTTCAATTTGTGGCAGTTTAAGTGTCTACGTTACGAATGTATTTATTTGTTGATTGCGGTTGATGGGTATAAATTATGTGTGCTGATCAGTATGGCCGACCTAATTTTATTTTAAACTGTTTTTATTTTAATTAGTGTTATTAGTGTCGCTGTTGTTGTTGTTGTTGTGGCTGACGTTCTTATTCTTAAGTTCATATCATCATGAATTGCTGACGAACAAGAGAAGTCTACAATTTGCGTACGCGTGTTTTTTTTTATTATTATTCATATTTGATAGGTTTCATAAAATAAAATGCAGTTTTAAAGTATATTTTAAAATAAAATTTCAATAGAAAATTTTCTTAAAATATATATATCAAATTTTAATACGGAAGTATATCTTTAGTTGCATTGAAAGTTTAAAATTTTAACTGGACCCCGTCTAAGTAGGTTTATCAATTTAATACAGGGTGTACACCGGGCAGGTACACTACTTTGTTTAATTTTGGATTAAATGAAAGAGAAGGGATCTTATATTGATAAATATTTTATTTAATGTCGGCAATTCTGTATGGAAGACAATATCAGATAAATGTCCGCCTCACAAATGCGAGCCCTTTTGAGCACATTTTTCATTACATTCTCACACATTTCACGCGGTATTTCATTAATTTCACCACGAGTATTCTGTTTGAGTTGCTCAAGCGTTTCTGGTTTGTTTGCATAAACCTGGCTTTTCTTAAATCCCCACAAAAAGAAGTCTGGAACAGTCTGTCAGGCGATCGTGGAGGCCAATCAACATCACCATTTCTTGAAATAACTTGTTATGGAAAGAGGTCTCGCCGTAATTCCATTGTAACCCTGGCTGTATGCGAATGTGGCATCGAATATATTTCCATAATAAATTTGCCAAGTGCCTACTTCACGACTGCCAAATATGAACTTTCGAAGCTAATATTTAACAAAATGGCGGCAAAACAAAGTAGTATACCTTGCCGGCGGACACCCTGTATAGGCAATTTATGTTTGGGCTCCTATCATGATCGGAACAGAGTTTTAAGGCACTTGAGGACTCAGGGAATTTTAATTTTTAGTGGGTGCTGTTGGCTGAAGTAGTAGAACACGAGACTATGAAACGGAGGGTCGTGAGTTCGAGCCCGCTCTGAGTCATGAAATATTGTGTTGAATTCTTCTGATCAGCATTAGTGCGTGGTTGTGGTAGTTGTTGCCATTCTGTTTCTATGATGAAGGCATAGTCATTGATCACTGAACATAATTGGCAGCGACCGACACTATCATGTACTAAAAAGCAGAGTAACAGCACCCGCCTTCGTCAGCCCTGTAGCAAAAAATTAGCCGGCGAAGTAAAAAGTTGAAATAGCTACAAAAAAAAACTGTCTATCTTCTCATCTTTCCTAATCTGTCCCCTCAATACTATCCCCTCGTTTTCAGTTCCGGCGCAATGCATTTCATATATAGGGGTCATCCCCTGAGTGCTGGTCCAAGGTAAAAAAAAATGCAAGAGAAGGGATGTTATAGTGATAAATGCTTTATTTAAAGTCGTCAATTATGAATGGAGTAAAATATCAGATAAATGTCCGCCTCACAAATGCGAGCCCTTTTGAGCACATTTTTCATTAAATTCTCACACATTTCACGCGGTATTTCATTAATTTCATCACGAGTATTCTGTTTAAGTTGCTCAAGCGTTTCTGGTTTGTTTGCATAAACCTGGCTTTTCTGAAATCCCCACAAAAAGAAGTCCGGAGCAGTCAGTCAGTCAGTCAGGCGACCGTGGAAGCCAATCAACATCACCATATCTTGAAATAACTTGTTATGGAAAGAGGTCTCGCCGGAATTCCATTGTAATCCTGGCTGTATGCGAATGTGGCATCGAATATATTTCCATAATAAATTTGCCAAGTGTCTACTTCACGACTGCCAAATATGAACTGTCAAGACTAATGTTTAACAAAATGGCAGCAAAACAAAGTAGTATACCTTGCCGGCATACACCCTGTATATGCAATTGATGTTTGGACTCCTATCATGATCGGAACAGAGTTTTAAGGCACTTGGAAAGCGCTCTATGGACTCAGGGAACTTGAAGCTATTCGGCCGAACAGCTATTGGGAATATTGGGAAATATTCTTTTAATATAATTTTAAGCTATTGAAGCGATCGATCAAGTACTCGTAATTTCTTAAGTTTCAAGAATTTTTAGATTTTTTTTTTTTTGCTTTGGACTTGGAATGAAGCAAATATGGCCCTAAACTATCATTTCCCAAAGACCAGGGGCCAAATTACGGCATAAATGTATATAAATTGTATAGAAATTTCGATTGGTATCGAATGCGGTAATTTGGCCCGTGGTTTGTCTCCTGCCAACACCGTGGCGGTTGTTTCTAAAAAAAACTGTTACGCTATGAGGCATTTTTTTCAAATTCAAGCAGGTATTTTCATTGTTTTACTGTTTTTTGTCGTTATTGCCACAAAATTAACTAAACGAAATTTCGTATTTATGGTTCCTAAATTGACTGAAGATAAATTAGTTTTTTATGCGTTAGTAAAATTGAGTTTCAAACATTAAAAAAATATGTTATCACCTTTTTTTTAGAAAAAGAGTTTTTTTTTGTATTTAAGAGTTGAAATAAACCATAAAATTTTATTATTCTGCTTCGATTCGTTATGCTCAAGATCACTTACATTCACTAGACGACTGAATACCTCCATGCATTTTAATATGAAAACAAATTTTCCAGCCTCCAAAAAAAAAAAAACTTTTATTATTTTATGGCATTTTTAACAAATTTTAATATTTCTCTGTTTTATGGTTAGCAATTAAAATTTAACAAAGTATAAGAGAAATTTTTGTAAAATATTAAAATTTATCTCATGACAAACTACTTTTGCCTTATTTGCTTGATCTGTACAAGATCAGCGTTCGTAGCGATCTTTTGTTTCAAATTTATGTTTTAATTTTATTTCCTTGTAAGTTAAAATAACGTAAAATTGAAAAAAAAATATTTCATATAATTTATGTCTGACACTAGATAGACTTTTTCCATTTATTGCAGCAATCATTGTTAGATAAGGCCGGGGTCTCCGCCTGTACATGCACTTAAATAATTTTCAATTCCTAATGCTTGTCTAAGGGAAACAGTCGCTCATCTATAGAATTTTAAAAAGAAATCAATCTTTCTGTACATTCTTCGGAAACTGTTAAGAGTTCTTGTTTGATATACAATGTTTTTAGAATTAAGTGACAACTAATAAAAATACATTTCCTGCCCTTCTTCAAATTTTGACAAAATTAAAAAATTCCATTAACAACTGCCGAGACAACAAACAGCCAACAACAACAAGTTTAAAATTATTTTCGAAAACGAAATTTACATTTCGGAAAAACTCCACCTGTTTAAATACATATAAAATATTTATTTATTTATTTATTTGTTTTCTCTTTGGAGGTGGATGCGTATCTGTAAGTACTTAGGCATGCATGTGTGTGTATGTGTTAATAAGTATTAGATTTGCAGTTTTGCTTTTACAAAAAACGTCTTTTGTCACAAAGTGAACTTTAAGTCTTTATTATAGTGTTAATAAAAAAAGGTGTTATTTTTAGAGCTTTTTTTTTCTTAAACAGGCCATGAAGTTTATGGTGGCGGGGGAAGACAAAAGGCGGTGGTAAATATGAAGTACGTTGTGATTTATCTGCTTTGGACATTAAAATCTTTCAAAATAAACAGATTTGTTTTGTTAGTTTTTTAACCTTAAAATCATCATGCTGCTCGTACGTTGTAAGAGTGTTTGTGTGCTGCTGACTGAATGTTTGTTTGCATTTGATTTTTTTCTTTTTTTTTTTTGTTATTATTGTTGTTTGCCTGTGAACCTTTTGCTGTCGCTTCAAATTAGGAAAACATAAGTCTCACTAATACGAGTACTTTGTATATTTGTGTAGATCTTTTCTTATTGAAATATAAAATGAAAAACGATACTAAAGGAAATTTTTGGGGATTGTCTGTTTTCTTCTTCTCGCTTTTCCTTTTTTCAAGTGGAGAATCCTGATTCTTCTTTTTCCCCCGTATTCATTCATTGAAAAACTCGTTGTATAATATAAATGTCAATAAAAATAATACAATGCCATGCCATTTTATATTAAAATAGTTTTGTGTCATCACCAGTTCGTTTTTGCTGATGCTGTTTAATATTTGAAATATAGAAGAAATTAAATCGTGCTTCTTGTGTGACATTCCAACGAAAATCAAATCAAAATTGAACTGCTTTCTTCAAATAACAAGAAGAAAAAAACTTACAAAACAATTTTCAAAAATTAAAATGAAAATCATTCTTCATTCGCTCAATGCGAGGACTGTCCTATAAGGCGAAAAAGTATTAACCAGCGCATTTATAAAATATAATTTAAACTTGAATGGCGTTTGAAAATAATCGGTATTTAAGTTGTACGAAATGGCAGTTATTATTAAAGATAATTTTTTATTTTAACAATAATTTTTTAAGCTTTTTATATAAAAAAAATATATTTAATTTTATATATTCAGAAAGACTTGATATATTTTCCAAGTAACAACGGCAAATTAACGCCAATTTAGTTGCTCATCTATTTTCGGAAGTCGCTACAGTTCCATCATCGGTACTATTTTCTGTTTATCACTAATAAATAAGGACCTCAGTTGTATGTAATAACAGTTTTATTCATCCAAATTATATGATAACGTTTGATGTTGATACAAATTGAATCTCTGTCTTTCTGTTTGATTAGGAGTATTTTCTTTATGCTCCATTTTCATTCAGATTTTCTAAATGAAAACACGTATGTCCTAAACTTCGTACACATTATACCATTTTATGGTATCGGAATCAAAAGCAAACGTGTGGTAGTGGCAACATTGAAACTATTTTTCAGTGTGCGATATTGCTTTGGAAACTGTTTACGTTTCTAATGTAAACGGTTGTCACAATAGTTTGACACATGTGAAAATGGCACTACGAAATAACGAAAAAAATTCCAAGTTTACTTTTTATACCCTCCAAAAAGAATTGGAGGATATATTCACTTTGTCATTCCGTTTTGTAACGCAGCGAAATATCCCTCGAAGACCCCATAAAGTATATATATTCTTGATCAGTGATGAAATCTAAGACGATCTAGCCATGTCCGTCCGTTGGTATGTGGAAGTCACGATTCAGTCCAAACGAAAAGAGCCAAAATCTTGAAATTTGGTAAAAATATACCTCGAAGGTTAGCACAGGTCAGTTTCGTAAATGGGCTGAATTGGGGCAGAGAGGAAAAAGTTCCCCTAAGAAAAGCTAAACCAACCTCTAAAAAACGACATAATTTTTAAAGCTTTTTTTTCGTAATTTTGTTAAGCAAATGATACATTTTTATGTCAAAGCTGGTCCAACGCGTTAAACTTGGAACCATAAGATAACAAAAAAAAAAAATTTTTTGGACACCGCCTCCTTTAGTGGGCGTTATTATATGCAAAAATAGTGTAAAAATTTAACAAATTGTTTTACTTAAGCCTACATTCCTTAAAAATAGTATTTTTAAGTATTTATATCGAAGCTCAGACGTAACCTAATCCTCCTCTGCCCTAACCTCCCCCCCCCCCCCTCTCCTTTGCCTCCTAAATGACTGTCTCAAAAAACAAAATATTAAAATTAATTTATATGTGTGAAGATAAATATGCCGAGATAAATATGTTTTGACGTAAGCAGTTACGAAGTGAAGTTAAATATGTTATGACGTAAGGAAATGGCAATCAGTGAAAATTTTTTTTTATGAAAATCCATATTTATATACATACAAAATGATTATGGGAGTGTCTTCTATCCATATCTATCTATATACAGGCAATGCATGCCAACTCCTTATTTCGCCACTGGTTGCAAAATCCCTCCAAGATCACACACACTCCAATGGACTGTAAGTTGACCTTTCATGACCTGTAAATATTTTCACAAACTCAATTCAGCTATTCCAATTGTTGTTTGTGATAGAAAACACCCTCATAATCAATTTTTATTTACTGGCAAAATATATGCCAACTTCTTATTTGGCCACTGGGTGCAAAATCCGTCCAAGATCTCATGGACTGTAAATTGACCTTTCATGGCCTGTAAATATTTTCACAAAATGTTCAAACAATTTATTAAATATGGATTTTCATAAGAAAAAACTTCACTATTTGTCATTTCGTTACGTCATAACATATTTAACTTCACAGCTAAATACGTTGTTTCGTAACTGCTTACGTCAAAACATGTTTAACTCGGCATATTTACCTTCACTCACATAATAAATTTTACATATAATTATCCTAAACATTTATTTTTAGAATTTTATGGCAAAGGTAAAAGGTCTTCCCCACGGCCCTTGCCAGAGAGACCCCAAAAAATACAGATTTAATGCTCCCCAAAAAGAATTAGACCACATAAAGTGTATATATTCTTGAACAGTAATGAAGTCTAGCAATGCCCATACGTTCGTCTGTGGAAAACATGATGTAGTATATTTTTGGACTCCGCCCCCTTCAGTGGGCGTTGACGTACGATATTAAACATTTAAGTTAAACATTTTAAATTTACTTACAAAATATTTAGAGGGTATTTAAGATTCGACCCGGTCGAATATAACGTTTTTACTTGTTATTATTGTACTTCATCGCCGAATTTTTGCAATTTAATTTATAAAATAGTTCTCCGACAAACCTCGTTGTATTTGCTTCTGTATGTTAGTCATATGTTTTGTATATTCCACATAAAATTACAATAAAAAACCCATACAAATTTAATTCCCTTCACATTTAAAAACACATCCCAAATATCCTCACCCAGATTTTTTTCTTCTTCATCCTCCAACTCCACAGCAGCTCTAACAAAATCAACACCCCCAAACAAACTCCCCCCCGTACACTTCCTCCTCGTCATTTAGCACTTTGACAATACTTTTATTATATATTTATTTTTTTTTCTTTTATTTCAAAATGCCAATGTTTAAAATAAAAAGCGGAAAAAAATCAAAAATTCTTTAGGTTTTGGTAAAAGAAATAAGGAATGAATGTTTTATTTATGGAACAAAAGAAATGTAAATTTTGTTGTATGAGTTTGTAATTTTGTGGAGTGTTGAGCACCACAGACATGGGATGATGCAAGTACATGTATAGACGTGCATATGAATGTTGTTTATATTTGAGTGTGTGTGTGTGTGTGTGTGTGTGTATGTATTTACAAATGTATCTAAGAGTGTGGAGGGCTTAAATGTTGAGTACTCGTACTTTTCATAAGGATATGAAGTGATGTGATTGAAATGGTCGCATGAAAAGCTCATAAAATTTTGATATAAGGCGACTTGCTTGATGCTTATAGTTGCCGTCGTTATCGTTGTGGTTGTTGTTGTTGTTGCTGCTGTGCATATATTGAATTTTTTGAAATATATTTGCAATACTTATGAGTGATGCCACAAATGCTTTACCACACTTGAAGTAAAAAAATACAACAGTGTAAAAAAATGATTGTATGTAATTTTTAGAAGTAGTCGGCTATTGTTTTTTTTTTATTTTACTCCAATTTAAAAAATAAAAATAAAACAAAAACAAAGAACCAACCCTCAAAAATATGACATTATTTTTAATATCATCCTCAGCGTCGTCATATGGCTGCTGCCTCCTGATAC
This sequence comes from Linnaemya tessellans, assembly GCA_951800035.1. Taxonomy (NCBI): domain Eukaryota; kingdom Metazoa; phylum Arthropoda; class Insecta; order Diptera; family Tachinidae; genus Linnaemya; species Linnaemya tessellans. Next base: position 115,585,333 of record OX637534.1, on the reverse strand, counting down.
TTAAAAGTTTTAAATAATATTTTAAACAGCTTCCCTGTACTCGTACAGCGTACATCCATCCATCCACTCCTGTGGGTAGGGTAATGTGTATGCGTGTGATTAATTCATTCTCTCACTCACTCATTCATTCATTCATTCATTCATTATTTCAAACGAAAAGTGAAACATTTTAAGGTTTGTGTGTAAAATTCTCATAGTATTTCGTAAAGTATGTTAAGAGTTAAATAATCAACAATCAGACCAATCAGCCAACTGACTTTTCATTTCTATACATGCACTCGTACATCAAGGCAGTTACAGAATTCTTGTTTGTGTGCATGTGTGTGTGTGTGTAATTGAATGAAGAACACACCAGCTCATGTGTGTAACATAAAACGAAACTATTTCATCCATCCATCCATCTATCCAGTTAACCATTCCTCCACTTTATTTCGTACATCAATAATTTACCAGGCATTTTGCCCATTCAGATAATAATTGTAGCCGTAATCATGTAAGAAAGCACTCTCAAGTTTGTTTGTGTGAGTAATAAAATATAATTTTTATCGAAAAACAAAAAAAAAAAAGAACATGAACAATTCAAGTAAATAAAATGTAAAAAGTAATTATTAATAAATTGCTCATGACCAATTAAGATGATGTTTGTTTGTTAGTCTGTCTGTCTGTCTGTCTGTCTCTTTATCTGCCGGTCTCTGCCAACGTCTTGCCAAAGTCTACTACTGTCGCACTGACAGACAACGTTGTACACAAGTATGTCCCAATGTTTTGTATCTGTAAGATTGCCTCTAATAAAATTGTGTTCAATTATATGGAGGTACTTCTTACTGCATACGAAACTGCGAGCAGCAAACAACAAACAATAAAAACAACAAAAATAAAAAATACCCACAAAAGCACAATTGAATTAATATGCTCGTGAATACAGGCGGTGTCAAAAAATATGCAATACATCATTAATCAATAGACGACGGGTGTTAGACATACAGATACATTAATATCTTTTTATGCGAGAGATACATTTTATTACCCTGTAAACAACAGCAACACACATTTTTATGTTGCTGTGCAACTCTGTACTCCTAAATGTTTCTAATTGCGCCATAATTACAGGGTTTTATATATTGTTTGAAAAAAAAGAAAATCGTGAGACCTTTTCTCTTCGTATGGGTTCAGTTGGCCACCAAAAAATAAAGGAAGAAAAATAAGACAAGATCATTTAATATGAGAAATTACTTAAATATTTTAGAATCTAGGGGTTTGAAAATGTATTTTTAAACAGCAAATTTTCATGAATAATTGAGGCACCGAAAATGATTGATTGCTGCTTATCTTAAAAAATAGACATTTATATCACTTTAAAATAACACTTGCTTAAAAACTGCTATTTGAAATGAAAATAAATGTATTACAAAAAAAATTAAATTTATTCACAATATATCGGAATTTAGATTAAAAAATTTATAAGAATGTTGCTGCTCATTAAACGTAATAAAACATTTAACTTTTTACGAAAAGTATTAAAATAATTTTATATAACATCTGAAAAAAAATTAAAAGCTTTTTTCGCTATTATTTTAAATTAGAAAAGGAAAAGTGCCTTCTTTTTAAGAAAACGAAAAGTTGAAACTTTCTAACATCAAAAAGCAGTAAAAGCCGGCCTTTTTGAGAAGTACATAGAAGTTGATTGGGCGATATGGGTAGGTTAGGTTAGGTTGCAAAAGAGGGGCATAAGCATCCCAATCCGTCCTGGATTACACTTAGGCCTCATAGGCCTGTTGTGCGCTCTATAACAAGGAGTTCCCATTTCTCTGTAGGGAGCCTCCACCGATATCATGGAAAACCTCTGAGTTTGATTACGTCAAGAACCTAGTTTCTTCAATGTACTTCCTTAAGTCTTTCCAATTAGAGCCCCTAAGAAATTCCATCTCCTGTATAATCTCTTGATTGAATGTTTGTCTTCTGACTTGGCTAAAAGCTGGACAGTAGCACAAGTAGTGCTCCGGTGTCTCGTCCTCTTCCTGGCAGGCCCTGCATGTTATATCGCCAACGATTCCCATTCGTGCCAGGTGAGTTCTTAACTCTGTATGTCCTGTTATTAAATAAACCAACCTCCGTAGTGTTGGCCTACTCAATGTTAGCACCTCCTTTCTCCTACTACCATCTGGGTCCCCCCATAGAATTCCAGTCACCCTACCTACGGTAGAGTGCTGCCAATCTCTTGTATGCAATTCTATAGCCCATCGCTTTAGTTCGTTCTTAAAAACCTGAAATGGCTTCGGACTATCTAGTGTGATGTTCGCCATTAATGCTCCCATCTTTGCTAGCCTATCTGCCTCCATATTTCCAGGTATCCCCTGATGTCCTGGAATCCATATTATCTCTATGCCCCCACATTGCGTGTATGAGTTAATCTCATCCTTGCACTGTAGTACACACCGAGATTGAACCCCATGATTCCTCAGGGCCTCGATGACCTTCCTACTATCCGTGAATATACGAATTGGTAGTCTGTTATCGATTTCCTTCAACCATTTTATCCCTTCCGTAATAGCCACGATCTCACTCTGAAATACCGTGCTATGATCCGGCAGGCGGAAGTATTTGCTAAAGTTACGACCCATTTCACAGAAACCTCCACCCGATCGGTCACCAATCCTCGACCCGATTGGGCGATATAGTGAAAAACGTAATAGAGTGGAATTCCCAAGGAGGTTGTAGACAAGACCAGCTTCATACTTGGCAACGGAAAATAGTGAAAGATCTAAATATGAGTTCGAACAAAATCGAATTGTTACCATTACGTAGACTTATGTTGTTTTCTTTTCTGTGAAAGAGTGCAACATTTTGTGCACTTTTATGGGAAAAGTGGCACTATTATATAATTTCAAAATAGTGAATTTATTACAAAATAAACTGCCATCCCTTAGGAATATTAATTTGTGCCTTAAAACTCCGCCTCACTGCAAATTTTAAGAAATAAAGGGAAACAGTGTTACATGTTTTCCAGAAAAGAAAACGGCTTTAACTGAAATACATGATGAAACATAAGGCGTGTTTTTTTTAGAGTGTCACAGCACCACAGCAACGCGTGCAAATTGTTGAAATTTTTCAGCAAAACAATTGCTCTATTCGTCAAACTCATCGTGCACTTCTGCCATTTTATGGCGTACAGAATCGTCCTTCAGAGCGGCTAATTCGAAAAACAATAGATCGTTTTCGCATCACATGTACTGTTACTGATCATGTGCATCCCGTGAGACGCCACTTAAGAAACTGTAGCCGCTATAACGCAGGAAAGCATTGAAGATGATCCTAAGGAATCAGTTCGTCGCCGTTCTCAGCAACTGGTGTAGGGTTCTTCCACTTTATGGAAGACTTTTTTTAGTTGTTGAAAATTGGTGTTCCCGATTGCACCTTTCAGATTGGCAGCCGTGGCGGCCATTTGGCAGAAATCATATTTAAAAATTAATTTCATAAAATTTTCTTTCCCATAAAGCCCGTTTCATTGATATTAAAAATATATTTCCTTGTTTTATTAAGATTTAAACTTGTGCCACTCTGTCAAAAAAACACCCTCTATATGCTTAAAAAGTATTTTTATGCAAATAAGCACGATATTATGAAAAATATTAAAAAGGTATTTTTATGCGAATAAAAATTTTCTTAATTCCTTAGCATAAAATGGCAAACCCATTTTAATTTAATTAAAAAGCAACAATAAAATCTTTCGTGCTAAAAACAAGCAGATCACTTAGTTCGATATGTGCTAGTATTGCTGCCCATCAGTCATAGCGGAAACGGAACAGCGCATTTTCAAACCTTAAATTAGAGTACCCCATAATTTATTTTCAAATATTTGGATTTCATCATCGTATGCGGAACAATTAATCGACTATTAGATGTTTTTTTTATTTACCACTTATTGTCCTTCGATTAATCGGCTGTTAATCGAGTAGCAATCTATTCATCTTCAGAAATTCATTTATAAGAGAAGTTCATCATAAAAATTTCGAATTCTGAATTAATTAAAAAATACAATATTTCAATGTAGTAAGAATTTTAACGAACATTTTATATTGCTATATTAAATTGAATTAAGATTCTATAGGCTAATTGTTCGAAATTGTAATTGTAATAGGGACTGTTATCACATTCAACTTAGCCACCTAATAAGTGGGGACAAACACAATAAACATGAGCACTGATGATGAAAGGGTTGCGTCTTTCGAAAACAGCTGTTCTGCTCTGCTGTGTAAGTTGAATAACAAAAACTGATGTTGACTTGCCTTTGTGCCTTGGAATATTTATCATGTCTTTCTGAGATTTAAATTACAATTTCGAACAATTAGCTTATAGAATCTTAATTCAATTTAATATTACAATATTTCAATTTTGGTTTTCAAAATTGGTTCTTTTATTCCGTTAAAATTTAGCAGAACTGCAGTCGCACAAAAAATTTAAAATGAAAAATTTCATTTCCTATTAACTATTAAATTAATAGATGAAAAATTGCATCTATTAATTTAATGGTTAATGGAAACTAAATTAACAAAATAAAACCAGGCGCCAAATTACCGCATTCGATATTGAACGAAATTTCCATACAATTTCAATACAAATTTCGATCGATATTGAATGCCATAATTTGATCCTTGATATAACTGAAAATTCATTTATAAGAGAAGTTCATTATAAAAATAACAAATTCTTAATTCATTTAAAAATACAATATTTAAATTTTTTTCATACTGATTCCTTTCTGAAAATTTTTCAATTTTTGTTACTTTTAATGAAAACTACATAAAAAGTGCTACCCTTGATTTCTAGCACTGATCAAACGAACAAATAAACCAACAAAAGTTTATACTTCTTCAACTCAAAAGGAAATAACAGAATACTTCTTATTTGATCGCCAACAGTTTTCAACTAAAAATCAAATAAAATTGATTGTTAAAATCAGTTGAAAATCTGTTCTCTATCACTTCAATGTTAATGGAAATAATGTCTGTGTGTCATTTTCTTTCATATTTTCAAAATGTAAATCCTTAAATGCCTTCAAATATTTCACATACACGCATGTTACATGCCTACATTTGTTCGTATGTGACAATTTTTGATCACTTAATGCCGCACAAGCAATAAATTACCCTACAAAAAAAATTATATTCCAAATCCCAGCGATAATCCCCCAATTTCTTCTTTTCAGTTCCCACTTTATGATAAATGACTTTAGAAATATATTATGACATTTTTGAAACAAACAACTATATTTAATGCGCTGTTCTCCTCTTTTCGTTTTTCAGACACTGAGTGTATGAAAAGAAAAAAGTCTTACATTTCATTTCATATCTGCTCTCTGTTGCATTGTGAGCGTTCTATCAGCAACCGCAGTGATGCAGACATGCGAGTACCAGCGCACTACTACATTTTACAAGATCACATCATGTTTTTGTATTTCACTTTTTTTGTTATCTCATAATAAATTAAGCGAAATTCATTGTTACAACCACAAGACAAAAAATAAAAACTGAATGCAGCTGAATGCAACTGAAATATTTAAATATGGGAGAAAAAGTTGTTAGGGTTTTGCTTCGGTACTACACGCAGTTATGAAAAAAATTTAAAGGGTGCTTTTTGAAAGGACAATTTCTGCTGCTGCATGATTTACAGAATTAATTAAGCAGAAATCAAATGTACACTTAAAGGGAACACTTTAAGTAGAACCTCTTGGCATTGTGGGAGAATTATTTCCCGTATTCTTATTCCGCTTCCAAATCGGTTAAATCAATTTATATCATTCTCAATCATATCAATAGTATGATAGTACAATCTGTTAGTACCCTACAATGGATGATTATGTTTGACACCAAACAGAAGGTGCTTTTCAAGCGACTTTCAGATAATTGCTGATTTGATCCCATTGCATTTGCCGACTTATTAATTTTTTTCTTAGTAGGACCAGCACTCAGGGAATGACAGCTACATATGCAGTGCATTGAGGTGAAACTAGAAAGAAGGGAATTATATTGTGAGAACAGATGGGGAAAGATGAGGAGTATGTACCACATTATAATCTTAGGAATTACCTAAGCGGAATCCTGGAGTTTCCTTGTTAAGCATTATAATTTTTTCTGTTAATTTTTTTTTAGTACATTCAAGAGTTAGAACACAATAATTATCTGTCATACCATTATTTCGGGGCGAAACATTTATCTTCTTGGGTATGAAGCTGGAAAATAAATAAATAGCAAGTCGTTACAGAATGTTGGAAAAAAATATCATTGGGCTATTTAAAATCACTTTATCACTCATTAAAAGATCATGCGATTGAACTATTGTAAACTCAGTGTTTAAAATATTGTAAATAAAATCAAGTAAGAACATTATATTCGACCGGGTCGAATCTCAAATACCTTCCAAATATTTAGTAAATAAAAACTGTTAATTTTTTCAACGGGCTTAAGTTCGAATCCGCATGACTGCAAATTATTTTTTATTATTTTATTAATAAAGGAACTTGTTCAAATTCTATTTATTATTTATATTAAGATTGGAATATTAAGAATATTTTCAATAATCAATAAACCAGCAGAACGGATCAGTACTGATTGGCTCTGGAAAAAGCGAAAGAGATACATGGAATATTGGGAATATTAATCGTCAGGGTTGGGGAATTTCGTACTAACCAAAAAGGTAATAAGTTGAAAATATGAATGTGGGAACTTCTCATATTCAATTTTCGTTAAAAAACATTGGTTAAATAGTTGATATTCCCACTAACTAGCACCACTTGAAACAGTGGAAAAATTGAACAAAGAACGCTGATGAGAAGGCGTAGCGGCCTCGAAAACAGTACTGATATATAGAATTTGAACAAATTCATTTATTAATAAAATAATAAAAAATCATTTGCTGTCATGCAGATTCGAACTTAAGCCCGTTGACAAAATTCACAATTTACATAAGAAAGTTCGACTAATAAAAATTCATACATAATGTAAATAAAAACTTTATTTTTCGTGCTCACTCTGGGAGGGGTCGAGGGGAAAACATCTCACATTTGCCATAAAACAGTAAAAATTCAATTTTTGGGGTTATTATGTGTAAAAAAAATGTTATAGGGTAATTTAAGGCGCAAAAGTGGGGGAAGGGTCGGGCAGAGGAAGATCAGCTTCGTCCTAAAAGCTTTAAAATTTAATTTTTAAGGGATGTAGGCTTAAATTATACAATTTATTAAATATTTACACTATTTTTCCATGTAATATATAACTTCAACGCCCACTAAAGGGGGCCAGTTCCAAAAATGTATTTTTCTAATTTTCTAACTGCAAGTTCAACGCTTTAGACCTTCTTTGATATAAAAATATATCATTTGCTTAAGAAAATAACCAGAAAATCTTTAAACATAATGTTATTTTTTAGAGGTTGGTTTAGTACTTCTTAGGGGAATTTTTTTTCCCTCTAGTCCGATTCAGCCCATTTACAAACTTGACCTGTGCTATCCTTCAGAAGGAATTTATATTAAATTTCAAGGGTCTGGCTGTATTCGCTTGGACTGAATCGTGATTTCCACAGATTGATCAAAAATATGTACACTTTATGGGGTCTTATGGCGTTTTCTTTTCTAGAAAACATGTAACATTTTTTCACTTCTAATCCAAAAATTTGCATTTAAGCGGATTTTTAAGACAATAATATATTTGCCTTAGCAATGGTAGATTAATTTGTAATAGATTTACTATTTCGAAATGGCATGATGGTGCAGTTTTTCATTAAAAAGTGTAAAAAATGTAGCATTCTTTTCCAGAAGAGAAATCAACATTAGAGGGATATTTCGCTGCATTATACACGGAATGAGAACGTGAATATACCCTCGAATTCTTTTTTGGTGGGTATAAAAAATATTAAAAATATTTTTGATGAATAATTAATATTTTAAGTGAAATTAGTGTCATTAATACAATCAATATGATAAACAATAAATTGGCTACTTATATTTTAAAAAAGTTATGTCAAAAATACCTACACTTCTGAGTTCAATTAATTGAATTCAATCAAAAAGTCCTTCACGAAAAATTGTCAAAAATCAATTAAATTTTATTTACCCGTAATATTTACAATTTAATTTTTATACTTAAGAGTTCAAGATTTTTATTTTTCAGCTTAATAATAGATAATATTTACACAAATTTCTATGTACCTTCATACAATATTTTAATGAAAGAGAAAATTTGGCAAAAACCTAAACACACTAACCGCTAATTATAAATTTTCACTTGTACTCATACGATTTCCTTTTCATGTCCTTGCTGAATAGCAAAGTTTATTTAATAACTTAATACGAGTGTATGCATATTCTATAAGAATATTTTAATATTGAGAAAAATTACTGAGAAGAATATCTGAAATAAATTCAATAAAACGATGACTCTATCTTAAATGCTAATAATGTAATTATCCTTGCGCTTATTTTCAATTTAAAGCCAGGCGTTAAAAAAAATCACTCTGTACTCCCAGAAAAGGACCAGCGTTTTAATAGAACAAAGAGTGCAGTAGAGTAAATATGACAATTTAAATTGTTTTTGCTCGTACGTGAAGTAATAAAGTTAAGTGTAAATATAATTATTTGACAAAAGAAAAGCACATCTAAAGCAACAACAATAAGAAACTGTCATATTTGAATTAAAGACAACCAACAAACCAACCAAGAACAACAACAACTACAACTACAATGTAATAAAACTTAAACTATTATAAGGAAATGCGTGCGTGGGTTGTTCTATATTTTGTTTAACAATACAATTTTAAAATATATATTTATTTTTTATATGTATATTTTTGGCCGGAACATGAACTTTAGTTACAATTTCATTTCTTGTGTTTTGCGGCAGTTGTTCTCTTTGCAGTTGTCATATTTTTATTAAATACGAGTCCAAGAGTCAATGAAACAACAAAAACAAAACAGCGAGGAATAAACCATGAGCACTACAACAACAAGGAATAGATAAATAAATAAATATGAATTATATTCGTGGGGTTTTATTTAAAGTTCATGTTGAATTTTACTTGCATTCAACCGAATTGCACACAAGCACACATGCATTAAAATATATCTTTAAAATACATACAAGCGAGTTGTCTGGCAAGACTGTAAGTATCTTTGCGTGTGTAATTGCCGCCACAGTTAGTAAGCGATACGTTGCAGTACACACAAACTTACTTACGAGTATTACGTACGCCGTGGCAGGCAGTAGTTTAAGAATTACTCGCAACAACTTCTTCTAGACAATCAAAAGACAATAATCATAATGTGCTGTTATTACTCTATTGTTGCCTCTTGTTGTTTTTTTGTTTTTGTTGTTTCTGCTTGAAACCCTAATTTATATAATACGACGACTATTTTAGTTTGTTATTATTGCATTTGTTGGTTTAGAATGCAAGAAATCCATTTTAAAATTGTACTTAGTCGCTCAAATAGTATACGACCGTTAGAACAACACATACTCGTACATACTACAAGAAATCAAACTCCTCTTTGTCATTTTCAGCTGGGGGAACTTCAAAAGAAGTTAAGTAGATGATTGTGAACAGGTGAAACCAACCTTTTTAATGACCTCACAGACATGTACATTTCCTATTTCAGGCTTGTTTGTGGACACTTTTGCAACTATTCAAGGCTAAAGTCTATTAAATTTATTTTGAAGGATTGTTTTGCAACTTTGAAAGACATTTAAAAAGTAAAACAGTGATCATGCACTAGAATTACAGTGATCATGCTAAAAGAGCTGTTCAAGATGCGGAAGAAGAAAAATTTGTCTTGCTTTAGAAACTCCTAGAAAGAATGTTTCTTCCCCTGCCCTGCAAGACTTCTCCAAGCAGGACAACACAAATATAAAGATGAATAGTTGCCGGCTAAAGAGATTTTGGTTTAACTTTTAAAATATACAGTGAAAGCTGAGTATTAGCGACTACCGATTATTGCGACGGCCCGGTTATCGCGACGGCCCCATTATCGCGAAGACTTAATTTTAAAAATTTCAGGTTCCATAATTGCTTCAGTTTACGAAAAACGGGTTCTATTTTTGCGACTTTTATCTGTTTTTTAAATTTGAATACAATGTCTATAACGAAAAAAGGGGAATCCCCGTCGGTGTCACCAAAAAATGTTTGAAAGTTAAAAAATAAATTGTCAATTCAAACATATAAATTTAAACTGCTTTATTATTTTTATTTTTATATTAAATTGAATTAAGATTCATAGGCTAATTGTTCGAAATTTGTTTTTAAATCTCAGAAAGGCATGATAAATCTTCCTTCATCCTTATTAGATGATTTTGACCTTGTGTAAATATATCTTTTAAAATGGGAAAAGTTCGTTATATTTTAAGGCCAACGATAAACATGTGCATGCATTGCATGCTTTGGAAAATGATAACCCGACAACAGACCCGTATGAACTACGGGATTCAGCTGTAATTTTAAAAAATAATTTGCCAAAAAAACAATTCAACAACTCCAATTTCTTTAAAAAGGTAAATGTATCAATAAAAGGAATTCTAATTTTAAAAATTACATAAAATTGTGCAATAAAATTTTGGTTTCAGTTACCGAGAAAATTCAATTTTCGTGACAGGCCAAATTATCGCATTCGATATCGAGCGAAATTTCTATACAATTTTAATACAAATTTCGATCGATATCGAATGCCGTAATTTGCTCTGCTGGTTTTTAATTAGTCACGAAAATCGAGCTTGCACTGAATATTCAAACCTAAGAGCTGTTTCAAACTCATATGAATGAGTGATTGGTATGAACATATGGATGGTCACAAATACAGGGTGTCCGCCGGGAAAGTATACCACTTAGTTTAATTTTTGATTAAATGAAAGAGAAGGGATCTTATATTGATAAATATTTTATTTAATGTTGGCAATTCTGTATGGAAGACAATATCAGATAAATGTCCGCATCACAAATGCGAGCCCTTTTGAGCACATTTTTCATTACATTCTCACACATTTCACGCGGCATTTCATTAATTTCATCACCAATATTTTATTTGAGTTGCTCAAGCGTTTCTGGTTTGTTTGCATAAACCAATCTGCTTTTCTGAAATCCCCACAAAAAGAAGTCCGGAGCAGTCAGTCAGTCAGTCAGGCGACCGTGGAGGCCAATCAACATCACCACTTCTTGAAATAACTTGTTGTGGAAAGAGGTCTCTCAGTAATTCCATTGTAATCCTGGCTGCAGGCGATGTAGCATCGAATATATTTCCATAATAAATTTGCCAAGTGTCTACTTCACGACTGCCAAATATGAACTGTCCAAACTAATGTTTAACAAAATGGCGGTCAAACAAAGTTGTATACCTTCCCGGCGGACACCCTGTATATGCAATTCATGTTTGGGCTCCTATCATGAGCAGAACAGAGTTTTAAGGCACTTGGAAAGCGCTCTAGACTCAGGGAACTTTAAGCTATTCGGCCGAACAGATATTGGGAATATTGGGAAATATTCTTTTAATATAATTTTAAGCTATTGAAGCGATCGATTAAGTAATTTCAAGAATTTGTAGATTTTTGTTTGCTTTGGGCTTGGAATGAACCGAATATGGCCCTAAACTATTATTTCGCAAAGGCCTAAATTTTTCTGACTACACCTCGTGAAATCTATTAGGATCGCGGTAAAAGTAAATTTTGTAAAAATACGAGTTAGGGCCTTTCTAATTGTGACCCCTAATAGAGATAAATCCTACGGACTTTAGTGGTCAACAATATTTTTCATCATATTTAAATAAAAATTGAAATTTTTATCATTTTTGTTTTTTATTTTGTACTTTTTTGTACCCAACGTTTCGTTTGCTTTTTGCAAATTTCTTCAGGGGTGTGTTTTATTTGTTACTATACTCGTATATGATTTATGTTATTGGCAAATTATTTATTCTTATTTATCAGCATAAAACATGTCTGTGTCGTGTACAGACATGTATTCTAAATAATTATAATTAAATAAATAATTTGGTACATCACAACAAAATCAATGGTCCACTTAATCCTACTACCACAGGCCTTTCACTGATATAATAATGCTGTTTAGAATTATTTTTATATAAAAGAAGATTTTTTAATAAAAAGAAACTAGATTTTTTATTTTGCAGATTTTTGAGAGAGAAAAAATATGGCTTCACTATGCACCACTTTCCACCTTCCACAGCTTCAGAATAATTGTCTTCCTTGTTACTAAACTTGTTGCATGATGTCGATCGAATCGCTGTTGCTACCGTTATTTTAGATTCTATGCTCTGGCAGGTACTAACAGACCTCGCAAAGTTCTTATAGGTCCAACATAAAAATTTTGATTCAACATGTTTTAATTACATATTAAATTCAATTAAGATTTATAGGCTAATTGTACGAAATTTTTGGTTTTTAAATTTAGAAAGACATGATAAATATTCCAAGGAAAGTCAACATCAGTTTTAAGTTATTCAACTTATACAGCAGAGCAGAACAGTTGTTTTCGAAAGCCGCAATACTTTCATCATCAGTACTCATGTGTATTGTGTTTGTCATTACATTTCACGGAAAAAACAAATGCGGCTGATTAATAAAATCCGACCTACATAAATGAGTTTAATTAAATTAAATAACGACGGTTGCTGCTAATAATTTCACATCAGCCTATCAATGCGTGGGCTATACTTTTATTTCCCAGCATGCTCTTTTTATGCTACAGCAGTGATAGAAAAGAAAAATTAATTTAATTGGTGTACGATTACATAGGAAAGCCAAAGAAATAAATAAAAAGGATTAATAGAAATCTATTACAAGCAGCAGAATTAATTTCAAATAAAAAAAAGAAAAGGAAACTCCTCACAGTTTGTGTGCTTTGAAATTTTCTCAAGCCGTAGAAGGCATTTCTAATTGTTATTCACGTGAGAAAAGTAACGTACTCGTATAACCAGGTAGAGACTTTGAAAAACAAAACGAAAAGATTAAAATGATAAAGCAATAAATTACTGCTGAAAACTAACCCTTGTGCAGTGCCTTAAAATAATTTGGGAAAAAAAACAAGGGCCTTATGTTGCCCCTAACTGTGTGAGAAGCAAAAGAATTCAATATTGCAACATGTTAACTTACGTGGTTCTTATTGTTCGTCTTGTTCTTAAGTTCCTTTCTACGAATAGTTTCCTTTTTTGCTGTTGTTGTTGTTATGAAAAAAGTGTTTTCTATGCCACAGACGACATTTGTATGCATTAACAAAAAATAAAATAAAATATAATAAAAAAGTCCTGCTGCAGTTTATTCCCTTCTGCCCTTTTTGTTTTCTTCCGCATGTAACTCGCAGTATCCTTTATGCTGCTTTAGCTGCGAGCTTACAGTAGAGTATAATAGCGTTTCCAAGTGTATGTGTGTGTGTGTATGTGTGTGTGTGTGTGTGTTGATTTATTTTGTATATGTGATACTTTATGTATATGATATTTGAATTGTTTGTTGTTGTAATTTTTTAGTTTTGTTTTTTTAACATTTTCAACTTATTTATATCATGTTACAGTCCTCAAGCTGCACTTGCTCTAAGGAATAGTTAGAACAGCATAAAAGAACCACGACGCTTCCAATGACACAATGGCAAAGACGTCTACAATAGTGACAATAATAACGATTACAGTTAGCAAACACAAAAAACACACACACACATACACACATACACACTCGCTTCATTTCACATATAGGGGACAAGGAATTTTAGTTAGATTTCACACACATTCTTAGAACGTAAGAAACACATACAGACGACTTCTTCATTGAATTAAAGTCTTACAAACATACAGAAGTGCAACGAGGATAAACTGAAAATTTTGTTTAACCTTCATTCTCATCAGGGGTTTAAAAGAGTAGTTCCTAAACAAAAGTTAGTTTTCAACTAATAGTTGTCATACGGGCTTAAGCGTCTTCCAGGGTTTTTCAATCATTTTCTCTTCATTCCATCAGGAGATACCCGACGACCACCACTAACTCAGGACTATTGTGCCTACTACCCAGCAGTGGTAGCCTGTCAGTTCCGTGCCTGGGGTTTTGATTCCTGCCAGGTGCTCTGGGTATTTACAGTGAACAAGAAAATCGTTCCGCATATTGAGTGTTTGATTAAAAAAAATAACAAAAAACACAGACTTCAGAAAGTCTGAAAATTAACGATTGCAGTTGGTGTTGAAAACTGGAGATGTTCAAATGCCGTGATTTCTTCGTGTCACGTGAATTGTGATTATAAATTATTAAAATCACGTATGCATGAGTGAGCATGATTCAAAATTTTAGAACCATGCGTGATAGTGAGTGATTTTTAATACATATAATATTCACGCACTCAAAGATAAGTGTTTTCTTTTGAATTTTTAGTACTAAGGAAAATGTACATACACACGTAAATATGTACATATCTATGTGTTATAAAGAGTCATCCTCTCACACACGAGAACGATTTTACTGTGAGCGCGTGAGATTTTGAAAAAAATTTTATCATCATGCGCGAAAGTGCGTTATTAAAAATAATCCTTTCGTGAGTGGGCGTCATCATGATCGTCCTAAATATTGCCGTGCGTAAGCGCGCGTGAATAATATTTGAGTTGCGTGATCGTGAGCTTAATTTTACTTGAAAACCTTCAAACACGAAAGCCCTCCAAGATGCTTCTAAAGTTAACCGAAATCGTATAGAAGACTTTTTGAAAGAATTCGCAGAACTTCTGTGATAGTGAGCTCAATTCTACTCACGCGCACATCTCTATTGAAAGCCATCAGACACGAAAACCCTCCAAGATGCTTCTAAAGTTAAACGAAATCGTATAGAAGAATTTTTGAAAGAATTCGCAGAACTACAGTAATCTGTGGGTGCTGTTGGCTGAAGTACTAGAACACGAGACTATGAAGCAGAGGGTCCTGAGTTCAACCCTGCACTGAGTCTTGAAATATTGCGTTGAATTCTTCCGATCAGCTTTAGTGCATGGTTGTGTTAGTTGTTGCCAGCCTGTTTTCAATGATGAAGGCATAGCACTGGACACAGGCACTGAGCAACGGGCATATAAGTATTTAAAGGGAAGTGGGTTCTCCTGCACTAGTCTGGAAGAAAATGAAGATGCATTTAAGGTTTTAATATTAAAGTCGGCCTCTAGAGGTTTCCTTTCGATGCTTAACCATACACTTGTGTATTCTGTTGATGTCGTGTGGCGGTCTTCGCGTCTCCCTTGCAAATTTTGAATGATTCTGTGACGGGTCATTGTTTGATATCTGATTCGGGAGCTCAAGTGATGGCTACAGTTGCTGCTAAGAGCAACGAAAAATGTCGGGTAGGGGCTGTTTTAAGCAGTGCCAAACGATAGTACCGATTGCTAACTGCTGTTGCGAACATAACAGACCCCACAAAAGTGGTGCAGCGGAGGGTCAATGCAGCTCTCGCCTACATTTAGAGACGTTTCGATTGCTGGCAAGTCATTGGTTACCAGAGGCTGGCCGTAAGACTTTTAAATAGCCTCGAACAGCTCAACAAAGAGTTTTTGCATGTCTTGTGATGGTACAGGTGCGACCACTTGCCACCTATGAGTAAATGATAAGTCACACTGGTATGGTTTCCGAGGGACATGGTTACCAACATAATCCTACTATGGTTATGACAAACAATGTGTGATAGTATCAAACAAACTTCTGTTTCTTTTTTAAACATTTAACACAATTTCAGTTCTGTTAAGCAAACATACTTATTCATTTCAAACACATGATGATACTTTTTTATCACATACATCTCATCGCAATGATACAAAATGTTATACTCTGTTATAATACTCGTATTATAGTCATGTTCTCATACATGATTGTCATGTGTGATGCTTGCAACGACCTTGCTTTGCCTATAATGTCATGTCACTTCAAGCATGTAATTCAATCTTACCACAAACATTTCTATTAGCTAATGATCATCGTAATCATGACAGTTTCTTTGCATAGATGTTCTATCCAGGCTGCTTTCGTATGTCAAAAAAATAAATAAAATAAAGTTTTCAAGGAGTAACGAAACATCTGCAACTTATTTTTACTAAACGTATCGGTCGGTCGGTTTGTCTCTGTATTTTGAAGTAGAAGGAAGGAGTTTGTTTCTTTTCTAACAATACGTTACAACACATTTGGTATTAAACACTTTTCTTATTGTGTAAAACAGCGTGTGTGTTTGTGTGAGTGTGTGTGCGCGCTTTCTTTGCTGCTCCTTGCTGAGTTTCATTCAAATACAATTCTTATTATTCACCGACCATTTCGAAGGGAAACAAAGGCCAAAAGAAGCCAACAATTTAGGGGGTTTTAAGAAATTGTACGAGTATGAAAAAAATAAAATGTACGAAAAGAAATTCAATTTTCCGCTTTTTCGATGTTTTACATTTTTGTGTTCGTGCGCCGAATATTTGTGACTTTTAAACACACAAAATCAAGTTAATCGCTGTTATCCTGTTGACTCTGGCTGTGATTTTATGCCCCCGCACAAGAGTAGGATACTTAAAAAATTGTTCTGTATCATATTGTATTTATTAGGATTGCGAGTGTATTTTTGTTTTTTTTTATTTCTGCTTACAAATATTTCTCGTTCAAATATCGCTGCTGCAGGATTTCATTACTTTAGCAAACAACATGTTGAGACATGCACAGACAGACACACTTTTGCTTACAAGGATTCAATTTATTTTTATATTTCACTTTATCGAATTCATATCAGATTTCAAGTTTAACACACTTTATTGTTAATTTAGCGTAAATAAAACAACAAAAAGTAACAGCACGAAAAACCAAAACAAATCGAACTGTTGTGTATCGTATTGAACCGAAATCGAAGTATTTTATTTTTAAAATATTTTATGTATCGTTTCTTTTTTTTGTTTTGTGCTTCAGAAAAAAACATAAATAAACAATAAATTGCTTAAAATTTTGTACGCACGTCTAAACACGATGACATATCTAAACAAACTGAATGTGAGTGAGTATTCAGACACTCACGCTGATAGACTAGACCACTGACAATGTCAAAAACTTCGATAAGGGAATCAATTTTAGGTACAAATGAGCAGAAGTCCTAAATACTTATTTACGGTCGCGCTCTCTCTCTCTCCCTCTCTCGTTTCTCTTCGGTTTTGTGTGAATTTTTGCTTTTTTATTCGAATGTAACCACCGAAATATACTTCGTAGATAGAAGTGTACAATTTAGCGATTTTTCCACAAGAGAATTAAAAAAGCTGACGTTTTAATGAAGTATTTGATGGTGGATACAAACAGTGCAATCTACATCGCTGCAATCAATCAAAATATCAAAATATTTTGATGTTGTTGATACCTCGATTGCAACCCCAACTGAAATCAGAAACACGAATACAAACGATGCAATCTACAATGCAATTTGCCAGATTGCGGAAACGCATTACACTGTCGGTACCATTTTTGAGGAGTGAAAAATAAATCCCAGTCTTTTTCAAAGGAAATAAAAAGTCAATTTTCTTGTAACATAAATTATTTAGACCATTTTGCAGTTAGCAGCCGAGGATTCAGAGAAGAGAAAATACTCACATTCCATGTTAGTAGAGCGGAAGATGTTATAATTTTTGCGAGTGCAATTGTAGATCGATCATGTTTGCTGCAGAGCATAGCGCTCCATGCTAGCAATGGAGCGCCATGCTCTGCAGGAGCGCATAAATATTTTATCCAAAAAAGAATATGGTGGATATATTCACTTTGTCATTCCGTTTGTAACGCAGCGAAAGATTCATCTGAGACCCCATAAAGTATATATATTCTTGATCAGCGATGAAATCTAAGACGATCTGAGCATGTCCGTCTGTCCGTCCGTCCGTCTGTGGAAATCACAATTCAGTCCAAATGAAAAGAGCCAGACTCTTAAAATTTGGTATAAATATATCTTGAAGGATAGCACAGGTTAAGTTCGGAGATGGGCTAAATCGGGGAAGAAGGAAAAAAGTTCCCCTAAGAAGAACTAAATCAACCTCAAAAAGAACAACATAATTTTCACCGTTTTTTCTTTCGTAATTTTGTTAAGCAAATGATTTATTTTTATGTCAACGAATTAAACTCGGAGCCATAAAATAAAAAATAATAATTTTTGGACCCCGCCCTCTTTAGTGGGCGTTATTATATGCAGAAATAGTGTAAAAATTTAACAAATTGTTTTACTTAAACCTACATTCCGTAAAAATAAAATTTTAAAAGCTTTAATGACGAAGCTGAGACGTAACCTGGTACTACTCTGCCCTACCCCCTCCTACCCATTTGCCCCTTAAATGACCCTATCAAAAATATTTTTTTTTTAATTTTGTATGTAATTATACCAAACATTTATTTTGAGAGTTTTATGACAAAGGTGAAATGTCTCCCCCACAGCCCTTGCCAGAGCGACCACGCCAAAATACAGTTTTAATACCCTCCAAAGAAAATTGGGACCCATAAAGTATATATATTCTCGATCAGTCTAAGACGGTCTAGCAATGCCCATACGTTGGTCTGTGGAAAACATGATATTGTCCATTTTTGTACCCCGCCCCCTTTAGTGGGTGTTGACGTACGATATTATATAAAGGAACTCTGTCCCACCAAGTAAAACAGTTTAATTTTACTTACTAAATATTTGGAGGGTATTTAAGATTCGACCCGGTCGAATAAAACTTTTTTACTTGTTTTTCTTTTTAATAATAACTATTTTTTAATAAACCTAATTGGCTATTGACTGCTTAACTGCTGGACTCAACCAGACTGGATCCACAAAATTCCTTGGCAGGTTATAGCTGCTACCGCTGGCTCTGTCCAGAATATCACAGCTGTGGATGTCATCATGTATGCAGATGTGAAATGAGTCGATTATGAAAGACTTGGGGAATATCTCTAAAACAATATTATTGAGCGAACTTCCAGAAATCGCTAAAGACTTCCCAGAAATCCCTAAAGTCTGGAAAAGACAATGATGTTGGACGGTATCTTGGTGTTTGGCAGGTCTACACAATGGTGAACTGAACAATTAGCTAATTGTGCAAGTGGAGGGTCAAAAACGGACCCGTTACAGACTACAGCCCGTTACTGATAATGCACAGCCTACTGCGATACTTCCCCTAAATATAAGTAACAAAAGTAGTTTTGAGCCCAGCATGAGCATCTAACAGTGCCTTAAGTAATATTTAAACCATAAGTTTAAATGCATGGCTTTCATTAAAAAATAATGAAGAAAATGTGTTGCAGCTACAAAATTCCACAAAACTGTTTGCAGCGTTTTTTGTATCTGTTGGAGTGTGCAACACCAGTTACTAATAAACAACACTACATACTCGTACTGTGTGGATGTGTTATTTGTGTTCTATGGACTGCTGAGAGCTGTTTACAGTGCAGTGTTTTGGATTTTACTGTATAGAGTAGTTTATGAAGTACAAACCACTTAATGTGGTATTCTGTATGTGTGCGCTACTTTTTTGTTGTTTTTTTTTTTTTTGTTGCATACTAACGAGTACTTGTGTATGGCAATGACTCTCCTGGCGCCTCTTTATATTATTGTTATTGTGTTCATTCTTGTGGTGTTACGTTCTATGATTGCCGGAGATGGAAGAAGTCATTGAGAACCATTGTGGTACTTTTACGGAAATGCCACAGTACATTTTCCAATTACAAATGTATATAATGCATTTTTTAGTGAAATTAACTTAGATATGGGAGAGCGAAATTGGAATGTATAATATTGGTACTTAGAGGATGTCATCTATTTTTTAGTAGGACCAGCACTCAGGGAAAGACCCTTATATATTCAGTGCATTGTACCGGAACTGGATAGGAAGGGATAGAATTGAGAAGACAGATGAAGAAATGGGGGAAAATTGAGAACTTGTTTTTAGCTATTGCAATCTTCTACTTCACTTTCTAATTTTTAGCTACAGGACCGAGAAAAGAGAGTGATGTTACTCTGTTCTCTAGTATGTGCATGATAGTGTCAATCGCTGCCAGTTATGTTCAGTAACCATTGCTATGCCTTCGTCACTGAAGCACACCGGCAATAAGTAACCCAACCATGCACTAACTTTGATCAGAAGAATTCGACATTCTATTCATGACTAAAGGCGGACTTGAACTCGGAACATTCGTCTTCGTAGTCACGTGTTAACCAGTTTAGCCAACAGCTCCCTCAATACCCATTCAATATATTGTACGAAACTAATAAAAAAGGGAATAATGTTGAGATTGAGATGCTGCTACAGTACCAACGAAGCAGAGTTTTCACTAAGTCCATGTTAGAGCGACATATACAATAACTTAAAAAATACATGGAGTATGAAAACAGTACACGAAAGTATAACCATAAATTGATGGTCACTGTCAAACCACGTAATGTTTAATAACTTCTTTTTTTTCTGCGGTTTGTTTGTTAAGACTAGATCACATTATCTTCACAATGTACCGATTTTCGTCGGCTCACTGAAATAAAGTTATAAGTAATAAGTTAAATTTTCCTTATTTATCAACTAATTGAAATATAAGGAAATAATTGCTCCGCACTGCATTGGTAATAAAGCCATATAGACAATTTTATTGCAGAATTAATTGAGAAATAATGCAATTTTGGTTTAGTACTTATAAATTTATTACAGTGAGCCGACGAAAATCGGTACATTGTGTCGATAGTGGGATATAACCTTTATGGAAGAGTGCATGGGCATGATTATTTCGGGTCTGCAAAGTACGTAGAGTGATTTGAAGTTTTCAACAACAGAAAAATAAACATATTGAACATTCTGAACATGAACATATTTGTCCGATGCTTTATTATTCTTGTTACTACGCATGATCATGAGGAAAAAATTACTCACCTCTATTTGCACTTAAGCCAATACAACTCGGAAAAGAGCACGTCAACTTGCTATTTCACAATATCGAACGATTTTTTTTCGTGCAATTGAATTTAAATCAAAAGCAGTTTATAAAATATGGTTTGCTTTTTATACCCTCCAAAAATGAATTGTAGGGTATATTCACTTTGTCATTCCGTTTGTTACGCAACGAAATATCCATCTGAGACCCCATAAAGTATATATATTCTTGATCAGTGATGACGTCTAATAACGGTCTAGCAATGGCCATACGTTCGTCTGTGGAAAACATGATGTAGTCTATTTTTGGATTCCGCCCCCTTTAGTGGGTGTTGACGTACGATATTATATAAAGGAACTCTGTCCCACGAAGTAAAACATTTTAAATTTACTTACTAAGTATTTGGAGGGTATTTAAGATTCGACCTGGTCGAATATAACGTGTTTACTTGTTTCTGTCTAAATTTACAGTTCTTCTGAGGAATTTTCCGTGGTTAACTACGTTTCTACTTCCTAAGTGAAGGTACAGAGTCATGTATAGTCAGTCACAGTAACGGAAGCAAATACGGGTTAATAACATCGCCAACATATGATCTGAGTCACCCTGTCGACATCTGTGCACCAAATACTTTGCAAATTTACTTTGTAAAGTATTTCAACAAATAAATAATTAAAATATTGTATGTAGTAAGAATTTTAACGCACATTTTTATATTGCTATATTAAATTGAATTAAGATTCTATAGGCTAATTGTTCGAAATTTTTAATTTAAATCTCAGAAAGACATGATAAATATTCCAAGACACAGAGGCTAAGGGTTGCGTCTTTCGAAAACAGCTGTTCTGCTCTGCTGTGTAAGTTGAATAACAAAAACTGATGTTGACTAGCCTTTGTGCCTTGGAATATTTATCATGTCTTTCTGAGATTTAAAATAAAAATTTCGAACAATTAGCCTATAGAATCTTAATTCAAATTAATAAATAAAATATTGTTTTTGTTTTGAATGTTGTTGTACTGCCTCTTGCGACAGGCTGTACTGCCTATTGTGACGTTTGGAAATCTCAAAATTGAAAATAATGTTGCAAAATTCAAATGCAAAACACCCTTTTTAACAATAAAATAATTAATTTCCTGAAGAAATCACACAAAGGAGTGACGAAATATTGAAATTAAGAAATAAAATTAAAAAATAAAGAGGCCTTAAGCTAAAAAATATCAGAATATAATAACCCTTTTTAACATTTTTATAATTTTATTTAAAAAAACATATTTAATGCAAAACATTGAATGCCTATTTCATAATGTCCAACGAACTCTTTTTTCCGTACAAATACATTTGAAATAGAAACAAAAAAAACAAAAATTTATAAATCATTTTTGATTAAAATGAAAAAGCTCTGTCGACATTGTGAAATCGGCAGCGAATTACTACACAAATATGATATTATTATTATTATTATTATTATTTCAAATCTATTATAATTAAAATTACAACAAACAAAAAGAAGTGAAGGCACTAGCAACTAATGGCTATCGGCCCAGATATGATATATTTCAGTTTAAGTTAGTATATATATTTTTAAAATTCCATGTAATTTATAAAAAGTTTGACTGGCAATTATTTGCTAGTTAAGGCGTTCTCCATTTTATGTAACGATATGCCTCAGATTGTGCAATAACGTACTGGCAAATATTTCAGCTCACAGCTTAAGACTAGTAAATTGCTACCTAAAGTTAATTGGCCATTTAAGTGATTCCAATAAAACATTGAGGCATTTCCTGTTCATGTACTTTCTCGTTTCCCTGCACTGATTTCGTACATTTGTGCCACAAGACCCCGCAGTGGTAAGTACGTGTATGCGGTGAATGTGTGTTGTTGTAACTCGTGTTGTAGTAGGTTGTGTATTATTTTTGTTGCATGTTTTGTTGTTATTTCTTAGTTCTTGTTTTGTTTTTTTAAGTCGGAAACTTATGTCAGCTGTGTGTACTTATTCTCCCTGTAATCAGTCTCTCGCTCTCTGTTTTTGTAAAAAAAGAAACGTATCCACGTTGTACTCAAAGTACTCGTACCTGGAAGAGTCTACGTTTGATTGAAATATTCTTTTGTGTCTTATGGAAAAATTAGTTGATTAAAAAACTGAAATTTGACATAAATGTCAGTTCATATTTTGTGTGATTTGAAAGGACATGTCAAACAGATTTCAGTATGAGGTCCATTGCAATGACTTTAAGATAAAAGACAGTAAAACGGTGTGCCATACATCCGTACTTTGATTTTTACAATCAGTTTATGCACGAACATGGTTGGCACTTAACGACGTCTTGTTCATTAACGTACATTTGTCTTAACACGATGTGGCAACAAGTAACATGCAACAACAACAACAACAGCTACAGCTACAGCAACAACAGTAATTGTTAAGCACTGAGCACAGCCAAGGAAGGATTTCTGTAAGAGTATGAAGCGTTAAATTAAATGTTGCTTGTAAAGTATTCACTCATTGTTGTTTGTGTTAAAATACTTTTTTTTATTTATAGTACAATTTAATGCTTTTATTTTGCTGACTACAACATTTACAGTTGTATGAATGTGTGTGGTTGTTTCCTAGGATCCTTAAAAATTTCTTTGTGTCTTAAAAAGCATTTCTGCCAAGTATTTGACGGCATTGCTCAAAACAATAAAAATAAAAAATTATGGTAAAATGGCAAACCCTTAATGTATGAATTTGGTATTGTCGGCAAATTTGCTTGTGAAGATTAAATTACTCGCTATTCATGGCACAACAATTAAACTTTTATTATATCCTTTCTTTTTTTTCGTTTAATATATTTTCAGCACATAGGAAAACTATTTAAAAGTTTTACTGAATACACCAACAATTTATTATATACATTTATGTGTATGTATGTGTATGTATGCCAATTTAAACGGCTTTATTATGCGCGTAATAATGCTGAGATATTTAATTAAAATAATGCTAAAATCATGTCCAACTTTGCTGCATCTATAAATGACTTTCAAGCATGTAAAATTGTATTATTTTATTTCTTTTATTTATAAACAATTTGGTACTCTTTAGTATAAAACTATTGTGTTATTTGTTTAAAGGTTGTCCCATATTTAGAAAAAAAAAAAGAATTCGCTATGAAACAACATTCCAAGCATCAAGACATGAATTGAATTTAATTAATAAATTAAAGATGTGAATTGAGTTTAATTAATAAAAAGCAATAGTTGTCTCTCTGCCCATCATAAAAATATTATACAGACACTTTTGAAAGTTTATACATGTTTGTTTGACCAGTAAAAAGCAAAAAAGAAATGGGAAGGATTTGTTGTTGCTTTTCAAGCAAATTAAAATTGTTTGCACACAGTTTTTATATTAAGAATATAGAAAAATAATTTATATTGTTCATTTCTACATAAAAATACCTTCTAAGCCACATATGTTCTATCAGCATTGGTTGGCAACAAGATACCTGAAACGGTACCACAAAAGTGTAAGTGACGTATTTTTGTATATATTGTACATCTCTACATAAACAACTTTAAGGCAACTTATGTTTCTTAGCTATTGCAGGAAGATGAAATAGTTAAAATATTATTACATTTTATTAACGCATAGTCAACTCCAGCCTGCTTTGCCACAACTCATTTACAATCATTAAATATGTCTTAAATTATTATTTGATTTTAGTCAGTAATTAATTTTCGTCCTGGACCGTCTTTGTAACAATAAAATATAAATATGCGCCTGCCAATAGCTCCATAGATTTTTAATCATGAACTCAAACTTTGCTCCTCAAGCCAGTAACTGCGATCCTGTCCTATATTTTATATATGCCTGTGAATTTTATTATATTTTAATTGGTCTTGGCACTTAGGGGATGAACCCTGCTCTGCAAAGCATTGTGCCGGAAGTGTGAAAGGATGTGACAGTGTTGACAGGACAGATGAGGAAAAATAAGAACTTATTGGCAGAATTTCATAATAAAATTTTAAAAATATTATCACAAAATGGATACAAAATTTAAAAAAAAATGTGAACATAAATATCACAAAAAGTCGGTACAATATAAAATAAAATTTAGATTTTTAGTTTTTATAAATCGCGGTAGGCCAGTAGCTTATTTTATATAGGGTGTTTTTTATAGAGCGATAGGCTGATTTTAATAAATACAGAACTATTGTTCTAGTAGAAGAAACTAACAAAATGTCGCATATTAATTTTTGTAGCGTGCGTCACGATTACAGTTTGGGGAAGAAATTTTTCTCAAATGCACTCTTTTTTTATAGGCTGGTTTTCCGTAAATACAGAACTATAGTTCTAATAGAAGAAGCAAACAATATGTCGCATATTAATTTTTGTAGCGTGCGTCACGATTACAGTTAGGGAAAGGAATTTTTCTCAAACGGTTTCTTTTTTATAGGCTGGTTTTGCGTAAATACATAACTATAGTTGTAGTAGAAAAAGCTAACAATATGTCGCATATTAATTTTTGTAGCGTGCGTCACGATTACAGTTTGGGGAAGGAATTCGTCTCAAATGGTCTCTAATTTTATAGGCCGATTTTGCCTAAATACAGAACTATAGTTCTAGAAGGAGAACCTAACAAAATGTCACACATTAATTTTTGTAGCGTGCGTCATGATTACAGTTTGGGGAAGGAATTTTGCTCAAATGCACTCTTTTTTATACGCTGGTTTTGCGTAAATACAGAACTATAGTTCTAGTAGAAAAAGCTAACAATATGTCGCATATTAATTTCTGTAGCGTGCGTCACGATAACAGTTTGAGGAAGTAGTTTGTCTCAAATGGCCTCTAATTTTATAGGCTGATCTTGGTTAATACAGAACTATAGTTCTAGTAGAAGAAACTAACAATATGTCGCATATTAATTTTTGTAGCGTGCGTCACGGTGTCAGTTCGGGCGCCGCTGTGGCTGGTCTTTTCTGCAGACATCGCGCTTCGAGGGCTATTTTTGTTACGTAAAAAAAAGTTTTACCAAAAATTGTCTAAAACACCAACTATTCAATTGTTATTTCTTTCTCTTAAATGTTGGCTTCTTATCACCTGCACTGACGTATAAACAATTGCATGCATTAGAATGGCAAAATACTCTGCATGAAATTCAGAAAATTTTCTCATTATCTTGTCTTAAGGGTGCTGCTGGCTAAAGCAGTTAGCACGAGACTATGAAGCGAAGGGTCCTGAGTTCGACTCCGCGCTCAGACGACTTCTTTTGACCATCATTAATATAGAGTGTTTTTTATAGAGTGACACACGTTTAAATCATAGTAAAACAAGGAAATATATTTTCAATTTATTGAAAGGAAAATTTTGTGAAATTAATGTTTAAATATGATTTTTGGCCACGGCTGGCCACCAATTTTCAACAACTAAAAAAATATGCCATAAAGTGGAAGAAGGATACCACCCCAGTTGCTGAGAACGGCGATGAATGGATTGATTAGGATCATCTTCAATGTTTTCCTGCACAGCGGCTACAGTTTCTTCAGTGCGCCCTGTTCGGGGTCTCATGGCATGCGCATTATTAGTAAACACTAAATGTGGTTCGAAAACGATCCACTATTCTTCGAATTAGCCGCTCTGAAGGACGATTATGTACGCCATAAAATGAAGAAGTGCACAATGAGTGTGACGAATAGAACAATTATTTTAATTAAAAATTTCAACAATTCGCACGCGTTGCTCTGGTGTTGTGACATTCTAAAAAATATATAATAATATATTCATATTGACTTCCGTACCGTGCGTCACTTTTTTGCTTTTTCCCAGGAATTGTATTAAAAACCTTTGCAATTATTATATTGCCTCGTGATATTTTTACTTCGTATTACTAATCCTGGCCTATAGCAAGACAGCCATTGATAATATGTAACAAATGAAAAAAATGTATTCAAAACTCATTTGTTCTGTTTTAATATTAATTCATTATTCTGATTTGATATTATTTCCTTTGTATTAATTTAATGTCAGGCAGAGCTCCTCCGCTATATGTAGATCTACATATTTGGATAATTTTCTAAAAGTATTTTTTATAGCAACTTCATGCTTAGCAAAAGCCTGACATAAAGTTTGCATAAGTAAAAAAATGTAATAGCTTTTTCCATATAATTTTCCATTAAAGATCGTCACAACAAATCATTATTTAATTTGTTCAAAATTTCTATTATAAAATTTATCTTAAAATATTGACTATTTCGTGGACAGAAAAAATATTGTTCGATGGCATGGAAAAACACTTAAACTAAACAAACCCACATTTCACTGCAAACCTACTTTAGAAAAAAAGAAGTGAGCAACATCTTCAAACTCAACGCACGTGTTTATAATTAAATATTTTTAGAAAAGTCGCTTTAAAATTAAATTAAACGCAATCAGATAATAAAAAACCATAATAACATGCACTCGCATGCACATCTAAACTGCAGCCAATGTAAACAACTTTTACCAAAAAAAAAAAATATAAAAAAATATGTATTGAAAGGACAAATTATTTATCAGATAATTAATGGTTTCAAGTGGCAGACCACTTTCTAAATTAAACATGCAGCACTTGTACTCACTCTTACTTACGTCCACGTACAACATGCCGCAGCTACTTAAAATTTTCGTAGCTTTAAATCTCAAGTGGAATCTTGTAAGATAAAATATTTCTCAATTATATATGAACACTTGTATTTGCAACAAACCTAAGGAAATCAATTTTGAAATATTTTTTATTTATTTTTTTTTTATTTATTTATTTTGCTTTTTACTCTTTCTTTTATTAACTTGACATGTGATTTCTCCCAAATGTCCTTCAATTTTTAATCAATAATCAAACTGAAACTAATTACATTTTCCTGATTTATTGTATGACATGCAACTGTGGCCAACATACGAAGGCAGCTGGTAAATTTATTTAATAAAAGAAATTAACATGGCAATAACAGTTCCGAACTATTTGGAGGATCAGGTTACATTTCAACTTCGTCATAAAAGCTTAAAATTGTTGTTTTTAAGAAATTTAGGTTTAAGTAATACAATTTCTTAAATATTTACTCTATATTGGCATATAATAACGCCCACTCAAGGAGGCGGCATCCAAAAATTAATCTATTTTCTTTTGTGGCTCCAAACATTAAAAAGTAAATTTTTGGGGTTTTTAAGCGTAAAATAATTTTTATTTTTGATAGGGTAATTCAGGGGCAAAGGTGGGGGAGGGTCAGCTTCGTCATAAAAGCTTTGAAATTTAATTTTTAAAGAATGTAGGCTTAAATTATACAATATGTTAAATATTTACACTATTTTTCCATGTAATATGTTACCCCAACGCCCACTAAAGTGGGCAGATTCCAAAAAGGGATTTTTCTAATTCTCTGGCTGTAAGTTCAACGCTTTGGATCTTCTTTGATGTAAAAATATATCATTTGCTTAACGAAATAACAAAAGAAAAATTTTAAATTGCATTGTTTTTTAGAGGTTGGTTTAGTTCTTCTTAGGGGAACTTTTTCCCCTCTAGTCCGATTCAGCCCATTTACGAACTTGACCTGTGCTATCCTTCAAAAATTATTTAGACCAAATTTGAAGGGTCTGGCTCTTTTCATTTGCACTGGATCGTTATTTCCACAGAAGGACGGACGGATCGACTGACATGGCTAGAACGTCTTAGAATTCATCACTGATCAAGAATATATATATATAGGAATAGGAACTGTTATCACATTTAACTAAGCCACCTAATAAGTGGTGACAAACACAATACACATGAGCACTGATAATGAAAGTGTTGCGAAAACAGCTGTTCTGCTCTGCTGTGTAAGTTGAATAACAAAAACTGATGTTGACTAGCCTTTGTGCCTTGGAATATTTATCATGTCTTTCTGAGATTTAAATTAAAAAATTTCGAACAATTAGCCTATAGAATATTAATTCAATTTAATATAGCGATAAAATTGTTTGTTTTATATATAAATGAATGATAGAACGATGTCTAGTAATATCCTGGGTCAGTTTAAAATATCGTTCAAATTTACGATAATTTGAAACTGCCTGGAAGTTTTCAAAATAAAACAAGTAAGAACGGTATATTCGACCGCAACGAATCTTAAATACCCTCCAAATGCTTAGTAAATAAAAATTCCATTTTGTAGGGCTCACTCCGGAAGGGGCCGTGTGGGAGACATCTCACCTTTGCCATATAACACTAAAAAGTAAATTTTTAGGGTTATTAATAAAAAAAAATTCGCATAGCGACATTTAGAAGTCAATAAAAGAGGGGAGGGTAGGGCAGAGGGAGATCAGAGAACATCAGTAAAATTAAATTTTTAAGCAATGTATTTAAAAATTTGTTAAATATTTACACTATTTTTCTATGTAATATGTTACTTCAGCGCCAACTAAAGGAGGGTGAGGGGGGAGGGGGTGGTGTTTAAAAATTGATTTTTCTGTTTTTCAAGGCTCAAATGTTTTCTGAAATATTTATACAAAATTTTAAATTCTGCCACAAATCACGCTCTTGTGCTGTTTACAATCATGCAGTAGATACAAAATCGAGTCTTTTGACTTATGGCAGTGTGGCAGCAACTGAGCCTCCTCATGTACGGGTACATTAGGAAATTGTGTGGCAAAATGTTTGTATCCGATTGTGTATCGAAACGAATGTTAATCAGACATGTGCAATTATTTAAATTGGTGTGTTGTATGCGATACACACAACAACACGACGACGGCCTCTATTCGTACACGTACAAAATCTCTAGTTGCCGGAATAGCAACATTCCACACATCCTTTGGATTATCAATTAATTATTGTTGTTGCTCGTATCATCATCATAATAATAACAGTAAATATTACGCTCACCATATGTTACGACCGCCTTCTCGCAGCTAATTTTACTTCAGTCTCATTTCATTTTTGCTCGTGATGCTGCTGCAGTGGTTGCTCTCTCTCTCTCTCTCTCGGTATGTCACTGCTCTCTTTTTGCCGTATTACATGATTCTTGTCATGGATATTTTTTTCCTGTTTTTACATTTTGCTTTTAGTTTTTTTTTGATTTTTTTGCATATTTTCGTTATTATTACAACTTAAGCACAGCACTCAGGCAGTCGGGCACTACGATTTTGAATGCATGCATGTATGGAAGCGCGCCACTTCAGTTTATTCCAGCAGATACAGATACAACAAGAACAACAACAACTTAAGTAATTCCTGTGATTTCACATAAACAACAACAACAACAAAATAACACATTCACCCGTTTAACAAAATGTGGGGAAGCATTATTATTGCAAACATAAATAAGAGTATTTTTTTTTCTTTAGTGATAAATTATGTTTTTGTTGCACTTTTTACTGAAACTTTAATTTTCTTCAAATGTACTCGTATGTGTTTGTGTTTTACACGTTCGCTTTGTGATGCTATTTTATAAAGATCATTAATAATGCACAAACTCTCACACAACCCATATTCATATGTGATATATTTAACTAGATATTAAGTATTTGTGTACAAACAAACAGGCGAACTGTTTGTTCGCCAGACAGCAGAACAACAATAAATTTAATTTATGAGAAAAGCCCTCAAACAAATATTTTGAATAGTTTTGTAATAAAAAATCGGAAACAACGTT
Source organism: Linnaemya tessellans (assembly GCA_951800035.1). Lineage (NCBI taxonomy): Eukaryota > Metazoa > Arthropoda > Insecta > Diptera > Tachinidae > Linnaemya > Linnaemya tessellans. The sequence goes on along the minus strand of OX637534.1, from coordinate 115,554,808 downwards.
TGGGCATCCAAAGGTCGCTAGTCTCTAAAACAAATAAAGCGCAGAGATTTTACTCTGCTTTTCTTGTAAATAAAAAGAAGAAAAAAAGATGCACAAAAATACCTCTTGTTTGCTTCGTGTGCAGGAAGAAGTTCTTCTTTTAGATTTTTATTTATTATTGCCGTCTTTTTTTTTTTTTTTTTTGTTTTTTGTTCGTCTTGACTATTTTGTTTAAAAGCTTTTTGGCTTGAGGGTGCTTGCATGTGAATACAAATGGACATACGAGTATGTATGTGTGTGTGTGTGCCTTATATATTATACATGAGATGAAAATTTGAAGAAGAACAAGATACGAAATAAGTATCTTGTGGCTACTTGGCCATCAATTACATGCATTCCGCTGCATCAGAGTGTATCTGTAACACACTCAACTCAATTATTTTCTTTTATTGCAATTTTCAGTCATAAATTTTTGTCTTTTATTAACTAAACTTATGGCACTTTTTTTATTATACATATTTGTTTTTCTTTCTTTTTATTATTATTATTATGATTTTTATTTAAACATTATTTTGGTAAATTTTGTTTGTGCTGCTGTTTGTTGTACATTTATTTATTTATCCACAAGATATTTGCATGTTAAGTTATCCCGAGAGTGTACTCAAATGATACAAAAACAAAACATTTTCGTTGACGTCTAGAGCAATACCTCTTAAGTCTGTGATTCCTTGTTTGCTTAATAAAACTGATAAAAAGGAATATGGAAAAATAAACATTAACTGCTGGCAAACCGAGTGGCAGCACTCTACTTCATTGCGCCGGCAAATGCAACTCTTATTCAAGCCGTTATAAAGATAGCGGTATTTTTTGAATTGTATTTCAAAAAATACTATTCAAAAAATAAACAAAAATACAATAAAAAGAAGCCAATAAAATGTATATTATCCCAGAGCAATACGAAATGCTTGTAAACAGTTCATGGCACAAAACAGCACAAAATAGAAGTTATAAACATTTTGTGCTCGAATTTGAATATCTGCATTGATATGGAAAATTTTAATTTAAGTGCAATTGAAAATTTTTCGTAAAAGTAAAAAATAAAAAAACCTAAGCACATTGTAAAAAATATTAATTTTTTCGAATTAAGATTCTATAGGCTAATTGTTCGAAATTTTAATTTAAATCTCAGAAAGACATGATAAATATTCCAAGGCACAAAGGCAACTCAACATCAGTTTTTTTTTTTTTTTTATTATTATTCAACTTACACAGCAGAGCAGAACAGCTGTTTTCGAAAGACGCAACCCTTTCATCATCAGTGCTCATGTGTATTGTGTTTGTCACCACTTACTAGGTGGCTTAGTTGAATTTTTTCACTTCTGAACACTTTAGTACCTGCGGTCAATTGCAGAACGAACACATTTCTATTTCTTGGTTTTGTGAAAAAGAAGACCAAAAATTATTTATTGGAATACGGAGTCGAACTAGAGTTTATTCATGATAAAGTTTGGCTTAGGTATAATGGAATAAAAAATTAAAAAATAAAAATAAAACATGAAGAAAATAATCAAATTGCAACACGAGTATTAAAAAAATGTGTTACCATCAGTTTAAAACACTTCTCGTATGCAATTTCCTAATAAAATTTAAATTAGCCACCTAATAAGTGTGACAAACACACTACAACATGAGTACTGATGATGAAAGTGTAGCGGCTTTCGAAAACAGCTGTTCGGCTCTGCTGTTTAAGTTGAATAATTAAAATCTAATGATGACTTTCCTTTTGTGCCTTGGAATATATATCCAATCATTCTGAATTTAAACAAAAATGTCAAACAATTAGCTTAACTTATTGTTCTAAATCAGGGGCCAAATTACGACATTCGATATCGATCAAAATTTGTATTTAAATTGTATTAAAATTTCGTTCGCTTTCGTATGCGGTAATTTGGCCCCAGATCCATAATTGGTACTAACTTTGTTGTTAAGCAATTATTTGCTATACAATTTCTGCTTAGGCAAAATGCTGAAGAAAAAATGTTATTGAAAATAAACCTTTAAGACATTTTACACAACATTTTCTTTTTAATTTTTACATATTTTTTTATTTCTATAATAAAAACATTAATAATTAACAGATAAATATTAAAACTTATACGTATTTATGTATGTATGTATGTATGTATGTATGTATGTATGTATGTATGTATGTATGTATGTATATGTACCCCTAAGTATACATAAATTTCGTCTAGTTTTTATACATATCGCATAGAACTTTCTCCATTGGCGTATTGCCTATGGTACGTTGAAAATACACCAATTCAATTTTATGCGAATTAACCATACGCAACAGGGGCAACATTAAAAGTAATCGACCAAAACGTGCCACTTGAGCGGTAAATTGAGCCTTTGTATGTTGCGATAACATGACCTAGAAGATAAAATGGAAACTGTGTACTATTTCCTACAATTTAGTGCAATAATTAATTATCTTACATGGGCCTGATCCTGTAAGTTCTCAATTTGTGCTGGATCCTTTAAACCTCTTGTTTCAGGTCGGAATAAAACAATGGCCTTGAGGCAGGCAAATTCAGCCGGATCAACTAAAACAGCCTTGTATTTACAAAAGATTTCAAACAAAATGCGTACATCAGAGGCAATCTGCAAAAAGTAATATAACGGAATATATGTAGATGAAATGGTGTTTGACAAAAATAGTTAGCCTTTATAACATGTGTATTTAGCGGATTCAAATTCCAAACAGGGTGACAGCAATTAATGCCTAAACTTATTATTTGGTGACTGTACGAAGAAACACTCGTTGAGTTTGTATGTGCTAAATGTATTCGGCCTAATTAAATTTAGCACTGACAAATTCAAGGCGTTACTACAGTCAGTGGTAGCTCTGCACCACTAACTCGTTGAGTTTGTCTTTGCTAAATTCAACTTACCGAATGGGGCGTTACTACAGTAATAAATGAATTGTCTGTGCTATAACAATTTATCAGGTGCATAAATATGTGATTGACAAAAGCTGCTGAACGTATAAAAATGTAGATACGGCTCCTTTATTACACCATAGTCATATTTAAAAAAATTGAATTGTTTAGTTATTTTATCAAAAACACTCTTTCATGCCCTTTTTATATGTAAAAAAGTGCGGTATTATATTTCAAGCTAAACCAAAGTTATAGCAAAATATATTTTCTACATTCGTGTCCTAAAGCGTACATTTTAAAAACTTCAATCGCTTTATTCCATACGTATTTAGAGATATGACTATGTTCCAATAAAAGACAGATATGTATAGATTAAATTTGTCTGTTGGAAAATGGTTTTGAAGTGGATGATAAATATAAGAAATCAAAACTTACCTCTTCCTTGGTCATACAGTTGGTGCCATTATTATTCATAGATTCGTAATTGTTACAGTGCTCGCCAACCGAAAATAATGGACAATTTGAGGGATCTAAAGGTATACACCATTGAATGGCGTTAAGTAGGAACAATTCGGACCAAGACTCCTCCAAGAGAATCACCTTATATGTATATATAAGAACATACATAAATAATTAAAATTACTACATACCACACACACACACTTACCTGGTCTCTAAACGAAAGACTAGCAAAACTAGGTAAATTTTTAGCCCATTTAACAGCCATAAACAAAAGACGAGCGCTAGTCTCATACACAGTCTCATGTTGGTGGACATATAAGTTGGGCGACATTATTTGGGAAATATCAAATTGCATCAAAGTCTTTTCACCATTTAAAGGCTCCTCATCTTCATTGGTTACGTCAATAGAATCATCTGAAATTGAAAATAAGCAATTCTGCTGCGTAAAACAAATTAAACTTTTGATGACTCATTTATTACTCACCATCGTTGTCTGGTATGGGACTGGCTGAACTAATTGACGAAACACTACCGCTAACAGGATTTTTGGGAGCAGCTTTCAAAAGAATTATTAAATTATAGCAATTAAATTATATGGCGATTTCTTTTTTTATGTCGAATTGTAAGGGTATTGATTTTATCCCAAGTAATTTTCATCAGGCGTAAATTTCTTTTCAAATTTAATTATTTTGCGGAGTACAAATTTCTTAAGAAACCTGTAGCCATATGCTTATGTAAATTTTTAAAAGAAAAGCTGATGTTTTAACCACTTAAAACAACACAATTTTTCGGAATTCTCGTATTGTGTTCAAATACATCCCATTAATGATTCTCTTAATCTTTACTCAATAGCATTTCAGACAATAACTTTCAATCTTATTTTAAAATATTTTATTTCGACGACTAACTTTTTGTATCGAATTAAATTCTATTCATTAATGTTGCCAATTATTGTTCAAGCGCTCAAATAGCATATAAACCAAAAAAAAAACAATTAAGAACGTTATATTCGACCGGGTCGAATCTTAAATACCCTCCAAATATTTAGTAAATAAAAACTCTATTTTGTAGGAGTCACTTCGGGATGGGCCGTGGTAGAGACATCTCACCTTTGCCATAAAAAGTAAATTTTTGGGATTATTAAGTGGAAAAAAATAAAAATTTTTTTGAAAGGGTCATTTAGGTGGCAAAGGTGGTGGGAGGGCAGGGCAATTTTTCCATGTAATATATAACTTCAACGCCCTCTAAAGGGGGCAGGGTCCAAAAATAGATTCTGATTCTGATTCTCTGACTGCAAGTTCAATGCTTTTGACCTTCTTTGATGTAAACATATATCATTTGCTTAACAAAATTACAAAAAAACTTTAAAAATCATGTTGTTTTTTTAAAAGTTGGTTAAGTTCTTCTTAGGGGACCCTTTTTCCCTCTGGTCCGATTCAGCCCATTTACAAACTTGACCTGTTGTGCTATGCTTCCAAATATATTTTTATAAAATTTCAAGGGTCTGGCTCTTTTCGTTTGAACTATTTAAATTGTGATTTCCACAGGCGAACGGATGGACGGACGGACATGGCTTGATCATCTTAGATTTCATCACTGATCAAGAATATATATACTTTACTGGGTCTTAGAGGAATATTTCACTGCATTACACACGGAATGATAAAGTGAAAATACCCTCCAATTTTATTTTGTTGGAGGGTATAAAAAATTCAAATATATTATTTTTTTTTAAATGTTATTTGCTGAGCAGAACGGTAGCGGTAATATATTTTATTCGTTAATTTTTTTTAACGCCTAGAACCGTTGGGTCTCACAAATTCTAAGTGGGAATTATTTTTAATATTTACCATTTTCTGGAGGTGGTGAACAGGGATCTATGGAATTGCTACTTGACGAATTTGATGATGATGAGATGGTGCCGCCACTCGATAACTCGGCGTATCTTTTATCTTTTGCGGTTGTACTTGCGGTATTGTAAATATTGTTGTTGTTGAATATGGGAAAAGTGCCGCTATTGTTATTGTTGTTGTTGTTATTCATATTCGCCGATAATTGCATTGAAGTGGCGGCCAAGTGATTATGATGTAATAGACGCCCCGTTGGCAAACCAGAAAGTGCTAAAACCAACAAAATAAAATCATAAAAATGGGTGGTAATTAAGTTGTCCTAAAGGCATAATCGTACACACACACATCACAAACATGCACAAACACGTCCATGTGTGGGAATTACTTTAGAAATAGTACAATAACACAACAACAGCGAAAAGAACATGACAAATTTCATTTAAAGATGACGGAGGAAATAGAAAATAAAAGTGTGAAACTACTAAAACTGACAACACAATAGGCAAGCAAAAAAAAAACGCAATTACTTACATGGCGGCGGTAGTAAAGCTGGTCCATAACACGGCGGTGACAATAAAACGGGTGGTCTGTGTGAATAGAAATGCGAAGTTCTAAAAATTATTTGTTTTTGTGAGAATATGCAGATGAGTTGTTAACTTTTTTGTTCGACAACCCGGAATAGAGCGCAACTCACCCAAAAACCCCCACAGCTACAGCAGCTTCACGCAAAGCTCGTCCATGCTCCATCTCCCGCAGTGTCTCCGGTCTAATAGTGGCCGTGTTACGTGGCTGGCGTTCATTTTGAACTGCTGTAATTGGAAACAGGAATAACTGTAACTATTGCTTTCAATATGTTTCATGTGCATGTGGATTGATGTGCATGCGTGTGTAGGTGTATGTGTATTAGGTAACACCCTTTAGATGTTGTTTTGATAATGATGTCAACGATGATGTGATTTGATGTGTGTGTGTTTTTGTAGTTTGATGGCATTTCGTACGTGTCACGTAATCAATCTCATACAGTGAAGTAATCAACGCTAAAGATCTAAGCAAACTAGACACACACACACACACACTAGCTCATCACTCCCACTGCGCAGGGGTGAGGAAGTCAGAGGAATTTTGTAATGCAAATTTTAATTGCTTGCGGCCTGATATAAATTAAAGAAAATAGGTTTTTGCTAAAAAAAACTTTGTAATAACTGCTGGGCACTTCCCAATTAATGGAACATGAATGTAAAACTTCAAAAACGTATTATTCAAAATAAAATAAAAACAATTTGAAAAGTTCTGTTGTCTGATATGGAGCATAAATTAAAAACCGCCATGTCCTTAAATATTAAATACCTGTTTTTGGTGGTTTAATTTTTTTGTTTATAAATATGAAAAAAAACTGATTCAAGGCACAAAACGTGTGATAATAAATTTTGGATGTTGATTTATTTTTATTGACTTTTTATCAGTTTATTGTAATATTAATAAAGCTTATGGTCGTTTTCCATAAAATTTTATTTTGTCTAAGTTTTATTCAATATTTCATTAACAGCTTGTTAACTAACATATTCAGGAAATAAAACTTGTAAATTTTTTTTATAGAAAACTGGTTTTCTTTTTGTTTTAATAAATTTTATTAATTTTTTTTATAGAAAAATAGTCTAGCAGATTTGAACTTGAACTTGAGCCCGTTGAAAAATTAACATCCTGTACGTAAAAAATATTAATTTTATTCCTGCTGATTCTTTTCCCAAATTTACAACAACAAAAATTCAAAAAATTTAAATTTTTGCGTTCTGTCTCTTTTGCTCTCCTTGGAAATTATATACGAAAGCGAACATCAAGTCCAGACATCGATGGCTGGACATGGACGAGACATGGACATTTGCTCTCTAATTGGCCTTTTTCCGACTTGATGTCCAAATATATATCAGATGTCTAGTGAATACGTAACCAATAATAAACAATTGGAAAAAACGTTCACATGTACTTAAGGGCCCTGGAGACTATCAAAATAAGGCATCAAACATTGCATATGTGTGGGTGTCGTGTGATTGTAGCATTTGAAATAGACGTACAAATAAAAGCTTCAAACACAATGTGTATTTTGCCGTTGTAATGAACATATTGAAAAAATATCGAACGATGAATTATTGTTGACTTTGTGTGCAGTGAAGTTGAAAAAAAAGCAACAAGATAAGAAAAAGAAGAAAATTTGGATGAAAAGTTTACTTGCAATATTATATTTTTTATTTTATTTATCTTTTTATTTGTTAATGAAAAAAGAACACAACACAGGTGAAAAACACAAAACAAATTATTTTTGGCAATACATATAGATTTTAGAGCTCAAGCTGCTGTTTATTTCTTCGGCAAATAATCGCACTTAAGTAAGAATTTAAGATCGAAAAACTGAATCTGCAGGTGTGTACAACTTAAATTCTTTTAAACTGGTATGGGCGCTCAGGAGATGACTGCTACTCATGCATTGCATTGTACGGGAACGGACAATAGCGGATAGACAGATGAGAAAATTGTGATTTTGTTGTAGTCATTTCATTGCTTATTTCACTGCAGAATTTTCGTTACAGTACAGAATATTTCACCATGTCGAATGAATTGGTTCTTCCATAAAAATGCGTTTAAAAGAAAACAAATTTAAAAATCTGCGCTGAATTAATTACACAAGTAGAGATTTATAAACTGGCTGCAGGCCCCAGAAAAAAACAATTTTAAAAGTTTAGCAACTATTTTAAGGGAATGCTTAAAAACCATTGAATACTTTTATTAAAGTTTATCTACCTCTCGTGCCAACAATAAAAGTCAAAGCAACCGTATTGTGGTATTTTTAGCGCACAAATTGTCAACAATTAAAATATCAATATTTCGCTGCAGACTAAATTTGTGTACAACATAAAGCTATTCAACATGAACCACAACTCAATAAACCATTAGGTATTTCAGTCTTAATTTTGGACGTTTATTTTTCTTTCAAATCCAACAAACATTTTCAACTGATTAATTTTCAAAAAAAAACGACCAACTCAAATGCATAGAAAAATGTTTTCTCTTGTCATATTTGCTGGTTGATTGAACATAAATGTCTCAACCAAAAGGGATCCATCAAAAATAGACAAGGATATTATCCTTTGGTTAAATAATTTGCATGCTGTGCTAACTTATGCAACTTGAAATAAAATAACATCATGCCCCCCCCACTCCTTGCGCTCAAACAAACGGATGCGTGTGCTTGTGTGTCTGTGTGTGTGCGTGTGTGTGTGTATGAGTAAATAAACATTTATGAAAAAAAAAATATTTACAACTGAATAAACAATATGCTTAAAAATAAACACAGTAAATAAACCAAAAAGGATAACAAGTCCTTACAAAAAATAAATAAAATAAAAATATGTATAGGAAAAGCCACACAGCAACCTAAAAACAGAAAGGTAAACCGAAACGAAACAAAAAAAAAAACGGAAAGCGTATGAATATTTAAATAAAAGAAAAACGGCAACAAGAGCAGGAAAGGGGTGAACGAATGCTCTTCTTCTTAACTGCTGCTGTTGCTGGCTGGCTGGTTGGCTGGTTGGCTGGTTGGCTGGCTGGTTGGCTTAATCACTGTGCTTTTCCCGGTACACAAATATTACACGCAATAATGAATAATTATAAACACCAAACAAAAGGAAACATTTGAAAATTTGTTTTGTGTTGTTTAAATGATGCCTACACAAGGCACGTGTCCTTGTTGTCTTTAACCTGGTTAAAACTAACAAACAATTAAAAACAGCAACAATAACACCATTCACTTCCTACAAAATTCCCATCATTTTGAAAATTACTTTCAATATTTACATTGAAATCATCATCAGGTTCATCATAATAATTGTTTACACTTCATTAACTCTTCTTAAGTGTTGAGTTTTGTGTCTTTTGAATTAGAAACGAAAAATTGTACGTGTGTGTGTGTGTGTTTGTATGCACTCCTATTCAATATTATATTTGCCACTTACCATCCTTGTTCATTCCCATTTGAAGGCACTTTTTTAAACGGCACGCCTGGCACTGATTGCGATGAGCCTTGTCAACAATACAACGTCCAGTACCCGCCTGGCATCTGTAATCAAATTTATCAAACATTCAAGTTAAATAAAGAACAAAATATCAAAAACTGTTTGTTTCAACTTTTGCACAACAACGAGCAAAACTTTTCGCAAATACAATGAGGACACAATTTACATACAAACGTACGTTTCACTCGGCCAATTCACTCACGTACATGTACGACCTTTGTAGTCACTCTAAATTAAATTATATCTTCCATCCATCTAAAACGTTCGAACAACAGAAATTGCAACATTTGTGTTTTCTATGGAACCGCTAAAGCAGAACGATTGATGAATTGAGTTGCATGCAAGAGCAAAAAAGGAAATACAAGTGGAAAATCTGTGCACGCACACTCTCCCACTCGCATACAGGCGGCACAGGAAAACATTCATTGAAAACATTAATATTCCTTAAGTTTTCTTTTCTATCTTTTTCTTTTTTATTTTTATTTAATTTCTTTTTTATTTGCCACTTACCAATTATCGCCGAACAAAAGAAACAAGATTCCACTTGAACAAAAATTAAAACTCATCACTTCACTTTTAGACTGGTTTTTGGTTCAGTGCATGTGAAGCATAAAATTTAGTCGAGTCCCTTTTAATTCGTTTTCAATATGAAATTCAACGAAAGGGGGAATGCAAAACTGTCCTTCTTGTAGTTTGTAAGCCAAAAATAATGACGATGATGATGATGATGAAGCTCATGATGACGTTGGTGTTGCAAATAGAATCTGTTAAGCTGCCCGGCCGGCCATCAAACACAATTCAGGTCATGATAATGAAATTATTTCAAGTACAGATTATTTCATTAAGCTGTTTTCATTGATTCATTTCCGATCTGTTGCAATTTTTCCAACAGACGGACGACCACTTGAACAAGTTTTATAAATTTTTTAAAAATATGTTTAGATTTTTTAAAAGAAAATTTCTAAAACCACAGATATTCTGTAACTATTTCCCAACATCATCCCAAGAGAATATCAAGAATAGGCAACTGCTGTACTCATTTTCTTTAGCAATTGGAGATTTCTAACAGCCTGTTGCTATACTCAAGGCCTTAGAGGGTAGTCCCAGGCTGTCAGAAGCACATAACTGTTGCCCACAAGAAGTGGAGGGTGTCTTATCATGAATTCCACATGTGAAAATTTCCGAATTACATTTGAAACAATTCTACATGTTATCCAAGATATCAACGGTTCACTTGTGCGGAAGTTTTCTTGCGAAATTTCATTTGTGAAATGGCTGATTGTTGTGAATTTTATAAATAATTTTGTATAATATTGTATTTTTATGGTATGTATAGAGGATTTTTGAAAAGGCTCCTCTGATATCATAATTTATAAGAGAAAAACTTATCCTTATCTTTGATTAAAATATTAAAAAATAATTTGAAAATGAAATTTATTTGTTGGTGGTGAATGTCTATATGCATTTCATTGGTGCTTTACCAAATCATCAGTAGACTTTAACCACAGTTTTGAAAAGTTAAAAACCTCTTATCTTATGCATATACTTCCGAAGACCATCTGAGAATTCCCAATTTGTAAATTACAAAAATCACATCAGAATAAGCATAGTAGACTTTGAAACGCATACAAAACTAACCCAACAAATAAATTATATGCGATATGAATCTATTTTATTTTTCTACACCTTTAGACAATTAGAAATCCACTGGATAACAAGAAAAGTATTTATAAGGCAAAATGAAAAATAAAATCCAAATTAAACTGTTATGAAATTTTTTATTTGACATATTGTCACAATTCTATTATAAAAATGAAATTTATTTGTTTCATTTTTATAATAGAATTGTGACAAAAATTTCATAAAAATAATTTGATTAACGCTGCAGTCACACTATTAAGTTTCTCTTTGAAGATTTTTACACATACTGCTTGTCAAAATTCACAAAATTTGAAAGCTGTGACGTAGGCTGCACGCAATTTCAAAGCAAGTTTTCAGCAAGATGTCATCAAAACAACACTGATAGCAGAATATTTTTAAATAAGATTGCAAATTTGGAAGAAAAAACTGCAATCAGCTGTTTTCTTGACTGTAACTTGAAACACTCAATTTGAGCGAAAATTTGAAAGCAAACTCTCAGCAAGTTTTAAAAGTATGACTGTATTGGTAAAAAAATGAGAGAAATTTTAAAATTTGAATGAAAACTTGATCGTGTGACACCCAAGTAAAATAAAATTAAAATATTGGAAAATAATTTGTTTAAAATAAAATTCAAATAATCAAAAATAATTATTTTAGAAATATTTGAAATATTGTACATATTTTAATTTTTTAAATATTAAAAATATCGAAGATCATAATAAGTTGTCCCCAATAAAAACTGACTCTTGCAAAACTTTCCAGCTCTGATTGCTCTCACATAATCAACACCGAATTGTACAAACACAACTAAACACGTATCTCAGGCATTTGTATCACTCAACTGCCACTAAATAAACACTTAAGGTTAAGGTACGTTTACACTTAGCAAATATTTGTCCAAAAAAACGTAACCACCAACTACTAATGAAAGATATTTTGGTTCAGATACGTGTTCATTAAGTAAAACAGTTTCATACCAAACTAATAGACAATATCACAGAATTCAATATTATTGGAAACTGTTTAACTCAATAAACACTCGTCTGTATGAAAAGCATTTCATTAATATTTAGTGGTTACGCTTTTTTGGGCAAATATTTGCTAAGTGTAAACGCACCTTTAGATCGAGGACTTGTCGTATTTTTACTTTAACACACTAAAACCATAGATGGGCATTTTTCAGTACCAGTACTTTTTCAGTATTTTCTTTTTTTACTGATTACTGGAAAAAAAATCAGTATCCAGTAAATTTTACTGATTAAAACACCTCGTGGCATTTACCCAAATTTGAGTGTGAAACTGGCGTAAGTACTAAATACGGCCTAATAGGACCTGTCATAAATTTAGTACTATGCATATCGCCACATAAAATCCTTTAGGCCGTAGCTAACAAAAAATTATAAATTTCATTCACACACACGATCACTAGCTCTTTAGAACAGATCACTTGATAAATTTTGTATTACTTTTACTTTGAATGAGTAAAGATGTCTGCCATATATTCCATTTAAAGCAAGTATGATCGTTAGATTCGACCGTGTCGAATCTTATCCCTCTATCACTCAAGGACACCGATTTATATGATTTTTTGTATAGGGGACGATAACAACAAAGTAAAATATACGTATTTTTTTATTTTTATTTATTTTTATTATTTAAGGATAAAATGATACAAAAAGGGTGTGTTGCAACACTCCTTATTTGCCAGAAAAAACACAACCAAATGGAAAAATTATAAAGAACACTGTTTCACAATAAAATGTAAGCACTTATCTCTCAAATTTATAAAGATAACACATAAAACACGTGGATAAGACTTTATTATTATTATATTTTGAAATCGCGGCTAATGGTAACTGTGCGAAAATACCAGCGGTCAGATAACAAATGCCAATTTTCGGCAAGTAGTGCCAACTAATTGGTTTTTTTGGTGCAAGTTTGTTAGATCACTTTGTATACCACCGGCTACAGTGAGCGATTATATTAAGCAAATTTATCTATATTAATTGTGAGGCACCCCAAAGGTTTGTTGCCTACAGTCTACAGTATGATACAGAGGGTGATTTCTTTTCTAAAAAGTGATTTCTTTTCTAAAAAAAAAATATAACATTTTATCACTGTTTTCCCAAAAAAAACTACAATTGGGCGCATTTTTAAAATAAAAATAATGTTTCGCAAGAGATGATACATTCATTTGTAATAAATGCACTATTTCCAAATGTCATAATATTGCCATTTTTTATTGAAAAGTGCAAAATATGTAGCATTCTTTTTTAGAAAAGAAATCAACATTAAATACCCTTCAAATATTTAGTAAATACCAAGTCTATTTTTCCCCATTAATAGTCCCAAATAATCATAGGGTCATTTAAGGGGCAAAGGTGGAGGGGGGAGGGGTGGGTAGGGCAGCGGAAGATTAGAGCACAATCGAGAGAGGCCGTGGAGGAAACATCACCTTGGCCATAAAACACTAAAAAGTAAATTTTTGGGGTTATTAAGTGAAAAACATTTTTTATAGAGTCATTTCGGGGGCAAAGGTGCCGGGGGCTTCGGCCAGAGGAAGATCCAAGAACATCTTAGCCTCGTCATAAAAGCTTAAAAATTAAATTTTTAAGGAATGCAAGCTTAAGGAATAAAATTTCTTAAATATTTACACTATTTTTCCATGTAATATGTTATTTCAACGCCCACTAAAGGGGGCGGGGTCCAAACAATTTTTTTTTTATTTTCTGGTTGCCAGTTTAATGTTTTGGAGCTTATTGGACATAAAAATATATCATTACACATGAGCACTGATGCTGAAAGCGTTGCGGCTTTCGAAAACAGCTGTTCTGCTCTGCTGTATAAGTTGAATAACTAAACTGATGTTGACTTTCTTTTGTGCCTTGGCATATTTATCATGTCTTCCTAAATTAAAAAAAAATAAATTTCGGACAATTAGCCTATAAATCTTTGTTGAATTTAATATATAAAAACATATCATTTTCTTAACAAAATCACGCAAAAAAGCTTTTAAAAATTATGTTGTTTTTTTAGAGGTTGGTTTAGTTCGTAATTTCCACAGACGGACGGACGGACATGGCTAGATCGTCTTAGATTTCATCACTGATCAAGAATATCTATACTTTATGCAGTCTTAGAGGGATATTTCACTGCGTTACACGCGGAATAACAAAGTGAATGTACCCTCCAATTCTTTTTTGGAAGCTATAGAAAAAAAGGTTCTTTTATTTTTTTAAATATGTAATATTATGACAGAAGAATTTGGCAACATTAAATTAAAATATAATTTGTCAATTAATTAACACTTAACTCTTTTGACTGGCAAATTAAATATGGGGGTCACATAAAACGTTTATGGCCTCAAATTAATCTTGCAGTCTATTACTTTTTCCCCATTTCTTTGAATGGAAAAAAATTTATATGAAAAAATCACTCAAACTAAGAAGATAAAAAATAAAAATATAATTTAGTAATAGGGCATGTATTTTATTAACGCTTGCATGTGTGTGTGTGTGTGTGTGTGTGAGTGTGTGTTATATGAAACTTTTTCCACTTTGCCAAATCACAAATGTCAAAATGTTTTTATCATTATCCCTTCCCCAGAGACTGACATTAAACTTAAGTGGAATACACTTGGCCAAATGTGACCGCATTAAATTTCGTAAATCACGTTACTGCTGCAATCACAAGCAGCAGAACAGAAACGCAAACACATGCACACGCACGCACACGAGTGCGTGTAGAACAAACAGGGTGTAAAATATCCAAATACCCATAATCCCACCAAAACCAACAACAAACAACTTAAATAGACTTTTAGGATGTGCACAGAATTATGCACTATTGTACATACACACACAGGCACGCATTCACACACACACACACAGAGTCAGGGCAATAGAGTGAATACTGGCTCATGTACAACCTCCTCAAAGCGTATACCAAATTACTAACCATACAGTCGTCAGTCGTTCTTCACTGTATTTATGAATTGTGGCTTTCTGGTGTGCATGTGTATTAATTTTTATTCCAGCATAAAAGTATAAAGGAATTTTCCATGAAAAGTAGTGGGAGTTGTGCAACCATCCTTTCCTTTCAACGACAAAACATTGATATTCCATTTCATTTTATGGCTTCCAAAACAGTCCCCATCTTTTTGTAAGTGTGTGTGTGTGTGTGTTTTTAGTTATTGTTGCTATTTTTGGATCTGGAGCTTAAGCAGATTTACAAAAATATCAATTTGTTGTGATTTGATTTGATTTGATTTGGAAAGGAAATAAATAAAAAGGAATAATTTTACTTTTTGGCGACAGAAGTTTGAAATCGATTTCGTTTGGCTTATAAGTTTTAAGTACTGCCTACTTTCTTTTTGATTTAATGACTTTTATTAATGCGACTACTATTCATTCGATTACAAAAGCTGCAAAGAAAACGTAAATATAATCGATTTTATTTATGAGGCAAAAAAAACACAATTATTGTACTTGTTCAAACAACTGAAAGAGGCGGGGAAAAGTCTTTTGTTTTCTAACCAATTACAATTGATAAAAAGAAGTTTATGAATTTATTACCATTTTGATGAAATGCGATATTAATAATACAATATATTTAACACAAGGGCAGGCAATAAATTTATAAAAATAGTATATTTTGAAGGCATTTCATTGCGAGAGATTGATTCATTTGGCACGCGGTACACCAATTCATGAAAATCTTTTCAAAACTGCGGTTAAAGTCTACTGATGATTTGGTAAAGCAGCAATGAAATGCATATAGACATTCCTTGACCAGCAGCAAATAAATTTCATCCTAAAAAAAATAGAAATGGTTTTTATTTCCAATATTAAATTGAATTCAGATTTATAGGCTAATTGTTCGAAATTTTTTGTTTTAAATTCAGAAAGACATGATAAATATTCCAAGGCACAAAGGAAAGTTAACACCAGTTTTTAGTTACAACTTACACAGCAGAGCAGAACAGCTGTTTTCGAAATCCGCAACGCTTTCAGCATCAGTGCTCATGTGTATGTGTTTGTCACCACTTATTAGGTGGCTTAGTTGAATATGATAACAATTGTTTCCGTTTTTGTGCGGTCCACTAGTTTCTGAATTCTAAGTTAAAGCGTCATATTTTCTGTTTCTGAAAGAACTTTGTTATTTAGATAAAGTGTATGGTTTTTGCACTTTTTATCCCTTTTCGGGGTGGCAATTTTACCCTTTTTCTGCTCTATTGTGTTATTTTCAAAGCAAATGATTACATTTTAAAAATTTCTGTTAAAATTTTATATATTTTCGCTAGACGCTTTCTATCCTCTTTTTGTAATTCTTTGTCCCTTTCTGCCACTTTTTGCTATACACCGGACACGGGGGCAAATTACTGCACTCGATATCGATCGAAATTTCACTACTATTTCAATGGAAATTTCGATCGATATCTAATGCCGTAATTTGCCTCCAGATCTGTCTTGTGGCCTAACCTGATGATGCTCTTACCACCGAGTGAATACAATGGGTCTACCAACGCCCCCATGCGCAACAACTGTCACACCTGAGTACCAATTCGAGTCATTCATGGGCGGACATGACGTCCCCCTTGGTTAGGAGCGGAGCCCATCTAAAAAACCTGCCGATCTTTGGGTCACGTTAGCTGGTTGTAACGCAAATGCACACTGAGCTAACGCTCTCCCCACGATTTGGGTTTCAAACACAACCACCACGATACTCCCCAAAGGGTCGCAACCATTTCCAGGCAGAAACCTCTGGGTTTCTGGGGCTGCTCACATCCGTGGTACCAGAAACAAGTCTCCGGTCAAACCCCGTAGCCGAAACTACTCTCAGTTGAACTCAAAACAGTTCGGGACTGGTGGCGCCCACCACAAGCAACAAACATCATCATAAATGGCACAGACAACATACACTGACAATTAACAGCCACCACCACGGGCGACATTTTGCTTACATGTGTGAGACCAGCTGGATAAAACTCACAAGATAAGACAACAATTAACAGTTCCCCTCACGGGTGAACAAAATGTTCGACAAAGCGACTCAGCAACCAATTCCAAAACGTAAAGCTAAATCGTCAACAAGCCAGGGTAGCAAACGTCCCTCCCACTGAGTCAGTTATTACGCGCCCACTCTCACCGCTAAAAGTTAGCCCCCAAGATCCCCGAAGGTAGGAAGTGAGGGCACCTACAGCGAGAGCAAGGACCACAGAGCTACCACCAGTCACCGATATCAGGGAAATACGCCTAAACCTCCACACCTCATCAGGCCGCAACTGCTCAGCACCTTGTGAATAACAACGGCAACACTATGCGGATGTCGGACACGCAAATGCTCAGGCAGAGGTTTACCTCCGCTACTCTCTTCTCCGTCTTTTATTGATCGCCTCCGAGGCGAAAACGCCCAAACGCCCAGCAGTACGATTGTCCTCTAAAAGTCTACTAAAATCCCAAATCGCACCAGTCTGAGTTATGCCCACACCGTGTACATCTCTAATGTTGTCATAGCGATGGTATTCCGTCAGTATATGCCTCCAGTCCTCCGGTCCCTCCCCGCAATCACATTCCGAAGAGTCAGACAGACCCGTCGGATGCAAATACGCATTCAACGAACCGTGTCTAGTCAAAAAAAACCCAGATTTAAGCCGAAGCTGAAATCTGGGCGGCCCCTTACGAATCCAGCGTCACGTATGAATTCATACGTCAACCGCCCATTGTCGCTACTACTCGTCCACATATCCTGCCAGAGGGAAACAAGAGGCTCTTCTAAGAGCGCCTTGATTTCCCAGGCATTTCTATCCACCAAGTCCAAAGCAGAAATCTAGTACCGCTCGAGAAGTGGTAATCCCTTCTTGACCTTGAAAGCAATCGCCCTGCGAATTACACCTGACAGTTTGCATCATTTCTAAAATGACCACACCAATGTTCCATATTTCTTAAAATAAATGTATAAAATAATTTTAAATTATGTATGAATTTTTATTAGTCGAACTTTCTTATGTAAATTGTTAATTTTATCAACGGGCTTAAGTTCGAATCTGCAAGACTGCAAACCATATTTTATTATTTTATTAATAAATGAATTTGTTCAAATTCTATTTTTATTAATTTATATTAAGTTGATATTTCTACTAACTAGCACCACTTGCAAAAGTGGAAAAATTGAACAAAGAACGCTGATGAGATGGCGTAGCGGCCTCGGAATCAGTACTGATCCGTTCTGCTGGTTTGATGATTATTAAAAAAAAAGATTCTTAATATTCCAATCTTAATATAAAATAATAAATAGAATTTGAACAAATTCATTTATTAATAAAATAATAAAAAATGGTTTGCAGTCTTGCAGATTCGAACTTAAGCCCGTTGATAAAATTAACAATTTATATAAAATAATTTTATATACTTCCAAACCGCCTAAAGTAAAGTTTAACTATCGATCCGACCCAAAAAGTGGTTGGGAAAGACCAACCATGGCAACGCTGGTTACTTCGAAGAGCATCATGCCAACAACAACCACTATCGTAAACAACTCTCTATTTCGGAAATAGTGCATTATAATTGCCAGTTTTTTTAGGAGTAGGACCAACCCTCAGGGGAGGAACCCTACATATGGAATGCATTGCGCCGGAACTGGAAAGTAGGGGATAATATTAAGGGGACAGATGAGAAGATAGATTTTTTTTTATCAACTTGAACGTTTTTACTTCGCCAGCTAATTTTTTGCTACAAGGTCGATGAAGGAAAGTGCTGTTCCTCTGCTCTTTAGTACACGATAGTGTCAGTCGCTAACAATTATGTTCAGTGACCAGTGCTTTGCCTTCATCACTGAAACGGGCTGACAACAACTAAGACAACAACCATGCCCATGCCATAGTGATTTGAAGAATTTAACACAATATTAATGACTGAATGCGGGTTTGAACACAGAACCCTCCGCTTCAAAGTCTCATGTTAACTACTTCAGCCAACAGCACCCTCAAATTGAATATCCTGAGAAGTCTTATCTAACCAGGACCTCAACAACATGTCGCCTTCTTTACGTCTAGGGCTTTTCATGTCTAGACACTTTTTATATCACTTCTGCTACTCTGTCTTTGTATGGCTCGAGCTGTAGCTTTCCTAAAGCTAAATGAGTTCTCTGATAAATCGCGTCTAGTTTCGATATAACTTTCTAGTCATTTATGGATGTTGCTCTCAAGCATTTTTCCACCTGGATAGTAGACTATAACAGGAAGGGCTACCTATGGAGTTGATACCTTTAAATAACACTAGTAGTCTTTGCCTTTTCCGTATTGTGAGGAAAGTTCCTTGGCCTAAGCGCGCCCCAAGCACAATAAAAAAAAATATCCACTATAGTGCCTTCTTTCAACACCATCTTCTGGATCGCTGATTGTAACTGGTGGAATTTTGTATGTGTGTATGTGCAGAAGCATGCTCATTTGTATGTATGCATGTACGCATGTATGTGTGTTTATATATCACATCATTTCTACAAACAAATCAAATCCTTCCGGCCTATTAAAAAGTAGCCAAACTCTGATTTTGGTCTTTGCCAGTCTCGTGTCTGAGCGCACATGATGATTCATACGTTTTTAATTCCTAATCCTGAAACTTAAAATGAAGTTGTTGCCCAAGTCCCGTCTGCATATTTAACACATTATTTATGATCTCCAAGTGCCAAACAACACAACAAAGTGATTTTTCAATTAAATCCTTAAATTTAATTTTCTTAAGTGTTTTTTTTTTTCAAAAAGCTAAAAAAAGGAGCAGAAATAAATTTAGATTTCTATATCCGCCCAAGAATTGTATGTAAATATGTGCGTATATGTGCGTGTGTGTGTATGTGAGTGTGTTGGTAGTAACCTGTAAATAAGTTTGCGACGAACGCTGCGCTTAAAGAATCCTGAACAACCATTACACGCCAATATTCCGTAATGTTTCCCTGAACTGGTGTCGCCACAAACTACGCATATGAGACCAAGATTTTGATTCTTCTGGCGCGATATTGTAAGGCAGGTTGGCTCATTGCTGCTGCTGTTGTTGTTGTTGTTATTGATGCTGGTGCTGTTGTTGTTGTTATTGTTGTTACTATTGCTGCCATTTGATGATGTATCGTTGGCTTGTGACACAGCTGCCGAAGCTGCTGCCGCTGCAGCGACAGCCGCCGTATGATGATTCCATGGCATCAAACGGTTTTGGGGCGGTGTACAACATAATCTGCTAGGATTTTGTATATCTGAAAGTGAAGAAAAAAAAACACAAATATTATGGAAAAATATTTTCACTAAAATCCGGCATAAAAAGAAACCAACAAACAAACACACAAACACACAAGTGATAGACATGCACACGCTTTTTAGCTAATTTGAATTTTATTACTGTCGCATTTCATTACGGTTATGGTTGTTCTTATTTTTGTTGCTATTTTGATTGTTGTTTGTTTAGTTTAAAAAAAAAAACAATTTTTTTTTTGTTGGAAAGGGTCCGTGTTCAAAGTGTGTACACAAAGAAATTATTACAATCGGTGCATTATGTAAAGCACAGAGGCAAGCAAATGGGAAAGAAAATTATTACAAGGATTTTATTTTTTAAAAACATTTTTTTTTAAATTATATATGAATTTCCATTTTATTAATGAACTTTATTTATGTAAATTGTATTACAGGATGTTATTTTTTCCACAGGCTGTAAGTTCAAATCTGCGAAACTGCAAATTATTTTTTATTTTTATTTATTAAATGAATTTGTTTAAACTCTATTTATTTTTAAAAGTGGTATATTAAGAATATATTTTTCATAGTCCTTAAACCAGCAGACCTACATTTTTATACCCTCCAAAAAAGAACTTGGAGGGTATAGTCACTTTGTCATTCCGTTTGTAACGCATCGAAATATCCATCTCAGACCCCATAAAGTATATATATTCTTGATCAGTGATGAAATCTAAGACGAACTGAGCATGTCCGTCCGTCCGTCTGTCTGTGGAAATCACGATTCAGTCCAAACGAAAAGAGCTAGACTCTTGAAATTTGGCATAAATTTATTTTAAAACTTAGAGCAGGTTAAGTTCGAAGATGGGCTAAATCGGGCAAGAGGGAAAAAAGTTCCCCTAAGAAGAACTAAACCAACCCAGAAAAAACAACATAATTTTTAAAGTTTTTTTGGTTATTTTGTTAAGCAAATGATATATTTTTATGTCAAATACGGTCCAACGCCTTAAACTTGGAGCCATTAAATAAAATAAAAATATTTTTTGACCCCGCCCACTTTAGTGGGCGTTATTATAGGCAAAAATAGCATAAAAATTTAACAAATTGTTTTACTTAAGCCTACATTCCTTAAAAATAACACTTTTAAGCTTTAATGACGAAGCTGAGACGAAACCTGGTACTACTCTGCCCTACCCCCTCCTTGCCCTTCGCCCCCTAAATGACCCTACCAAAAAAAAATTTTTTTTTTTTAATTTTGTATATAATCATCCCAAGCATTTATCTTTAGAGTTTTATGACTGCCGATTTCTGCCGATTTATTTTTACAGTTTTATGTGTATCTGTTTCTGCCCTACCCCCTCTCCAAAGAGAATTGTGATGAAGTCTAAGACGGTCTAGCAATGCCCATACGTTCGTCTGTGGAAAACATGATATTGTATATTTTTGAACCCCGCCCCCTTTAGTGGGCGTTGACGTACGATATTATATAAAGGAACTCTGTCCCACCAAGTTAAACATATCAAATTCACTTACTAAATATTTGGAGGGTATTTAAGATTCGACCCGGTCGAATATAACGTTTTTACTTGTTTTAATTCCTTTTATAATTATTTTAAATACACATTACACCTATACAATACTTAAATTAAATACAATTTACATATAAAATACATTAAGGGCCATTATTACAACTTAAAGTTAGTTAAAAGTAAGATTTGATCAGACGTATAAAAAGCTTTCCATTATTGCAAATTGGATTTAACTTACCAGGTAGGATAAAGTTACCTGTAACTTTCTCGCTCACTTTAGGTTAAAGTAAAATTTTGCAAATGATAAAGTTTTTATATGTCCGATAAAATCCTACTTTTAACTAACGTTAAGTTGTAATAATGGCCCTAAGACTCCTAGTCGGAGTATATGGCAGAAACAAAATCAGTCCACTGTTGCATATCTTGTGCTATCAGTTTAATCTGCGGCGATGTGCCTCTAGTTCTACATTCCGCATATGTAGATCTTGTCCACGTACTTTTCAGTCTTTCTTGACGTCTTGAACCCTGCGGGTTCCACTCAAATGCAGTTTTGGCTATATCATTGTCATTCTTACGTATTGTGTGGCCTATCCAACGCCACTTCCGGTGTTTTATTTCAACTGTTATCGGTTTGTTACTAGTCCTTCTGGCCAAAATATTGGTCATATTTTTAAAAACATAAATATTTTGTAATTTACAAAAATTAAAGCATACATCGGTGAGGTTGCTGTTGGCTGAAGTAGTTAACACGAGACTATGAAGTGGAAGGTCCTGAATTCAACCCCGCACTCATTCATGAATATTGTGTCGAATTCTTCTGATCAGCATTAGTGCATGATTGTGTTAGTTGTTGCCAACTTGTTTCAGTGATGAAGGCATAGCACTGGTCACTGAACATAATTGGCAGCGACTGAGACAATCATGTACTAAAGAACAGAGGAACAGCACTCTCCTTTGACGGCCTTGTAGCAAAATATTAACCGGCGAAGGCTCAAAGTGTTACAAAAGTTCTCTATTTTCTCATCTTTCCTCATCTGTCCTTTCAATAATATCCCCTCCTCTCCAGTTCCGGCTCAATGCGCTGCATATATAGGGGTCATCCTCTGAGCGCTGGTCCTGCTCCTAAAAAAAATATTTGTTAATACACCCACTCGCCAGCAACTTCTAAGCAGGGGCCAGGTTACGGCATTCGGTATTGCTCGAAATTTCAATGCAATTCATAATTAAATTGGCCCTCAGCTCTCGAAACATCATCAGATTATTTCGGTTTAAGCTCCTCAGATGAGAGTTCCTTGCGACCAGGGCTGTAAAATCTGCTGCACACAAAAACATTGGAACAAATACACTTTAGCTACGTACGTACTTGCGATTGAGATGAAATTTCGCATATGGATACAAAATTGAAAAATAAGACGAAAATTTTAAATGGTGAAAGTCTCAGAAATGCATAGTTTTCGAGTTATGGACCTCCGAAATTTTCGTATAAAAATGCAATGTTTTCCTACATTTTTAAATTTACTTAGACAATATTGGATCATTTGAAAGGTTTTGAAGTAATCTTATGATATATGCAAAATTTATGAAAATATTCTTCGGCTTCGCTAACTAAAGCTACTCTGCATAGCCTGAAAGATTTTCTCCTCTATGGTATAACAAACATCGGCTTGGCTAACTAAAGCTTCTCTGTGTTCATACATAGATACATTAAACAAATTTAGGAAAACTTGCGCTTTTATATGAAAATTTTGGAGGCCCATAACTCGAAAACTATGCATTTCCGAGAGTTTCACCATTTTTAAATTTTCGTCTTATTTTTCAATTTTCTATCGATATGCGAAATTTTATATCAATAGGAGGTGCGTAGCTAAAGTGTATTTAAGCCAAAACATTTTCCTGTTGCAATTTTAGCCCCCCCGAATTAGTGGCGCTGCTGCTTGGCATAAATTCCGATATCAACGTAAAATATAATTCACATAACAGTTTAAATAAATGCCATGATTGGCTATCGCTGGCTTATAATGTTGCACCGCACAGTGGGGCCAAAGGCAAAGCAAATCAATCCATATCTCCACAACTGTTGACACCTTAGTGAGACCTATTAAATTTAACGTGAGTAACTCGAATGTCAATCTCCAAGTTCTTATAAAATGTGTGTGGTTTGCACTAAGTGAATAAAAATTTATCTTCCTGGGCCATGATTATTTTAAAAATCCATAGACTTGATTTTCGTTCACCTTTCAAATCATAAAAACTTTTGCGTGTTCTTCATTTTATTTGCAAAATTATGTGCAAGTGTCAAAACCTTTATAAATGAATAACAAAAACACGTTTATCCATCAGTCTGCCTTGTAGTTTCATTCATGAAGTCTGTGCTGTGCTTGTGCTGCTGACAGGCAATCCCGCTCGCATTTAGCATAATTTCCACCACCGAAAAATTGGATTTTTATCTGAATTTATTTACACATTCAATTAAGACCATCACATTACATTCAATCTGCAAACAAACAAATTTTCCTCGGGGGACGGACAATTGTTTTCTCATCACACCCTAATTGTGATTTAAGCAAACAATTGAAAGCGGATGGAATGTGTAGTGATTTCAAATGTGATCAAAATAGTTACTCGGTAGTCAGTCAGAGTCGTTTTTGTTGACTTCCACTTAACCCCCGCTCATTACGAAGAAAAAAAATAGAGAAAGAACGAACAGCACCAGTTATTCAGTCAGTCATTCATGGAATCATTAGTTTTCGTTCTTGACTTTCACTTTGGCGTGTTTTTCGCAAGTGATTTTGTGGGCACAGAAGAAGAAGAAGAAGAAGAAGAAGTACACAAAATGAAACACCAACTGCGGTTGAAAGCCGACGGGATTAACGTCATATGTTTGAATTTTCACAAGTTAATTTTTGTTCGCCTCTCCTTCCACTCATCCTCCTGTACGGATACGTTACATTATCCTTTTATTGCTGCAGCAATATTTCCAATAAAAAAATCTTTATATTGTTATTGCAGCCTTCCTTCCTTCCTTCATTCCTTTTGTGTATTTAAACTCGTATATACTCGTGGGTATATGGAATAAAAAGACGGAACAAGTGTTAACATAATTTAAATCTAAACCGATTTACAATTTGTCGCTGCCGCTGACTCGGCCGATGCTGCGCTTCCATTTGCTGCTTTTATTGTTGCTGTTTAAACTGTATTTCCTGTGTTTGCCTTTATTTCTGGCATACGAGTAGCCATCCTTTGGTTGTGATATGAATATTAAGGATGTTGATTGAGTCAAATTTAATTCAATTACATGACTAATGATATTATAATATAATCATTTTTTTATGACTTTCACAAGCCGAACCTCAACGTGGAGCAAGAGATTTTGTGACGATGAAGTGGAAGGAACACATTATGCATATTAAATGTTGTTGAACTTTTTTCTAACCCTTTATGTATGGCATTGCCTTTTTTCCTTCTTCTTCTTCTTTTCAATTTTATCAAACTGATTGAGATGTAGTTGATACATAAGAAGGTAAGCACATTAAAAATCTGCGATAAACAATGTGACAACTTTAGGATACTCACAGTTAAATTTACCATATTTGATGTTTTCTATTAGACGCCAATAAAGGGTGTTTTTTTATAGAGTGATAAAAGTTTAAATCATAATAAAACAAGGAAATATATTTTTAATATCAATGAAACGGGCTTTAGTGGAAAGAAAATTTTAGGAAACTAATGTTTAAATGTGATTTCTACCAAAAGGCCGCCACGGTTGGCACATAGAAGGCGCAATCTGAAACACCAATTTTCAACAACTTTTCGCAGCATTTGCGGCCGTATTTCGCGGATAACTCTTGGAATGCTGTTCAGCTGTTTGTGGCTTATCGACGTAGACAAATGACTCAATATAACCTCGAAGAAAATAATCTAATGGCCACCCACCAACTAATTGGGCCATTACGTGAAATAATTTTTTCATCAAAAGTTTCTTTCTTGTAGACGAATGCGAAAGAGCGGGTTTGGCCTTGGATGAAGCAGTCTCACGTAGGGATATTGACATTCCCTCAGTTGAGCTGCTGAACAGGATTCAGGAGAAGGCAGAGAGGGAGGTGACAAGCAGGTGTTCAAGTATTACCACCTGTAGGGACTCCAAAACTCTATGGCCCTCGCTTAGCAGGGTTAGGACTAGACAGCTTCTAACTTTTGGGAAGAAGTCGTTGGCACTCCTGGTAGGGGTCTTGACGGTACATTGTATAATTTGGCACATGTCAGAGCGTTTGGGCTTTCCCCATGATGGTCGCTGCGGGAGCTGTTTCGATGAGGAGGAGAAAGAGTCGGTACAGCATTTCCTTTGTGACTGTCCGGTCCTGCAGGAGCGTCGGCTCTCGTTTCCAGCGAGATCTGGACTACCTCAGGGATGCACCGAGAAGTTCTAGGTGGTTCTCAGGAACCAGTACTTCGTTTGTGAAAGGATTGTGTAGGCTATAGTCCTCTGGGCATCACAATGGGCCTTTTATGGCCTCCGAGTGTTTTCTCGCTTACTGCGGGCAGCTTCTATAACCTAACCTAACTAAATCAATTATTTGTTGAGCTTGACGAATAGAACAATTATTTTGATTAAAAATTTCAACAATTTGCACGCTTTGCTCTGGTGTAAGTCAAACTAAATAAAAAGCAGTTATCAGTTGTTAAATGGCTGCTCAAATAAAGCAGTGATGCCAACTCAAAGTTGTGACACTCTATACAAAAAACACTTTTTACATACTCATATCTTATAATTTTCATAAATATCATTACATATTTATTATAAATCTCTCGATTAACGAGTATATCGGTTGAGATCACAGTCCTATATGAGTTGTTATTGATGAATTCTTATCAAGAGAATTAAACATTAATTCAGGAATATCTGAAGGCTCCGTACTTTTGCCTGCTCCATTAATTACTTTTCTTAATGATTCGAGACCTTTGCAGCTGATAGCAACATTTGTCATTCGTACTCTTGCAGCAGTAGACCTAGAGTATCAAATATTGATGCCATAAGCCAATTAATGAATAATACATTCAATAACGATCTCCGAGTCGAGTCGTAAAAGCCGGAATGGGTATTAATTCTCGCCAGACTCTGTAATATTTGCTAATGCACAGACGTACGAATGCCAATGCTGCTCCATATTCATATACTCCTAGAGAAATAGTGGCATAGATTTTGAGGAATAAGAAGATCTTTATTTTTTTAGTGAAAATTCAGTCTGATGTTCGCTGAAGTGAACATTCAAAAGAAGCTTCCTAGAGTATTGGCTTTTTGAAAAGTTTCCAAACCAATCCCCTTTGCATTTGTAGAAAATGGAATACACCTCCTATTTTTCCTTAATAATTTTTAAGGAGTGTTTGCAATTGAAAATATAGGACGGGTTTTAGCAAACTTTAAATTATAAAAATTATCTTTATTGAAATTATGGGAACTGCTGTTTTTCTTTAAATATAAAAACTTCTTAAGCTTCGCGGGCGAGAAAAATACAATACCGGTTTAAATTGTGTGTATTACAAGAATGAATTTATTTTAAAAAAATGGTTGACAATTTTGATGTATTCATAATAGTTTTCCCAAAGTTTTGACAGCTAAAAATTCAATTTGGCATTTGGGTCATTTAAAAGATTTAATTCATTAAAAAGAAAAGGAAAATTTAGAAAAAAAATGAAATGCCGAAACACCTCCTACGTTTGGACCGTAGCAAAAAAAGCTTATGCCATGCCTCATCTATTTATGATCGATTGCCATTGAATCGCTCAATGCATTACAAAAACAATTCGTTCTTCAGTTGTACAGCCGGTTTGTAAAATAAACTGCCCTCAAATGAATTTCCTGTTAACTTAAACTTTGGAAGATGCTGTTGGCTAAAGTTGTTAATACGGGACTATAAAGTGGAGGGTACTGAGTTTGACTCCGTTTCTCAGTCCTGAATATTATGTCGAATTCATCTGATCAGCATTAGGGCATGATTGTATTAGTTGTTGTTAGCCTGTTTCAGTGATGAAGGCAAAGCACTGGTCACTGAACATAATTGGCAGCGACTGACACTATCATGTAACAAGAGCAGAGTAACAGTACCCTCCTTCGTCGGTCCTGTAGAAAAAAAAAATTAGCCGGCGAAATAAAAAGGCTCAAAAAAAATCTCTGTCTTCTCATCTTTCTTCATCTGTCCTCTCAATACTATCCCCTCCTTTCCAGTACCGGCGCTATGCACTGCATATGTAGGGGTCATCCCCTGAGTGCTGGTCCGGGTTAAAAAAAACTAAAACCACCGTGCACGTACGCTGATCAGAACAATTCGACACCATCATCATGTATGTGCGCGGTACACACGGAGTCGATCTCAGGACTTTCGGCTTTATAGTCTCGTTTTAACAACTTCAGCCAACGGCAGCCTGCTAGGTTTTTACTAACAGCCACGTTAATTTTATTTTTAATACACTATTTCAATTAAACATGGTTAAAACACTGTGCATTGTTTTGAAAAAATTGTTATATCACAATTCGGTCTGTATTTCGACGTTGATCATTGCAGCCAAGGCAGTTATTTAACAGATTAATTTAAAAAAAAGTCCAAATTACGTAAAAATTAAATAAAAAATTAATTTGCAAATAGGTAACAATGTCCTTAATGGTAACGCGTTGAAATTAAGGATTGTAAAGGAAAATTTAAAAAATGAAAGGGCTAAAAAACTTAATTAAATCCTATTTGCCTCAAGTAATTTTGAGTTCTTCTAACTCATCACGTTCAGCTTTTCATTCAACTATTTGAATAAATTTGCAGTGCAAGTTATTTGGACTGTCGGGAAGCTCTGGTCTTATTTTTATATTAGAAATGTAAAACAATGGATATCCCCCAGTTTAAGTGGACATAAAATGATCAATATTTTATAAAAACTTATGTACGAATTAATAATAGTCTTTCGCGTTGAGTTTTCCAACTAAAACCGCTTCGCGTCTTGTGGGGGAGTAAATTACGACACTCGATGACGATCGAAATTTGTATTTAAAATGTATGGAAATTTCGATCGATATCGAATACGGTAATTTGGATAACGTTTTGTTGCTGTTGTTGTTGTGATTTTTTATGTGTTTTTATTAGTCACGCCAATACCGTAAGTTGCTATGCGTAAGTCACGTATAAGCCAAATGTGAATAATTTAAAAATATTTCGTGTGTGATCTTACTTCACACTCTTCGTGAGTGCTTTTTAGTCTTGCAAAAAATTAAATTTTTAAGTAACTCGTATCCGGTGGCCTCGGATATTTTTAGAAGCGTGCGTGACTAAAGAAATTATCTTCGTTAATTAGTTAATTATTATTTTGTACAGAAGGTAACCGTCCGTGCCCCTCTTATGTATAGCACCAATTTTATGTTAGAGCTTTTTTCTTGCTTTAAGGGGTCTCGCTTTATATTTAGTCAGCCCCGCTATTGTAGTTCATTAGATATAAGAAAATTAATAATTATGTCCTATCTCTACGAATTTTTTTAAAACTCTTATCCTGTTGTAAGAGTTATGCACAATCAAATTTAGTGAATCTCACTATTCTAGTTCTGCTGATATGGGATAATTAATAATTACTTCGTATTGGGGAGTTCCCGTCTTCCATTTCCTTGCGGAGCTTTTAGCTCCTTCTAATTGTTACTTCTAACTATTGCAGTTGTAAAGATATGAAATGATTGGCCAATAAACATTTTTGGCTCTACTTTCTGTTGACTTATCAATTTTTCAACTAGATGTAGAAATCAATAATAAATTTCGAATAAAAATCTATTTTTACATTGACTCCGAAGAAATTTATAAAATTTCTTCTAGAGTCAGCTTCAAGTAATAAAATTTAATATTTTTAAATTTCTTATGTGCACACAAACATTAATTAATTCACAGACGGCCACCGGTCCTTATAGATATTTTTCCTTTTTCCTCAAACAAAATTTTCATTAAACGCAAACTTTATTTTAAAAAATTTCCAAAGTCTAGCAATTCAATTCTCTTGTAGAATTGAATAGGAGTGTCCGTCTGAAAACGGAAAAATATCGTTTGCAAATATCATATATTTTGGGAACAGTCTAGTGCACGGCATTATTTCTTTTAATGAAAACTGCTGTAAGAAAATATATTGTAAAACCCAAACATTTCCTTTTGGTAGGAAAAATAATGAAATTCGATTTTTCTATACAAAATTTAAATATGCGATTTAAAATATTCGGCTCTTAACATTGAAAACCATTTTTAGTTTTTTCATTATTTTGTTTTACGTTTTTGTTATTTAATTAATATATTTGCTTTTGGCCACAAATTAATTTTTTGAAATAATTGTGTTCCACACATTTTTGTTGAATTAATCCAAAAATAAATTCTTTACTTTGAGAAGCAAAATTCCAAAGCTTTCAAGTGCAAAAACTGTATATTAAAATCCATGGATTTCATTTATTAAAAAATTCACCTTTGAATTATAAATTTAATAACTTCACATTTTTATTATTTCTAATATTACCTTGAGTTATAGGACGAGAAATTGCCACCGATTCTTCTTTATTCATTATTAAATATTTATCTAGTATTGAATTTATCTATTTTGACTATAAAGATTTCACTTGACTGACGTTTAATATCGGGCTAAGAAATTTAATTGCATTAAAATTTGCTTTAAAAGTCCTTAACACACAAATTGAAAATTTCTTTATAAAAAAAAAAGAAAATCTTAATGATTTTTTTTTCTTTTGCACTTGTGTTTTTCAAAACATTATTTACACAAATTAATTTTACGATGAAGTAACGGCAGCAGCAGCTAGAGGATTAATGAAAGTGATTAATTGTAATTGTGTGGCAGTTGTTGGATGCGGCGTCAGAGCTGGAGCTGGTGCTGGTTCAGCTTTAGTCGGAACCAAAGAGTAGTTAAGTAAATAAGTAAATCACTTCAATTTTTAATTTTTGAATTTTTTTGTGTGTTTTTTATTGTACACGCACCCGTACACCACATACACATTGAACCAACAGAGAGAGATAAAAACGAACAAAACGATTCGATTCGATGCGATGCGATGCGACAGGTTAAATGTGAATCCGCGTTGTTAACGTTTCGATATACGATCTAAGATTTATCACAAAAGCATCATACGTACAATAACCATGACAGGAGCTAAATACTCTGCTTGTGTAAAGATGAATGAATGGATGGATGGAAGGTTGGATGTACGGAATGGTTCGATGTGCATGAAAGTTTGTCAAATGTGTGTTGTTGTGTTTGAATAAAACACAACAACATAACCGACCAACCCTTAAAATATTACACAAACACACACATACACTTACAATTGCGCAAATAAACATACACACACATTTTTACACATTCTTTTTAACCCGCAATCAGGAATGAGCAAAGAGCAAGCAAAAGCAACAACAGTAAAGTTGTTGTCATCATCATCGTAAGCATCCAGCATCAAAGATACTGATTCATATTTATTTGAATGGGTGTGTGTGTGTATGTGTTTGCCATGCTGTTCCCGTGTAGCAGCAGTACAAGTATACTCCCAGATTTACCACCACTTATGGTTCACAAACCATTCAACAACCACCCACTCAAATCAAACAAACACACCGAGCTACACCAATACTAATACAGCACGACAAAACGACAGTCAGTGCTATAGAGTAATATTTTGAAAGCAAAGAATTCATAAGCAGCATCAGCCGCCTAAGAATCAACATTAAGGAGGCTGTACAAAAGGCCAAGACTAGTATCATTTCCTAATTTGAGTTGGAAAAAAAGGCAGCACCACCCACCCCTTCACATACCAACTGCGTTCAAACATTTCATTCACCCGGCCAGCGATTTGTTAGTATTAGAATTTTTTGGAACATTTTTGGGAAGAATTTCCAATATGATTTTTCGCTGTTTTCCAGGAGCCACATTTTATAATTGGATCAAATAAATATTCAGCCCTATCATGAACAATTTTTCCCTCGAAATTTTCACCTTTTCCCTAAAATTGCAATCATGAAAAAATTCCCCGTGAATGATTTCATGCTAAAATTAAATTTTCCTTATCACCAATGATTTTTTTTCAACGAGCTTATTCACTTTTCCCTTTAATTTATTCACTTAGTTTTTGGTGGGGAATAGAGTAGGAAATCTAAGTATTTTCTATTATAATTCGAATATTATTTTCTTTTTGCATTCACTGAGAACTGACAGCGGGAGTAATTTTTCCCTACGAGTGGAATAAAAATTCCATGTGAACAAAAATTCCACTTGTTCAAAATAGATTACGTTTGTTTTTAATTTTATTTGTGCTGATTCTTTTCCCAAATTTATTATTAAGGAGTTTCAGCTGGTTCCTATGCACATTTCACTGGGTCGAACGCAGATCATCAGGAAACCTTTACCCCTCATTTTTCAGAATAACTAAAGATATTCCCCCTTATTCTATTTGTCAACGTCAACGTCACGTCAAGACAATATGAAAGTTAGAACACTTCTTTACTTATTCTCTTCAACAATTGTCAATTTCTCACAACTTTTTGCTATATGCAACGACATAGAGATTAGTAAGAGGCTGTCAGAAATAGTTAATTGTTGCACAGAAAGGTTACTATTTTTGATATTGACGTGACGTTGACGTTGACAAATAGAATAAGGCGAATTATTTTAAACTTTGTTTATTGTTAGCAGCAGAATTTGTTTTATTAGAATTCTCAATATTATTCATTCGACTCCGCTGGCTCCAATTAATTTCATCCGTTTCCTAATGAGTAATTCGTCGTTTCAAATGGCAGTCACTATGGAATAATATCAATTAAATAATTAGAATGGTACAAGGAAGTCGTTGTAATCCAGTTAAATATCTGGCAAAAAATTTAACAACGAAAATTTATAATTTTTCCGTGACGGGATATCCATACATACATATTTTTATACCCTCCAAAAAAGAATTGGAGGTAGTATTCACCTTGTCATTCCATGTATAACGCAGCGAAATATCCCTCTGAGACCCTTTAAAGTATATATGTATATATATATATATATATATATATATATATATATACATATATATATATATATATATACATATATATATATATATATATATATATATATATATATATATACATATATATATATATATATATATATATATATATATATATATATTTATATACATATATATATATATATATATATATATATATATATATGTATATATATATATATATATATATATATATTCCTGATCAGTGATGAAGTCTAAGACGATCTAGCCATGTCGGTCCGTCTACCTGTCCGTCTGTGGAAATCATGATTCAGTCCAAACGAAAAAATCCAGACACATGAAATTTAGTATAAATATATTTTGAAGGACAGGTCAAGTTCATAAATGGACTGAATCGAGCCAGAGGGAAAAAAGTTTCCCAAAGAAGAACTAAATCAACCTCTGAAAAACCACATACATATTTTAACATTTTTTGTTAACCAAATGATATATTTTTATGTCAAAGAAGACCCGACGAGTTAAACTTGGAGACATAAAATACTAAAAAAAATTCATTTCTGGGCCCCGCCCCCTTTAGTGGGCGCTATTATATGCAATAATAGTGCAAAAATTTAACAAGATGTATTCCTTAAGACCACATTCCTTAAAAATTTAATTTATAAGCTTTTAGGACAAAGATAATAAATTCTCTGATCTTCTTGATATAAAATTCTAATACGTAAGTTTTTATTTTAACGGATAGGTGACTCAGTCATGCTCCTCCCAACATATTGGAAACGACCGTATTAAAATAATTTTTTTTTTCTTGTTTACTTTAGCCAAATATCATAAAAATGTAAATTTTAATAAGAATAAAAATAGAGATTTTATTTACTAAATAGTTGAATTAACGCAATAACTCCCAATAATGTATTGTATGGACCTTGTGAATTTTATATATCTTAATTAAGATATCTTATTATCTTAATTAAAATGGCGATTTAAGAACAATCACCATCTGCAGATTATTTCTTAATTTCCCTACATCTTCCCAAGATGAAATGTTTCCGAAATGTTACTGTTAATGTAATAATAGATCACAACATTTCATTGCATAAAGGCTCTGACCTATACTGTAAAGTATTTCGATACTTTTGCTTTGATTCGTCCTTCTTGATGTAGAGGATTGGGGTTTTTAGCGTTTGCTCCAACTGCTATTGCCGCAGCCACAAAATATCAAAAGCATTTCAAGACAATATACATTAGCGGAGCTAGAAATATTTTCCTGATGGGAAGGTGCCACACGAAATTTGTTGTTTCAAAATATAGATCATAAAAATTTATAAATTTATAAAGAGACCGTAACAATTTTGGGATGGGAAATAAACTCCCCCTCTCCTAGTTTAACTACTTCAATGGCAGGGATATAATTGTTCCTACTACACTCTCATAAATGCAAAAGCAGTCATTGTTGTTTGTTTTCACGCGTAAAAAATCACCATAATGGCTTCCATAAACTCGCTCTCTCTTGTATCGTATGTCCTAGATTCTCTGCTCTTCCTTATACATATTTTGTTGCTATTTTTGTTTCCTGTTTATTAAGGTATGAGTATATAAACTGAATATGGCTTCATAGATACATACATACATACATACATGCATACTTATATATTTACATGTGTATATTGTATTTATTTTTAATGTCAGATACAAAATCCATTAGATACGAAAAATTCTAAATTCATTCTCACTTCGCACAGTCCTGCCACCCACATACATATATTTTGGAATACTGGTGGGTAGTTGTTACCTTTTGCATTATTCACATCATGACCGAGAGCTGATAATCGTGTGCTTTGACATTTTCCTTTTTGTTTTGTAATTGTTGTGTTGTTATTGATTACTTTATTGCTCCTGCTACTCTTTTCATTATTTCTATGTAGATACAAAATAAATTTATTTAATTCACTTTGCTTAATATTGTATATTTTAAATTGTACACACAAAAACGAATACCCTACAAAATATTCTTGACACACTAGACAAAACCTTGACAATCACTCCAATAAAATATTTTGCTTATTCTATAAAATTAAATTAAAAAGCACTAAAAGTATTTTACAAATCATAATTTAATTGAAGACCATTAACTGAAAAATATTAATACTGGATGGGCATGGAGCTGCCTGCCCACTTTTTTTTTATCACTGCATTTTATTGCAAAGTGTTTGCTTAGAATTTCTTAAGAATATACTACTTCGAAGTAATTTAAAATTATATAATATTTAATTCATATGGGAGTGGCACTGCCCACATTTCTAGATATAATATTGCATTGCTATAAAAACGGCTCAGAATATTTAATTAGCCTTCGCTTAGTGCATGCAAATTTTCGGGCTAGAGTTTTTTTCTGTTTAAGCAGAATTTGCCGTACAAACTTTTCAAAAGAGAAATTAAATAAACGCTTCTGATAATAAATTGTTTCTGAAATCTGATCAATATCTTAATGTAGTTTCCATATTATAGCAACAAATCATAAAAAATTGCCATCAGCAGTGATGAAATGACTACCTTTATCACGGTGTGTAAATTGTGTTTTAAACCAATTGATGATTGTCTTGAGATTGCCGGTCTTCGAAGATCTCTTCAAGAATATCGTATGCACTAAAATATATAAATATCATTTAATACATTATTTTAATCAGAGACACCAATTCTGTATAAAAATAAAAATAAAAATAAAAAAACGTGCAAATTGCTGAAATTTTTAACCAAAATAATTGTTCTATTCATCAAACTTATCGTACACTTCTTCCATATAATGGCGTGCATAATCGTCCTTCAGAGCGGCTAATTCGAAGAACAATAGATCGTTTTCGTTACCGATCATGTTCATCCCGTGAGACGCCGAACAGTGCGCACTGAAGAAGCTGTAACAGCTGTACAGCAAAGTATTGAAGATAATCTTAATCATGCACATTTTATGATACCTTGCACTTTTTATAATAAGTTGCAGTTTTTACGATGACTTGCACTTTTTATAATGACTTGCACTTTTTATAATGTCCTTCACTTTTTATAATGACTTGGACTTTTTATGATGACTTGCACTTTTTATAATGGTTTGCACTTTTTATAATAATTTGCACATGTTTTAATGACTTCCATTTTTATGATGACTTGCTTTTTTATGATGACTTGGACTTTTTATAATGACTTGCACTTTTTATGATGACTTGCACTTTTTATGATGACTTGCACTTTTTATAATGGCTTGCACTTTTTATAATGATTTGCACTTTTTATAATGACTTGCACTTTTTATAATGTCTTGCACTTTTTACAATGGTTTGCAGTTTTTTATAATTACTTGCACTTTTTATAATGATCAAGGTGGTCTAAAGTTTCTGGGGGTATATGAAATTATGAAACTGTTAAATAAGAACATTTTAATTTTTGATACAGGAAAAATACAAAACATCATTGACATAACATATCTACACCTTAGTGAATGCAAAGGCATCTTTAAAGTTAATTTTTATAGCTCTATGTAGCCTTGTGATGCTTTCAATAGATGCAAATTTACTTAAAACCCCTAATATTTTAATTACCGAATCCGATATTTTATCTTAAAAAAATCCCCAGCAATCATGTGGAGCATTTTGTTTTTAGGTCATTGCAAAATATTTAAAATTCCTAAACTACTACTATGTGAGCTTTAATATTAAATTTCTTATTGTTGATATTCTTCGGACAGTAATTGAAATTAAGTTTGCTATTAATTATTTGTAGATATGTGGTCTACAGTAGTCGTTCGCAGCAAAATAATGCTTTCCATAAAAAGCTTCACATCTTGCAAATACTCTTACTGGGATATTCCACTAATAAATATGTGGGTATGTTTATAAGTATGTACATATGTACGTAGTATCTGCATACATTCATATAGTATATACATATGTATGTATGTACATATATGTATGCATGAATGTGTGTCTGTATACAATTTGATTGTTTATTTCTTCTATTTTTTATTTATGAATAAGTATGTAAGTTTGTTGTAAAGATATTTCATTCTAGTGCTGTTGTATGGATGACGTTAAATCATACATTATCCCACTGCAAAAGTCAAGACAAGTTTCAGTCATAAGTAGACACGCCCCTTGTATGTTGTTGTTATTTCTAAAAGTGGGGTGGAGCGTAGTAAGTACGAGACATCTATGAAATCAAAAAGTAACCACTATGTCGTCGTTATCTGATGCTGTTGTGTTGTCTACCTTTAATTTAGGATTCACTACACATCCAGTGCACCAGTACTTCTGCTTCTGTTCTGCAGGCTGCCTCTGTCACAGTCGAAGTCGCAGCAATGCTGCTTCTTTGTTTTTGTTGCATACAGTTTTGTTAGCAAAGAACAGAATTCAAATGTGAAGATATATGGAAGTTTGGTTATATGTTCAACATATGATGGCGGTAATAGATTATAATTTCGTGTGTTAGAGCGAGATATCATATTTCGAAAACATCATATGAGAAAAACAAGACCATAAATCATATTATTGCCAACTTGCTGGAATTATTATATAGTTCCGGGGAAATATATATACTAAATAATATCTGTATAACTTTAACTGGGTCCATGCAAGTTCCTTCATTAATTGCGCTATCTCGTTAGTACCGCTATTTTGGAAAACGTATTAGGAAGCAGGATACTTACAAAATTCTTCAAAAAAATTGTGGGGAAATTTAATGGGGTTTTATTTTCTTGAACCCGCACTCAGGGGATGCATTCTGCCAATATTTGTAACTTTTAAGATTTTAAGTAAGAAAATTTTGTTGGACATTAGACCTATGCAATATAGTAGGATACTTACCAACTCCCAGACTTGATAGATAAGATATATTAATCGGCGTGAAATATAATATATCTCAACGTAAGTAGTCTTTCTACCTGTAAATCTTTTTGCCTTTTTTTTATTTTCTCCAAAAACAACAGATTCTCAAGGTCATAAAAATACATTTATTTCAATCTTAGCCATTGCCTCTCACATCACTAGTGTTTTTTTTATTTCTCCCACTTTTTTGTTTCCGATTGAAGCGAAAATTAGAGAAATTAATGAAATTATAGCTATCGGAAATTTATTGACTGTTAATGCAACTACGGAAAAAAGAAATCACCACTATTTAATTCTAATTTCTACTGCATTATAAAAGTGTTGCACGGGCAAAGAGTGTTCAACTAAATGAAAAAACAAATTAACATGCACAAAAGCAAAAATACAAAATACTCATTATTGCCATAATGAACAAACACTTGTAGACTCATGCACTGCCTTAATGAAACAGCCGTCACATAACGCAACCATTAAATAACGTGCATTTTCAATCAAATAGAAACCTATAGACTAATTAACGAAAACTGCTTTGGATATACAACACGCCGACGACTTCCCCAACTGCCCTTTAAAATATATATACATATATATATATATATATATATATATATATATATATATATATATATATATATATATATATATATATATATATATATACATATATATATATATATATATATATATATATATATATATATATATATATGTAAGAACCTGAACTTAGTAATTTTGGGTATTTTTATGCTGATTTTCTGTATTGCTATTTAAAACACCTGCTAACCATTCTTCAACTCTTAAATATAAAGGAAAAACATGGCGGTGCATGTACTCGCCTACTTATAAATGATGGTGGTTGTTGATGTTTGAACAAATGACTGCACAACCTCACACACATACATACATGACAGCGTTGCCATTGCTGCTCTTTTCATACCCATATTTTCATTTGGCAAGATATGAACATAAATCGAACTTTGTTAGGTGTATTGTCTATTTATTCACATAAGCTTGAAATATATATACAAAGTAAGAATAAAAACGAATTAAATAAACAATCTTTCCACAAAATTCAGAATGTATAGCAAATTTTTAAATCAGATTTTCTTCTTTTAAATCGTCCGTATTTCATAAGACATTTTTCTACTCTTCAAATGTTTCGTAATGATAATCTTACACACCATTATTTTATGATTTCAATATTTTTAAAAATAACTAATAAGAGAGATTTCAAATTTATTGTTTGATTTCAATATATGTAATAGATATATTAACCATCTGTTGATAGCTTTTTGGAAAAAACGTATTAGAAAATTTTAAATTTGGTGAAGAACCAACCGTATATTAAAATCGTAATACAAATAAACAAAAGTTCTAATATAAATCTTGCATAAATAAAAACGTTCCAAGGACATCGACATGGAGACTTTTTCTTTACATTAAAATATAGTTTTTGCCAACATTTCATGTACTATATATGCCGACATCAGGGTCTATGGAATATTTTTGTTTGTTTTAAAAATTTTAAATGCAACTGTTGCACATCTGTATGTATGAACGTATAAATAAAAAATAGAACACGGTTTTGAAACATTTCACTCAGAAAAAGTTGCATATAAATAATTAGTGTTTTCCAGACTAGGGAATTCCGGGAGAAATCACAAAACTTTCCTGCTTACCTCGGAACTATGTTTGCTTGGAAACGTCGGGTATTAAATATTTACTCCAATCGATACCATTTTAAAGACACCCAATGGAAGACTGATGAAATTAGACATTAGAAATAGAGAAAAAAATTAAGAATTTATTAACGTCATCTTAACCATTGGAAACCGATTGTCAGATAAAACCATTACAGGATAAAATTTTGTTTAAAAGCCACTTTGAATTTTCATTAAAATATTTATTCAAGAAAACACTTTTAAAGACAGGACAGTGTGTTTTGTAGTGCGCAGTTAGTCCAAAATAAAAATCAGAGGCTGCATATTCTTTTTTTTATTATTTTATTCAATCAATGTGAATAATGTTCTTTATTTTTTTGCTTGTTGATTCTTTATATTCTTTTTTTTCATTTTTTATTACATACACTTTTGCTGTTTTTCTCGCACAAATTCTAATTTAGTTTTTATTTGTATATGATCAATTAATTTAAATTAATTTCTTTCTTTTTTTAAGGACTCGTTAACAAGTCGTTATTTTTTTAAAAAAACTTAAAGTTTAAATCTAAACAAAAAATAATATAGATAATAATTAATAAAAAGGTAAATAATAATTAATAATATTTACTATATTTATATATTAATAATATATGCATATACTTTTAGTTTCTTTTCAGGATTTATTCCATATTAAATCCTTTTATTTAAACATAATTGAGGGGAAGGAGGTTGGTTGTTTAACATTTGCTTGTATTTTTCAATCTATTGTTTTGAGTAAGTGATTTTGTTTTCTTTTTTATTTTATTTTATTTTAATAATATTTTACAAATATATCTTAAATGCTAAAAAAAACATTGTTATGGTATTTTTAGAATTCCTTAGTTTCTTTCGTGTTGGATATTTTATATTTTTCACTAAATTGCATTATTTGAATTTTGATAAATAATAATTAAGATTTGATTTTCCTTTTGTATTTGCATTTGTTAAGATGTTTTTTTGCTTTTCTTCAAGAATTGCTTCTTTTCTTTGAATTCAAATAAAACATTCATTATTGTTTTTTTTCGGCGTTGGTTTTGAGATGTTGAAAAATTATTCTCATAATTTATGATTGGAGGTAAGCCACGTTAGGCCTTCGTATAAGCCATCACCAGTTGTTGCACAGGAAGGTTGAACGTACCAGTTACGATCTCGTATTCTAGTTAAGCCTAATTTTTCTTGAATCTCATGAGGTTTCATTGCTAAAATAATGAAATATAATTAATAAAAGTATTATATTTAAAAATTAAATGTAACACTTTAAAAAGAAAAGCAAACAAAAAATTTTAGA
The DNA here is from genome assembly GCA_951800035.1 of Linnaemya tessellans. NCBI lineage: Eukaryota > Metazoa > Arthropoda > Insecta > Diptera > Tachinidae > Linnaemya > Linnaemya tessellans. The sequence goes on along the minus strand of OX637534.1, from coordinate 115,514,245 downwards.
AAAGCGGTTATTAAAATAATCAGTCGTATTATTATAGTTGTCGATACTGATAAAATATGAAAACGATTGCAATAGTTTCTTGTTATGGGTTGCGACTTCCCACATTTCGAACCATTACGAGTATTCAAACTGTCATAAGTTCAAAAATTTAGTTTACAAAACCGCAAACATTCAAAAGTAAAACCAAATAATACAGAAACTTAATATAAAACAAATTATTTTAATTAAGTCGGAGAATAGGCAATAATTATATAGCCATCCGTTTTGTTTTCTATAGAATTTTCTTTCCTTATTAAGACAGAAAACCATAAATACGTGTGTGTGTTTTTTTCAAACACAAAGTCCATTATAAGCACAATGAAATTTGTTATGTTTTTACGAATACGCATTTAAAATTGCAATAGAATGCCAGTTTTGTAATAAACAACAAGTACATAGTTTGGCTTACAGAATTAAAGGATTAGGTCATATATGATATTATAAGTGGAATTGATTTTATTTATAAAAAAATTGTACACTCACCATCTGCTAAATCTTGTTTATTAGCAAATATTAATATAATGGCATCTCTCATCTCTCTATCATTTATAATTCGATGTAATTCTGTGCGAGCCTCATCAATACGATCTCGATCTGCACAGTCCACCACAAATATTAGACCTTGTGTTCCTACAATTAATTGAAATGCAATCAATAAAACACATAAGAACTAACTGTATGATCATAATGATAAGAATATTTTTCAAAATTATTATGAATATTCAATTCATAATCGATTATATAAGGAAATATTTACCAGTATAATAATGCCGCCATAATGGCCTTATCTTATCTTGTCCGCCAACATCCCAGACATTGAACTTAACATTTTTATAGGTAACAGTTTCTACATTGAACCCCACAGTGGGTATTGTTGTTACAGATTGACCTAATTTTAATTTGTATAAAATTGCTAAGAGATAAGAAAGAATTACAATAAGAAAACCGGATGTCAGCAAAAAAACAAATGTTTAAATTTATAATACTTTATGATTCTTACTAGTTTTGCCTGCTGCATCTAGTCCCAACATTAAAATGCGCATTTCTTTGTTGCCAAAAATTTTCGAAAGTAGTTTTCCCATTTCGGCAACGACAATGCATCAATGGTGTTCAGGTTAACACTAAAATAATAGCAAAAGAAAAACATAAATCATATTAAACTGTTTGTTAAGCTTTATCTCTTTATTGCACTTAAATTTTAATGTATAAAATAGCAAACGGTGTTTGCTACTGGCAATAGAAAATTCTGCATGCTTTATGTTTTAATTGTATTTAAAATATTAGTACTGACAATACCACACAATGAAATATCGTTAATTATAATTACTATGTAAAATCTGCTGAACGATTAATTTACAATCCCTTTTATTCTGTAACTGTTTGGCAACGTCACGTCAAGGCAATATCAAAATTATGGCAGTTCTGTACCCATTCCCATCAATAATTATCAATTTCTAACAGTCAATGGCTATTTTAAACGCCATGGCTGTACACAAGCAGTGTGTAAGAGCCCTATCTTTGATATTGTCTTCACGTGATGTTATAAAATAGCTACAGAATAAGGGGGAATATGTACAAAAAATCAATTTACTGTTTTTATAGAAAAAATTAGCAATTATAGGAATGCCTAGATGTCTATGTATATAAAAAACTTTATTATTTAAAAATATTTTTCTTAGAGTATTGGTTTTAAAAAATGTTTTACCTAGATTAAAAAACTTTTAGATACTAAAATACATAAATCCATATTTTAAAATGTGCCATTCTTATGGTGAATATAGTAATAATTTCAGGAAAAAAACTAATTTTTTGCTTTTGTAAATATGTATGCAGGTACCTACTACTATTAACTTTTTAACTATAAATCATAGTATTTAAAAAAATTGTATTGATAAAATTGGCGTTGTGTCGGAAAAGTTTAACAGTAGTAGCGAAGTGCTGCCGGTTAATTGAATTTCGGAATTTTGATACCTTCGAAAAAGTTTAGTGTATCCGCAAACACGTTAAAATCGTATGGAATGATTATCAACTAGTCCATTTACCACATTTTAAAATTTAGTATAAAGCCATGTACCTACAATAAGGTGATCACAACTTTGCCGCTTTAAAAATTATTTCTTATGGTTCTTGTTCATGACATAAGCACGCCATGAGGCTGTTGAAATGTGCATTTTGTCAAAAATAAAATCAATAGGTACTTTACATTGAATTTAGCATTATGTACATATGTGCTATTTCAAATAAAAAATAAGGATTTCTGATAACATGTGAACTTCCCATATGTAAGACCAAACGACCGTTTTAAAATCATAAAAAAAATTCTATTGAATCAAATCAGCAAGAATATAATAAAATAAACTGGATTTGTTGTTAACCAACCGTAAACATTATCACTTTTCGTACTTGTCACCTTTGTTGTTTTGTCGAATTATAAAAAACAAAACTATAAAACAACATAAAGTGAGCATAAAGTAACAAGAGGCATGAATAGAAGACATAGAAGAGAATGAAAAACTACAAAAGAATAACTAAATGAATAAACAAAAACAGTAAAACTTGGGGCGTGATCATTACACAAAACTGTCATCGATGGCAGATTTGCATTTTTAAGCACATACATACATACAAACATAAGTGTGTGTAAAGCTATGCATAATGTGTCGCACAGTGTAAAATAAAATACTATGAAAAAATTTTTATAGAAATCTCAATGCTCGTTGTTCGTCAATAGAATGGTGCAGTTGAAGCCAGTAACATTCGCAATTGCTATCAGAAAGTTTTTCCGGCATTCCAATGCTTGATATTTGAGAACACAGCCTTTAATGTTTTATCAGTCTTAATGGCAGGCAATATTTTTGTTTTAGGCGTTATACTGTAGAAGAAAACACTAAAAACACAGCAACCAAAACGATTGCCATTCTAGTTGAATGCAATTAATAAACAAACAAAACTTAGAGAAATTATTATTCAACATCTTTTTTGAAAACATCAAACACTTTTATTACTAATAAGTTATTAGTAAAATTCATTTATCATCAGTTGTAATGCACAAACCTTGGCAAACACTTGGATTAACACGTCACACACACACCGCCGCCACAACAATTCAGATTTCTTCTACGTTTCCTCACTGCCGCTGCCACACTTTTTTTTAATTGGAATTCACTGCACTCATGCATAGGTTTACTTCTTTTTATCGTTCCTTTTCTTTATTTGCCTTGATTCCCATTTGCTTCTTTTATTTTAATCCGATTTTTCCCTTTTTTCAACTTTAATTAATTTCGGTTTTCGGCAAACTTCATTTTATAAATTAACATAAAAAGTGAAAAACTTGTTATAAAACAAAATTACTCATTTCTCAATCAGAACGAAGATGAATTTTTTTAATCGAAGGCAGAGAAATAACATTGATGCTCCACAATGAACTTTTGTAACCGTGTTCTAAAAATGCGTACACAGGGTGTTTGCTTAGTTTTACATAGTGATGCCAGAAAAAAACTTTTAGTACTCATTGATAACATAAGTGCTAGTCGTCCACATCTTCATAAATCGTGCATAACAGTGATGAGCCAGTTAGAAAATCTAAATGCACCTAATGTCAGTTATATATAGATTAAAATAAACAATTAAATTTATTCGTCACAAAAAGTAAATACAACAAAGGTTTGAAATACTAACTGCCATGCCAATGATGTTACTCGATGCTGTTCTGTCGAATAAATACCTTACATTCCACCATTACCACATGTTTCTCCCAAAAATCTTCTTAATTTTTACAAGAAACAATTCGATATGTAAAATGAAGAAGTGATGGGCAATTGGCATAGAAATTTTATTAAGGTATATAAAACATTTTCTATTCTAAAGCGCATTGTAAAGTTTCTTAGTTTTTTACACAAAACAAGCAGTTGTACGATTTCAACAACATGGTTGTTAAAATCTGATTTTATGATGCTATGTTGTTGCGATATTAAGTTAATGTTTCAAAACACTGTATGATATAGTAATTAAGTAAATTCGTGCAAGTGCCAACTCTTATGAGAGGTTGATAGTTGCTCGTCACTGTCATAGTAATCATATGTTTTGTAACTTAAATACGCGGGAAAATCTTTTTTTAGTTAATTGGCAGCACCTTTTTTTAGTAAATTGGCGCGCTCAAAGCCATTTGCTGTGTTAAAGAAAGAACGTAGCAGAGAAGAATACAATTGTTGTAAAAAAGAAAATATTTTTAGTTTTATGACAATAAAAATACCTTAAAGTACAAACTTACACACAAAAATGGAGTCGGAATTAAGTCAAGCATATTATGGAGTGTATTGTTCTTCGAAAGAAATTCTTAAAAATAACCAACGCCATTTGTACTGCAGCGTACGTAGACAATTTTGTAATACATACATATGTACATACATATTTTTTGCATTGAGTGCTACTTTTGATCTACTTAGGTTGCATAAAATGTTCTTGATGCAATTTTTTTTTTATATATTGCTTTCATTTTTTATTGCATACAGATGTTGGATTTGCTGACAAGCACTTGCAAGACGACAGGCTTAGTTGGCAGCAAGATTGTAAGTGAAGAAATGATCGATTTCTGGTTGTCCGACATTTTACCCTTGATGTTTGACACTGACCGTGCCATACAAACAAAGGCCGTAGAAGCCTTTGAACAGGGCTTGACATCGATGGATTTTAAGACCATACACAATAGCAAACAGTGGACGGCATTGAAAACAGCACTGTCCACACAGCATGCTTCGAAAATACACAAGTTAAGGGAAGAGCGTAATAGACATTGGTATCGGGTGTGGGGTTTTATGATACGGATATTAGATAAGGAGTTATTGAAAGGTGCCAGCACTATAAATTCATTTCTGTCCATAGTGGAGCTGGGATTTCGCAGTACTGACAACACTATACGGGCTGAATCGTTTCTGTGTTGGCGTCTTTTAATTGAAATATTTGCTAAATATGATGAGCTATCGTCTCCCAAGCGGTTAAAGTTAATCTGCATTCCTCTGAAAAGCTCACAATCGAAATCAGCTCAAGCTGCTGAAGTGAAATTAAGGGTATGGTGGTATTTATTGACTTGTTTCGGTGAGAAATTGTGCCAACATTTTGAGGCTGTTGTAGAGCCGTTCTTACTATTTTGCTTCGGTGGCAATACGTCAAAAAATGCTGTTTGTGCAGTGGAACAGTATGAAGTCATAAGAGAATTGGCGATTCCATGTTTTATAAAGTTGCTATCAAGTGAAAGAAATGAGTATTTAGATCGATGCTTGAGAGATCATAAGTTGGAGGCGCTGAGCACACCTTCGCCAATTTTAGAAAGGGAAACTTTGGAGAAGCATTGGAAACCATTGCTAACTGCTGCCATGGAAGCGATTCGTATTATGGTAAGAATGAATATTAATTAATTAATTTACTTCAAGCGTTATAAAAGTATGTATTATATGTGTGTGTCTTTTATATTATACAACAATTATTTTTTCATAGGGAAATGAGTGTGAATTTGGGGAACAACATCTTTCTCAAACACTTCTGCGCCAAATACTACACATTGCGTTTCGCAAAGATATAGCAAAACTAACCATTAGCATGTGCTCATCCTTCACAAAAATGCTTACAAATAATCCTCGAGTTGTAATAATGACGATGAATATTTTGGCATCAGATGGTTTAACATTACAGAAATCGTGTGAAAATTTAGAGGAATTTTCAGAACTGTTGGAAGAATTTTCTGTATTGTTTACATCTGCACGCTCAATTGTGCCACCAGCAATTTTGCAACGATGCGTTGATCAAGTTTTCTCTCTGGATACACAGCAAACGGGTCGCGACAAGTGGCGTTTGCTCGCAACCATGTTGGATAGAATTATCGTCCTTAAGGATGATGAAGATTATGAAGCTTTTGAAACTAAACTGATAATATGGCGTAAAGTATCGCAGGGTTTGCTTAACCATTTAAGAGGAAATACATTGGATATACGAGTTAAGGATAATTCGACTTTGATGGAGAAGTGGGTGTTGTGGCCGGTGAAGCTGTGTGTTGGTTTCGCTGGTCGTAGATCTAATATAAGTTTTGATCAGGGTTTTTGTTCTCTTTGGCGTCAGTTGTTAAATGCAGGCCAAAACTCGCCAGACAGGCGTATATTTTTGAGCACCGTTAATAAATTACTTAAAGAACTTTTGAATGCTCGTCATGAAGAAACAGCTTTTGGCGAATTGTTCGATGCTTATGCAGCGGCCGTGCTAAAATTGGAATGTGACAAAGACAATAAAGAACTCAAAGAATTTTTTGAACTAATGCTGGAAATTCTGAAGCAGCAATTGCCCAAAAAGCCTTTCGAGGCATGTCTTAATACATTAAGAAATACATTAGTGGGCTTAAAAAATGCTGATATTACCCATAACTTTAATGTAATTAAACCTACTATTTCTGCAGTTGTACTGTTAAATGCAAAGGGATCGGCCTGTCCTTTAGAAAATAAATATTTGGACGAGTGGAAAAGAATTCTAATGGACAAGTTGCGTTCTCATCCCAATAAGGAGATTTCTCAGCAAATTAAGGAACTTTTAAAAGGCAATAACGATGTATTTGTAGTTATTCCATCAGTATGGAGCATGAATCCAGATAAATTGACTGAAAGGCAGAAGGAAAAAATGGCAGAAAAAGCTGATATACCAGCGCTCTACAACGATATGAGCCAGTCACAGGATGCCTCTTCACTTAAACCATGGACACCTAAGAAAATAGTTATAGCCCAAAGAGATAAATCCGAAATAGTTTTGGAAGGCCATGAGCATGAAGAAATTATAAAAGAATCAGAAAATGCTGCACCCACAGAAAAAGTAGTAAGCCCAGTCAAAAAAATATTAAGAAATTCAAAAATACAAACCCCTACCAAAAGAGAAACTGAAGAATCGAAGAAAAATGAACTCCCAGATACCTTACGAAACACTCGGAACTCTAAGCGCCGCTTGTCAATTTCTGATGACGTCCCTAAAGATAAAATTTTAATTTCAGATGACAGTACGATTAAAAGGGTATGTATCAAGAGATTGTCTTATATGTAATTAGAGTTTTATGGTTTGACTGTGTGATTTTTTTATAGCAAACTAGGCGCTCTGGTTTACGCAATAAAACCGACAAGGTATCCGACGAGTTGCAAGAAGAAAATGTTAAACATACTGCCGTTGAAAAATCACAGACTGCTGGGACCTTGCCAAGTAAGCTCTAAGTAAACATTTTACGATTACAAAAATAATCAAATGGGAATTTAAGATATGATGTTTCTTACTTGCATTATAAACTTCTTTATCTTCATTTCGTAGCAACGACAAGGTCAAATATGACAATTTCACTTAATAGTGAGGATGTATTTGAGGATGAAGAAGAAACACCGTGCGTCGTTACAGATAAAGTAAACGTTTTGCAGCAACAGGATACTGAGTTTAACACCATGACAGCTACTTCAGCACCTCTTGCAACCACAGGCGTTTCGACAGCTTCTATAAATATAGCGGAGCAAAAGAGGCCAACAGAAAAAGTAATTGAAAACGACGGCAAAAGTGATTCGGTTTCAAAGAATACTACCACTTCAACTGCTGCCGATATTTTGCCTACTGAATTAATTGATATCAATAGCAAGAATAATACAATAACTGAGTTAATCCAGGCTAAAGAGGTATCGCCTAAAAAGACTGTACCCAAATTTACACCACTGGTAAGTCAGAAAATTCTATTGCTCTATTATTTCAAATTTTGTAAATTAACTTCGGTTTCAAAATTACTTACTTTACATCGGTTTCTTTTTATTCTTATTGTAATTTTTGACTACATATTTGTATTTTTAAATTATAAATCGAGAACAAATATAATTCATATTTAATATAGAGTCGCCTCAATATAATATTCATATCAAATTAATTGTGTAATAATTTCTAGTCTTCCCCACCTGACCGAAAACTTACAAATAACAGTAGCAGTCCTACATTGAGACCTAAACCAACATCTCATTTGACCGGACGAGGAGCACAACTGATAAATATGATAAGGAACAAAAAGGTAGACATGTCTGCTGGCGCATCTGCCTACTCGCCGGGAACCTTTTCCACGCCATTGCAACAACGAAATCCAGTTACAGAATTAATGGAATTAACTGGAACAGATAACACTTCTACACCGGTACAACCAAAGGAACTTTTAGTATTCTCCAAACGTTTACCCTCACCCACGGCTAGCCCCTCAGCAAGTATATTGAAGCGCAAACTTAGACGGGACAGCCTTGAGGATTTGTCATTCGAATCACCAGCATTTAAACGCAAACGTGTAAGCTTCCATGATCCTCCCGTGTCAGTAACAAAAGAGTACATAAGAGATGCAGATGAAACTAAAACCAAGCCGAAAAGGTTGTACATAAATTTTAATGAAATAAAAACAAATAATTTAATATATTATTTTGCAGATGTCTAATAATGGATAAAGTATTTGAAGCGAAACATGCTTTAAGGAGAAGAAGTAAGTTGGATAGTCTAATTGAAATTGAAAAATATAACAATCCCTCAGATTCAAATAATGATAAAAATGCCATTAATTCAAAAGCTGCTAATGCAAGTTCTAGTACAACGTCAACGCCACCATGTGCTACCACATCAGCTAATAAACCTGCAGATTCAGTTATGGACGATAGTATAACCTCATTAAAATGGAACGAGAGTCGTAATACATCTAATGCTTCTACTACTGCCCATGCCACTGCAGCACCGTCATTGGCCCAAAATGAAACTGCACTTGTTGCTGTGGAACCAGTTGCCTCAACACATGTTTGCAAACATGTCCAGCCACCTGTTATTGATATTGAAACTGCCACCAATATGGTGTTGGAACAGTGTTCACTCGACACAATACTTGAGAAATATTTTGCTATCGAAAGTACTCAGCAGTTAAAGTCAACGAATATTGTAGCAAAATTCCTATCAAATGCCATGGAAACCAATACAAAGATAAAAGCCAATGTCTTAGAAACGCTATCGGAAAATCACTCAAAGGATTTCTTAGATCACGCCGTACAGGAGAATCTTTCCTCGGTGGTCTGCGACCGATTAAATTTAAACTCAGTCATCGACTATATATGTGCCAAATCAAAAATTAATGCAGGATGCCGTAATAATCTTTTGCAACAGATACCAGACGTCTTAAAACACAGCAAAAATGAAACAGAACGTTTTGATTTTATACACAATTTAGTTGCACAAAGCAGCTTTTCAGATGAACACATTTTGGATCTTATATCACTGCTAATGCAATTTCGCAATAAAACAAAGGGTGAACAAGCCACAATGGTTTCAGAATCCGCTGTCGATTCTTCATCAAATTTATAAAGAATAATAATCAAATGCAACCTGGAAATTGTACGTACAACAAATATATACCTACATCAATTAATATTTTTCAATTACACACATACATACTCTATTTTATTATATGCATACATATTACCTTTTTTTCATCTTTTTATTTTGTTATATTTTAATAATAAAATCTTTTAAAATATTACATACATATATATTATATAATATATGAATAAATATAATATTACAATTTTTATTTACTCTTAGTAAATTGTTAATATCCTATATAAAAAACGTATCTAATTAAAGTAGCTAGATTCAAACGTTTTAAATATTAACTTAACGAGGGTTTTATTTTCGAATAAATTTTTAAATATCAAAAAATTAAAAAAATAAATGTGTTACATTTCTTTGTTAAAAACTTGTACGTTTGTTTGGTTAAAAAAAATCTAGATTAACTGCCGTATTCATAAAAAGAGTGCTTTAATATACATATTTTGTGAAAATTGTTTTTCTTGGAGATTGCAAAATTCGCCTATTGACGAAGCGGCACCGGGAATCTAGTATTAAGTCGTACATTTTATGTATGGATGCACATATGTGGTGGGTGATGTACAGCATTATGAACATTTGTGTGCAAAATATGTACATACATATCGCTGGAATCTCGTAGAAAGGCCTCAGCTCACATGAGTGTAATTTTACGGGAGAAGTTAAAAACATAATAGAACTGTTATAAATATTAATTGTTTATATTATATTGCATAAAATGTTTATAATGAGATGTACATTTGTATTTGTGTGTATGTATTAGAATTAATAAAAAAAAATTAAACCCCAAAGGAAACGTGTTGTAGGGTTTTTCTACGTGAAATCAGCGACATGTACACGTATTAGTTTCTTTTGCATGCAATTCGCTTTTCATAATTAATTTAAAATTTTACTACATTTGAAATTTATTATAACATAATATTACATACGTTAAAAGCGTGTTAGTTATATCTTTCGAGTGTGCTTTTGGTGCTTAAGATAACAAAAGTAAACTTGCAAATATAATATAAGGATGGCCCAAGAAATTATGAGGTTTTTCAGTAAGCAATTAGTTTGGATCGATTTGAAAATTAAAACTTGGAATTTCTGAGTGATTTGAGCTGGCTGCTTTTGTTGCTAGTGCTCTATAATAATTATTATTAAGTTATTAAATAAATGAATCCATGTAATTTATAATGCTACTCCGAAAGAATTTTCTTTTGATGCAAATTGGATAGTAACAGCTTCGATACAAATGCGCATGTTCTTTAAAATGTAATTAATAATTTGATATAAAAACCAATGAAATGCAGTCATATAGACCTACTTGCGATTTAGTGTTTTTTTTTACTTTAAATAATTCTGAAGTATTTTGTAAAATGAATGTATTTCAGATGACAACTTCAAAGTATTCGAGTTAGTGGAAAACCATTATTTTCCCAAATCTGGCTGAACGGAAAAATAATGGAATCCCAATTTCAGTGAAATTTTCGGTATGTGATTATTTGTTAAAAAAAAAGAAAAATATAACTAATGTATGTATGTAATTATGTTGGTATTTCACTGCAAGGATTTTATTTTAATAGTAAAAAATAAACTTCTTCTTTCATATATGAAAATATAAAGAGTTTATGCAATATAAATGTAATAACTGTTTTCGATTCTTATAAAATTATATCGACATATGAGTCGTCTTAAAATACTATTTACGAGTATCTGAAGAATTTCACACATCAACATCACTTATTAAATCGCGTGCGGCTTTTCCCACTCGCCAATGTTTTTTTTAATTTTTTTTTTATATGAAAAGATCGATTAAACTGACTACGTTTAAGTTTTCCTTAACTTAATAATTTATTCCTCGACTAGCCCTCCGAAATCAGTTATTTTTCAATCTCATGACCAATACTTGAATTATTTGCAAATAGAAGAAGCGATATGTTTTCTGATGATCTCAGACGAACTTAACAGAACTCCAAAAAGACACTATTTTTAATATACGTAAATGCATACATACATCTGCATGTATGTATGTATGCATACACATAATAAAGAAAAAAGAAACAACTTGTTAATATGAACTACTATATACTAGTAAATTATTAAATGAATTAGCAGAACTATATTTGTGAGGTAGGTGCTGGCACCGACAAATAGTTAAGTACACACACATATGTACATATATATACATACATATGTTTATATATATATATATATATATATATATATATATATATATATATATATACTATATATATATATGTATATATATATATATGTGTGTATATATATGTATATATATATACATATATATATATATATATATATATGTATATATATATATATATATATATATATATATATATGTATATACACATATGTATGTATGTATGTACCAGTGAAATATTGAAACAAAAATAATGCTTTAGCACTGAAAATTTTCTTAAAATTCTTCTCTATTGTTCCAATAAAGTACGCATGTTATCTAAAGAAAATTTGAAAGTCCGAAAAATAATTACAAAAGATAAATAAGTACTAAACGATTTTTGGCTCATAAGACTCCTTCACATGACGGCAGATACAGTGACACACAGTGTGACCATTTTAGCATTTCAATCTATTCCCATTTAGCATTAGCACAATTTTGTGCATTTCATAGCTTTGTTTTTATAAAATGTATAAAGATTTTTTAGACAAATTTAATAGTAATGATAAAATTACCGCCATATACATAAAATTTAAATTGTATTTTATTTAAAAATGTTCATACAAAAAATAGTTCATACTTAAAATAGTTTTAAAATGCATTTAAACTAGAATTCGCTGTTAGTTTTAACGGAACTCGTAGCATCTGGCCAGCAGACAATGAGAAAATATTCTATTTTCGGTTTTTGACTTCATACTTAATGCTTTTTATTTTATCATGGCATAAATGTTAATATTATCGAAATTTTATATTGAAAGACGAAAATTGTCATTTTATTTACAAACATTTTTATAAAATCTTTATATATACATACATATACATATATATATTTTTTTCATTCCAAAAACCTTTTTTGGTTTTTCATTATTATTTATTGAATATTCAATTATAAGTTGGTAAATTTAGTGTCAATTCTTGCAAGAAATCCTGAATAACTTATTGTTTTCTTTGCTAAAAAATAAAATGCAGCCACCCTTATTTCAGAAACAAAATTTTTTTAGAAAAAAACATAATTTAAATTCTGGTCACACAGTGACACACGAATAGTTAAAATACATTGTTGAGGGCCAATAACAATGATAATAATGATGTTAAATGGTTTTTGTTAACAAAATTCTATAGCGTGCCGTTGGCGCTCGCTCTTATCAAGCACACAATGGTGGCACTGGTGGCTGTAGAAAAATTTTACTGTTGCAGTTGCACAGTTCTCGCCAATTCAGAATGTTGAGTGAATAACTCGCAAAAGAAATTAAATTTAAATAATAAAAAACGAAAAGGTGATTTAACTCAATAAAAAAAAACTATTTCAAATATAATAGGGTATTGTATTCAATACATTTATTCCTATCTTCTGCATAGGTTACTAAAAACATTGTTCATATTTATAGAGTTAAAAAAATTTCACAAAAAATATAATTCTAAAAATAAATATCTTTAATTAACTTTAAAAAAGCCATTAAGAATACTTGTCCTTAAGGGTAAGAATATTTAAAAGGTGTATTAATAAATGGAAAATAACGAAAAATGATTTTAAAACAAACTAAAAATGAAAGTGTGTTGTGCAATCATTACATGATTTAACAAATTAAAAAAATATATAAAAAAAGTAAAATAAAAAAAAAAGATAAAAACAAAAAGTGTTAACAAAGTAAATGAAAAACTTAAAAGATCATCGAATTTATATCTAAGAGCTTTTATGAATTTTGGATAAAATAAATAAATAATAAAGACATAAGTAGAAATAAATGTGCCTGACTTTCACACATTCGCACACACACGACAAATAGTTTTGTTCAAATAATGTCATTCATCATTATGTAGACGACTGCTTCTAAACTTAATTTCCTATTTTCGTTAGAAAAAAAATATCTATTTTTATGATTTAGTTTACAGGGTGTTTAATGCTATTTTTTAAATCTCGGCAGCACCATAAAATAAAAAAATTTCCAACGAAACAATTAAATAATTATAAAGACCAAGAATATAAGTTAATGCTCAAACAAACGTAAAATGCGTTCATAATAATAAAAAGTTCATATATGTATACTTTGATGTATGTATTTATGTACACAGAGAAAATAAAAATATTGAAAACTATTAACTTACAAGTCATTCCTGGAACTTTCCACTAATTTCAAAGTCAAAAAGCCAGAAATTTTTTTCCGAAATTTTAAACAATTTAAATATTTTGTAAAAATAATATATACACACACATACGAGGCCTGTTCACATAATAAGATACTTTTTCATTATTTATAACATAAATTTATTTATTCATCAATTAAATAATATAATTATGTAGTTAAAGTCTAGCCGGTGTGAAAATTGTATACAATTTTACTGCCTGGCTCACGAAGTCAAATTCTAAACTTTTTTCAAATGTATTTATTCGCCAGACCGATATCGAGTGACATCGTAGACCAGACACTTCATTACTTCCATCCTAATTAAAAAATAAATGTTTGATTAATAAAAGGGCCTTAAAATAAATAAATAAAAATAAAAAACAAATTTTTGTATGAAAAACCTTCGCATTAACCTGTTATAAATCAGAATTTTTTAAAAATTAAGCTTTTATATATTTTTTATTACTAACCAGATTTAGTTTTTGAAAAGCAAAGCTTTTTAGGAATAGTGAACTTGCTCTTGTTTAATATGCATTAATGAAAAAATTATTAAATTATATAGAAAATAACAATTCTGAGTGATAATGACTTTGAACCTTCTCACCCTGTATATTTATTTTAAAAAACTTTTATAAATCCATATGAATATACATACATACACACTTATACATAAGTATGTATGTATGTATATTATTCTCTATTACAATTGTTGCATCACAATAAATATTTAGTTGTCTGTCATTAAGGCGCATTCTCTTTCCTCTTCAAATATCTCTCACTGTAATGCATTTACATTGGAATTATTCCAATAGAAACAACAAACGAAAAACACCCCAACATTTGCAATATTCATACACATTGTGAGAGTGGTATCCACGGCAGAGGGGAGTGTTTCTTATACCTTTTTCTAATCGTGGCCAAATTCTCTTTGTTAATTTTAAAAGTTTCAAGCAAAATAAAACAATTGTAGAGAATAACGCATAAAGTGGTTTTACTGTATTAATTTACAATTGAAGTATGTAGCAGATTTTTTGGCTTCTAATACATTGGACAACGAAAATTAAATGTGAATTAAAACAAATACAGAAATAACAGAATTTTGCAACAACACTTATTTATTCTGTAAGTGGAGATTTACGGTGTTTTCAGTGATTATTGTACTATTAAACATTAAAATGCAAATTGGAGGTATAAATCAATAAGTTTGGTTTCATCGATGACTCAGTATTTTACAAATCTGTGTTCAATAATAATATTATTTGTTTAGTCGTTAAACATGATACTCCAGCATTGTATGTATGTATGTATGTATTTGTTGTTTGCTAAATATGATATGTGAATCATTAATGTTGGTTTATTGTGAACTATTATACATAATTGTATGAGTATTTTATAAAGTTTTGCCATTGAAACTTATGAACGTACTTACAAACATCTGAATCAAACAAATAGTGGCAAAGAAAATGGTTAGACGTAAAGTGCAAGCGGAAGGGGCAGAGTAATGAAGTCACTAAACACAGAAATAATCAAGTAAAAAATAATAACAAAATAACTCGGTTATTCTCTGTACTCCACACCCGCAAACTGGAGGGAATCATCAGCTCTATGTGGATTTGACACTTTTCTGTACGTGTTATGTGTGAACATGCATAGACATATGAAAGTATGTAAAATTTACTTTTGATTCCACAACGTCTTGTATGAAGGTGCCTTCGGAAGAACATTTCAGTGTTCTGCGTTTTATGTAATAATATTCACCTGATTTTGTAAAAGCAAACATCAAAAATTAATTTTTAGCAAAACAAACAATATACAGGTAGTAATGTGAAGTATTAAATATCTACTATAAAGAAGTACATACATATATACATACTTATTTAGTTAACAAATAACGCCCCAAGTAATTTATCTATATCTAGTTATACAATTGTTGTTTATTTTTCTTAAAGATACTCATTTATAAGACTTTAACAAATACTAAACAGTCGTTATAATATTCAGTATACAATTGTGAATAATTAAAAATATTACAATAAACTGATAAGGTCAATAAAAATAAATGAACATTAAAATGTCACACAAATATCATGTACTGAACCTAGAAAAATTCTTAAATCAACAACTTAGATGAATTTTTAAATATAATTATTAAAATAGAAAAAAAGATGTTATATTATTTTTCAAATAAGCAGTTTATAAACATAAACATAAAATATATTTAATATACATATAACATCGTTAATTTTATATCGAAGCATTTTTCAAACTAAAATGTGCTCTTTTATTTCAGAAATAATTTTTTTAACTATAAGAATTCTTTTTTGAACATTTTTTTCTTGATTTTAAAATTTCATTTTATTTTTTGTGTTTGTGTTTGTATCTACACATGTGGAAAAATATCTTGCAGCTAAATTTTTGGGATAGCGCAAAAATAGGGAATGATGATAAATAACTGCTGCACTGCTTTAATTTTATATAAATAGTACTGCATTATCTATTTATGAGAATAGGATAGTTAGCAATCCCTAGTTTTCACCTAATATATAAATAAATATACGTGAATGAACTAAATAGTTGACCTAACCATACAATAGTTATTTTGTTGGTAGGGTATGTACCCAACTATTAAAGGAAGATTTTTGTTAATAATATATTAAAAATAATATCATTATTTCACATAAAAACTCAATTTGTGTTTGGCCTACACATACATATTTTAAAGAAAGTGTTTTATAGAAATCTTGGCTTAAAATATATTTCAAACCTAAATTATTTTTTATGAAATAATCATAGGTGCGCTTGGATTTTTTCAATAAAAGTTAAATATATAAGAGTAACGGTACATTTATGTATAAAATTTAGTTTTAATTAAACACATCGCACTTGATCAACAAGTGGGTATTAACTCAAGATTATGTAACTAACAAATAAATACAAAAAAATAAATAAATAAATATACAGACATTCATATGTCTACAAAATGATGAGAATATTGGCAAATTTTCAACAAATATGTTTTTGGTACGCTTTGATTTCTTTTAGGTTCTTCAGAAGACATATTGCTACTTAAAGTATTTTGTGTGCACTGATTGTTGTGGACAGGTGTTGTGAAAGGGTTAGGTAAAAATGGGGAAAATTTGGCTAAGCAGAAGAAAAATACACGTTAGCATATTTCAAAAATAAAAAAAAATATGATGAGAATTAACACCCAAATCAGACGATGATTTATCCCAAGCTTTTTACATCAAGGATTTTGCTGTTTATAGGTGATGGGTGTAGAGAAGCAATCCGGTTCTATGTTCTTTTTTTTTAATATTTTTCTTTACACCCATTCGAATTTTGATTATGTTTTCATATAATTTTTTATTTCAATGCGACAATAGTTCCTTACAATTTGAATTTTAGATTCTGTTTCATAAAGAAAACAGAAAAATAAAACAATATCTAACATTTAAAAACATGGAAAGTAATCATGGTGTGAATGTATTTATAAGGTTTTTAGAAGCCATTTTTTAAAGAAAATTCCACAAATCAATTTGTTGTTCTCATTTTTTTAGCCTTTAATTTTTTAATTTAAGTAATAATACTGAGGTTGGGGTTTATTTTTAGAAAATAATAAATTAAAAAATCAAATTTTATTTATCTATTTATTTTTTATTTATTTTTTTTTTATTTTTTATTTATTTTTTTTTTATTTTTTATTTATTTTTTTTTTTATTTTTTATTTATTTTTTTTTATTTTTTCCAAAAATTTTATTTATCAATATTTCGATATCCTCTGGATATCTTCTTCAGTATAACAATTAATTGTAATTATAATTGATTAACAATAACAAAATGTTAAAATTATAGAATGTTAAATATTTTTGTTGTCTTTTTTATAAAAACCATTTTTGTTGTTTAGTTTTTTATATAAAAAACTCTCTTAGATTGGTGAAACATATAACAATTTAATGGTTTTTTTTCAGGTTAAACGATGGCATCAACATTGTATAAAGTTGGCGTTACCACGCTGAGTGCTGCAATTGGTTCAGTTCTGGCAACATGGAGTCTAGATCGCATGAATTCTACACATACAGTTAGTATAAAAATGTTTCTTTAATCATATATTCTGCATATTGGATGTGAAATGTAAATATCTATCTATCTATCTATATACTTTAGGTCAAGGCGGAAATGAAAAGACCACCGAAACGTAAACGTACTTTGGTTTCACGCGCTGAGCAAATGAAGTCTTTGCAAAGTGGCGAAGAGTTTGATGTACTTATTATTGGTGGTGGTGCTACAGGTGCAGGTTGTGCCTTAGATTCGGTCACTAGAGGCTTGAAAACGGCCATGGTGGAACTAGACGATTTTGCAAGCGGTACGTCGTCTAGATCAACCAAGTTGATTCACGGCGGTGTGCGTTATCTACAAAAAGCCATATTAGGCGTAAGTAAATACCTATTAGTTAATCGGATATTTGAACTAGCAAACATTATGCTGTATTATCGTTATTTATAATTTCTTTTATTTATTTATTTATTATTATAATTTCTTTTTTTGTACTTTTATCGCTATTTGTAGTTAGATTATGAACAATATCGCATGGTTAAAGAAGCCCTTCAAGAAAGAGCCGCAATGCTTGAGGCAGCTCCTCATTTAGCTCATCCATTGCCTATTATGCTGCCCGTTTATCAGTAAAGTTTTTTGTAATTAATTTTGGCTCCATCAACATGTCTATACCATTTCTGTTTTGTGTCATTAGGTGGTGGCAAGTACCCTATTATTGGGTAGGCATTAAATGTTACGATTTGGTGGCTGGTGATCGCAATGTGAAAAGTTCATATTTGCTGTCCAAATCAGAAGCTTTGGAACTGTTCCCAATGTTGAAAAAAGACAAACTTTGTGGTGCCCTCGTTTATTATGATGGTGAGTTTGGATTGTTTACATATAAAAAAAACATCCAAGTATCATTTCCTTCTCTTTGTGATAAACATTTAGTTTTTTTTTTTTTAAATACGATTGCCATTATCCTTTGGTTTGCAGGTCAACAAGATGATGCCCGCATGTGTTTGGCTGTGGCTTTAACTGCTGCTCGGCATGGTGCCACAGTATGCAACCATGTTGAAGTTAAAGAGCTGTTGAAAAAAGACGATGGCACCGGCAAAAAAGTGTTGTGTGGTGCCAAAGTTAAAGATCATATGTCTGGTAAAGAATTTATTGTTAAAGCGAAATGCATTATTAATGCCACCGGTCCATTTACGGATTCTATACGTAAAATGGATGATCCCACCGTCAAGACCATTTGCTGTCCCAGTTCAGGTGTGCATATAGTGTTGCCAGGCTATTATAGTCCCGATCAGATGGGTCTTTTGGATCCTTCCACTTCTGATGGCCGTGTAATTTTCTTTTTGCCCTGGCAGAGGCAAACTATTGCTGGTACCACGGATTTGCCGTGTGAAATAACACACAGCCCTAGACCCACTGAAGATGAAATTCAATTCATTTTAAATGAAATCAAAAATTATCTCAATGCTGATGTTGAGGTAAGACGTGGTGACGTACTCTCTGCTTGGAGTGGTATACGCCCTCTTGTATCCGATCCCAACAAAGAGGATACGCAATCATTGGCTCGCAATCATATTGTCCACGTAAGTCCATCTAATTTAATTACAATCGCAGGAGGAAAGTGGACAACGTACAGGGCTATGGCCGAGCATACTATCGATGCTGCTATTAAAGGTGTGTGAAGAAATCATTTATTTGTTAATTTTTTTCGAAAAAAAATTTAACCAACAATATCTCTTTTCTCAGCCTGTAATTTGAAACCTGAGCGCGCCGAAGCAGTTACATCTTTGCTTAAGATTGAAGGTGGTCAAGGTTGGACGCCTACCATGTACATCCGTTTGGTACAAGATTTCGGTTTAGAATGCGAAGTCGCCCAACATTTAGCCAAATCGTATGGTGATCGCGCTTTTGCCGTGGCCAAAATGGCATCTTTAACTGGCAAACGTTGGCCCATTATAGGCAATCGCATTCATCCAGAGTTTCCATACATTGATGCCGAAATTCGTTACGGTATCAGAGAATACGCCTGCAATGCAGTCGATATGATAGCACGTCGTTTACGTTTGTCTTTTCTCAATGTGCAAGCCGCCCAAGAAGCCTTGCCTGCTATTATCGATATCATGGGAGAAGAATTGAAATGGTCCAAGGATGAAAAAGAGGTATTTACTAATTATGAAGTCAATATTATGGAAATTTAAACTGGCAATATATTTGAAAAAAAAAAAAACAGAAACAACTCAAAAATGCAAACGATTTCTTGGCTAATGAAATGGGTCACATGGTTAATCGCGCTTCTAAAGAGAGAATACCCATCAAATTGTCCAAGGATGAAATACAAACATACATCAAACGCTTCCAACTCATTGATAAGGACAAGAAGGGTTACGTTTCTATTAATGACATACGCAGGGCTCTTAAGGTAATTAAACATAAATAATTTACTTGTGCACATATTGTTCATTTGATAACGACTCTTAACAGAGCTTTGGTGATGGCGATATTTCTGGTGAACAACTGCATGAAATTCTAAAGGAAATCGATACGAATATGAATGGACAAGTAGAACTCGATGAATATTTACAGGTAACCAGAGATGAGCTTCTTGTTAAAGCAAACTTATTAATAATTTATGATATGTTTATAGATGATGTCAGCCATTAAAACTGGTGACGTTGCATATTCACGTTTCGCTCGTATGGCTGAATTGGAGGAACAAAAGCACGAGGCTGCTCAACTTAAACAAAAGATTAGTGTCGATCGTTCTGGAGGCGGTTTATAAGTACATGCATACATTAAATTAATAATTTTCAAAATCGTTTCATAATTTGTAGTTAGATAAACATCTTAACATTTACAAGAACGAGACAAAAAACATTTTTCTTGTCTCCTAGCATTATACATAATTATCACTTCTACTTAACATTTAATAACTAATTCATTATGCTGTTAAAAAATTCTTACCCATTTCTTAACTTTTACAATGAAAACAAAAAATTAAAAATCTAGCGAACTTAAGAAGGAAACTTATAACGAATTAATTTATTAATAAGAATGTAAAATAAACGGTATAAATCATTACAAAATACAAACACATGCACATGCATCAATATTTATTTATTTGAAAAATACTTTACAAATTAAATTTGCAAAGTATTGGCACACAGATTCATTTAAAATAAAACAACTGCCAACCAACCCTTGATTTGACTGACTCAACGCCACTTTGTGACCGAAACTGTTTTCAATATTGAAATAATCTTATTCATAAATTGATATAGCAAAATACATTTTTATGTCTTGCAACGTTCCTGCTTTGGTACTTTAAGAATGATTAAATTTAAGCCACTTCTCTTTAAGTAATAACAAATTTGTATTCGAATTTCAAACAAAAATCTTAAAATGCTGAAATTGTTATTGACAGTAGAACGGGAATCAAAAGCATTATTATAAAACATTTTACTCATACTATTTCTTTCAGTGTTCATACAAAGGTATGTGTGTACCTGCAATCGGTGATGGTCTGCTTACGTTTAAATTAATCTGGATGTTCAAATAGATGTTTCACCATTTTGTTAAATGGAGGATATATAAATATTTCATACTACAATTATCTCTTGTAATTAAATAAGACCTATATACTTACTCCGTGATGTATCACGATTTATATTCCTTCATTTCCATTTTCTAAAGCTATTTTATGGGAAAGTGGCGGACAATGCCTCCAGTCTAGTTTTTAATTTTTTCATTTCAAATATTCGTGGAAAACACAGAGTGACTCTAAAAAACAAACAAAAATATATAAAATTTTAGTATTCATTAACATAAAGCGAATTATAAATTTGCAACGATAAGTTAATTCATTACAAATTTTCTCAGTTGTTCGATTTGTTTCGTTTGTCTTTCTTTGAATTTTAAATAAATGACATAAAATATTAACTTAAACTTAAAAATGAACTAAATACCGCATAATCACATTATTCGTTACTAGACTTGGGTCGCACTCCATAATTAGCTCGCTTTAGATAAAAATTGATGATCAAAATTACAATGGTTTGATTACAGGCTTTTGCGAAAAAAAATTTGTAAATTTGTTATATGTGTTCAACAGGACCCCAATTATAAGTGTTTAAATTTCACAAATAATATTTGTATTCGGGAATATTTTTTCATGTGTTCAAAAATTGATATCCGTTACATCGTCAGGATGTACTATAGGAATGAGCTTAATAAAAATGAATAAATTGAATAAAACAAGATTATTCACACATACATACATACATACATACATATATAGAGCTTCTAGATGTAGTTCTTTGCGCAACATCTGCCTTTCACAAGATCATCCATTGGACAAACAATTTTATTGCATGAAATTTATAAACACAGTCAGCTGGTTAAATTGAGAAAGTGCTGCTAAACAAATTCTATTTATTTAGGAATTTTTGTTTTACTGATAATATTGCCTTTACCAAGCATCTATTGGTTGAAATTCAAATTTGAAATTACGTAGCGACAATTTGTTAGCTTTGAAAACTCCGCTTAATTGTTAAAGCTCTTTAAGAAATTCTTGTAATAAATTATTTTCGCAACTGTAAGAAACAAATATGGTTTCGTTATAAGTAAGTACTTACAATAAACAAAATCATAAATCTGAAAGATCATAACACTCTGTTAGTCGATCTCTTTGTTTTATTATTCCCTTATGTCTATATAGATCTACATACGAGTATCTGATGTATATCATTCATCTTCGAAAATATTTTAGTGACAAAAAATCACATCCATCAGACATCAGTATGAATGAATTGAGAATAATCATCTGAACTGAAATGAGTTCGCATGGGTCTTGCTATTGTACTATCAGCTATATCACAGATATTTAAAAAATATTTGATTCCGAAAATTTGTTTAATTTTCATTTCCTGAGGAAACAGTACAACTAATTATTTCCGTTTCTGAACGAATTGCACTCTGTGCCATAGCTATAGATCCTATATAATTATTAAATATTCATTGTTAAATGTGTATTTAAATCGCTAAATTTGGAAGATATATTGGCAGCATTGGAGTAGTATTGACCATAGCTTATTTAATATTCAATTTAATAAAATCATTTACCATAGTTTTCATTGATCGACTTGGACCTATAAACAGCAACTTCTAATCTCAATTCTTCAGTTTTGAAAATAACTTCGATTGAAAAGACGCAATGGCGCTGCAGCCAAATTTAGAAAGTGTTTTAAATAAAGTTAATAATTTTATAAATATTGATGCTTACCGACAGACTTATACAGATCACTTTTTTTATTTGAGAAAAACGGTTTTTAATTATTTACGGAACGGCAATGTATTTTCATATTTGTTCAATGGGTTTCAGTTGGGAGGTGGGTATTATTATTTATAAAGTAGTATTTTCATACTTTAAAAATTTTATAAATTAGTTTAGTTGATATAAATAAATGAAAAATCCACAGCGTTTTGTGCAGTGAAACATTTAAAAAAATATATGAAAATTTAATTCAAAGGGATTTAATAAGAATTTCGGTTGTTGTATTATTACTGTAATTAAGTATATGAAGTGCGTGGGTATGTGTGTGTATGTAAAAAAAGATAAGATAAAATATCTGAGTAACTTCTAGTTGGTGACCACCGCTGAAACTATTGCTTGGCTGATTATTTACAATACGAAATATATAAGCCCACTTTTTAACTTAATCCTGATAGTGGTCATAAGTGAGTTACAATGAAAATTTTAAGATAAGCAAAGTTATTTTACAAAGAATTGTTCTAGTTCGTGTAAAATCCAATCAAATGCAGCCATAGAGACATATGTAATTAGCCCACAACAATTTGACAATTTATTGTTTTAATATAAATTTTTCCTTACTAAATAAAATAGTTTGTGATAAAGAATTATGGAGTCTAAGGAAGCGATACAGAATCCAAATGAAACCGTTATTCTGCCCATGCATATCCAATTTTTAAATTAAGTGCATCTTGCCTAGATGTTACTCTCCGGTGAAACTGATATTCTACACAAAAAAGAATGCACCCCACCTAAATATGGCTTTCAGAACACCATTTCCGGTATAGTACTTAGATAAATATTATATTCACTATCTTATATACATATTATGTGTGTGCATGTACTTAACTACATACTTACATGCAGTCATAAAACGATTTTGTTTACATTAATTTTCTAAAACATATTAAAATTCTTTAATAAGTAAAAGTTCTCATTGTATAATTTTGTTACTATATTATCAGATTTTTCGGTTAACATTAGCTAAAGAAACTATTGAAATTTGATGCTTTTTAGTTGTTCATACATGCGTAATGTATTTTATTCACTATGGTTTGGGTCATATTTCATTCATCCGCGAGAAGGGAACAATCAAAAAATACTTAGATCAACAAAATTCCAATTAAAATTGTATTGTATAAGTCAATAATATATAAGAACGAAAAAATTAATACATATTTACATTAGTAAAATTATTTATTTCAGGGAGTTATGGCGACAACGTTAAAGTTTCTATTCCAAATGAGTTTGATGTAGTTTTTCACATTAAGTTTCCTGAACAAGCGCTAATTGAAGTTGTGAAAGATGATGACTTGCCAGGAAATGTCTTTCTAGACTTTACCAATGTCTTACAGAAAATAAATAAAGAAAAACAACATGAAGAAAACCTAATACATCTAAAGCGGTGGCTAGATAAGAACAACTATCTTAAAATTGAAGCATTTCAATTATATATACAATCCTGTTTTGTTAATGTTTTAACAGAAATGAAAAATGAAATAAGTTTTAAAGAAGAAACTTCTACTCTTCGCTATGAACGCGAAGGCCCAGCCCATACAATATATGTGCAATCAATGCAATTTAATTATTCAGTAGATTTTGTTCCTGGTATATTGTTAAGCGCAAGACAGGCTGTAATTCCAAATCTAGACGGTACATGGGAAGCTATTCCCAAACCTAGTAAAACTAATCACCACAACTGCATTTCATTCAGAGCATCGTATTATCAGCAAGAAAAAAATATCATCAAGGATAAAAAACAATTGAAAAATGTTTATCGAATGCTAAAAAAATTTAGAGACAACAAAACGAATATGCTGAAATTGAGGAGTTATTTTATAAAAACATTGTTTCTTTTTAAAGCCAAATGTGAAGGTTCTGAATATTGGACAAAACCTTTACCAGAAATTACAATTGACGTATGTAAATATCTTTTAACTTTTATAACAAAAGCAATTGCATTCATATGCATGTTTATTTCTTTAGATGTTTGTAGATTTGGAAAATAGTCTACGACAGGGAAAGCTACCTTTTTTTTGGGATCAAAACCTAAATTTGTATGGATTGTATTCTTCAGTGCTTTTACATGAAATGTTACGCTGTGTTGAAAAGGCCCGAGAAACTCTGGAAAAGGCTGCCGTTCAATTAACAATACCTTTACAAAACAGAGTGTACTGCATTTTCCGTAAGTCTTATATTTAATTTGTTTAGTTTTCCACAATGCACTTAGTTTTATTCAGCTTAGTTACGCACATATTTTTATTTATATTGATTATTGAGCGGTGATCATCAGTACTATTAAAACTAAACACAGCAAAATGGATGAATACATTGGGATTCCCTCATTTCGGTTTATCTTTAGCATTCACAAGAAGTGATTCCATTTTATTTGTTAACCACAAACAATACAATCTCGAACGATCGAAATTCGGCTCGGATTATTTCTAAACTTATTGTTATACATCATATTAAATACTATTGTCACATATGGATGTACATAGTAAACAAATACTAATTTATATTAATACGTTTTAGTGAACAGAACTGAACGCAGTTCCTTGATCGCACAACATACTCCTCAAATTCTTATGGAGACTGATATGGCTTTGAGTTCTACATGTAATTTAAATTAGTAAATAGTATCATGGACTTACTTTAACAATCTATTGTACATATATTTTAGATGATACAAATGAAAGTTCAATCACACGAATTAAAGCCCCTGATGCAATTGAAATTTCAGATGAAGATAATAACAGTTCATTCAGATGTGTAATATGTTGAATCCCGCTGTACGTATAGTCGTTATTTTATATATTATTATAATCGCTTTTACTATAATTAAATAAATAATTTATTGCGTCCAACTTATACTGATTCACAGTTCATTTTCATTACTTTCTAGCATGTTTAGAAGTGCTCTGAGAACAGTTAACAGGCAAAAAACGCTATTGTGCGCCCGCTTTAATAATATGGGTGTAGCAATTTCCTGTGAGTGGAACAAATTTTCTTATGTGTTCATTGTGAATTTTGCAAAAAGTACTTTTTATACACAAAATATCAACCAAATGTTATGACAGCTTCGTAAATTTTTTTATAATCAGCTTTTAGAATATTTTACATATTAATTGTTTTACTATAATTTGCGTAATGATAACACCTATTAGGAACTTGAAAATTATAAATGGTATTTATAAAAGTCATTTTAATCTGCAACAGTGTGCTGTTAAGGGATTTAAAAGCTTAAGTTGCATGCAAGATATAAACAATTTTCATTTTAACGACACAAACAACACCAATTCATCTTTGGGGTATATCAAAACAAATTTAGCAAATTCATGGAATCGACAAAAATATTCGCAAATAAAACGATTTGCTAATTTCTCCTCCAAACAAGAAGAGAAGGAGGATAATTTAAGGAAAAAAAGTGAAAATGATAAAAATAATGATGAGGACAATAAGCAAATGCCTGATCATGGGGATGGACGCACCTTACCACGCTTAATGAATTTTCCTGAAATAATGTGGCCGTCTATGCTGAATTCAATTAAAAATTGGATAATGGTTCAATTTATAATACGCCCTTATATGGATCGAGAATTTAACATTCGGGATTTTTGCCACGGCGCAAAAAAAGCAATGCAGGTGATATTATAAAACAAAAGAATATACTTGGTTTGGGTAACTACATAAAATAATTTATCTTCTATTGGGTTGTATAGTTTGTAATAACCTTTAATATATTAAAACAAAACTCGAAAAACAATTTATCTTGAAACACATTCTTCCTAGCAGATTTATGATATTTACGTAATTTTTCCAAGAGATTTACCCAAGTGTGGCTATAGATATGAGCTTTTTTTGTACTGTTCATTTTGGTATGTCAAATAATTTCTTTCTAAGCTTTTCATGACTGTGGAGCTAAACCAACTACTGTTGCTGTAATTTAGCAAAGCATATTAAGAACTCAGGATTTTTACTGCTATGTAATACATATTTATATTCTTGGCCTAAATGCCTTTGCATTACCTTTATGATTAAAACAAAATAAAACCTGGTAATGACACACCAAGTTTTAAGCAGATCGTTTTAAAGAAATAATTTAATATGGTCTGGTAAATATTTCTAGGTTGTTTCATCGAAGCTAATGGATGGCGACTTTACAACTCTCAACAACCTGGTGACGTCAGATGCCGTATCAGAACTAAAACCAGTCGTTCAAAAGCTATCAGTTTCTCAAAGACGTCAGTTGGAAGTTAAAGAATCGGACATTTACCTAACTTTTCCGTACCAAGTAGGTATAATGTTTGACGAGACTAACGAGAAGGTACAGAAAAGATGGGTGGAAATTACAATGGTATTTCATGTACTCAGAGGTCTTAAAGAATTGCGGGAATCTGGTGAAGAAATTCCATGGAATATGGGCACATTACCAGAATACCAAGATAAAGTGTTCGTTTGCAACTACCGTTTCATAAAAGAGTTTACCAATGGCCAAGAATCGGATTGGACAATAAATATTGTTAACCACTTTAAGCCTATTGATATACTCAATGAATTAAAAAGGGATGTATGAAGAATGGTGTTAATAAGGTCCATTTCATAGAAATGTATGATACTTTATACTAACAAATAAAGTTTATACTATTTTACGTTCAGTTTATCCCATTTTTTTAAATAAAATAAGAAAAATAAATAATATTGTACAATTTATTTTATATGTATCATGGTACAATTATTGTACCACGATATGTATATAATTTTGTTGGATTAAGCAATGCTGTCATTACTTAGGCATTCGAAATAAACAAGTTTTCCGAATAGTAGTACATATCTATAAAAACATTA
Organism: Linnaemya tessellans; assembly: GCA_951800035.1. Taxonomy (NCBI): domain Eukaryota; kingdom Metazoa; phylum Arthropoda; class Insecta; order Diptera; family Tachinidae; genus Linnaemya; species Linnaemya tessellans. The sequence goes on along the minus strand of OX637534.1, from coordinate 115,486,290 downwards.
AGAGCGCTGCTTTAAAAAAACTGCTCATTTTACGACATAATTTGAATTTTCAGCCGAAACCGGTCCGTTTACAAACCAATTTTTCTAACAATAATGGTATATCAATCCAAATTCATAGAAATCCTGCTTAAAAGAATATGAAATGAAGAGCGAAGTGTAACCGACAAAAATCCTAAATCGGGGTTTTAATCTAGGACATGTATAATTTTAAAGTCTGTGTTCAGACGATGAAGGGGAAAAGTTTACTAGGACTGTGAGTTCAAAAAATAAATATCTTATCAGAATAAGGATCTATTGCTAAGCTTGTTGAAATTATTAAAAAGTAAACTTCACATACAAAATTTCGTATCCAACATAAACTTTAGTTAGTTTCAATTTAGAATGCATTTGTGTATCCCATTATGAAGACAGCATATTCGTCTTGGTTCATTCTGGATCCATTTTTAGTTCAAAGATTTGTATATACATTTTTCTTTAATTTTCCGATCTCCAATTGCTTGTAAAAGAATCAACTTAGATATGTTAAGAGATTAGCTTTTTAACATTTTTACAACTTTTATTATAAAAACCCATTATTTTAATTTTTTTCTATAAACAAAATTTGCCAAAAAACTATACTCTTATTTACTTCTTGCCAGCAGTGGCAGCTGCTTGGGCTGCAATTTCATCTTCTTTAGCGTGCATATTGATGAGTTCTTGCTTCTTATTCGCAATACGCTCTTCTCGGCGCTTACGTGCTTCACGGACCTTCTGTCTTCTTGCTTCAGCTTGGTCAGCCAACATTTTGCTACGTTGCTTTTCGGCCTTCTTTTTGTGAATATATTCCATGAGGACACGCTTGTTCTTGAATACATTACCTTTGCACTTCATGTACAGATCGTGGTACAAGTGACGATCGATTTTCTTACTGTCGCGGTATTTCTTTAGCAACCGACGAAGAACACGTTGACGTTGCATCCACAAGAATTTAGTTGGCATACGGGCATTAGCAGTACCCTTACGTTTACCAAAACCACAATGACGGCCTTTACGACGAGCTTCAGTGTTTTTGCGGACACGGTAGCGAGAGTGTACGACCACGGGTTTTTTGATGATCAAACCATCTTTAATCAATTTGCGAATGTTTTGACCTAAAATGAAAGCAATATAATCAGAATTCATTTGCGTACTTCATAAGGTGGTGTAAAACAAGTGTAGCGTTTAACCTCAATTATATACTTTTCCCACTCAGCTGTAATTGTTCACATCTATAATTTTTGTTTACTTTAATTTGAAAAAAGTTTCAAGGCTCAAACACTACCACTATTTTCTTTTTCTTAAGACACTTACGGGAGTTGGTATTGGCAATCTCATTGATTTCATTGGGATCCAACCAAACCTTCTTTTTGCCGCATCGCATAACAGAGGCTGCCAGCCTCTTTTGAAGTTTCAAGGAACTATAAAAAACACATTTTTCACATTAAAATTCATTGTTGATATTAAGAGCTCATTTCAAGTTAGATGTTTCTTTAAAATAAATGTTCTTATGACTTTTTATTCACAAAATTCGTACCTCATGGTGTCGACTTGTTATCGTCGCTTTTCAGAAAGACAGGAAAAATTGTTGAACGGAAATAGCAGCCATTTTCGAAAAATAATATCAACTCTTTCGAGTTCGAAGTGTCAAAACGACTGTAACAGAGTTGCTATTTCTACACATCAGCTATGTTTATTGCTGACACATATATATCATCAAATGTGTACCCATGCTCTGAAAGTTTTGGGAGAACTTTTCGCCTCGAAGAGTTTGTAAATGATATATTCCATATTTTCTCGAAAAATGAGAAAAAACTGCATCTGTAACTCAATTCGTAAAATATCAACTAAGGTCACGTCGTTACGTTGAAAAAATCAGAACATATAATTCGCAGGTGAAAAATCTTTGAAGATAATGAAAACCCTAGCCATTCATATCGTTGGCGGCGACCGAAACTGTTTGATTTCAAAAAATTTTTAATGACGGCGGCAAAGTGCATCTGCCGGGTATATCGTATATTATAAAGTTCGGCTTTATAACAATTTGGTACCAAAATATAAATTATTTCATACATCGAATAAATAGAAAATTTGCGTTGGTAAAAAATAATTTAGAGGCAAATAATTTAGAGGTGAGTTATAAAACATATTTATTATGCATTGTATTAGTAAATGTATTTTTAGTTTGTCAAATTTTATCTCCCCCTGTTTTTGTATTTGTGAGTTTATTTCACTGTTCAATGTGGGAACTTTTCTCACAGACTTTTTCTGTAAACTAGCGAGAAATTTCCTTAAGTGGCAGCTGTTGCTCGCCAAAAATTTTATAGATGCAGTCTAGTGAGAGAATAATTTGTTTGTTTCAATCGATCAAAAAGTTACTTTGACTGTTATTATTAATTAATATGATTCACTTGGGTTCTGGTAGGTGTTTTTGTAGGACCAGAAAACGATACAGATAATCAGAGTCTTTGATGGAAATCGAAATCGCAAGGCAACAAAAAAAAAGTATTGAAGCATCGAAGACTATTTTCTTAACATTATATTTGACCGGGTCGAATCTTAAATACCCTCCAAATATTTAGTAAATAAAAGCTCTATTTTATGGAGTGGTCAGTCAGAGAGGGGCCGCGGGGGAAAGTGGGATGTTTCATAGCCATAAAACACTAAAAGCTAAAATTTTGATTTTATTATGAATATACCCTCCAATTCTCTTTTGGAGGGTATAAAAAGATTTAGGAACCAACAACAAAGGTTTTCGACCTATTTAATATTATAATTCATAAGGTAAAGATCCAAATATGGAATATGATAGTTCATAAGCTACTTATGCAAATAGTTTTAATAAAGAGAAGAGTTCGGAATCAGATATTTATTCACCCTGTGACCAGCTTCAGTGCGTCATCTCAACTTCATTTATATGAGCAAGAATTTGTAAATGAGTTATACCGTATAACTTATATGAAACAAATTTGTATGTATGTGTGTATGTTAGCATGTACTTATACATATATTTCTTGATGTTATTTTTCTGATTACTCATTATTTAATTCCAAGATGTGGAAAGGTGTGAAGTTGTGTGATTATTAACTCCGGATACTCAGAAGATGATGATAATCATGTTATTGTTGTTGTTGTTCTTGTTAAATCTACTTGGGAATTTTGTTGTTGTAAGTGAACCATTACTAGACGCACTTAATAATAATAATTGCTCAGTTTTATTATTTGAACTAGAACGCAGTTCTGCCAAGAGCTAATTATGTGAATAATCACGTCTTTTTGTTTAAAAAACATTTAAATATTCCAACAATAAAAAGCGCAAAAAGATATAAAAATCTTTAATGGCACTTAAATATTTTGCAAATTTATGCAAATAAGTACAAATTCTAAAAACCTTTAACCTGTAAAATATTTAATTTATTTTATATATACATGTGTACTTCTTTTTCTTCTTTATGTATTATTGGAGTTATTTGCATGTATTGAATAATTCCTTTATGAATCTCTAGGAGTCAATGGTGAATTTTGTTTGTGGTGGGAAATAACTTTTGCAAAGTTGGCCGATTTTGCAAGACTAGGAAAGTTGGTAATTCTGCAAAGTGCTGAATAGTTCAAGTATCTAGTGTTCAAATGCAGATATTTTAAGGCCTACATAGATTAATTCACAAAAATTAATAAATTTAGAAGAAAGTAGTTCTTTGTTTTTGCGTCATTATATGCTAACAAGAGTGAATAGAGAAAAGTGAGTAGACTCTCTTTGGAGAAACAAGTGGGATATGTATTTTCGGCATAGAAGTATAATTCAAGTTTTAAAAAGTAAACAGTAATTTGAAAATTCGCAGATACGAACTACATCCTGAATAATAACTTTCAACTTGGTAATTTAATTCGTAAAGTTCAAATAATAATACGCTTTCATTGGTTCTAATCATCTGACCGCGAGTGTATTTCCTTGTAAACAATTTTGTTGTATAGCATTATGATTCTAAAAAAGGGATAAGTGTTATGATTCTGATCTGTATATATGTTACTAATTTCAAGCAATTTTGATTTCACTTAAATAAAGTTTCTATAATTAAAAAAAATCTTCTTTGGTTTAAAAAAATCGTTGAACTTCTTTGAAGATTTTCCGCCAGCCTCTCGATGTCAAATTACATTTAAAATAAAAACTAATTCTGAAACTTTGTTTTGGGTTTCAATGTCGCTTGTTGTGACATCGTGTGACAGGCAGTTAATTTCAATAGATGTTTTGTTTTTTTATGCACACGTTTTTTTTGTAGACACAAGCATTCATATCTCCCCAAAAGTGTTTTCTTTATTTATTTATTCTTTTGTTATGTGTGCAGATCAAAAGAAGTAATAATTTAATTGTTATTTCTTTAGATATTTTAACATAAATAATTTAAAACTTTCGAATAAAATTGGGATATTGGCTTACGCACATTCAAGTTAACGTAACACCAATGAATAGATGTATGAATATTTGCTTCGGTAATAAAATGTAACGATCACTAAAAACCAAATTAATTAAATCGATTATTCGACTGTTATTGAATCCATAATTTTTATGGCTTTGCAGATAATAGCACGTCATTTGCTTTTCAAAATTTACGAATTGCTACTCAGAATAAGCATACAATGGGTCTGTATCTGTACAACCTAAAATGATCCGAAAGATTTCCTTGGTAAAAATATTGTATTGAAGAAAGCTTGAAATTGTATTACAGAAGAAAATTATTTACTTCCATTCGCATCCATATTTTTACAACAAAATTAAGATGGACTATTATGGCCTTTCAAAATGAGAAAAAACTATACCTCCCATATCTCGAAAACCAGTGGGCGTATTTTGATGAAATTTTGCGCTGGTTTAATGTTAGCCCAAATTCTAACTGAAAATCCAACAATTAACCATAAACAAGAAAAAAATTTTTTACTAAAAAATTAGGAGGAAATAAACGCCTTTTGGGTAAATTGGGTAAAATTGTGTTTCAACCAAAAAATGGATTTTTTGCAAAAAAATTGGTCAAAAATTTTTTTTGCTTAAATGCTTACGACGTAAGCTTTTTCGGAAGCTTCTTCGCATTTGAAACTCCTTTCAATACTTAGTTATTAGAAATAAACGCCTTTTGGGTAAATTGGGTAAAATTGTGTTTCAACCAAAAAATTGATTTTTTGCAAAGAGGTAGTACCTCTTTCCAAAAAAGTTGGTCAAAAATTTTTTTTGCTTAAATGCTTACGACGTAAGCTTTTTCGGAAGCTTCTTCGCATTTGAAACTCCTTTCAATACTTAGTTATTAGAAATAAACGCCTTTTGGGTAAAATTGTGTTTCAACCAAAAAATTGATTTTTTGCAAAGAGGTACCTCTTTCCAAAAAAATTGGTCAAAAATTTTTTTTGCTTAAATGCTTACGACGAAAGCTTTTTCGGAAGCTTCTTCGCATTTGAAACTCCTTTCAATACTTAGTTATTAGAAATAAACGCCTTTTGGGTAAATTGGGTAAAATTGTGTTTCAACCAAAAAAATGATTTTTTGCAAAGAGGTAGTACCTCTTTCCAAAAAAGTTGGTCAAAAATTTTTTTTGCTTAAATGCTTACGACGTAAGCTTTTTCGGAAGCTTCTTCGCATTTGAAACTCCTTTCAATACTTAGTTATTAGAAATAAACGCCTTTTGGGTAAAATTGTGTTTCAACCAAAAAATTGATTTTTTGCAAAGAGGTACCTCTTTCCAAAAAAATTGGTCAAAAATTTTTTTTGCTTAAATGCTTACAACGAAAGCTTTTTCGGAAGCTTCTTCGCATTTGAAACTCCTTTCAATACTTAGTTATTAGAAATAAACGCCTTTTGGGTAAATTGGGTAAAATTGTGTTTCAACCAAAAAAATGATTTTTTGCAAAGAGGTAGTACCTCTTTCCAAAAAAGTTGGTCAAAAATTTTTTTTGCTTAAATGCTTACGACGTAAGCTTTTTCGGAAGCTTCTTCGCATTTGAAACTCCTTTCAATACTTAGTTATTAGAAATAAACGCCTTTTGGGTAAAATTGTGTTTCAACCAAAAAATTGATTTTTTGCAAAAAAATTGGTCAAAAATTTTTTTTGCTTAAATGCTTACGACGTAAGCTTTTTCGGAAGCTTCTTCGCATTTGAAACTCCTTTCAATACTTAGTTATTAGAAATAAACGCCTTTTGGGTAAATTGGGTAAAATTGTGTTTCAACCAAAAAAATGATTTTTTGCAAAGAGGTAGTACCTCTTTCCAAAAAAGTTGGTCAAAAATTTTTTTTGCTTAAATGCTTACGACGTAAGCTTTTTCGGAAGCTTCTTCGCATTTGAAACTCCTTTCAATACTTAGTTATTAGAAATAAACGCCTTTTGGGTAAAATTGTGTTTCAACCAAAAAATTGATTTTTTGCAAAGAGGTACCTCTTTCCAAAAAAATTGGTCAAAAATTTTTTTTGCTTAAATGCTTACGACGAAAGCTTTTTCGGAAGCTTCTTCGCATTTGAAACTCCTTTCAATACTTAGTTATTAGAAATAAACGCCTTTTGGGTAAAATTGTGTTTCAACCAAAAAAATGATTTTTTGCAAAGAGGTAGTACCTCTTTCCAAAAAAGTTGGTCAAAAATTTTTTTTGCTTAAATGCTTACGACGTAAGCTTTTTCGGAAGCTTCTTCGCATTTGAAACTCCTTTCAATACTTAGTTATTAGAAATAAACGCCTTTTGGGTAAAATTGTGTTTCAACCAAAAAATTGATTTTTTGCAAAAAAATTGGTCAAAAATTTTTTTTGCTTAAATGCTTACGACGTAAGCTTTTTCGGAAGCTTCTTCGCATTTGAAACTCCTTTCAATACTTAGTTATTAGAAATAAACGCCTTTTGGGTAAATTGGGTAAAATTGTGTTTCAACCAAAAAAATGATTTTTTGCAAAGAGGTAGTACCTCTTTCCAAAAAAGTTGGTCAAAAATTTTTTTTGCTTAAATGCTTACGACGTAAGCTTTTTCGGAAGCTTCTTCGCATTTGAAACTCCTTTCAATACTTAGTTATTAGAAATAAACGCCTTTTGGGTAAAATTGTGTTTCAACCAAAAAATTGATTTTTTGCAAAAAAATTGGTCAAAAATTTTTTTTGCTTAAATGCTTACGACGTAAGCTTTTTCGGAAGCTTCTTCGCATTTGAAACTCCTTTCAATACTTAGTTATTAGAAATAAACGCCTTTTGGGTAAAATTGTGTTTCAACCAAAAAATTGATTTTTTGCAAAAAAATTGGTAAAAAATTTTTTTTGCTTAAATGCTTACGACGTAAGCTTTTTCGGAAGCTTCTTCGCATTTGAAACTCCTTTCAATACTTAGTTATTAGAAATAAACGCCTCTTGGGTAAATTGGGTAAAATTGTGTTTCAACCAAAAAATTGATTTTTTGCAAAAAAATTGGTCAAAAATTTTTTTTGCTTAAATGCTTACGACGTAAGCTTTTTCGGAAGCTTCTTCGCATTTGAAACTCCTTTCAATACTTAGTTATTAGAAATAAACGCCTTTTGGGTAAATTGGGTAAAATTGTGTTTCAACCAAAAAATTGATTTTTTCCAAAAAAATTGGTCAAAAATTTTTTTGCTTAAATGCTTACGACGTAAGCTTTTTCGGAAGCTTCTTCGCATTTGAAACTCCTTTCAATACTTAGTTATTAGAAATAAACGCCTTTTGGGTAAATTGGGTAAAATTGTGTTTCAACCAAAAAATTGATTTTTTGCAAAGAGGTACCTCTTTCCAAAAAAATTGGTCAAAAATTTTTTTTGCTTAAATGCTTACGACGTAAGCTTTTTCGGAAGCTTCTTCGCATTTGAAACTCCTTTCAATACTTAGTTATTAGAAATAAACGCCTTTTGGGTAAATTGGGTAAAATTGTGTTTCAACCAAAAAATTGATTTTTTGCAAAGAGGTACCTCTTTCCAAAAAAATTGGTCAAAAATTTTTTTTGCTTAAATGCTTACGACGCAAGCTTTTTCGGAAGCTTCTTCGCATTTGAAACTCCTTTCAATACTTAGTTATTAGAAATAAACGCCTTTTGGGTAAATTGGGTAAAATTGTGTTTCCACCAAAAAATTGATTTTTTGCAAAGAGGTACCTCTTTCCAAAAAAATTGGTCAAAAATTTTTTTTGCTTAAATGCTTACGACGTAAGCTTTTTCGGAAGCTTCTTCGCATTTGAAACTCCTTTCAATACTTAGTTATTAGAAATAAACGCCTTTTGGGTAAATTGGGTAAAATTGTGTTTCCACCAAAAAATTGATTTTTTGCAAAGAGGTACCTCTTTCCAAAAAAATTGGTCAAAAATTTTTTTTGCTTAAATGCTTACGACGCAAGCTTTTTCGGAAGCTTCTTCGCATTTGAAACTCCTTTCAATACTTAGTTATTAGAAATAAACGCCTTTTGGGTAAATTGGGTAAAATTGTGTTTCCACCAAAAAATTGATTTTTTGCAAAGAGGTACCTCTTTCCAAAAAAATTGGTCAAAAATTTTTTTTGCTTAAATGCTTACGACGTAAGCTTTTTCGGAAGCTTCTTCGCATTTGAAACTCCTTTCAATACTTAGTTATTAGAAATAAACGCCTTTTGGGTAAATTGGGTAAAATTGTGTTTCAACCAAAAAATTGATTTTTTGCAAAGAGGTACCTCTTTCCAAAAAAATTGGTCAAAAATTTTTTTTGCTTAAATGCTTACGACGTAAGCTTTTTCGGAAGCTTCTTCGCATTTGAAACTCCTTTCAATACTTAGTTATTAGAAATAAACGCCTTTTGGGTAAATTGGGTAAAATTGTGTTTCAACCAAAAAATTGATTTTTTGCAAAGAGGTACCTCTTTCCAAAAAAATTGGTCAAAAATTTTTTTTGCTTAAATGCTTACGACGTAAGCTTTTTCGGAAGCTTCTTCGCATTTGAAACTCCTTTCAATACTTAGTTATTAGAAATAAACGCCTTTTGGGTAAATTGGGTAAAATTGTGTTTCCACCAAAAAATTGATTTTTTGCAAAGAGGTACCTCTTTCCAAAAAAATTGGTCAAAAATTTTTTTTGCTTAAATGCTTACGACGTAAGCTTTTTCGGAAGCTTCTTCGCATTTGAAACTCCTTTCAATACTTAGTTATTAGAAATAAACGCCTTTTGGGTAAATTGGGTAAAATTGTGTTTCAACCAAAAAATTGATTTTTTGCAAAGAGGTACCTCTTTCCAAAAAAATTGGTCAAAAATTTTTTTTGCTTAAATGCTTACGACGTAAGCTTTTTCGGAAGCTTCTTCGCATTTGAAACTCCTTTCAATACTTAGTTATTAGAAATAAACGCCTTTTGGGTAAATTGGGTAAAATTGTGTTTCAACCAAAAAATTGATTTTTTGCAAAGAGGTACCTCTTTCCAAAAAAAATTGGTCAAAAATTTTTTTTGCTTAAATGCTTACGACGTAAGCTTTTTCGGAAGCTTCTTCGCATTTGAAACTCCTTTCAATACTTAGTTATTAGAAATAAACGCCTTTTGGGTAAAATTGTGTTTCAACCAAAAAATTGATTTTTTGCAAAGAGGTACCTCTTTCCAAAAAAATTGGTCAAAAATTTTTTTTGCTTAAATGCTTACGACGTAAGCTTTTTCGGAAGCTTCTTCGCATTTAAAACTCCTTTCAATACTTAGTTATTAGAAATAAACGCCTTTTGGGTAAAATTGTGTTTCAACCAAAAAATTGATTTTTTGCAAAGAGGTACCTCTTTCCAAAAAAATTGGTCAAAAATTTTTTTTGCTTAAATGCTTACGACGTAAGCTTTTTCGGAAGCTACTTCGCATTTGAAACTCCTTTCAATACTTAGTTATTAGAAATAAACGCCTTTTGGGTAAAATTGTGTTTCAACCAAAAAATTGATTTTTTGCAAAGAGGTACCTCTTTCCAAAAAAATTGGTCAAAAATTTTTTTTGCTTAAATGCTTACGACGTAAGCTTTTTCGGAAGCTTCTTCGCATTTGAAACTCCTTTCAATACTTAGTTATTAGAAATAAACGCCTTTTGGGTAAAATTGTGTTTCAACCAAAAAATTGATTTTTTGCAAAGAGGTACCTCTTTCCAAAAAAATTGGTCAAAAATTTTTTTTGCTTAAATGCTTACGACGTAAGCTTTTTCGGAAGCTTCTTCGCATTTGAAACTCCTTTCAATACTTAGTTATTAGAAATAAACGCCTTTTGGGTAAAATTGTGTTTCAACCAAAAAATTGATTTTTTGCAAAGAGGTACCTCTTTCCAAAAAAATTGGTCAAAAATTTTTTTTGCTTAAATGCTTACGACGTAAGCTTTTTCGGAAGCTTCTTCGCATTTGAAACTCCTTTCAATACTTAGTTATTAGAAATAAACGCCTTTTGGGTAAAATTGTGTTTCAACCAAAAAATTGATTTTTTGCAAAGAGGTACCTCTTTCCAAAAAAATTGGTCAAAAATTTTTTTTGCTTAAATGCTTACGACGTAAGCTTTTTCGGAAGCTTCTTCGCATTTAAAACTCCTTTCAATACTTAGTTATTAGAAATAAACGCCTTTTGGGTAAAATTGTGTTTCAACCAAAAAATTGATTTTTTGCAAAGAGGTACCTCTTTCCAAAAAAATTGGTCAAAAATTTTTTTTGCTTAAATGCTTACGACGTAAGCTTTTTCGGAAGCTTCTTCGCATTTGAAACTCCTTTCAATACTTAGTTATTAGAAATAAACGCCTTTTGGGTAAAATTGTGTTTCAACCAAAAAATTGATTTTTTGCAAAGAGGTACCTCTTTCCAAAAAAATTGGTCAAAAATTTTTTTTGCTTAAATGCTTACGACGTAAGCTTTTTCGGAAGCTTCTTCGCATTTGAAACTCCTTTCAATACTTAGTTATTAGAAATAAACGCCTTTTGGGTAAAATTGTGTTTCAACCAAAAAATTGATTTTTTGCAAAGAGGTACCTCTTTCCAAAAAAATTGGTCAAAAATTTTTTTTGCTTAAATGCTTACGACGTAAGCTTTTTCGGAAGCTTCTTCGCATTTGAAACTCCTTTCAATACTTAGTTATTAGAAATAAACGCCTTTTGGGTAAAATTGTGTTTCAACCAAAAAATTGATTTTTTGCAAAGAGGTACCTCTTTCCAAAAAAATTGGTCAAAAATTTTTTTTGCTTAAATGCTTACGACGTAAGCTTTTTCGGAAGCTTCTTCGCATTTAAAACTCCTTTCAATACTTAGTTATTAGAAATAAACGCCTTTTGGGTAAAATTGTGTTTCAACCAAAAAATTGATTTTTTGCAAAGAGGTACCTCTTTCCAAAAAAATTGGTCAAAAATTTTTTTTGCTTAAATGCTTACGACGTAAGCTTTTTCGGAAGCTTCTTCGCATTTGAAACTCCTTTCAATACTTAGTTATTAGAAATAAACGCCTTTTGGGTAAAATTGTGTTTCAACCAAAAAATTGATTTTTTGCAAAGAGGTACCTCTTTCCAAAAAAATTGGTCAAAAATTTTTTTTGCTTAAATGCTTACGACGTAAGCTTTTTCGGAAGCTTCTTCGCATTTGAAACTCCTTTCAATACTTAGTTATTAGAAATAAACGCCTTTTGGGTAATGGGTAAAATTGTGTTTCAACCAAAAATTGATTTTTTGCAAAGAGGTACCTCTTTCCAAAAAAATTGGTCAAAAATTTTTTTTGCTTAAATGCTTACGACGTAAGCTTTTTCGGAAGCTTCTTCGCATTTGAAACTCCTTTCAATACTTAGTTATTAGAAATAAACGCCTTTTGGGTAAAATTGTGTTTCAACCAAAAATTGATTTTTTGCAAAGAGGTACCTCTTTCCAAAAAAATTGGTCAAAAATTTTTTTTGCTTAAATGCTTACGACGTAAGCTTTTTCGGAAGCTTCTTCGCATTTGAAACTCCTTTCAATACTTAGTTATTAGAAATAAACGCCTTTGGGTAAATTGGGTAAAATTGTGTTTCAACCAAAAAATTGATTTTTTGCAAAGAGGTACCTCTTTCCAAAAAAATTGGTCAAAAATTTTTTTTGCTTAAATGCTTACGACGTAAGCTTTTTCGGAAGCTTCTTCGCATTTGAAACTCCTTTCAATACTTAGTTATTAGAAATAAACGCCTTTTGGTAATTGGGTAAAATTGTGTTTCAACCAAAAAATTGATTTTTTGCAAAGAGGTACCTCTTTCCAAAAAATTGGTCAAAAATTTTTTTTGCTTAAATGCTTACGACGTAAGCTTTTTCGGAAGCTTCTTCGCATTTGAAACTCCTTTCAATACTTAGTTATTAGAAATAAACGCCTTTTGGGTAAATTGGGTAAAATTGTGTTTCAACCAAAAAATTGATTTTTTGCAAAGAGGTACCTCTTTCCAAAAAAAATTGGTCAAAAATTTTTTTTGCTTAAATGCTTACGACGTAAGCTTTTTCGGAAGCTTCTTCGCATTTGAAACTCCTTTCAATACTTAGTTATTAGAAATAAACGCCTTTTGGGTAAAATTGTGTTTCAACCAAAAAATTGATTTTTTGCAAAGAGGTACCTCTTTCCAAAAAAATTGGTCAAAAATTTTTTTTGCTTAAATGCTTACGACGTAAGCTTTTTCGGAAGCTTCTTCGCATTTGAAACTCCTTTCAATACTTAGTTATTAGAAATAAACGCCTTTTGGGTAAAATTGTGTTTCAACCAAAAAATTGATTTTTTGCAAAGAGGTACCTCTTTCCAAAAAAATTGGTCAAAAATTTTTTTTGCTTAAATGCTTACGACGTAAGCTTTTTCGGAAGCTTCTTCGCATTTGAAACTCCTTTCAATACTTAGTTATTAGAAATAAACGCCTTTTGGGTAAATTGGGTAAAATTGTGTTTCAACCAAAAAATTGATTTTTTGCAAAGAGGTACCTCTTTCCAAAAAAATTGGTCAAAAATTTTTTTTGCTTAAATGCTTACGACGTAAGCTTTTCGGAAGCTTCTTCGCATTTGAAACTCCTTTCAATACTTAGTTATTAGAAATAAACGCCTTTTGGGTAAAATTGTGTTTCAACCAAAAAATTGATTTTTTGCAAAGAGGTACCTCTTTCCAAAAAAATTGGTCAAAAATTTTTTTGCTTAAATGCTTACGACGTAAGCTTTTTCGGAAGCTTCTTCGCATTTGAAACTCCTTTCAATACTTAGTTATTAGAAATAAACGCCTTTTGGGTAAAATTGTGTTTCAACCAAAAAATTGATTTTTTGCAAAGAGGTACCTCTTTCCAAAAAAATTGGTCAAAAATTTTTTTTGCTTAAATGCTTACGACGTAAGCTTTTTCGGAAGCTTCTTCGCATTTGAAACTCCTTTCAATACTTAGTTATTAGAAATAAACGCCTTTGTTGGGTAAAATTGTGTTTCAACCAAAAAATTGATTTTTTGCAAAGAGGTACCTCTTTCCAAAAAAATTGGTCAAAAATTTTTTTTGCTTAAATGCTTACGACGTAAGCTTTTTCGGAAGCTTCTTCGCATTTGAAACTCCTTTCAATACTTAGTTATTAGAAATAAACGCCTTTTGGGTAAAATTGTGTTTCAACCAAAAAATTGATTTTTTGCAAAGAGGTACCTCTTTCCAAAAAAATTGGTCAAAAATTTTTTTTGCTTAAATGCTTACGACGTAAGCTTTTTCGGAAGCTTCTTCGCATTTGAAACTCCTTTCAATACTTAGTTATTAGAAATAAACGCCTTTGGTAATTGGGTAAAATTGTGTTTCAACCAAAAATTGATTTTTTGCAAAGAGGTACCTCTTTCCAAAAAAAATTGGTCAAAAATTTTTTTTGCTTAAATGCTTACGACGTAAGCTTTTTCGGAAGCTTCTTCGCATTTGAAACTCCTTTCAATACTTAGTTATTAGAAATAAACGCCTTTTGGGTAAAATTGTGTTTCAACCAAAAAATTGATTTTTTGCAAAGAGGTACCTCTTTCCAAAAAAATTGGTCAAAAATTTTTTTTGCTTAAATGCTTACGACGTAAGCTTTTTCGGAAGCTTCTTCGCATTTGAAACTCCTTTCAATACTTAGTTATTAGAAATAAACGCCTTTTGGGTAAAATTGTGTTTCAACCAAAAAATTGATTTTTTGCAAAGAGGTACCTCTTTCCAAAAAAATTGGTCAAAAATTTTTTTTGCTTAAATGCTTACGACGTAAGCTTTTTCGGAAGCTTCTTCGCATTTGAAACTCCTTTCAATACTTAGTTATTAGAAATAAACGCCTTTTGGGTAAAATTGTGTTTCAACCAAAAAATTGATTTTTTGCAAAGAGGTACCTCTTTCCAAAAAAATTGGTCAAAAATTTTTTTTGCTTAAATGCTTACGACGTAAGCTTTTTCGGAAGCTTCTTCGCATTTGAAACTCCTTTCAATACTTAGTTATTAGAAATAAACGCCTTTTGGGTAAAATTGTGTTTCAACCAAAAAATTGATTTTTTGCAAAGAGGTACCTCTTTCCAAAAAAATTGGTCAAAAATTTTTTTGCTTAAATGCTTACGACGTAAGCTTTTTCGGAAGCTTCTTCGCATTTGAAACTCCTTTCAATACTTAGTTATTAGAAATAAACGCCTTTTGGGTAAAATTGTGTTTCAACCAAAAAATTGATTTTTTGCAAAGAGGTACCTCTTTCCAAAAAAATTGGTCAAAATTTTTTTTGCTTAAATGCTTACGACGTAAGCTTTTTCGGAAGCTTCTTCGCATTTGAAACTCCTTTCAATACTTAGTTATTAGAAATAAACGCCTTTTGGGTAAAATTGTGTTTCAACCAAAAAATTGATTTTTTGCAAAGAGGTACCTCTTTCCAAAAAAATTGGTCAAAAATTTTTTTTGCTTAAATGCTTACGACGTAAGCTTTTTCGGAAGCTTCTTCGCATTTGAAACTCCTTTCAATACTTAGTTATTAGAAATAAACGCCTTTTGGGTAAAATTGTGTTTCAACCAAAAAATTGATTTTTTGCAAAGAGGTACCTCTTTCCAAAAAAATTGGTCAAAAATTTTTTTTGCTTAAATGCTTACGACGTAAGCTTTTTCGGAAGCTTCTTCGCATTTGAAACTCCTTTCAATACTTAGTTATTAGAAATAAACGCCTTTTGGGTAAAATTGTGTTTCAACCAAAAATTGATTTTTTTGCAAAGAGGTACCTCTTTCCAAAAAAATTGGTCAAAAATTTTTTTTGCTTAAATGCTTACGACGTAAGCTTTTTCGGAAGCTTCTTCGCATTTGAAACTCCTTTCAATACTTAGTTATTAGAAATAAACGCCTTTTGGGTAAAATTGTGTTTCAACCAAAAAATTGATTTTTTGCAAAGAGGTACCTCTTTCCAAAAAAATTGGTCAAAAATTTTTTTTGCTTAAATGCTTACGACGTAAGCTTTTTCGGAAGCTTCTTCGCATTTGAAACTCCTTTCAATACTTAGTTATTAGAAATAAACGCCTTTTGGGTAAAATTGTGTTTCAACCAAAAAATTGATTTTTTGCAAAGAGGTACCTCTTTCCAAAAAAATTGATCAAAAATTTTTTTTGCTTAAATGCTTACGACGTAAGCTTTTTCGGAAGCTTCTTCGCATTTGAAACTCCTTTCAATACTTAGTTATTAGAAATAAACGCCTTTTGGGTAAAATTGTGTTTCAACCAAAAAATTGATTTTTTGCAAAGAGGTACCTCTTTCCAAAAAAATTGGTCAAAAATTTTTTTTGCTTAAATGCTTACGACGTAAGCTTTTTCGGAAGCTTCTTCGCATTTGAAACTCCTTTCAATACTTAGTTATTAGAAATAAACGCCTTTTGGGTAAAATTGTGTTTCAACCAAAAAATTGATTTTTTGCAAAGAGGTACCTCTTTCCAAAAAAATTGGTCAAAAATTTTTTTTGCTTAAATGCTTACGACGTAAGCTTTTTCGGAAGCTTCTTCGCATTTGAAACTCTTTCAATACTTAGTTATTAGAAATAAACGCCTTTTGGGTAAAATTGTGTTTCAACCAAAAAATTGATTTTTGCAAAGAGGTACCTCTTTCCAAAAAAATTGGTCAAAAATTTTTTTTGCTTAAATGCTTACGACGTAAGCTTTTTCGGAAGCTTCTTCGCATTTGAAACTCCTTTCAATACTTAGTTATTAGAAATAAACGCCTTTTGGGTAATGGTAAAATTGTGTTTCAACCAAAAAATTGATTTTTTGCAAAGAGGTACCTCTTTCCAAAAAAATTGGTCAAAAATTTTTTTTGCTTAAATGCTTACGACGTAAGCTTTTTCGGAAGCTTCTTCGCATTTGAAACTCCTTTCAATACTTAGTTATTAGAAATAAACGCCTTTTGGTAATTGGGTAAAATTGTGTTTCAACCAAAAAATTGATTTTTTGCAAAGAGGTACCTCTTTCCAAAAAAATTGGTCAAAAATTTTTTTTGCTTAAATGCTTACGACGTAAGCTTTTTCGGAAGCTTCTTCGCATTTGAAACTCCTTTCAATACTTAGTTATTAGAAATAAACGCCTTTTGGGTAAAATTGTGTTTCAACCAAAAAATTGATTTTTTGCAAAGAGGTACCTCTTTCCAAAAAAATTGGTCAAAAATTTTTTTTGCTTAAATGCTTACGACGTAAGCTTTTTCGGAAGCTTCTTCGCATTTGAAACTCCTTTCAATACTTAGTTATTAGAAATAAACGCCTTTTGGGTAAAATTGTGTTTCAACCAAAAAATTGATTTTTTGCAAAGAGGTACCTCTTTCCAAAAAAATTGGTCAAAAATTTTTTTTGCTTAAATGCTTACGACGTAAGCTTTTTCGGAAGCTTCTTCGCATTTGAAACTCCTTTCAATACTTAGTTATTAGAAATAAACGCCTTTTGGGTAAAATTGTGTTTCAACCAAAAAATTGATTTTTTGCAAAGAGGTACCTCTTTCCAAAAAAATTGGTCAAAATTTTTTTTGCTTAAATGCTTACGACGTAAGCTTTTTCGGAAGCTTCTTCGCATTTGAAACTCCTTTCAATACTTAGTTATTAGAAATAAACGCCTTTTGGGTAAAATTGTGTTTCAACCAAAAAATTGATTTTTTGCAAAGAGGTACCTCTTTCCAAAAAAATTGGTCAAAAATTTTTTTTGCTTAAATGCTTACGACGTAAGCTTTTTCGGAAGCTTCTTCGCATTTGAAACTCCTTTCAATACTTAGTTATTAGAAATAAACGCCTTTGGTAATTGGGTAAAATTGTGTTTCAACCAAAAAATTGATTTTTTGCAAAGAGGTACCTCTTTCCAAAAAAATTGGTCAAAAATTTTTTTTGCTTAAATGCTTACGACGTAAGCTTTTTCGGAAGCTTCTTCGCATTTGAAACTCCTTTCAATACTTAGTTATTAGAAATAAACGCCTTTTGGGTAAATTGGGTAAAATTGTGTTTCAACCAAAAAATTGATTTTTTGCAAAGAGGTACCTCTTTCCAAAAAAATTGGTCAAAAATTTTTTTTGCTTAAATGCTTACGACGTAAGCTTTTTCGGAAGCTTCTTCGCATTTGAAACTCCTTTCAATACTTAGTTATTAGAAATAAACGCCTTTTGGGTAATTGGGTAAAATTGTGTTTCAACCAAAAAATTGATTTTTTGCAAAGAGGTACCTCTTTCCAAAAAAATTGGTCAAAAATTTTTTTTGCTTAAATGCTTACGACGTAAGCTTTTTCGGAAGCTTCTTCGCATTTGAAACTCCTTTCAATACTTAGTTATTAGAAATAAACGCCTTTTGGGTAAAATTGTGTTTCAACCAAAAAATTGATTTTTTGCAAAGAGGTACCTCTTTCCAAAAAAATTGGTCAAAAATTTTTTTTGCTTAAATGCTTACGACGTAAGCTTTTTCGGAAGCTTCTTCGCATTTGAAACTCCTTTCAATACTTAGTTATTAGAAATAAACGCCTTTTGGGTAAAATTGTGTTTCAACCAAAAAATTGATTTTTTGCAAAGAGGTACCTCTTTCCAAAAAAATTGGTCAAAAATTTTTTTTGCTTAAATGCTTACGACGTAAGCTTTTTCGGAAGCTTCTTCGCATTTGAAACTCCTTTCAATACTTAGTTATTAGAAATAAACGCCTTTTGGGTAAAATTGTGTTTCAACCAAAAAATTGATTTTTTGCAAAGAGGTACCTCTTTCCAAAAAAATTGGTCAAAATTTTTTTTGCTTAAATGCTTACGACGTAAGCTTTTTCGGAAGCTTCTTCGCATTTGAAACTCCTTTCAATACTTAGTTATTAGAAATAAACGCCTTTTGGGTAAATTGTGTTTCAACCAAAAAATTGATTTTTTGCAAAGAGGTACCTCTTTCCAAAAAAATTGGTCAAAAATTTTTTTTGCTTAAATGCTTACGACGTAAGCTTTTTCGGAAGCTTCTTCGCATTTGAAACTCCTTTCAATACTTAGTTATTAGAAATAAACGCCTTTTGGGTAAAATTGTGTTTCAACCAAAAAATTGATTTTTTGCAAAGAGGTACCTCTTTCCAAAAAAATTGGTCAAAAATTTTTTTTGCTTAAATGCTTACGACGTAAGCTTTTTCGAAGCTTCTTCGCATTTGAAACTCCTTTCAATACTTAGTTATTAGAAATAAACGCCTTTTGGGTAAAATTGTGTTTCAACCAAAAAATTGATTTTTTGCAAAGAGGTACCTCTTTCCAAAAAAATTGGTCAAAAATTTTTTTGCTTAAATGCTTACGACGTAAGCTTTTTCGGAAGCTACTTCGCATTTGAAACTCCTTTCAATACTTAGTTATTAGAAATAAACGCCTTTTGGGTAAAATTGTGTTTCAACCAAAAAATTGATTTTTTGCAAAGAGGTACCTCTTTCCAAAAAATTGGTCAAAAATTTTTTTTGCTTAAATGCTACGACGTAAGCTTTTTCGGAA